>OY757314.1:35462483-36662483 GCA_963583905.1 Stenurella melanura | reverse complement strand
AGTATTCTGCATTATGTTAAAAAACTAATTAACAGACTAAAGCTAATTTTATACAAGCCAAGAACTCATTTTCCGAATGTTCACATGTTAATTAAACATAGACTTCTGAACTTGCAACTGTTGGATTTTCGGTATAATAGTTGTACGTACTGAGAGGCACATACCACAGCCGAAAATCCTCGGTTGGTATTTTTCTCTTTTGAAGCAGAACTCTTCTGGCTCCTTGGCCTGGACTAAAATAAGGATTGTTACTCTTGTTGACATTTTTGATTAATAATAATAAGTTAATGCCTTAACACAAGGATTTACACCACATTATTTTCATGAAATTCGTACTTCTTGAAGAAACTAGAAGAAATAATTTTACATTATACTCCGAAATATAATACTAAATTTGGTCTACTGCCTCGTATAAAGGATACGTATTTTCGCAATTTATCAAGACCCTCTTGTTTCTACAGCTCTTGTTAACTTTTATTATAATACTTCGAAAGATTTATGTAAAAACATCTCACCAACATTTAGGAAAGAATAAGTATGATTGTTGATGTTTTTAAGCGTTACAATGTAGCTCATCTGGTAAAAGTCTAAACGTGAAAGGTTTACAGAAGCACCAGTTGATGATGCGGTATTCACGCAGTTTGCCTTTGTTATCACGGTCCTAATATGTCTTAAATTTCCTCCACATCCGCTTCCAGAAACAACAATATAATCTTGAGGGAAAAGTGATAATACACTGCTATTAAGATAATCATCCCGTTAAATACCAAGCAGATCTACGGTGTAATTTAAATTAATTTCTTGGTACAAAACGGTAAATAATTTCTTACTATATTAAATTTGATATTTTAGAACATTTGAGGTATTACTTTGACCAAAATATTTGATCCTTTCAATATCTTTCAATATTCATTTCGCCATAATATTGTCATAGACATTTCATTTATTCCAGGAATTTTAGACTTAAAGTTAGCGAACATGCATCCGGAACAATGCCTATCAAAGATTCGACTTGAATAACGAAAAATTATATTTATCTACGATCGCGTAAAAAGTAATAGTTGTTTACATCATTTTCAGTGTAAAAAGTGGCCTTTTATAAGAAACTGTGCAATAAATTCTTATTGGACGCTTTTATAGCACGACTTCTGAAAAATGTATCAGTAAGGACAACAGTATTTTATTCATTACATTATTAACTTGATATTTTAATTCAAACATTCAGGAACAACAATAGCGACTTCAATACGCCAGTTTATTTATAATATCGTTTCCTTAGTTACTACCATCACAGATTTTCAGTCACGACTATGAAGTAACATAATTAGAATGGCAACTTCAACTACCACAACTCGAATAATACTAACCGTCAAAGTGACATTCACAAAAGGTTGATAAAGTTTTACAAATATTCATGAAAATTGCCAATATCTTACAATATTTGGCACGATCGAAGATAAAACGTTGTAAGATACAATTTTAAAAAGCCTATTTATTGCACTTATGGCTTTTAAAAGCACTCGCTTCGCTCGTATTTTTAGTCCAGCCATTCCTGCAATAGAGAATGGCTGTTTACAGTTGTATCTTAAATAACTATTATTGTTTCATATGGATATCATTAGTTATGTGTGAAAGTCCGTGTATATATTTATATGTCAAATAATTAGTTCTGTTTGTGTGTTTTGACTATACAATCAAAGTATTCTATTTGTATTTTGTCCATATACGCAATAAATATATTTATTATCATTGTTATTATAAAGGTGATATTGATTATCCATATCCGAATTACAAGTGATTCATGTTATAGACTGCCATTATAATTAATAATTGAACTATGTATGAAAATTCATTATTCTTAGATAGTGAATATGCTCTGGTTATGTTATTATTCAACTATTTCCAAATTCTTTATATAAGGTATATAGAGACGATTATAATAAATGTTTTGTTATGGTATGAGAAATATTACTTGTAACTAAGGTAAACCAGTCAGAAATGAACTAAAGGTGTATATTACATCCTTTGCTTATCCCTAGGAAGAATTTCAATCGTGAAACAACTAGTCTCAGAGAGTTTCTTGAATTTTCTCCTTACAGTCTATTCATATTAAGAAAATTGCGATCTTTTAATTCGGTCAGTCTGTGTGTCTATTAGTCTGTTGTCTGTCTGTCTGTTGGCGCTATGTATGAGAGAGGGTACCCGGTATATTATAGGGTTGATCTCGCTGTGCAGGTTTGTTTGTCAGTGTCATGTAATCTTTTTGCTAGTTGGATGTTCTTTTTGCCTTTACATCATCATGTCATCTAATGAAATAGATTTTTTGGCCATCCTGAAAACATTTTGTTGACATTGCTTTCTGATGATCGCCCTGCAGTCCGATCACTGGCGTATAGACGGTTCTTAAAAGTAAGATTAACCAAGAAAAATGAGACAAGATCATTTGTTATTCCTGAATTTTGAAGCCTTCGATTATATTGATAACAAAGCACAGTAAACGGTTGAGGTAACTGGTCGCGCTCACATGTCAAACAAAAGACATAAATCATCGTAAAAGAAGTACCACCGCTCCAAATCTTTTCTCGTTTTCCATATCACATACAGACGGTTGAACTAACAGTAAAATTGGTTACAGGAGCAGCATCTGCAGTGTCTGGAGAAGACTTCTGAAACGGTTTCATTAACACAACTCTGAAGTCTCGAACCATGGTGCCAACTTTTAATTTACAATTAGAGTGTAGAACGCAATAAAAAATGTGTTATTCTTTGGTCAAGTTTTTATTCACAAGAATGTATTTTATGTTTAATAATTAAAATACTATTCCATCAAACAATTCTTTTCTTCGTTGTTGTGCTGGGCTGGGGTAGCAAAATTTGCCAAATAATTAGATACTCGTATTGAAACATATTCTTTATGGAATTTTGCAAACAGCATCAAAAATAACGATATATAACTAAAAGAAAAACTTTGTGTAAAAATGTTAATGAAATCTTTGCATTCTTTCGATAACCTGAATTATGGTTATGGTAGCAAATTGAAATCCTAAAATGAATTTGTCTAATTTCTTATTTGACAATTCTCATTCTAACACTAGCATCCACACAGTCCCCTACGGCCATGCAGAACTAGTATCTACATAACCCCCTATGTTCTTGAAGATTCAGTTAGAAATGAGAACATAGGCCTAAAATGAATTTATTTATCTACCCTGTCTTAAAAATTTTTCATTTTAATGGATCACACTTTCATGAAATCTATCATTTTTAAGACAGGGTAGATAAATAAATTCATTTTAAGCCTTTGTCCTCATTTTTAACTGAATATTCATGATCGTAGGGGGTTATGTAGATACTAGTTTAATACCATTTTTAGAAAAATTGGAAACTCCTATAAAAAAAATATTAACTAAAAATAGAAGTGACTTCACGTTGCACAAGTCACATTTTCGTTTTGAGTAGTTATGTGACGTGTACAACATGACGCCATTATTATTTGTAGTTAAAGGAAATTATGAAAGTTTTCACTCATTTAGTAGGTTTTGGCACCCCAGCCGATCCAAACAAAAAATAATTGAAAAAATCCCATATTACGTCGTTCCACCCTATCGTCGATGTGGAAAAAATTATACTCACAATTAACAAAGAAATAGAAAATAAAAGAACTATTCAAATATAGCGAGAATGTTTCTCCTACTGTATATTAACATATGAATACTGTTCTTTAATAAAAATAAAATGAATACTCATTATGCAGAAGAAAATATAATTAATAAGGAAAGTGTTAACATAATAATTAGATAATGGAAAGTCTCATATTAAATTAAAATTATTTCAAAACATGTTTCATATGTTCACTGCCGCTCTAACCAATGGTTATTTAGTAATTATGTCAGTTGCAATTTTGTTATCGTCAGGAGTTTTACAGAAATTTAATGAGTAACAAGTGCTTTCAACATCCCATCAGGTACATTAAAAACGGTGTAATTTGATAATGGATTCTGTAACATCAATTTTGTCATTAGCATATTACCTATGTATGTTAGTGTCCTACTACTATAATATAAGGGTATAATTATTAAGCTAATTAATCTTTTTTAAATAGTACTTCATAAGAGGATAAATTGCTAAATGTTTTAGTAAAAAGTATAACTAAATATACAGAATAAATCTTTTTTTTTCAACAAAGATGAATAGCTTCACACGATAAATTGTCGATAGTCGGCTTCTTGTTCTGATGTCAAGAGCCCTTCAAAATCCTTTGATCTTTGAAATGTCATTTCACTTTGCACGAACATAATGTCACTTCACTCTGCACGAACATAATGTCATATTTTTCTATTGACTGCTTCTATAGCCGTTCTATGGGATTTAAATCTGGATTTCTTGCTGCTTACTTTATTGCAAATTTATAAGTTTCTTCCACATATTGATACAGCACTAGTGCAATTGCGATTTTATAATATCTGAGATAAGTATTGAAAAATGTCTTTCAAGTATTCCGAGCTACCTCATTTATTTTTAATTCATTTGTCTTAGTAAAGAAAATGAGACAATACAGTTTATTGTGGAATTCGCCCAACTATTACCCATAAAAAGCTCATATGGCATATGGGGTTTTGGTTGTGCGCATGCCTCAATTAATTAAGTCTAGTCGTATGTTCGGAGATGTTATTCCCGCAATGCAACTGATCCTCTTATCGGTTTGCTTATTACATTGCGTATAACATTTCTCAGTTTTCCGTACTACTTATTTGGCTTGTCAACAGGCTACCAGTACGGTAGTATAGCGGGCTAAAGCATGTAGCATGGCGGGGATGCGTAGTTTCGTCACTTTTATTATCGGTGGATAACGAAATGTATGTCTGTGTTTTTTAAAGTATAACCTTTTCGGATAGCGTTTGCTTTGAAATTGTATGTGTGATGTATTGCCGACTGTAAGTAAGTAATAAAACATCATAGTGTCTCAAGTCTTCTCACTTTTTGCCACATCTGCTGGAGAGAGGACAATATAGAGGGATTCATAGTTCAGGAATATTCAGATGGTTGGATGGATATAATCAAGGAGCTGATGGCAAAGAGTTTTGGTGTGTCTGTGCGATTAGTAAGCATTCGCATAGATAGTCCAATCAATCTACGAAAACCCGTTCTTAATTTTGAAAATATTGCTGGTAGGAAAAAAAAATATGGTCATGTAGAAAAATAAAATCTAAGGAAGATAGCGTTTTACTTTTCTAAATTTTTAAAGGCGGACTAAACCTAAAGAATTCGTAAAAGTAAAAAAAAGGTTTTTTTACTAATAATGAAAAAAATTTTACTCGAACCGAAAAAAGTTAAATAAGAAAGTTGTAGGTTAGTGCCTTCTGTGAGTCGGATGGAACCTGGAAATACATGAAGTTTTCTTAGCCTAACGAAACTATGTCGCCCCCGTTTTCGAGGATGCTCAACACGATGGCGGTGGTTAAATCTCTCTCCGAGGTCACCCCACCCCTAAGCGGCCAAGAACAATCCTCGAAAGGAGAAAACCGCGTATCCATCGTCTCATACGAGCCAAGCCTGTGTTACCCCGGAAACGCGGATAGGCCGTCTTATCTCGGCTAAACTCATATTACCCCCCGATTTTTTTCATGCTCAGCCGCATATGTACACTCGACTTCGACGCTGTTATTTTGATGGATTTCACCAAGCAGATGATTGCGAGCATTTTTTTTTGTAGATTATGTATTGAACAACAAATTGTGTAAATTTCTAACTTCTGCAGTAAATAGAAACGACTGAGGAATTTTTAGAAAAATAAATTTTCTGACCTCTAGATGATCGTACGGTTTTTTTTTAATACGTAAAATAATGTTGACTATTGATTGCCACTGGTCTGGTTTCGGTAAATATTAAATTTAAAAAATACAACGGAAAACTTAGCCTCAAAATCGGCACCATTTCTGGATGCCATTTTTAACATCAAAAATTTAAAACAATCAACTCTTATTTAATTGCATATGGTAGTACAAGTCTTGAAGGAGATTTTGCGCCCTTAAACGTTGCTCTACGGTCATTCCCCGACCAAGAGCATCATTTTTAGACACGCGTTGTTTTTTTACTGATATTTCAAGAAAAATATGCAAAATCTCCAATCAGAATAAAAGCTGTTTTTCTTAGCTAGCAAAAACCTATATTTTTACTACATAACAAATTTGTAAGTTGCGTTAAAAAAAAAGTATTCCAGAAATTTAAAAAACGTGATTTTTAGCGGTTTCTTCCATTTTTATCTATGATTTGTGCACTAACTTATAACTTATTATATACCAACCGAATGATAATTTTAATACCTACAATTTTCTCATTTAACTTTTTTCGATTTCAGCTCAATTTTTTTGTTTTAGCGAAAAACCGCTTTTCTTACTTTTAATAATTTTTTAGGTTGAGTTCGCCATTAAAATTTTGGAGAAATAAAACGCAGTCTTCCTTAGATTCTCTTCTTCTACATGATCATATTTTTCTTATCCTGATAACAATTTTTGGAAGGACTAGTGTACATTAATTGGACTAATAGTGTGATGTTGATGTCGATATACCATACAGCAAGGAATGGATGGCTACAATAACGCGTTTATCGTATAACTTTCGTCAAGGTGCTGTGAATAAGAAAAAGAAGAAGACCTGATAAATTAAATTATTTTAAAGAAACTACAAGGAGTATCCCTACAGAATATTAGGAAATTATATGAACCCTGCAATAATTCGGCGACGAGTAGGTACTACTAGTTTTTACAGTATTTAATTATTAAAAATCGATTAAAACCATTTCAAAAGTAAAATGCTAGAAACGACAAACCTTAATTTTCTCTAAGAATACGTTTGCCCTTAGTTTCATAGCCATTTTAAGATATAAAAATGCCACCAAAGTCGTCCTTTCAATTTCTTTCCTACGTGTCGTAAATAAAGCCTGAGCCGAAGTTTCACACGAATGTTGAGTCCTAAACCCAGGCTGACTTCAGTATAACAAATATACTTTGATACCTTCAGGATTCTGTTCCTTTACTTATATACTATAAAATTGTGTACGCTGCCAGTGGTACATTAAACGATCGATATTCACTTCCGTGTTCCACCGGTTTTTCTTTTGTTACGTTCGTCATCTTAGTAATAGTAATTGTCTTGCATAGAGACCTAAGAACTCATTCGAGCCGGATATATTTCTTGAGATAATTCTGATTTGAGTTGAATATAATCATTTATGTTTTTAAGACGTATATTCATTTTAGAGTAGATAAGCTATTGTGAAAATAAATATTCAATGAGCTTTTATCAGGTTAGTAAAACGTTTTATTCAATATATCCTGAAATAAAAAATTCAGCACTTAGATTGTAATCAAAATACTTAAAATGGTTATTTGTGCACGTCCTCAAAAGAACAATTTCATAAACATAATACACATACTCTGGTTTTATATAAAATAGTACCTATATTTAGTTCTTTTGATGGTTGGTGCTCTGTATTATAGTTTTGAAGGAAAAGTTTGACGTTATAGACCAACTTTATATGGTTTGCCTGAATGTATTGGCATCCTCAGAATTTTAAAATTGTTTATAACTAATTAGAGAAACTCTATTTTATTGTTTTACACTAATTAGAAGAACACATAATAATAAAAATTTACAAGACCTAAAAATAAGCACGAACAAACCGATTGATTACCATAACTCATTACTTTGAATTGAAATTGAAACCAAATTACTTAATTATAAGTGGTATTGAAGAAGCATTGATGAGTAAAACTGTAGCAAATAATTTTGTTATAAGAGAATTCATGATGAATTGAATTGTTTCTTATCTGAATAACCCAAAACCATACATAATTATTTTCATAAAAAGAGATTTTGATTCATTGAATGTGAGGCATTCAGGAATTATTATTAACTGACGGCTCATGTCTTTACAGATAGAGTAATTACTTTAAAACTATATGTTTTGGTTCCGTGTTCTGTAACATTATGCTTAAAATAGTACAATTCTAAACCCTCTATGATAGAAATAATAGATATCCACATATAGCCTAAATATCCACGAAAATACCACAAAACCATTACCTTGTTTTTTCTTGAAAATCTAGTTTTACTAACCGAGCGCACAAAATGTATGGAGGAGAGGTTAAACTAGTCTATAGATAGCGTCATAGTTCCGCACAAAAATAAAATCTTATTTTACTATATTTTGAAGTAACTTATTTTAACGTAGGTACAAAACCACAGTACTAAATTTAACCATAATCGGTGCAAATTAGTTCCACAACCCTATAGGGACATTTCCACAACTTAATTTGTGTTAGTTTCCGCCAATTTTATAGCCCGGGAGACAGCGACAGTTTTCGTGAAATCATTTCTATAAAGCTACATTTTTTCCAAAGATAGTTTGGATAGTATCTATAATGAAGGTGCAATTCTACCAAACTCTTAGTGGTGCATAAACATTGAGTTAGAAGGTAGGGAGAAGACATCCTATACAAATTTCCTATACAGAAACGGCATCAGTTGGCGTGGCTAAATGTAGTAACAATATGGTGGTTTTGCCAGACCCGGACTAATTAAAATAATAAGAACTTTGTACCCCGACGAGTCCGTTTATCTGGATAACGTAAATAAATGTTCAATTCAATAAATGCAAGAGTTTTAACAGTTTTTATTTACCTTGATATACAAAATGTGCAATGTAATCCTAAAATAAACCATTTGTTTCTATTCTACGAAATATATAACCTGAGTATATTAAAAAAATATTTAATTAGCTGTTTTTTTAATACGGCTCTGTTTGTTGTTTACAGTACCTATGAAATGTTATTCCCGTTAATTTCTTCTTGTCAACACCATCTCTAGAAGAGCAATTTCTTTTAGCACACGACACCATAGTCCTTTTAATGTTTATTGTCTAAAATTTAACAAACTATCAGTAAAAATCACAATAAATCGCACGGAAAACAAACTGTCACTATTTGACGGAAAAGTAGTAACAAGATGGCGAAATGATGCCGTTTTTGATCACGTGACAGCTTCTCCCTACTTTCTAACTCAATGTGCATAAATGAGTAAAAAATTAAATAACATGTTGCAAAAAAAATAGATGGACGAAAATTTCGTTTTTCGAATTGTCACGAATTGTCAAAAAATGACGATTCACCTTCGCTCCTGCCGGCTGCAATACTCTATTTTCACCTCGCGATTCACGTTGTACGATTATTGCCGACCTTCTCCTCGCCATCGAAACATAGAAATGGTCTCCGATCACCGTATTTATTCAGTTCTTACTTTTGAAAAATTGACTTGCGGTCGTGCTAATCGGCGCCTATTTTTAAGTGGTTTCCCGAGTTCGAATCCCACTCGGGGATACTTTTTTCTGTACTATTTCGATTTAAGACCATATTCCACTTCTGAAATTCTTTAATGCATTACCCAACCATATAAAACAGTTAAACTCTAGAAAATTTAAAGAAACGATAAAACTGTTTCTGCTTGGAAAGGCGTTTTATTCATTTGAGGAATTTCTATGTGCAGACTATAGTCATTTTAATCTGTGTTAGTTCTCGCCTTATGTACACTTTTGTATTTTAATGTGTTTATCTTATTTATGATTTACTTTAATGGCATTCTAAAGTTTCTGTATTCCATGTCTTGACTTGTGTAAATACTACGTATATAAAACACAAAAAAAACCAAAAAAAAAACGAAAACTTCTGCTATAGGGTGGCTAAATCTTTGGTAGACGTTGTTGAAATCACAGGGCATAAAAAGTTTAATAAAACTATTTGTAACGTTCTCAATTTATTTCTCGATTGCATAAAAAATTTAGTTTCCATCATTTCAATTCCTTCTTTTTTATTCAATTTTCGATAGTAAGAAGCATGTATAAAAATTTCAGATGGTATAGAGACGTTGTAGGTAGAAATGTTAGACATAATGCAATCTTGTTTTGAGTGAATCGAAAGTACGTTTTTTTACTTGCACCCATTATTAATATTATTATTATTATATGCTAAATGTATTTTTTTTACATTAAAAAACATGTAAATTGAAAGAAAAATTTGCTTACCGAAGCATATAATATAAGGGAATAAATAAAAGCTTATTAACAGATCTATAAAAAATACTGTACTCATTTGACTACGTATTGCCGTTTTTGCAACATCTACCAAAGATTTACCTGCCCTATAGCGGAGGTAGAATGTGATTTTTAATCGAAATAGTGCAGATTAATATTCCTC
Source organism: Stenurella melanura (assembly GCA_963583905.1). Lineage (NCBI taxonomy): Eukaryota > Metazoa > Arthropoda > Insecta > Coleoptera > Cerambycidae > Stenurella > Stenurella melanura. The sequence continues at coordinate 36,652,233 of OY757314.1, read as the reverse complement.
TGCAGAAAATGCAAAACTTCTCCGAGAAATGCAATAGATGTGTTAATAAGCTTTTATTTACCCCATTATATTATATGTTTCGCTAAGGAAATATGCACTAATGTGTGCAATAATCAATTATGACAATTTAATTTATTTTATTGAGATATTGTTTATTATTAATCGATATAGAAAATATCACATAAAACTATAATATTAATAATGGTTGAAAGTAAGAAAACGTACCTTCGATTCACTCAAAATAAGATTGCATTATCTCTATTTCAATCCACAACGTCTCCATACCATCTGAAATTTTTATACCTGCTTTTACTATCGAAAATTGAATAAAAGGAGGGAATTTAAATGATGGGAACTAAATTTCTTATGCAATCGGGAAATAAATTCAAAACGTTACAAATCGTTTTATTAAACTTTTTTATGCCCTGTGATTTCAGCAACGTCTACCAAAGATTTACCCACCCTATAGCGGAGGCCGAATGCGATTTTTAATCGAAATAATGCAGATTAATATTCCGCGGCAGAAAATGCAAAACTTCTCCGAGAAATGCAATAGAATGGACCGAATAGCGATTATATAATCAAAAATATCTTCCAAAAAATTGCAAATGAAAAAAGTATCCCCGGGCAGGATTCGAACTCGGGAAACCACTTAAAAATACTTGCCGATTAACACGACCGCAAGTCAATTTTTCAAACGTTTTTCAGAACTGAATAAATACGGCGATCGGAGACCCGTTCTATGTCTTTATGGCGAGGAGAAGGTCGGCAATGACCGTACAACATGAATCACGAGGTGAAAATCGAAAAATGGGGCCGGCAGGAGCGAAGGCAAATCGTCATTTTTTCACAATTCGTGACAAGTCGAAAAACGATATTTTCGTCCATCTGTTTTTTACAAGTTTAATTTTTTACTCATTTATGCACCACTAAGAGTTTGGTAGAACTGCACCTTCATTATAGATTAGATTAGATTAGGAAGAAGGAGCTGGCCAATTGGCCTTGACCACCGCGACCCCCATGGATCTATTGTTGTGCTCCTGTTTGTTTTCCTTAGAGCTCCTTATCCAGCTTTGTCCTTTGTATCAGACTCCACAGCCTTGATAGGGGCTCCTTAGTGTAGCTATCAGCTCTTGGTTTTTCATCATCAAGTAGTTGGAATCGCAGTGTAGCAAGGCCTTCACAATGGCACAATACATGGACTGAGGTTTCCTCTGCCTCTTGGCAGAATATGCATGTTGCGTCCTCTGCCAAACCCATTAGACTGAGATGTCTATTAAGTTGACAGTGACCGGTTAGAAGACCTACTATTATTCTAATGGCCTTTCTATTTTGGCCTAATAGATCCTCCGTAAAGGTGAACTCTTTAGCCTGTCTCTGTCGTGGGAAATTTTTCCACCATTCCAGTGATTTAATTTAGACCCATTTGTTGATGGATGCTCGTATGCATGGCTTGGCCACACTGCAAAAGGGTTCGGGTCCTATAAGGGCGTTACCTGCGCCTTCTCTGGCCAGTTCATAGGACTTTTCATTTCCCTTGTGTCCCTTATGTCCTGATACCCACGACACGGTCACTTTGTTTTGACTTCCTAGGTCTGTAAGGGCATTTATGCAGTCCCATATAAGTCTCGATTCGACTTGCATGGAACCGATTGCTTTTAGAGCAGCTTGACTGTCGGAAAAAATGGCAATCGACTGATTAACAGTTCCTTGCCCTGTAATTTCCTTTGCGCACCACTGTATTGCGGCCACTTCAGCCTGGAATACTGTGGCGTATTTTCCATTTTCGTTCTTGGCCTTATCCCATAAATCCCAGCTCTGACTCCCTGTTCTGTCTTAGAGCCGTCTGTATACCAGATTGTTTGTGCCGGTATTGGAGAACCGTTTGTCCAGTCTTCCCTGTCTGGTATTTTAATTTTGGGACTGTAGTGCCCGTGGGAATTCCTAGAATAGGATCTGCCTTCAGCTCTAAGTATAACTTCTGGTGCTCTGTTCCGTGTTGCTGCCTTATTGGTGTAGAGCCTTGCATTAGCCTGTGCACCACCGAACGAGCTTCTCCTTGGATAAATACATGTAGTGGTGGCAAGTCCAGAAGGACTTCCAACGCAGCCGTTGGAGCTGTTTTTATGGCTCCCGTGGCGCACAGGCAGGCAAGCCTTTGTACGTAATAGATACTATCTAAACTCTCTTTGGAGAAAAATGTAGCTTTATAGATATTAACATGAAAAATCTGTCGCTGCCTCCCGGACTATTACGGTAATCGAAGAAAATCGATTACGCAACCTCCTTCCAAATGCTTAGGGAGTTTAGTACAGATGGATAAGTGCGCAGACAGTCAGGTGGAAACAGGGACAGGTATGTATGTAGATTGGCTGACAGACAGACATATGGATAGACGAACGGACGGACAGACAGACAGGCAGACGGTTAAATGAATAGGCTGACAGACGAATAGATATTTGGAAAATTATCTAAATTTTGATCGTTTCTTAAATGACGAAAAAGTGCAATGTATTTTTCGTTCAACAGTAGAACAAACGAATACTTTGGAGGAAGTTATTCGGAATTCAATTAATATTATGTTAATTCGAAAGCTTTTTCACTACATGCAATTTTCATATCGTTAGAAATGTGTGTAGTAAATACACTATCCTCTTCATCAATAATTTCTGAGATGTAAAATATTGGGAATTTCTATTTCCAACTTGTTTTTTTGATATTTGGATATATAACAGGGGCCATTAAATAACAACAGGTGAGCGTATGTTATGTTGGTAAATCTTGAATTGTATTATACTTGAATTGAGGAAAATAATGAAATGTCAATATTGATATGCGAAAAGGACCTATTCCGCATCAGATAGGTACAGTTTCTTTGATTCAGAACTTCCATTACTCACACAAACAACCACTTTTGATAACCATCGCCGTGAAACAAAATTGTTTTGTGATATAAAATATTTAAGAAAAATATAAAGTGAGACATTTATTTGGATACAAATAATGTTACATCAATATCCTGATAATATTTATTTATCTATATAAATTGTATTAACGACTTTCATATTTTTCATTATAAATTTATTAAAGAAGAAAACAAATTAAAAGAAGCTGGTTACCGTACAAACATTACTTTTCCACCAGTTTCTGTATGGTAATACATACTTACAATGTTCTCGAATAAGATGCTTACACGAAGCGTAAGCTCATTTTCTGGTATAATGGAAAAACTTTGAGAAACATAAATAACAGTTAAAAGAGCAAAACTAAATAATTGAGTAAATAGGTAGGTAAATATTAGGCGTAATTTAGTTCGGTTAAACGTAGGCGAGGAAATAATATTTAATACTCTTTGTGCAATGTATCGTTTATGTGTTAGATATGTTATTTGTTTAAAATAAATATCGAGTCGGTGGTAAAATCAGAGGGGTATACCCGTAAGCTGGTTTATCCAATAATAGGAAAATAATTTTCAATTACATAAATACATGGCTATGGTTAAAATTTGGTAGCCGTATAATAGGTAATGTAGACTGTAATGTAAATCAGTGTATCCATTACTCTTGGCTGTGTATGTAATACGTTAAATATATACTTACTTAAGAACATTGGAATCGTTTCTTATTATATATTTATTTAACAATATACTGTCCAATAGAACATTCCTATTATAGGACACTAGATAATAAGTACGTACAAATATATAAAAAAATGCAGTAACATAAAAAGAAATACACTATTGTCTAAATGTTATTTGTGGCATTATCTTAATTTTTGTTGGGACTTCCTGCCACATGTGTTTTTTTTTAAGCAGTGCTCGGGGAATCTACAAAATATGACAATTAACCAGTATGTTACTGGTAAATAACCCCTACGCCTGTGACTTTTACGTCAAAGGATCAATAATTAGAGGTTGCTTCTTTTTAAATAAATAACACAAATAAGTATAAAAACTTGAAATTAAATATTTCGCCGACGTTTCGGAAATCTAATCTGTTTTCTTTTTCAAGGCTTTTTGTGAAAAATCTCTTTTGCCGTGTATGATAAATACACTGCTCTAAGAATGTTTGTTATATTCAATATCCATAGATACTTTCTATTTTCATAGAACTGTTGATACAGTTCACGTTTTTTTTTAGTTTTTTATACAATGTTTAAGTTCTTCTTTTAACATTGGCAACCAAGCTGTACAGACATCTACGGAACAATTCGACACGCATCTATCCTCATTCAATAATATTATCGCGGATTCTTTATGTTTCTTTTTTGCTATCTGCCTCTTTTGTTAAAATTTTTGCCGAATCCCAGTTTATTCTATGTCCGTTCTCCCAAGCGTCTTCGCAGATCGTGGACATCTGAGTTTCATTTTTTCTGATGTAATTTTGATGTTCGCCCTGGGGGTTTTGTCGATAAAACCTTCATAAATATTAAAAATAACAATCAGGTACGACAATAACCTGAAAAACGTTACACAACGTTAATTCCTTATGTATCCGGTTTATCCGAAAAGTTGCGCCGCATTGGCGATAGATTTGATTTTAGGACGGTATTTCAAACAAACAACAGTTTAAGATCTATTCTGACAAAGACGAAACCGAAGAACCACGAGCAAAATAAAAAAAACCTAATTTATAGTATTCCGTGTGAGTGCAACAAACATTACGTGGGACAGACAAAGAATAAACTGGGACTCGGCAAAAATTTTAACAAAAGGGACAGATAGCAAAAAAAGGAAAATTAAAGAATCCTCGATAACATTATTAAATGAAGATAGATGCGTGTCGAATTGTTTCGTAGATGTCTGTACAACTTCGTTGCCAATGTTAAAAGAAGAACTTCACCAACTTAACATTGTATAAAAACTAAAAAAACTGTATCAACAGTTGTATGTAAATAGTAAGTATCTATAGATATTGAATATAACAAACATTCTTAGAGCTGTGAATTTATCATACACAGCAAAAAAGATTTTTCAAAAAAAGCCTTGAAAAGGGAAACAGATTAGATTTCTCAAACATCGGCGAAATATTTAATTTTAAGTTTTTATACTTATTTGTGTTATTTATTTAACAAGCAACCTCTAACTGATCCTTTGACGTGAAAGTCGCAGGCGTAGAGGTTATTTACCAGTAACACACTGGTTAATTGTGATATTTTGTAGATTCCCCGAGCACCGCTTAAAAAGAAAAAGAACACATGTGGCAGGAAGTCCCAAAGAATTGAACAAGAAGAAAAAAAGATATACCCTACTGATATAAAAAAGAAAATAAAACAAAAATTGTTCATTCATGCAGTTAATCTCTTTTTCTCAGCTACATTGCAGTGGAAGATATCATACTGGTCTTGAAGATTATTATAGTTTTCACACATTTTGTACAATGGCTGGAATTTCTGTACGTTCTGGTAGTCAGTAGATATAATAAAGTGTTTTGCCTAGATGTTCGAAAATTTAGTAAACTTAAGATAGAACCACAATCTATTATATTATGTGTTACTTTAAATAGAAATCGCTTGAAGACCTCAATTTGAAATTTGATACACGTATATATTATACCGAGATCTGGATTTAGATTGTTTTTTGAACATATCCAGTGTAGGTTGGGGGGTAAATAGGAGAAAATAAGTAAAGCAAGAAAAAAATCGGTAAATCAACGGCTTGTCTCTTCTGGTTGTAGAACTCTTTGGCAAGAGAGCTCTACAATGGCTGAATTACTCTAAGCTGCAGCCCAATACAGAAACTTGAGATTTGGTGTGTATACTAGAAGCCAAGGCCTCAGATTTTTCTATAATACTTTCCACTTTTCATTGGTTATGGTAGTTATATGATAATTAAAGGTTAGTTTATTGTCAAAAAGTACACCGAGATCGCGGACTGCTGACGGATATGTAAACATTGAATCTACTAAACAACAAGAAAATTCGACAAGTTGATGTTCATTAGTAAACCCAGAACATCGCATTTCCTTACGTTCAACTGTAGTGTGTTATAATTACAGTGTTCATGGATATTATCAAGGACAGTTTATAATGTCACTCAGTCAGTATCATTTACTTTATTGTATAACTTCATATCACCTGCGTATAAAGACAATTAACATTCAGTTTTGCTATAAAGTCATTGATGAAAATATTGAGGATTAATAGACCTAACACGGAACCCTGTGGTACACTTGATGTAGATATAAATTCTGCATACCGTTGACCACAATATTTAATATGGTGGTGTCTATTTACAAAATCAGATTTGAAAAATAACAACAAATTTCTTGAAAGACAAATTGTGCATAAAATACTGTGATCAAGTTATTCTTTAGCAATTTCTTGGACTATTTTGGTTTAGTTAATAGCTAACCAGCGATATCAGAGTTACAGTTAGTATTTTTGGATTCCTTTAGACTAATTTAAATTATAAGTTAAAAATGTTGGTTGTCTATTTTCTTCCTAATCCTTATACAGCTGTTTATTAATCATATATTAATGGATCCTCTTCGTATTATTCTTTAAAATATAAAGGAAGGCAGCATGTAATTTGATGGATTGCTTCATTCTTATCTGTGCAGTTTAGGAGAGAAAACAGAATACTCGTATTTTATACAACGTTATCAGTTGAATATAAGAATTTCAGATCTCTTCTTATTAAACTAATGGGGCTCGATGCGTCTTCTCATTTGGCAAAAAAATACATATCAATAAGCAAAAACGCGATAAGACATTATTCATTCCAATTGTGTAGAGTGTAGCAAAATTGGAGGAATAAATTACAAAATATAACAATGAACGTTACGGCAAGACTGGTAATAATTACATTTTATCTTTACAAATATTTTCTGCATTTGCGTGACCCAAATATAGTAGCAGGTGAAATATTTTCCACGACTTTATAAGTCTTATGTAATGTTAATATGATAGTTGGATAAAATGTTGTTCCAGGTATTAAATTTAAAATTGTGCGCACTTTTTATTCACTTATATAGTGTGTGTCTAAAGTCTCTCCTCCCCAACCGTTAAGTAGTCGGAACCCCAGTCTATCTAGGTCTCACAGTGGCCACAATACATGGACTGAGGTTTCCTCTGTCTCTTGACAGAATGTGTTGTTATGTAAAATATTTGTATGTATACATCAGATACCGTGAATACCATATTGTAATAGTTTGACATTAACATATTCTCTTTACTTAAACATTCATATATTAATAATCTTTTTTGAGATTATCTACTATATTAAATTAGATAGTGACTGAAATAGAATATCATTAATATTTTTTTATATTTTTTATTAGTTTTCAATGAAGTATATTACCAATATTACTTTATCTCTATTTTTATAGATTTGGTGATACTGTATTTAGTTTCTTATTACTTCATACCTTAGTTACACAACATTTGCTGTACACTACATTATAATTTGTGTTATTCTGTTATTGAAGTCTTTGTGTTCTGTTAAATGAAATATTTTTTAATCAAATAAATAAATACTGATCACATGAAACATTTACAATTCATATCACTCTTTCTATGAGTGCTTGATTTGTAATATTATACAATTGCTGGGATAATTCCGAAATGATTGATAAATCTTAGACTTTTGTCAAAAACTGTCTAGCAGATTGCTCCAAACTTCTCATTTTCTACGGCATCCATCGAAGAGAGAACAATGTAGAAAGGTAGAAGAACCCTGTACAAATCAGACGGAAAGAGTCGATGATGACCTCCAACACACATAGCTTATGCTACCAAAGAGCTAAGAAGAAAAGGGACAGCCCTAATAGATAGTATAACATGTTCAGTCAAGCTATACAGCAAAGAGAGGCATATATAAACATTGCTTAAATCATAAAACATCTGCCGAGGTGCAGTGAATAAGTAGAACAAGAATACTATTTGCATTGCACGTATATTTTTGCTTCTGGTTATCATACTTATTTGAGTTTTTTGGTAGTTGGTGTGGTCTCCAGCTTCTGCAATCTTTAGTACTTTGTCTGGTTTTGATCGCAATAATTTAAGTGCTCGGATCGCGCAGCGTCACAGGGTTGTTTTACCTGCCTGTTGTGACTGTGTAATTCTACAATTTTCAAAGTGTGGGATGTCACTCATGTAAAGGAGAAATGGGGTAGGGCCAAGGAAGGAACCTTCCGGCACGCCACAACACGGTTAGTGGAAGAGTTATTCTATTAACTGTCATGCAATTTGTGACATAAAAATGTATTTATTTACTAATATGAGCAAGAATGCTGACGCTACGCAGGTTGAATAATAGTCTGGAATGTAGTGAGTAGTAAAGACAACATCTATCTGGTAAATGTTCCTCAAATTTCTGCCAGTATAAGGAATGTTGAGATATTATTTCATTTCTTGTTTTCAATGTCATCTCCACCGATCGTCAATAGAAGTAGCTAACATGAGGGTAAAGCGTCAGTGACATTATTAGTTTTGACAATAGTTTGATGTGCGCTGGCCATCTCTAAAATGAAACATAACGAAGTATTAACTTTATTTATTTTTTAAGGAAAACCTATCGATAGATTATTCCGTTAATAAACATAACACTGAATGTTACCATAATATTGGCATAATAATATACCAGTTTAATAAACGCAACAGACCCTTAAATATATACCGATTCAGCAAATTTAGTTTAAGGTACATAAACTTGTTTCTGCGCAGATAAACCACGCCTTGTCATAGAACAATGCAGGGCATTGGTATAAAACAATAGCGCCATCGCTTGACCGCATCGAGTTGAGAACAAGACGGCTGCCCAAGTCACAATACCTTAACTGTTATTAATTTTCTGGAAAGAACATTTCCCAATCGTTTAATAGCTACGAGGGGAATGATAAAATGGCTCCCAAGGTCACCTGATCTAGCACTCCATAATATCTTTCTGTGAGGCTTTTTAAAGGAAACCGCATACAAATATGAGTTTGAACGAGCCCATAATTTACTTGAATTACGGGAAAAACTTATCCAACTTTGTGCAAGCATTACTTCAAATCAACCCAATGATATGAGAGGTTCATTGTATAATCGGTTTGGCTATTGTTTGACACAAGACGGTGGTTTGTTTGAATCCTTACTTCATTAATTTATTGTTTGATAATTATTACTTGATTTTAGTTTCTGAGGGTTATTTAATTTTATTTTATTGTTCTATTTTTGTAATTTAATAAGAATAATTTATTTTTTGATAATTATTAGTTCATTTTAATTTCCGAGTTATTTAATTTTATTTTAATGTTCTATTTTCATTTCGGTTTTAACAAGAATTATTATTTTATTCCCATAGCATTTACGGCTAAAAAAGAAACTGCAGAAATGCTTTCAATAGAAGAAATTATTTGTCAAAAATGTGACAAATAACTTCTTCGCGTTTGACGAAGAGATATTGTCTCGTTTCGTATTAGAAATTATTACCTACGTCCGCACCCATCCCACCTCCATCGTGCTAGGAATTTTAAAAGCTCAGCCAGAAGGATGAATAAAGACTGGGTCAAGAGTAAACACAAGAACCACTGGACGAACATTTCAGGAAATCGACATGGAGAAACAGATGAGTAATTCTTTTTTTAAAGTGGTTACGCTGTATGATTTGCACCAAAAGTGTGTTAGGTATCCTTCTTAGCAATTATGACAATTATGTTCCAAATTGTTGCCCTCCTCTGTTTCTGAATAATATTTTTTAAGGTAGAACAGAATCCCTCCTTGTCAACCGTGGCAAGTACATTCTAAATATTATTGTTCTCCATCATTTCATAATTATTTTTAAAAGTGCATAAATTCTCTCTAAAGGTACAGCAGGCTCCCTCGTTGGAAATTGTGGCAACTAAAATGATGGTAAATAAAAAGGGAATTTCTGTGTAAATACCTTTATCAATTTTTAAAATAAATATTACAGAATTTTTTAAAATTTCTTTAGTTTTGATATATGAATAATAACCCTAGTACTATATACTGGGGTATGTGCATTTATGGAAGTGGGTAAAAAATAATATAGGTGATTATTAAGCCTCAGGATTCAGTTTTACCTATTTTAGGAAACGCCGTGCCGTGGGAATGTAATTAAGTAAACTTTATGGCTATATCTAAATAAACAAAACTTTTGTTTCAAATGTTTATTTTGAATCTAAAATCTAGTCTATGGTTGTGGATGGAAAAGTAGGGTAATAGGGGCTTTACTCCATCAGAAAAGGAATGGGGTGATGTGTGCGATGTTGTATTTGCAGCTAGTAAAAAAAGTACTAAAAAAACTTCGTTTACATGAATATTACTCTAAAAGCATTAAAAAGAACTTTGAATGCGGAACATCTAATGGATTTTGAATGTTTTTCATACATATACTGTTCTCGCACAGACCATAATGCTGCACCTTTATAACTGCAACTAATCCGTAGCTAGAAAGCTTATCTCCAAAGAAGAAGAAAAACACTAACGACGAACCCTTAATACATTTTTAATTATATTAAATGCTCCGAATATTAAACATGTAAATTGTCCCAATAAATTTTCAGGCTTTGGGGGTTATAAACACAAATCGTCTGTAATATCTTGGATGTCTGTTTTATGTGGCGTTTCATATATTTAGTAATAAAACCGTTATATTCTTTTTCCTGCCAATACGAAATTCCCCATATATGAACACAAAAACTAACTGATATTACGCATTGCCATAAGAGGGAACATAATTTAATATCGTTCATGGGGTATGGCTATGACCGCTATCCCTAAGAGGTTATACTTAAATTGTTGGATGCTCCTTTTATAGATTCACCTGATAGGGACGTTACATTTTATACTGCAATGCAGTGTCGTTTCCAGAAATTATGGGATTGTTGATCTCGATCTTGATATCTATGTACTTACATTCTGGTTTTAATAATAATCTTTATTGGATGCACATTTTATGGACATCGTTATGATGGTTTATTCTCATAATTCGACAAATCGGAAAATTAAAAATATACAAGTAAGTACAAGTTAAATTGATCCTCTGGCTTTTTCTAGTACAAATAAAATAGGTAAAAGCGCTAGTAAAGCTACAAGTGTAGTTGTTTTATAAAATTAATGCTTTACGTATAACATTAGTTCATTCTCCAAGTTACAATAATTTTACTTCCACATCCACATAGTGGAAGTAAGTACAGTAATCGTAAAAGAAATATATACTTTTTTTGTTAAAATGGGTTTAGAATATCATGAAACGTCGAGATTTTAAATTCGAGCGAAAAAAAATCTGTCTGTCGGTCTGTAACTTTTTTTTTGTGCGCATGATATATCTGGAAGGGCTTAAGATATTGACTTGAAATTTTATACACGTATGTACCATAACGAGATCTGGAACTGGATTGTTTTTTGAACCTATCCGGTGAAGAGTTGGGGGTAAATAGGCGAAAATAAGTAAAGCAAGCTGGTAAGAGTACAAAAATTTCGGATTTGGTGTATAAACTAAAAGCCAAGGCCTCAGACATTTTTGTAATATTTTCATCCCTCTGCACCACCACCACTCCATTATAAAAGGGGTGATAAAATAACATTGAGATATTCACTTGAAATTTGGGACACGTATATATTATAACGATACCTAGAATTACATCATATTTTGAGATGATTCTGTTGAAGGGTTGTGGGTTAAATAGGGGTAAATAGGGGAAAATAAGTACAGCAGGCTGGTACGAGTACAGAAACTTGAAATTTGGTGTATATACTAGAAGCAGAGGCCTCAGACTTATTTATAATATTTTCATCCTTTCGCACCACCACCATTCCATTATAAATGGGGTTGATAAAATGAAATTGAGAGATTCATTTGAAATTTGGTACACGTATATATTTTAACGACACCTAGAACTAGATTATATTTTGAGATGATTCCGTTGAAGGGGTAAATAGGGGAAAATAAATAAAGCAGGCTGGTAAGAGTGCAAAAACTTGGAATTTGGTGTATGTACTAGAAGCCAAGGCCTCAGATTTTTTTTTTAATATTTTTCAACTCTCCCCCCACCCCCACTATATTATTAAGGGGGTTGATAAAATAAAATTGAGATGTTCAATTGAAATTTAGTACACGTATGTATTATAACGACATCTGGACCTAGATTATATTTTGAGATGATTCCGTTGAAGAGTTGAGGGTTAAATAGGGGTGAATGTAGCAAAATAAGTAAAACAGGTTAATCTCTTTAACTCGTTGTGAGAGTATTAAAGATTTGGGTATACTGTTCGAGTCGAGATTGGAATTCATAGGACACATTAACTCGGTTACTAAATCGGCGTTAAAACACTTGGTTCTATTATAAGAAATTCAAACATTTTTACTAATACAGAAGCACTAAAAATATTATATTTATGTTTTGCGCGTTCGAAATTGGAGTATGGTTCAGCAATATGGAATCCTATTTATGAAAAATATTCACAATCATTAGAATTTGTTCAGCGGAAATTTCTTAAATACTTATGTTTTCAAATAGATCACCAATACCCCAAACAGGGATATCCAAACTATTTAATGCTAACACGGTTTAACTTGAATTCATTAGAAAACAGAAGAATTATCTCAAATTTAATGTTTATTTATAAGAAGATCAATAATACAGTAGACTCTCCAGAAGTCTTATTTCAAATTAATTTTAGAATTCCACTCGTAGGCTCGCGTCAAACTTTTACTTTTGCACTACCATTTAAAAGAACAAATATCCTTGCTAAATCGCCCATTTATTCCATGATGGAAATATATAACTCTATTGGTGACCATTGTGACATGTTTAGTCTTTCTTTAAATAATTACTACAAGACCATAAAACTATGTGTTCGAAATACATTGTAACCTACATTCAAATACATAACCGTAATATTAAGCTACTCTAAGCGAATTAATTATTTTATACTTTTATATCGTATATTCTTATATTTTATTCTGTTTTTTTTTTTATACTTTTTTATACAGTTTTTTATAGTCATATTTTCTATATTTTATATTTTATATTGTATACTTAGCATTTATATACTTTAGTTCTATTTTGTAAAACTGTCCTGTAACTGGAGGATTCTGTTGGGCAATAAATTCTTTATTATTATCTTTATTATTAAGAGTACAGGAAGTTGGGATTTGGTGTATATACTAGAAGCCAAGACCTCTGATTTTTTTAAATATTTTCAATTCTTCCCACGACCCCCTCTCCATTATTAAAAGGGTTGATAAAATAAAATTGAGATTTTCACTTAAAATTTGGTGCATGTATGTATTATTAAGTCATCCATAGTTAGATTATATTATGAGATGATTCCGTTGAAAGGTTAAATAGGGGTAAATAGGGGAAAATAAGTAAAGCAAGCTGGTAAGAGAGAAAACTTGGAATTTGCAACAAAACAGAAAACAGATAATCTAAGTAATTTCGACCTCTTGAAATATAACATTGTCCACTGCACCCCTTCAAAAACCTTCCCTTAAGAGCTTACATTTATTTCACCTTATTTACTTTACATTTTTTCGCAGATTCACAAATTTTATTGAAAAAGTTGTCATTTTAATATAATATTTAATTTTCAACCCCCATAAAACCCATCTCCTTGGTCCTCAGTAGTTCTGTACTATTTTTGGCGTATTCGCGGAGGCAATATTATCGATGCTACAATGTTTTAGAATTTTAAAACTAAAAAATTTTTCAAACCTCCTCAAAAACCACCCCTTTAGTGTCTAAAATGTTTTCAATAATTTTCCTCTTTTCTAAAGAATATTTTCTGTTCATTTGCAAATTTGTAGAATTTTGTCCTTCTAGAACCTGAAAAATGACCACTGAGGGACGTCCCCGTACTCATCGTAGTGGTCTTCTTTCAATTCAATGTGACATTCAACCGTAATCTTTACTCTAGGGTTTCTGGGGTCGCTGATCATGAATATCGCTTCCAAAATGTTCCTCGATTGATATGTGGACAAAGGCGTTCCTGCTGTCTACGACATCTATGTAATTTTATTATAATGTATTTTTTATAATAATATTTTTTGTATCTATGTTATTTCTATTATTTACTCTTATCATTGATTTCCAGCATGATTATGATATATTCACATATAAAATTGTTAGACAAAATTAATAAAAATTTAATTTTTATGACTTTTTTTTTTTCGAAAATTGTATTATTATTATACATAGCAAATTTACATCTCTTAATTATAAAAAGGTGAATGAATTTGGAACCTAATTGGCCTAATTTCCACTATGGATTACCAAATAATGATTTTTTTTAATTATCTCAAAAACTGCAAGATCAAAAATGCATTTTCTCGATGCACAAGTGCAATTTTCCATTTGTATATCATTAAAATAGGTAACAAATTGAATAAATTCAACAGGGAATCAAGTGAAAAAACCCCATTATTAAGAACAGGTAATTTGTGGTTTATTCGTATTAAATATTAGGTGTTGAATGTTTGAAAGTTAACTGCGAAATAGCCAAGATAATATTTTTTAATAATAATGGAAAATTGCAAAATATCGAATTTTAAACATTTAAAAATCTCTTAGTTGTATTGGAAACCTAATTTATACTCTACTACCAAATATATTAACCTAATTTAAATATTGAGCGAAAAAAGGTGGCAAAATAAAATGAAATAGTCCTTCAATAATTTATCATTTAGAGCTTAAAGAGTCAATCGTAAATGTACCAGAAAGTAATCCCCCTCTAATAAACTGAAAATGGATCAGCGATTGAAAGAAATATAATCGTCTTAACAATCAAGGAGCCGACGAAAGGGCGATTTGAAACATTTGAAAATTTCTACCAAGACCAAGATTAGGAATTTCTTGTTCTAAAGCTTTATTTATGTTTTTAAAACTCATCTAGATTATATGAAGACCAAGTCCATATTATTTGTTATCAACCTCATGAGATTTCAATGAACGTTTCGAAAAATCCTGTTTTTATGCTGTTATTGTTAATTACAGAGGTCACAATATTTCACAAACATAAAGTAATTGCCTAATTAAAAATTTGGCTCGAAAATTATAGTAAAACAAAGATCATTTAAATGATTTACTTACTAATTTATTTATTTATTTATTTACACAACACAACAGGACAGATGTCCCCATTACAGAGTCGGAATACTGACTAAAAATATTCTGCAATAACAGAAGTATTACAAATCATGTTCGTATATACCTATTAAATCCTTAACTCTACAATAAAATATATTAATATTATGCAACATTATCCTGCACATGGTTATAATTACTACATATGACATTAATAGGAGAATACATCAATGGATTGGTGCATGAAGCTTTGATATGAAATTTTGGGTTGAGCTGGGTTGACTTAGAAGGAACTCGCAGCTCAATGAGTCTTAATAGATCGGAGCAATCGAGTTTATCGTTTAATATTTTAAACAGAATTACAATTCCGTGCAATTATCGGTGAGATTGAAGTGAATTAAGTGAAAATCTTTTTAACACAATATCAACAGGTGGATAAATATTGTCTTCGGTGTAGCTTAAATATTTTAAAAATTTTCTTTCAATATTCCAGTTTATTAACATGAACGATGTAGTGGGGACTCCAGACTACGTCAGCATACTCCAATTTACTTCTGACAAACGAGTTAAATAGAAACATTCGTGAAATCGTCGCACTTTTATCAATACTTTGTACGCGGTTGCTCTCGGATTATATTTTTTTACTTGAAAACTACAAAGCATGCCACTTTGAATTTTTCGCAGAATATCTATAATAAAGTGCTCTTTATAGCACTGGTAGAACTATTTCGCAAAAACCAGTATGGCCTGTGCAATAAGCTATGGATACAATACTTGGTTCGCGGTTGCTCTCGGATTATATTTTTTTACTCGAGAAGTACGAAGCATGCCACTCTGAACTTTTGGCAGTATATTTAGAATGAAATGCTGTTTATAGCACTGGTAGTACCATTTCGCAAAAACCCGTAAGGCCTGTGCAATAAGCTAAAAATATCAATACATGGTACGCGGCTGCTCTCGGATTATATTTTTTTACTCGAAAACTACAAAACATGCCCCTCTGAATTTTTCGCAGCATATCTAGAATAAAGTGTTGTTTATAACACTGGTAGTACCATGTCGCCAAAAGCCGTAAGGCCGATGCAATAAGCTGAGGATATCAATACTTGGTACGCGGCTGCTCTCGGATTATATTTTTTTATTCGAAAACTACAAAGTGTGCCACTCTGAATTTTTCGCAGTATATTTAGAATAAAGTGCTGTTTATAACACTGATAGTACCATTTCGCAAAAACCCGCAAGGCCGGTGCAATAAGCTAAAGATATAAATACTTTGTACGCGGCTGCTCTCGAATTATATTTTTTTAATCGAAAACTACAAAGCATGCTACTCTGAATTTTTCGCAATATAACTAATTTTAGTTATTTTCCACTGACTGGGAAAAATGCCATTAGTTAAGGTTAAATTAAATATATATGATAATATTGAGACGCAATCTTTAACGAAAAAAACTGTATTCCATCTACACCTGCTGTAAATTTTGGTTTTAATTTTTTGCACGTTTCAATAACTTCTGCTTTTGAAATTGTAGGTATTATATATTTTGCGTGTCCACAGGTTCAATTTCGCCACTGATAATGACTAGTTGATGCAGAGTATATATTCTGAAACTTTACTTACTATATCCTGTGGGTCACTATATGAGGAATTTTCATATGTCATACTGTTAGGCATTGAGCTTCTTTTTGACTCATTATTAACGTAAGACCAAAACATTTCTTTATTATTTTTTAAGTCATATAGTAATGATAATTTGCATGCTTCTGACGACATGTTCCAAATTTCAAACTGAAATTTTAAGTGTAACAGAAGTTCGTATTTACGACCCTCTATACGTGCACATATATATGTACACACTTACACAGAGACACACAGACTACTTTTTATTTGGTATATGAGTTCAGTGTGTCATGAAACGAATTTCTGCATAATTTTTAACTAAGATAATTATTAACAATATTCCTTGTCCGGTTCAATTACACCTATTTGATTAAATCAAATAGGTTTAACAACATAAGATATAAATGAATGTAGACGGATCTTCAATCGATGCGATAAAGATTGATCTTTAGTAGTGTAAGGAGAATTTTAACGTACTGATGTCCATTTTATAGGTTATCTATAGTTATTTTATGAGCACACCGAACGGATATAAAACTCCCCGGCAATCAAATAACTCTGGACCGTTACAATCTGCGATACCGTAAAAATAGTTCTAAATCGAGCTTTATATAAACCGTCTAAAGCTTATGAATTACTAAAACAAAAGCAAAAATTTAAAAATTTATAGGAAGGTAGATTGAGTGTAACGTATCGACAACAGAATCATATCGGGTTTTCAAATATAATAAACATATATAAATATAACGATACCAGCGTGGTATATCATTTCAAACATTGTGTATAAAGGATAGATTTATATACAATATAAATGATGAATTATATTTCTTCACTGTTTTTTAATTATCTTCTTAATATTTCTAGGGTGACCACACGGTTTATTAGTTTTCACTATACAGTACATACAGATCGGGCCAGCCAAAGACGAACGCGGATGCCATATATATCCAGACCATTTTCATCTGCATTGACAGGAACCGATTAGAGAAACAATGATTTCCGACGTGGTAGATATGAGGTATTAGTGTCAAAGAATATGTATCAATTACGAAAAATAATTTATTTATTAACGGATGCAAGGGTCACAAATCGCACAATTCGAATCGAAATAGTTTCTTTGTTAATTAATCTCATTTTATTTATATAAAGTAGATTTTAGTATAAATCGAGCTGGTCTGTTTTAGTAGATTTTGGCTTATCACAAAATAAATTTGTAAAAAAATAGGCAATCATGCTACCTACCACGCTATTGTCATTTTGCTCTGAAAAACAGAGAAGCAAAAATCTAGAAACTTAGAAGTTCGTTTCGAAGCAAAATAATAAGTTTATTATTTGGACGAAGGAGAGCAAATAATTAAATGGCAATACGTAAATAGTGGGGTGAGAGAAATATGGAAATTATTTGCACCGTGTGGACAGTGTGGACTTATTTTCCTATCCCGACATAAGAATCCAACTGTTATTGTTGATTACAGAGAGATGCTAGATATTATGATTTGTGCTACCGCCAGAAAAGCGTATGTGATAAATTGGGATATTATGTTTTACAAGAATGGTTTATTTTTGACAATTTGCTCTAATAGTTTCAATTTTACTTTAAATTTTAGTTTCCTTTATTAAAATTCTTTATTTTTTGACAATTAGATTTATGTTTGGAGATGTTCGTTTTGTTTGGAAAAGAGAATACACCATTTTTATTTAGCAGATCGAAGATGAAAGTAGTATATTGTGTATCTAGTAGTAAAATCAAGACATTCCCGGACAACGATGTAAATAGAACAAGCATTGAAGTCCGGGAATGAGCTTTTACTACGAGGTACACATACTTTTTTTAAACTCACAATCAATATTATTATAAATTAAGAAATTTTTATAAATGCATAAAATTTTTTCATTACCATCTAATTGCCCATGAAATTGTTTCTTGATAACAACTGTTTATTTATTGTTGTGATAAACGTCAAAGATTCAGTACTTATTTCGCTTCAATAAATACTTGCCGCTAAAAAATATTAAAAATCAGTACGGCAAAGTTACCTACTTTCCCACTTTGGGGATCTGAAATTGCGCTGAGAAAGTTGGCACTCTTGACCGATTTCAGAAAAGAAATACTTTTCTATTGTCAGACAAAACAATAATATAGTATATAGAATCTCAATTGTGACAGTATGAAAACGAAAACTCCGAGTAAAGTCGACCTCTCCTTTAGTTGACAAATCAAACTCCAGGCATCTAATCCCGCTCAGATTTCAGATTTATTTATATTAGAAAAAGTACGTTCTATCTTTAAGAAGACATTTGAAAACTAGAGACAATGAAACTAGAAGTACGTAAAAGATACAGCAAAATACCAAATAACACTCGGAATATTTTCCTACTATAGAAAGGAGTATATGAAATAGAAATACCAGTGGTATTTACCAGTGGAAAGTGGAAAGCAATTAACAGGTGAAGAGTTGAACTGGTCAATAATAAGTTAAAAAATAAAAATAACGAATAAAACGCTGGTGCGGCCCAATATGAAGAGCATTTCCTAAATCAACAATTAAACCCATGTTTCATATTTATTTAGTCATTGTTACCTATGGTTGCAGATATTATGAAATTAAAGATACTGCAATTCAGTTCTGGTATCTAGCTTTGGCTTTTATTTGTTAATTATGAATAGTTCAATATCGTTGTTACAACAATGGTATATTTGGAAAATATTTATGGATCCGGTAAATAATATTAATTTAGTGCAAAAAATTACTTGCTCTGAAGAGCTAATATTTTGTACAAACCTATAGGAGGTAAAGTTGAGCTTCATTTTAGTTATTGAGCCGAGTGCAATATTCAATAAATTTTCTGTTTACTTTGGTCTGCAGGTTGGCCCGATAACTTTGTTTTGTTCTGTTTGCATAAAATGTACTAGTTTAAACAGAATTTACTTGCTAACAAAAATTCTAATCATACGAAACTTTCGCTAACTGAAGTTTGAAAAATGAAAATAATAGTTGTTTGTATTCATCGTTGGAGTGACTGAGTAAAAAATATGTCTATACCCAGCTAGGCATTTTGCAAGTTAGGATGAGGAAATAAGTACAGGAAAACATAAGTAACTTGTCTGGATTTATGGTATAATTATACAAATTTTACGCTTATAGTAATTTCTTGTCAAGAGACTGAAAAATTGTGTTTTAAGTAGCGACTTTAGCATAATCTGGAAAATAAGAGAATTACATTTCCTAATAATTCGCATCTAGCGCAGATTAAATATGTTAATTATAAGACATACTATTCGCTAGATGGCTCACTATGTTAATTGTTGTTTTTTACCTATTGATAATTCGAGTGCTACTTACTTGACATTTTGCATGAACAAATCTATTTTATTAAATATTTCATATGAACACAACGTGGCTTTCTAACAAACGAACAGACAAATAGATGGGCCAGCATTCAATGCATTAGACTGATGATTATAAAGACATACATATAGTTCATCGTAGATATATAAATTATCTATAGACTCCATCCAATAAAGACGTGTATGTATTATACTGCACAAGCAGTATGGAATAAGATGTGATACTATTAGTACTTCGGAAAAATGCATGTTTATAATAACGTACCATTTTGCACCAACCAAATTCTATTAATTTATTAATTCATCAACACAATAAATTTCTTCAAATTGTGCTAAACAGAAAGCAGATAAATAGAACAAAATGAATTCTCTGATATGTTAAACAGGAAAGAATACCCCACATTAGGATCTTTATAAATTGCAGAAACAGGAAATGGTCTGTAAAGTGAACGGCAACTAAACTGTAGCATTAGTAGATCAATCTACAAAGTACAAAATATTTTCTCAGGTCACGGTAAATTACTTTACCATAGTACAGCTAATAATAAAAGTCTTTTACAGCACACCAATATAGATCTTGCAAAGCAAACGAAATAAACAATCCAGTACAGGACGTTGAAAGGCGGGCAGGATGAATATTTAGGCAGATCACCCAAGAAAATGGAAAAAATTAAGACAGAAAAATGACTATTATGGTGTTATGCGACTTCAATGGTCACGCTGGAAACATTATCAATCGCAGACAGATAAAAACATCATTGGAAAGCCCAACCTTGCACAAAGTTAAACGTAAATGGAAGCCCGATAAAAACTTGGGACAAGCTCTTTGATGAGAAAATAAAAAACACATAGAGTTAGAGGCAAACCTGTCTGAATACGTAAAGACCAATTCCTAAATAAACTGTGATAACTGGGGTTTTATTCCCCTAATTATATGAATTAATCAGACATTACCATTGGCAGAACACGGAGTGTCCCAATTACTTTTGCAGACTCCGTCGATATCATAGTATATCTATCGAAATCAAAACTGTGCTTACCCTTTTTTCTTCTAGGTGATTATCCTTTTCGGTGTCCCTTAGGTTACTTTACGAACAAACTTGCATAACAAGCAAATAAAACACGTGATTTTTCAAAACACTTAAACCACTATATTTACAGAAGAAAATGAAAACAAATGAAAATGATAATCATAAACATTTAACGATGAAATACATTAACAAACAGTAATTACACTATATCAAGAAATGAAATGGTCCGCGGCAAGTCCAAATTTTTAACTGAATCGCGGCCGAATACTCTTAGTTCAATTACAACACGTTAATTTATGCTTATTATAACCGGCAAAATACTAAACAAATGTACTTATACTTTAAAATTGAAAAAGGTTCGCAAAACAAGAATTTACTATACCCTGTAGGTAGATGATGACCGATCAGACGTTAAGCCAAGAGTTTCGATATTGTCTCAATCGAAATAAGACGTTTCAAAAGTCGGCAGTAAACTTTAAACCCTCGACCAATTAAAATCTTCTCTACTTTAAACCGTACCCCTATTTGAAATTACCTAACGGACCACGGCATTTATCATATGGCCTATCTTAACATTTTATGCCATTAAGATAGATGAAAAAACCCCTTTTGATCTTTACTTTGCTTTTGTATGGGGGGGAAAATCTACCTTATTTGGCCTATCTATCTTATTGTCTATACATATGTTTTCTGGAATCCTCTCTCAACTGCTTTAGTAACGAAAATTTAACTAGACCCCCCAGTGGGTAGAATTTAAACAAGTGTCCTTAACTTCAAGTGAGAAAAGCGAATTGGGCATAAAATAATTTAGATGGTTATTTATCGCTTCCAAGTGGCTAACGTCGACTACCTAATAAAGACTAAAGTTAACAAAGCATGTTTCCTGGGCTCTGAAATAAATCAGTTTGCAACATAAAACAGATGTTTCTATGACCAGTGTTTTACGTTATTGTACTAAATACGGTGATTCTATATGCGACAGGGTCGGACTTGGCTCCCTTAATTTGACTTTTGTTACAAAACCATATCCTAGTGGATAGAAGAGTTAAGAATACTTATGCAAAAATAACAACAAAAAGAAGCTCAGCCCATGATATCTTTCTTCCTAGAGAATGATATAACATTACTTTGTCAATGTTGAGAGGCAGACTGTTTTGACTACACCATCTTTGTATATCTATAAGATTGCTTTATAGTCTTTGACAATCGGTTATTGTATTTATTTTTGCATCGGCATCATATAACAAAACATCTACATTCAACTTGACAACGATATTATCATTAATTAATAACACAAACATTAAAGGACCTAGAACTGACCCTTGGGGTACACCAGAATTTGTCGAAATTTCGAAGGATCTTTGACTGCGATATTCTACATATTGCATTCTGTTGTGAAGATACGAGTTGAAAGAATTAATAAGTGAGTGTAAAATCCAGCTGCTTGAAGTTTATGTAGTAATATACCAGGGTCAAGTTTGTCAAAGGTCATCGAAAAGTCAGTGTAGATTACATCAACTTGGGTGTTTTTATCGAAGTAATGCGAGACGTATTGTGTGAAACACATTAAGTTTGTGATAGTGAAACGATGTTCGCGTGATATGATCTGCCCCTCAACATGTGGGTATGTAACTGTATGTGTGGCAATCTCTATGACTTTAGCGAAATTACATACAATTGTAATCGGACGATAATTTTCAATTTGGTGGCTATCGGCTGTTTCGTGAACAGGACAGATTCGTGGTAATTTCCAGTTGTTTGCAAAAGTACTGGTTTAAATTCTGAGACTAAAAATTATTTTAAGTGGTTCCACAAGAGGATTTGTGTAATCCTTTATTATAAAAGCTGGTATTTCGTCAAATTCTTTGATTAAACTGGTTTAAGCTGTCGTAACTCAGAACGAACATCATTCGAGGTAAAGTCACTAAAGTGCCTTATTCATTATTTTAGATGCCTAAATTATATGAAGTTTTAAAGAAGTCAGCAAAACCGTTCGCAATATCCCGCGGTTCACCAAGACACTGGTCTTGGTAAGTAGGATTGTTGGTAACACTCTTGTTTATTTTTTAGAGATAATGTAAGACCAGAAAACTTTAGTATTTTTCTTATGTTGTTTTAAATATTGTTTTGGTATTCTTTAAAAGCAGTATCAGTATCTCGTTTTATTTGTAACCTAAGATTTTTAAATTCGTTAAGTGCACTTATACTTCCTGTGGGTTTACGAATTTTTAATTTTCTTGCTCTTTCTTTTATAACGAGAGGCAGTAAAGTACCAATCAAAGGTAAGTAAAGATTTTCCTAACAACTTCAAAAAGTAACAAGGAATCACGCTGCTAGTGTGAAGTAATAGTCAACCGTTGTAAAGGGCACTTCTGGAAAATTTACATCAATTTTGCCGTGTTCTTCAGATGCGAGGTCGTAAGATCATCCATAGAAGCACCCTTGGCTTTTGATATGTAAGCCGATATCCAGAGAGTTTATGTACGGACCTCGAATGCTTGATGATTCTCATAAGAAAAACTGTGTAGATTACTTGAGCAACAACTCCCCTTCACCGAACATCTAGCCTGGGAAAGACTTGGTATAGACAGCAACTTCCCATTAACTTTTAGATGGAGACACAGTCACCAGTGAGCAGGGGTGCAAGTCGAACATATAGAAAGAGGGTTACCTCATGGTAATGAAGGTATGCGGTCATTTACAAGATCGGAGGACCTTCCTAAGCAGCTCTCAGTTTGACATACCCTGTATTTCACCCCATTATTCTAGAGACAAATAAGGGAGTACCTCTGTCCTATTATTGAAAACGTTGTATCTAATCTGACATGGAATGTGAAACTCTTCTCTGCACCAGTGCAAGACACGCAAATATAAACAAATAACATTATCCATTTTATTAGTTGACTGTTTGGCCGGTAGGAGTGAGCTAAATACAGGAACTATTAACAAGCATCGTGTATCGCAATGTTTTATCCGCTAGCCATAAACCCTCACCTTTAACTTGGTAAAATTATCCTAAACTAACAAGAAACCGGTCGTCGTAAATATTCAAAGCGTTCTTAAACTCGGAAACATTCAAATGTCCAGTATACAAATTGCTTCTATGCTGATAATGTCCGTAATATCTTTTATCACTTTCGACCCATCTTCTGGTTAACTTTGCTATTTAATGTCGTGATTAAGTGAATTCTATAGAAATTCACTAGTCGGTTGAGTGCAAACAGAACGAAATAGGGCCGTCTGGGCGATCCGCAGTGCGCTGTAGTAAACTAAAATTTCATTGAAACTTGCTTTTATTTTCATGCAACTCAGTAACTCCAAACTGAATCGTAACTTTACTACATAACAGTTTACTTTAGCATATAACATTTGCTTCACTAAATGTTTTAGGAAAAATATACAAAGTATAAATTGAATTTGATTAAATGTGCTATTACTTTGCGTTCCACAAAAAAAAAACTCATATGAAGTTTTAATTACATATATTAGTTTTCTACATATACTACATTGCATTCGTTGGAATTAGTAGATGAGTAGATGAGATATTTTTGTTCTCTTGTGGCTTCGATTTATTTGGGGATATTTTAAATGTTACTATTTGCATACTCTATACAGTATGTCCGCGGATGGGGTTTACAATAGGTGTAGGCTAAAATTTTTAACTCTTCGAGGAAATGTTATTCTTTATAAAAGTTTTTGCTTGCCTAAAAAACAGTAATGACGTTAACAAAAATTGCATTTTTTATGCAGGGTGATCTCAAAAATTACAAAAACCTAAAATTCCGTAAGAGTAAACTCTCTCCATTTTTTATTTTGGAGCAAAATGTGAAATAAAAATGTGATCAAGATTGTGAAAAACTTCAAAATAACAATCATAATTAATGAGTGGTGCCTATCTAATCACTTGCCTCTCAACATATCTAAATGTAACACATTTACTATTTCTAAAATTCGTAATCATATCGAGTACAGGTATCACATAAACGGTCAAATGTTGCAGAGGCCTGATATAGTAAAACATCTTGGAGTTATATTTGATAAACATCAACATGATATTAAGGAGCATATTAATATCACCGTAGTATCAGCATTAAGAAGCCTAGGTTTCGTAATACGAAATTGCAAAATGTTCAGCAATATTGATATTATGGAGTTGATATAATACTCATTTGTATGATCGAAATTGGAATACTGCTCGTTCGTATGGTCCCCTGAATACGTTATGTATATAAATAATGTTGAGAATATTCAGCGCCGTTTTGTTAAGTATTTAAGTTTTGTTGAAGATGGTATCTATCTTATAACTGGATATTCCAAATTTTATGTTGGAAAGATTCAGCATGTCAAATCTAAAAAATGGAAGGAAAATACACTCAATAACTTTTTTATAAAATTATTCATAACATTTTTTATTGTCCTCATATTTTGGAACAATTGAATTTTCACATAACTCGGATACCAAGTCGGAATTGTTAAATATTTCATCTTCCTACTCCTCTACCGAATTTATTAAAGTTTTCTCCTTTATATGTTGTGTATAGAAAATATACTCTACTGCAAGATAGGATTAACATAGTATTCAATCAATTAAGCAGCTTGATTTATAATAGAATATTACCTTTGTTCTTACACTAGTCTAGTGTAGTTCTATTTGATCATAATGGCATATTACGTCATTGTTTCCCACCCTACAATTGGTTAACCTGTAGGGTGGTATACATAAGCAAGTAAATAAATAGATAAATAAAGAAATAAATAAAAGATGCGAGATCACCATAAAAAATGTGAGGTCTTCGAGATCATTTAAAAATTCAAATTTTAAGTGGTGTTGATCATTAAATATTTATTTTAATATATCAATGTAATTAATTTTAATGCATTGATTTAATTGATATGAGTGCTCTCCTAATTATGTGTGACTGCATATTAATAAGTTATGTGAAATGGATTGTTATATATGAAAAATATCCTCTAATATTTTTAAAAACTTGAACTTTCTGTTATCTTGGTCAATAGATTCCGCCATGTGGTACTAAAAAGAGAGCACTGTGTCATATAGTAATAGTTTGGAAGCTAATAAATAATTATTATCCATTATATGACTAATGCACTACTGTATTATATTTAACATGCAACTAATATTAATGAAAGTATAGGCAATATAGTGCATTATACGTAAATCATGTAAGAAATAATATTGGCATATTCTGTTCTATATTGCGATTAATTAATTATTTATGATCCAGTCATTTATGATAATGATGAAATTAATATTACACAATGAATATGACGATTGAATATTAAATTGAATCCATAGTATGCTTAATTTTTAAAATAAAAATAATAATTGTTTCATATCATATCCTTCGCATGTACGAAAACTCATCTTGACGTTGATCTGTACATTTTCGAAACCATAAAATATCGCTCGTAGAGACAAAATATTCATATCTTTGTGCCAGTAATCTAATTGTTAGTAGCTTTGGAAACGTCGGTCCTTCCGTCTGTCTGTCCGTCTGCCGGGGTCCGTCTTCCCAGTCGTCTCCAGTTACTGTTAACTGGACGGTGAACCACACTATTTTAAGAAAAATTACATCTCTATAACATGGACATAACTTAACACCTCTATATAATACTAAAATCCAAAAAGTCCAAAACTTCTAATACGACTAATCTAAGGCATTTGTGGGGGTGAGAAAATTTATTTTAAATTGGGTGGTTAAACATGGAGCGTCGTATGTTGCTACATACAGCTTGCTCATAGCACAAAATACTTAGTCATAAATGTCCCCCATATTGATATCGAAGAATAAAATTTCAAACTGATGTCCATTCTCTTAATTTAAAATTTAGAGGCTTACTAACTCCTCCTGCACATAGTACAGAATTTTCTAAACGGTGTTTCTCATATCAAATTTGCAATGTCTATAACTCTCTTCATGATTAAAACTTAGAAAAGGAACTTTTAAGTATAAATTCAAGCATCTGCTCTGTAGTTCACAATGCGAGGAAAATTAATACAATGTGTGTGTATTATGTATATGTGCATGTGCATACAGGGTGTCCCAGATTTAAACGGACATACTCTAACGGAAGGTAGAGCACACTCAGCTGAGTTCAAAACACTCGTATACTTACCGTTGAATGTGAACCGTTTTTGAGATACGGGGTGTTTTATGGTTTTTGACCAGAATTTCAGTCAGCCATATTTTTTAAATGACTGCACCAATTTAGATAAAATTTGGTATACATACTATACTCTTCTAGGATAATGAGCAGCTTAAGTGACTTTGGAAAGATTCCAGGTCAAATCTAGGTTTTTTAATGTGGATCTTAGGGTTGTTAACTTTTAAAAAGCCTATGGACCAGTTTATAAAATAGTAAATATTTTATGGTACGTTTATGGCTATTTTTCAATAAATTTTCAAAAGTATTGAAAAACCAAATTTGTCATTCTGCAAATAACACAATCCAGACGCTAACATCATTATTTTTTCATATCAGCTGAATACTCCACAGAAGAGGTTGTTACTTGTTTTTGTTTTGACATTTAGTATTTCTAAGCTTTTTATTAGTTTAAATTTCATCTAATATAATACACATTCAATTTCTTTCATGAAAGAAAAATGATGTTAGTGAAGAGGCTTGAATTAACAAATATAATTTAAAGAAATATTAAACACCTTTTGAGAGTAACTTGAAAATATTAAAGACAAAAGTTTGCAATTTTATTTTGACAAATAAATTTATTTAGAACTTTAAATAATTGAAAAAAAAATTAAAACGGTGCAAATAATTAAAACTATAACAAGTTTCAAAATGAATGCCCCCAGCGTAAATGCATTTTCGAGAAATTTTTTCACTGACCTATCAATCACTTATTACGGGTTATTTCTAATATTATCAGTAATATTTTTTTCTAGAAACTGTTCTCGTGTATTGTACTCTTTATTGTACACCTCTGATTTGAGATGACCCCATAAAAATTACTCTAGAGGTGCAAGATCAGGAGACCTTGGTGGCCAGTTTACGGGACCTCCGCGACCAATCCATCTGTTGGTGCAATGCTAGGTTCAGATGATCCCGGACCGGTACAGAAATATGGGATTCAGCACCATTGGTGCTGAAACCACAAACCCTTAGTATTGATGCAT
Organism: Stenurella melanura; assembly: GCA_963583905.1. Classification (NCBI taxonomy): domain Eukaryota; kingdom Metazoa; phylum Arthropoda; class Insecta; order Coleoptera; family Cerambycidae; genus Stenurella; species Stenurella melanura. Next base: position 36,624,046 of record OY757314.1, on the reverse strand, counting down.
TCTAATAAATCTGACAAGATATCTCTAAGAAGGTTTAAATAAACCTTACCAGTTAGCCTTTCTTCAAAGATGTGGGGCCCTATTAGATGAGTATTGCAAATAACACACCATACATTAATATTAAATCTGTATTGGGAATGTTTCTGAATCACTACATGTGGATTTTCGGTTGCCCAAACACGCTGATTCCTACATTCCGTGAATAGAGCTCTCGATATTGTTCTTCTGTGACCCAACATCCACCTACAAAATGTTAAGCGGGGAACGTCGTCGCTGTCTTCTATACGTTGAACTGTTTCAACATGAAATTAATACAAATGTTCCTCTAATGTTCGCCATACTCTTGTCTAGGTACTGCTAACTCATTACTTATTTTTCTAACATTTATTGATGGATTATTTTCCGCAACCTGTAATATTTGCTCTTCTTGTGGAAAAGCTCTGGGAACATGTTCATGCTTTGTCATTGACGGAAATTGTCCATGTTTCCTACTAAATTGGTATATCTCTGAAAAGGCTTTATGATCTGGTACAAGGTGATTTAAATAACGCCGTTGATACTCTCTTTTTGCAGCTCCCCCATTTCCGTTGCAAAAACCATACACAAAAATAATATCCGCATAATCTTCATTACTAAATTGAAACGGCATCTTAAAATTTTTAAATTTAATAACTGGTTGGGATTTTTAATGCAACAATATTATGTGTTAATCGCATCGTTTTATTACTTAACTTTTATTCGTGAAATGAATGGAATGAGCTTTATTTTGGACCGAAAAAACACTAAATGTCAAAACAAATACAAATAACAACCTGATGTATGGGGTATTTAGCTAAAATTAATAAAATAAAGATGTTAGCAACTGGATTGTGTTATTATAGAATGTCAAATTTGGTCTTTCAATACTTTTGAATAATAGCCATGGGCTTTTCAAAAATGTAGTAACATTTACCAACAAATAATATACAGTGTGATGTTAACGACCCTAAGAGCCATATTAAAAAAATGGAGGTCGGTCCTGGAATTTTTCCAAAATCACTTAAGCTATTCATTAACCTAAAAGAGCATAATATGTATAAAAAATTATATCTAAGTATGTGAAGTCATTTAAAAAATATGGCGGACTGAATTTCTGGCCAAGAACCATAAAACACCCTGTATCTCAAAAACGGTTCACATTCAATGGTAAGTATAGGGGTGTTTTGAACTTAGCTGAGTGTGCTCTACCTTCCACTAGAGTATTTACGTTTAAATCTGGGACACCCTATATGTATATTTTACATTATACATTTATTTATAAAATGCAACTGTAAGCATAGTTGTGAGAGTAGTGTCTAAATTGTGGTGATTATCAACTATCGCATGCTATTCGTTATTATCACAAGAGTTCAGGGTTATGTGGTAGAATAATTTCTGTAATACGCTCCCTTATTGCAGAAACTGAACTTCACCCCTTGATGCCACTGTTTTTTTTTTAATTAATATTAAATTATGTATTTGGTCTGTTTCAAAGATTGTGGTTGTAAATAAAGACATTTATTCTTCTTATTGTTATTATTATTATCTGAGGAGTATAGCAACCTTTATGAGACACTGAAACTAATGCAGGTTCTACCAATAACAAAATATTGTTAAATATGCTGACACTTGTCACACAATTGGCATCATCGGGAGTGTAGTTATAATCGTTAATATTGACCGCAAATTAATAAATATTGTCATTGTTTTAGTCACAAAATTCTTAAAAATTTCAAAAATATCCATCCGTCGTCTCATATTTTGACCTTATCCCACCTTGGACCTTAAAATACCTACGCAGAGTCTTGGTGTTTATGGATACTACATTTCCAGGATAGCATCACATCGAAGATGACAGCCACGTTCAGGAGAAAATTAGTGACTAACAAAACATTTTGAAACTTAAAAGATATTTTAACGTGAATTTATTTTTTGCTTGCATATAATAGTAATATTCTTTATATAATTTTGCAACAGCAGAAAAGTAATCTAAGAAAAGTAAGGAGAAGAAATCTGTCTACGAAAATATTAATTTCCAATTTTTGCGTTCTTTCGATAACCTAAGTTCTGGTTATGCTACGGATTAAAACATTCCAACGCCTCTTACAGCCAGTTTTTCAATGTTGTGTTAAAGTTCGAGTTAGATAACTCTTACTCGCACCTTAACTCGAGGCTAAATTCGAGTTAACGTTACAATTGTTTTTCATTACTATTTCTCATTCGAGTTAGTTAACTCGAGTTGTGTGAAATATTTTGTTATGTTGACATGAGAAGTATGAATTTTAACCATATTTTCGGAATTTTACACAAGTATTCTAATGTCTTCTATAGTTCTGTGATGTTAAAAATGTTACATTAACCTAACTTTCTGTGATATTACTTGTAAAATGTAATATTTATATATTTGTTTATACAATTTATTTTAACGAGGTCACTTTAATGATGGTCTGTTGATCGGCAATAGTGGCCATCCTGTGAAACTCTACCTTATGACGCCTCTTGTGTGGATCAGAAATAATGTTGAGAATTTATTTAATTAATCCCACATCAGAACGAGAAACACAGTGGAGAGGAGCATTAGCGCTAAGGCTGCGCCTTAAAATGGATACCATACAGACAGTTGCGGCTACAACAATTCTCCACAACATAGCATGCGATGAGAGGAAACCAGTTCCCTCATGTAAAATAAACATTGCATGTTAATATTTATATAACACAAGATAACAAATACATATTCGTAGAATACGAAATAATATATTGCATTTCTTTTAATGTATTATCTACAGTTCTTGGAGGCAAATGAAATCGCGCAAAAAAAATCGTGTCGATCCCATATTCTTCCATGTGGTTTGGCCTATATCTGATTACCTTGGGTCTTCTAGCTTTTTCATCACTGCTGTAAGCATTTACATTAAAATCATAATCCATGATGTGTTTGAAAAATATCATAATTTATTTACACCATAAAATAATTTTAGGTTAGTTTTAAGCCGAAATTTGTAATTAACTCATACCTCGTCTAGAGTTATCCTAACCTCGATTTAACTCGAGGTTTCAAGTTAACTCGCATTTGAAATACGCAACAGTGCGCTTAATCCAGAGTTAACTTCAGTACAAGAGTTAACTCGACATTGAAAAACTGGCTGTTAGGAGTTTACATACACGACAGAATTACTTAAAATTTTAATATGCTGTTGGGATGGTAAAAGTGATCATTTTGTTCAATTGCGCTAACCTAGCTATACAGGGTGATATAGAAATTGAGTTTAAAGAATGATTTATCAGTTGTGACATCTCATATTCTAAATTCAATTAGCGTATTATTTTCAAGGAAAAACAAATCTGTTATTATTTTGCGTTTATAAAATGTGTTTATATTACTTTAGACCGTGGCGGTTGCTTAGTTGGAGGAGTTGTGGGCAGTTCACTTTCTTTAGTGGTATGCCGACAATGATAAAAATTCCTAAATAACTACAATGATTTCATTACGTTTCTCACAAATATGTGTTATTGTTGTAAAAAAAAAAAAGAGAAAAAAAAAAAAGAGAAAAAAAAAAAGTAAAAAAGAGTTACGGATATTCTCTGATTATTACAAGGTTAAATGTAGATATATCAAATGTATACAGCCCTAGGAGACGTTAGGACATTAAGAAGGAAAATATATATATATTTTTTAGACAGAATTATGAGTGAAATATGGCATTGAGTTTAAGAATGAGGGTAAAACAACAAAAAAAAATATTTCATGGGGTAACAGCTTTAGCTAGAGTGATTTTTATGAGTTTTATTTTTATAAAATTAGAGGCTTTAGTAACATGTACGAAAACCTGGAGGAGAGCACCGGGCTGTGAGACTGTGAATTTTCTTTTGGGGTCCAACAAATGAGTAGGGGGGATGAACAAAAAGAGGAGATGGGAGAAATACCGAGGATAGGGACAAACGGAAAGAGAAGGTTTGGTATAGACTAATGCAGTGTCGCTTTTCTTTTCAGGTCCAGGGAAAAATGATGTATTTTTTTGTTTCTCATCTCATGTTTTTCATTTAGGGTTTATTTCTTTTTTTTTTTGTTTTCCTTCTCGCCTGCCCATGGAAGCGGATAGGAATTCCGGATCGCCGTAAGTCGGGTAAATTGAGACGAGCACCGAACGAGATAGAGAGGAAGTATAGTTAAGGAGTGTTCAACATACAGGGTATTCGCTAGTTGCGTGTCGATACAAGTAATTTATAAAGAAATAAGTATACGGGAAACGTTGATGTTAGTAGAAATACTCCCTTTCTTTCAACTATGACCAGGTAATATATCCGAGAGATATATTTGGCATAATAAGCACATTTTACCCCCTCCCCAAAGTTATGACAACGGGTTAGCGGAGCAGAACTAAAATTTTGAAGTAGGTTTAGTAATTGCTCCAAAGGAAATGGAAAGTTAGTTTTTTCCAATATGGTCCTAAGGTTGGACTGGGGTGAAATGAACTTATGCGGTTGTAGTTTAACCTTTTAACCAGTGACGGGCTCTCCCAAGGACAACAGATTATAGACAACAATAATCCAGCAGGAGGAGTAGCGTTCGCTGTCTCCGACAGTGATTGTTTACCGCGAGCGGATCGGAGCGATCGTTGCGGGAATAGCCGGATACACCGAGTAGGAGAGGTGATTAGGGCCCCAAGCCGCGTGGCCACCGAAATACGCCCTTCAGATGTATGGTACCACTCAGACTCTGCCGTGGTGAACAAGTCTACGACTCCTGGGACACCACCCGAAAAAACGTACGACAAGTTTGACAGTACCGCGACACGGGGGCAACTCATACGGATATGATATAAGGAATTGAGGGTTGCACCACGAATCGCGACTGTCAAACTGAAGAGATCATGCAATAGCCCAAAGAATTCCACGACTACGCTGACTACAACTTCCGAGTCGAAAAAGCAGCAAATGGGGGGTAGTTTCAGAAACACCCAGATGATGCACGATTTCGTGAAGACGCACATATTCCAACAGTCTAAGCTACGACTTAGCTTTTCAATGAATACATGGTCGTGGAAATTCTCAATCACTACAATACCACAGACATTTCTCGCTCCACCCCCCCTCCTTATACACTTGGTGTCTGTCCGAGGTTAGCCCGATTTCGGAACAGTGCCCCGGCAAGACTCCTTATACGGCTAAGGATGAGAGAAGAGGGGACAGGGATCACTTGGAGGGTTACAGACTGAAAAGGGTAGTGCACACGAGAGTAGTTATTTCTGCTAATAACAACACGTTATGGGACAGTGAACCAACTAGTGAAACACCAAATCGATACAAGAAACAGCCGCGGAATCGACAGAAAGATACGGACCGGAAATTACGTAACCAAGATCGCACCATTCCTATCATCCATCCGGGACCACCGATTGCTCGCGTTCGGAAAGAACGTTTGTTTTGTCTGTTATTTTTTTTATGTTTTTTTTTCTTAAAGTTTAATTCTAGGTCAGCAAGAAGGTTTAGGGCCACGAACACGCCAGGGGACCTACAAACTACGCGCCGAAAGAGGTAGGCACACGGATCTCCGCAGGGGAAGAACCACGACAGGGAGGACATCAGGACGAGCACCCCAGTCAGGAGAAGGATCCAGCGGAAAACAGGCGTATATGGTCCTTACGTATTCACAGAGAACTTACACGTACTGATGAGTTTCAGGTTCCACATCCCCACTACCGTTGGACCGATGAGGGGAGCCAGGTACCGCAAGGAGGACGCCACGAGGTCCAGGGGAAGACCACCGATCGCGTCCAGAGCCACCGCCAACGAGTAGCCACGGAGAGCCATCCAGGGGGACAGAGCCAGTTACAACAGCAGGACGATTCAACCAGCGAGAGACGGGCTGCAGTAAACAATGCCGACAACGAGTTACTGCCAACAATGTGTCTTCCCATCCGCGAAGACGACATCAGGTTACTGTCCGGACCTTAGACTTGGTGTCCAGCGACGGAACTCAATGTAAGTGTCAGTGAACAAGTTACTCAGTGATCGTGACGGGAATCGCGGGGACCCTAGTAGATAATTAATTTTAAACTTTTGTAATCAACCGATACTGGGATCGAATCAATTGTTTTAGTCATGAAAAACCAATATGCTTCAATCTAAGGGGGGGGGTAATGTAACAAAAGTCAAATTAAGGGAGCCAAGTCCGGCCCTGGTCTCATAGAACCACCGTATTTTCTTACTTCTGAGTTCTGTAATATCGAGACTTTAATAAACTATCGTAAAATACCGGTCATAGATACATCTGTTTTATGTTATTTAGAGTCCAGGAAACGTGCTTTGTTACATTGTCCTAAAAGTAAGCATTTTATAATTTATAAATAATGAAGGCTAACTTAGTATTTATAAGAACATTAACTATCAACTAGTTAGGTATTTTGTGCCCGTTGTCCTTCAAAACACTACGATTCATTTTGACAAGACTATGGTGCAAAACAACAACTTTGGGTATTATATGAGGCCCTTCAGCTCTATTTGCAGCATCTAGTATGTGAGTTAATAAGCCATATCATAGGCATTTCAATGGTTGCTGGTGTCTCGCATAATCTAAGTAAAATATTGCACTAGCAACATGAGCACAGATACCAAGAGTTCTTTCACCAACTTTACAGGTACCATAGGTACCAGTAATAGGATTAAGGTAGGCGCCATCTATTGAAAGAAGCAAATATGATACAAAAAGACTATGTTTTATGGCTTGCGTAATCCTAGAAAATATTTTTGCTCTTAAGAAGCCATCTTCAAACTGTTGCAGTTGGGAAATAAATTCGTTATTTGCTTCTCTTTCGCGATGTCTTGGGTGTATTCCGAAGTTGGTTTTACTGTGTTATGTCAAATGTTTTAGAAATTATATATTCAAAAGAATAAATGCGAAATGCAACATCAATATTTTCCATAGCAGTACAAGGATAATCACCACAACGTAAGTTGGAGTTTCTTATTTTAATTCTTGTCTGCAATAGATTTTCAGCATCACGTGCTTTAGCTAACTCTGTCAGCAAGTTCTTTATTGACGCTCTGCATTTGAATTAAGTCTCCAAATTTTATAGACACCTTGAAAGTATTACAATAATAGAATTTAGGATATGAGATCTCACAACTGAACTAAGTTTTCTATATCACCCTGTATAGCTGGGTTGGTGCAATGAAATTTGTCCAGAAATAAAAGAATAATCCAAAAATATATACATATATAGAGGGCATTCCATTTAAAAAAGTACAGCTGCATAACCTGCCACCTTTCTAAGACGCCTTGTACATTTGAAAATAAACTGATTTAATGCAACATTATCCACTTAACATTTCTTTCTATGTCTCACCGTTTTCCAAATAAAGCTGTATATAAAAGTATTTTTCACATATTTTCACCATTTTTTTCTGTGACTTGTGGAAAAAACTCAGGATAATCATTTAAAACACAATAAGAGTTATACTCACCTTATACTCACCTTGAAATAAACATAAATTTAATACCATTGTGTGTATGTACGTATTTATTTAATTAACCCTTCGTAAATAATTAAAATGTTCTAACTTTAAGTAAATTGCCAGAAGTTTCCTCATTTATTTGTCTTCTGATGTGTTTAAGTTTATACACTTTAAGGGTGGGTGGTAGGTATTATGGTAATGTGGAAAATTTACAATACATGTGCCAAAACATTAAAATCCCGGAGTTTCATGTTATTTAAGCCCTTTCTTAATCTCTTTTGTGTGATTCGTTTACATGTACCTACCTTGTCGTTTCCCAGAGCTTATATTAACACATTCTGGGAATAATTTTGAATAACACATTTTTTTATTCACGTGTTTTAAATAATTGCCCTAATTAATTAATGTTATAATCTCTACTTATTATGAATTAAAACAATAACGAAACAAGTTTCCCAGTAAAGTGTATTGAAATTAATGTAGGTGCTTACTCTTTATATCCTTTAAAATGAATATTTACGTTTAGCATATTTACTCGAGATTTTATTCATTTTTCTATTTTTATTTTATTTGCTTGGTGGTTAGGAATTAGAATGTACAATTTCCTAACAAAATTAATGGGAATTTGATTCCTTGTTTTTTTAATATTGATGATTAAGCAATAATGATTCAGCTATAATTGAAAATGGCAGTTTAATAATATAAACATACAGCAAGTGTAGGGTCTGTGGCCAGGCAGAGGAAGATGCCAGTCATATGGTCACCGACATAACAGAGTGGCCAGTTGTCTCAAATGGGTCATGTACAACCACTATGATATGCAGCTATCACAAAATTTTGAATATTCTGTGAACAAGTCGCCAACACCAAAGAGGCCACACTTATGTCGGATGCCGACCTGCCTAAATCGACTAGACAACATTGTATATAGTAAAAATGAGAAAACCGACCAAATTATTATTGACGCCAATATAAGCTCAAGAAATGTTAGAAACTACGCAAATACAAGGGCCGTCATATAAAAGTTAACAATGTAGAATGTAGAAACAACAGATCAATAATTGTAGGAGACATAAGAACTATTAAGAGAAACCATGGCTGGAGGGACAACTGAGTATACAAGAAGAGTAGAAGACTGCTCTATTGTAAAAAGCACATATTTTAAGGAAAATCTTCAAGTAGGAGCCGCTGAGATACCCTATTGAGACCGAAATTATGAGCTGTTGGAGGGGACCTCCCCAACGTCAACAGAATGCCCAATAACCGGCAACTAGTTCCTCATTTAGCAATGTTAATGCTGATTTTATAATTTTTGCTATCCGTCTCTTTTGGTTTTTTTTGCCAAGTTCCAGTTTATTCTATGTTCGTTCTGCCAAGCGCTTTCGCAGGTGTTCAATCTCTGACCTTCATTTCTTCTAATGTAATTCTTGTGATCACCTAATCTTTAATCACTTCTTCTTCCCGTGGTACTTCAGTTCCTCATTGGACCATAACCTTCTTCAACCTTTTCCTCCATCTGCCTCGGTCTCTAGCTGCTTCCTACCAGTTTTCTATGCCAAATGATTTTTCTGCATCATTTTGTATGTTACCCAACAAGCGGATATTTCGTCGTCCCTTGTGCTTATTGCCTTTGATTTGCCTCCTCGTGACCCCTTTTGGCACCTTGTTCTTCTTCTTCTTCCCGTGGTACTAGAGTCCCTCATTGGACCATGATATCCTTTAACTGTTTCCTCCATCTGTCTCGGCGTCACGCTGTTTCCTATCAGTTTCTTATGCCAAGTAATTTGTTTGCATCATTTTGTATGTTATTCTCTCAACGTGACCGTCTAAGCCGCTGTACCTTGATGTAATAAACTATGTTTATATCACTATACGGTAATGTCAATTCATGGTTCTATCTAATCCGCCAGCCTTCATCTTCTCTCACCGGGTCATACACCCTTCTGAGAACTTTCTGTTCAAATATGGCTAACATGTCTTCAATTTTCGTGGTAAGGGTTCCCGTTTTACAGCCGTAGGTGACAACTGGTCCTATTATGGTTTTGCGTATGACAATCTTGACGTCTCTTTGATCACTGAATACTGTAAATGTTGTTTTTTGAATTTTGTTCATAGTTCACAAACTTAACATTATGTAAAATAACATGACATACACAGCATAATATATTTTGAGAGATACAGAATTAATTTTCGGAACGTGCGCCAAATAATCTATTTTTATATTTAGATTCTCACGTGCCATTTTTTTTCAAAAACACCTCCTAATCTCTCTTTTACGTAATGCGTATAGTCCAAAAATTTACCCTCTTTTCTTTGTCAGTGTTACAGTCTATTTTCGTATCTGCACATTTACAATTTGAATATCGTAATATGTTAATATAGTATAACTGGTTGCCTACCGTTCGTGCTCCATGTGAGCCACGCACAGCGATGTTAGCAACGAGTTGCTGGCAACGCATTGCTAGCAACGCACTGTAACTGTACCTAATTAGGAAGCGAGTTTCGAACGTCTCGATTATAACCTTTTCAAGACCGTTATTATTAATTAAACCTATTGTTTTGTTAATGGAATTATGAAATACTGTATTATGTGTGGAATATAAACGTCATTAAGGGAGATTTATCAGATTTGTGGGTTATGTTGTATGGTGTTCATTCGGAACGTACCCATGGACAATGTTTTAGTCATTCTCAGATCTTGACCGAGGTTTCCGTCTGGGCCATTTTTGGGGATTTTTTTCCATTTGCCGGCTCGAAGAGAAGTTGTGTCACTGAGCACGTGGATACCATTTTGTTAATTTGCTCCTTTAATGGGATTTAGTGCTGTAGTGACAAATTAGCAGTATTTTATTTTGATATTTTTATTATTTTCTGTTGGGAAGTACTGCTACGGAATTTTCCGGATAAATCAACTTACTGGAAGCACGTGGCAAAGGAATTCTGAAAGCCCACTCAACATCTAAGGTATACCTCTGAAATCTCTTTAGAAAATAGACTTGTAATATTCGTTATTTCTTTATTGCAGGGCCTTTTTTTTGTTCTTTTTGGTTTTCTTGTTCTTTTTGTACCTTTTGTTCTTTTGGTTTCATTTTATCTTGGACTTTTACTGGCATCGCATCATGTATGTTTGACCCCACATCTTACCTGTTGGATTTGTACATCTGTATGTGAACTTTGGGTTTGCTGAAACTTGGTTGGCAAGATATTTGGCGAATTTGGAATCCTGAGTGTACCGGTGAGACTCTCCTGCCTGGTCCCTTGGAAGCTACGCTCCCCTGGTAGGCCTAGTGGTTACATTTTGAAACCTGCTGGAGGTAAGCGTCTTTGAATTACCTAACGAGGGACCTTATATCACATACCACCTTCTACGTGAGGCGTAGAGAGCCCGTCAGCTTTCTTACGGTAGACATTAAATGTAAATTATCAGTACATATTTTGCATATGACCAATTAAGTTTTAGTAGTTTGAACACCACTCTTACAAATTTTTCAGTCAATTTAATCTATTGTCACTGAATAGTTCACATTATTTTGTTCATTTCGTGTTATTTTTCAGTATTTTAATGTAACCGTCTAAGCTAATATATTTTGGGGGTCATATTTTGCCTATTATTAGTTAAGATTTTATTAGTTTTAAGTTATCATATGTTTTGTGTTAGGTTAAGTGTGGGCCACACATAAGTATATCGATTGTGTGTAATATTATTTCTGTGAGTTTTGGCTGTAAGCGTCCCTATATATAATCATTAAATCTGTTATAGTAAGAAGCGTTTGTTTTCACCAGCGTACATTTAAAGCCCGAATTTTGTCGAAGCCACTCCCCAGGTACTTGTCTAGTCGGCCGTGTGAGCCTTTTTCGCCACCAATTAAATGCAGAGAGGGGACTGCACGTAAAACATAAAAATTTTGTTCAGGGCACAGGGTGACCACCATACCCTGCTATATTGCTGATATATCAGCCTCTAAAGTTATTTTTTTTTTTACATATTCCCCTTTTATCTGGGAGCCCTGCAACATCAGGACTGCTGCTTCACTAAGATTATTTAACCTTGATGACTCGGCTTCACTAAAAAGCAAGTAAATGAAGCACCCGTTTTTAGAAACACTTAAACTATATTTTACAAAAGATCACGAGATTAATTAGTTTAGAAATAGAACAAAAATAATTAAGACTTAAATACTTAAATTAAAACAAAGGAAAATGTAACTTAAAAGTTAAATAAAAGAGAATGTTCCAATAGGACCGTTGTGCCGTACTTAAATGAAAAGTTATTTGGCCATGATAAGTTACTTTATAACAAAATGCACAAACTAATTACCTGAGTGGTACAAAAGAACTAATGCCAATTACTCAAACATGAAGTTAACTATTTCCGATAACTAAGTACGAAAACTAGTGACGAAAACGCCAGTTGATAGCGACAATTCGAGTGAGGTAAAGTTTAATGTAAACTCTAATGAAAATAACTAACTTTTAATACAAACTCTCGAAATACACAAATAACCAGTAAAACCAAAAATTACTACATTAAAAGTAGGATAATGCTGCACCACTCGGAGCTGATCGAAAAGTGTATTATTTTCCTGTCGGGATTATCCTAGTCAATTATTTGGTGTAGGGGTACTTCTGAAGTACATGGACCAATGAAATGCTGACACGCCACTATTTGGTCTCCCGGTGGCTTGCGTCCTATGGGTACGACTTAGGAACCAAAATATTGCTCAGCAACTGGCGTCCTCCTGCATCGAAAAATATGGCCAAAACGGATTAACCTAAATATCAAACATTCTTTTCATAGTAGCTTAAACTATTCCATATCTAAGCTAGCTAATTCAGAAAGATGAAAAAAAACCTTTGTTGTTTAGATTCCATTTTGTCATATTCATAAATTAAAGGGAAATAAAATCTCGTCGTCACTAACTAATATACAGTTTGAAGAATTTTTGTAATCTTTTACCCTATTTATGATTTAATTCGAGCCGTTACTTCATTTAATTACACGTGCGTTTGTTACATTTCTAATAAAAAGCAATGTGACAATAACGTCGATCGTAACGGATTTTCTTAGGCTATGGAGTTTCATCGGTTTAAGGGGGCCTTTTACTGGTAATGAAATGTTTCCGATTTAGAAAATGTACAATAGATTACTTTATAGCTATGGCCGAAAAAGTCTTTGTCATAGGCACGGAACGACTGTTAAATTATAAATTTATACTAGCTTGTATAGCTTTAAGAAACTGTTTAACAGTACATCGCCGACGCCTCTATGACATTTTAGGGTTTGTCACATCTCGTGCTCTTTTCCACGTATTCACACATATAGTTTATGCGGAAGGAGCACGTGATTCCAAGTAGTCTTGATGATTTTTAGTACGTGATTCCAGCTGAATCATTGCAGCATTTATTAACTAGACTTTAATTTATTATTGACGAGCTGTTAGCTCACACACTTCTGTATGGCCCTAAAGGTTCCCAGATTTGACAACAATGGACTTTTCTCACAATATTTTAATTTACAGTTGAATTTTAAAAGCTGCTAAGAAAATGAAAATAAAATTGAAGGCAAAATAATAAACACTTATTTCTATAAAGTAAGATACACAGTTTTATTGTTTTAGAAATATCTTCCTACCCAATAGTTGAGGGTAATGAGGAATTATATCTTATATCAAAAGTATGTTTTGCATCGACTTCAAACTATTATTGGCTAATAAGGTACGATTCCTCGATTAATACGTTGCCAGGTGTTTGTAAAACCGAGTTAAATTTTAGCTCTCACTGTTTAGAGATTGATATTTATAATTTTTTGAAGGTGGTTCAATACATAGTTTTAATTTTATAAAAGTTTCGACAATTATATCAATTTCACTGTAAAAACCATTAAGTATCTTAACCCAGAATTTAGCTGTTGTCATAGCGTAAGGCCACAGTAAAAATAATTACAGATTAACCGGTCAAATTTAAGCAACCCCTGTTACATACTGCGAAGGATGATAAAATTAGATAATGTTTTTGCTGGTTTAAAAATAACGCAATTTAAAACTCCGCTACACAGATAAATTAAAACCGGTATACATTTTTAAACTTAGGGCCCTAGAACACTAAGGCGACAAAATGTATCTCATTTTATCTGAAATTAAAGCTATGCATAATAAAATTCTTGAGGACCGAGGTAATATTCATTTTTTATTTTCATTTCGTATTCATTTTACCAATTTGCGGAGATGTGAATCCGTTCAAATATTAAAAAATACAGCAAAATATAATGCAATCTTATATTCCTAATTTTTGTTTGCAAATACAGGATAAAGAATCCACGCCTAAGCTCTATATCTCGGGCACGGTAAAGGTTAGAAAAGAAGTTAAATTGGGTATGGTAATAAACTCAGCAGAGATTCAGGAAGTGGCCAATTGATACTTTTCATCATGACGATGCGTAGCGATGTCAAACTTTGTATACTAACTCATACACTCAATGCTAAAGTAATCCGATTACGATAATACTAGTATACAGAGATCCGAGATAGCGTTATTATACGTAAGAAAGTCACTCTCTATAAGAACATATTAAAAACTACCCATGAATTAAAATGGATGCGGAAATATTTACTGGCTACTTTCTTTCGAAAATGGCAAGAAATTTGTTTTTAGTGATTATTGTAAAACTACAGCAACAGTCATCTAGTATTTGGTGCATAGGTTAAACTGGATACAAGAAATCGTTTGGAGCTAATGCAAACTAATGCAAACTAATCAGATACGAAATTGCGGAAGCGTACGATTTCAAAGATTTTTTTTGTTTGTTTCAGAGGTGCCCTACTTCCTCACTTCATAATAAGAATTTCCAGACAAATCTGTGATGCAGAGTTACTTGATAAATACTAGCAGAAATTTCCGCTTTCAATAAAAAATAATTTTAAAATTTACTGCATTCGAAGATCGATGTGTTTCATTCAAATCCAGGAACTTCGTTCTAATTTATTGTTAGCCCAATTAATAAAGGCTCTGTAGTTCTGTAATTAGGGTATTAAAGACCATAGAGTCCTGGGTTGATATTCTTACTAGGATATGATTATAGTAGCTTTAGTATTATGTTTTCAAGATGGTAGCAGTGGACTGGACTGCAATTGAGCGAAACAATAGGGCTAGTTGCTGTTATCCGACCTGAGTTCGATTCTCTGCAACAGCAGAAGGCAATGTCGCAAGGAATTGGTTGTTGTAGTGTCTGTGTGTGCGTGTCTTTCATCTATGTCTAAACTTCGCCAGGATGCTAATATCTCTAAGGCGATCAGAAAAAACTGAAAATGGTAGATTATACATTTAGAAACATGAAATACAGAAATGTTATATACGGTAAAGCCAATCGTAATGTTAGCAAGGAGCGAACATTTTATGAGGAAATTTTTTCTGAGGAACAAGTTTCATCAATTTATTTCAGACAAATAAGAACCCCCAAACAGAATAATACAATCGAAAGAAATAGTTCCATTCGGATTTCAGAGTAAAGAGAAATAGTTGAAGCTGATTTAGGAACAAACAGTAAACGAATTGTTGTCTAAGGCAGTATTCCCAAAGATCAGTTTGGGATATCCTTCATGTTTTATCCATATCATCTACAGAGAGTCCGGATTCAGGATCAGTTCTATCGATAGTGGATAAAAATTACACCGCGATTGCAATTATATTAATAAATTCGTTTCCACCACGGATAAAATTATTAATATACACAACAATTACCTGTAGTCATAACAATAAACGGGAATGTAAGAAGATGTAAGTGGAAGGCCCGAAAAACAGATTTTATGGTGTTGTCTATAATAGAATAGCAAGAAATTCATCAGCGGAATGGAAACAACAATGTAGAAAATGCCGCTTATCTTAAAAATTAAAAAATTAAAATTGAAAGATTAGTAATTAGGACTATCATTACACCGGGTGTCTAGTCTCCCTCGAAAGATTGTGAAAAAATGGTTAACTTTACAAAAAAACATTCTTAACAAAACTTTCAAGGTGTCTGCTATAACGCAAAATTATTGTCAATTATACAAGGTATCACAAAAATGAGTTATTTTTCATGGTATATTCCTTTAGCTTTCTGGTGATATATGATATTACCTGAGCCATTCTTTTGGAAAAATGACATTCTATGTGAAAATAGCTTACCTTTCGCAAATTCACGAGTAATGTTCCACTTTCTTATGGACTGATAAGTCTTGTTGCCTACATTTTTCTTTTAACTAGCATGAAAACATTTGACATAAAAACAAAACAAAGAAAATAATAAAAAACAATCACCTTAACAACAGAGAGATACAGGCCTTTTTGTGTAAAGTATCGATAATTTTTTTATTTCTGGCACGTGTGGAAACTCAGTTTTGTGACACTTCTGAGACAGTGTAAAACTGGCAAAATTCTAGATCCACTGTAAGTAGGTTGGTGGCTAGATATGATGAATCTGGCAGTGTAGCTGACCTCCCTCGATCTGGTCGCCCCAGCACCAGCAACGAAACCAAATTAAATATTCTTCTAGAAAGTGAGGAAAACCACAATTTTTCGACAAGGCAGCTGGCTTTAAATCATAACGTGAGTCAAACTTTTGTTGTACGTCTATTGAAAAAAAGAAAAATACCATCCATAGAAAGTGCAATTAATCCACGAATTGAATGAAGACGATCCAGATCGGCGCTTACAGTTTTGTGAACAGTTGATGACCTTGTGCGATGAAAACCCAAATTTTTTAAAGAACATTGTTTTTTCTGATGAATCTACATTTTCTTTAAATGGGACTGTGCATCGGCATCACTATAGGTATTGGTCACGCGAAAATCCTCATTGGAATCAAGAAGCCCATACACAACGACGAGGCAAAGTAAACGTGTGGACAAATGTGATTGGTGATGGTTTATTGGGACCTTTTGTTTTAAGAAAATCTTACGGCCGCAAAATGTTTACAGTTCTTGCGAGTTGGGTTAGTGCCAGCTTTGGCAGTTATGTTTCCGAACAATGAAGATGAAGATATTCCTTCTGAAAACGTCTGGTTTCAGCAAGACGGGGCCCCACTTCATTTTGGGATAGCAGTGCGTCAGTTTTTAGACGACACTTTTACTGGAAGGTGGATAGGTCGTCGAGGTCCGATTAAGTGGCCCCCGCGTTCACCGGATTTAACATCCTTAGACTTTTTTCTTTGAGGTTACTTACAGTCAAGGGAGTATTATATCAGATTGTATGCCATAGAAGAATTGAAAGACAGAATTGGCTTGGAGATGAGACGAATTGCCCATGAGATGATTCAGAACAGCGTGCAAAGTGTTTACACCCGTCTTAATCAATGCCAAATGGTTGGAGGGTCGCAATTTGAGCTGGTGGTGGTGGAGATGATTTTTTTCTCACGATTACTTATGTAAGGTATCAATCAATAAAAACATTTTTTTCCAAAAGAATAGCTTAGGTAATATCAATTTTTTTTTCATATCACCAGAAAGGTATAGCAATATATTACCAAAAACAATAAACAAAAATGTCTGTTTCCATAAAAAAAAAATTGAGCAAATGAAAAAAATCGGTAAAGGTATTTATACAGAACTTCCCTCGTTATTTGTGCATGGCAGTCATTCTAAAAAATTAATAATTACGAAATGACATTGAAAATAATAATCGAAATATAGTTATTGCTATTATTACAAAGAAAACTTGATAAGTTTTGGTCAAAAAATATACAGATTGCTTATCCAACAGCAAAAGTTCAATACTAAATAGCAGGTGCCACATATGACAGGCTTGCGCAAATACCTTTACAAATGTCCACCATGACTGAATTATTTCTTGGGATGACCACCCTGTACATTTTTCAATAAAAGTATAATAGGTGCATATGCCAGATATTATTGCCATCTGTCACATTTTCAATCCAACATTCACGTAATGGAGTGGAAGTATAGTGGTGGTTAAATAATTTAATTTTTTTTTTAATTTTTCAAAAGATGTTGGTAAAATTTTCAACATTTTTTCTTCTGAAATAGGTTTAAAATGTCAA
This sequence comes from Stenurella melanura, assembly GCA_963583905.1. Taxonomy (NCBI): domain Eukaryota; kingdom Metazoa; phylum Arthropoda; class Insecta; order Coleoptera; family Cerambycidae; genus Stenurella; species Stenurella melanura. The sequence goes on along the minus strand of OY757314.1, from coordinate 36,606,540 downwards.
ACGTAGAAATTTTAAATTTGAGCAAAAAGGAAAGTTTCCTTCTATTCTATAGTAGTGCTAAAAAAGTTTAAAAATTGAAAATTATGTATTTTTTAAAATAGGTTTAGAATGCTATGAAACGTGAAAATTTAAAATTTGAGCAAATAAAAAAAAATTCAATCTATTTTAGTGGTAAAAACTTTTTGAAAAATGTTCGTGAAAAAAAATTTCAAAATTTTTTTTTCTGAAATATCTAGGTTTAGAATGTCATGAAACGTGAAACTTTTAAATTTGAGCATTCTAGTTTCTTCCAAACTGGTAACAAAATGTTGCAATTTTTTTTTCCGAAATTGGTTTGAAATATCATGAAACCTGTAAATTTTAAATTTGAAGAAATAAAAAAAATTCCATCTATTTTAGTGGTAAACAAATTTTCAAAAATGGTAAAAAAAAATTCAATTTTTTTTTTAATCAGGCTTAGAATGCCATGAAACGTGGAAATTTTAAATTTGAAGAAAGAAAAAAAAATTAATTTTAGTAGTAAAAAATTTTTCAAAAATATTGGCGAAAAAAATTTCAAATTTTTTTTTTCCTGAAACAGGTTAAGAGTGTCATGAAATGTAGAAATTTGAAATTTGAGCAAAAAAAAATTTTTTATCTTGGTAAAAATTTTTTCAAAAATGGTGAAAAAAATTTTCAAATTTTTTTTTTTTCTGAAATAGGTTTAGCGCGTCATGAAACGTGTAAATTTTAAATTTGAGCAAAAAAAAATATTTTCACTATTTATTCCGTTTAGACGGTCCACCCTATATATTTTCCAGTGAAATTTCTATCATTTCTTCGCTGACAGTAGGGTCAACTACCTACCAAATTTGACTGCTCTCCGTCCAGTAGTTTGTAGTAAATGCACCAACAGACAGACAGACAGACAGACTGACGGAATTGAAAAACCTATATTATCGTAATCTACGTGTTCTGAAACGTCAGAATCCGAAAAAATCTCGGAGGGTGATTTTTTCTCGAATACAATACTTCCCTTCGGTATGCGAGGGAAGTAAAAAGTATGATGATGTCATAACTTAAAAACCAATGACGTCATAAATTTTGGTATAGTGACAGCATGTAGCATTTACAAAACTAAAATCGACCTGTTCAAGGATTCCTTTGACAAATGACACATACCAAAGATATGAATTTTGTGCGTTTCTTTAGGTTTACACTGTATACATACTACTCTACTTAGCTCAAATCCAATTGATATCACATGTGAATGTCCAGTATATTACAAAATACGTAAAACTTATCGAGGTCACAGCAGATATAAAATATAACTGACTGTAAACCAGAAATATTTTTCAAAGGCGCTTATAGAAATATTATAAAAGAAGGCCGCAACTTTAATATATAAGTTTATAAAAGTTTTTAAATTACTTTCAACTATCTCCAACGTTCAACAAAAAGGAAAAAACATAATCTTTTATAGTTCGATAATGTCGGAACTGCCTCTAAGGACTGGTTGAGTTCTGACAAAAATAAATGATAAATATGGCTAACGGTGCTGTTAATGTATCAAGTGCTTTCATATTGAAAATGCATTTTAGTTTCAAGTAGGTAAACAATAAAATGTAATTTAAAAGTCATTGTATCTTGCATATAACACCAACATGGAATGATGAATCGTGTAGCTGTTTGATTAATTGGGCGTGAAAACTATTAAAACTTGAAAATAAAATGGACAAGCAAATTCATAAAATTCAGCAGTGGATAAGCGATAAACAGATTGACACTTTATTACAATGCTTCCAGTTACACATAATTCATGTAGAAATATTATTAAGTACATTCTTGTTTCATATAGATACATTACTTAAATCTCTTTATTATTAAAGATTTCAAGGCATGTCTCAAGAAATGTGTGTATACAAGGATTTTATGATTTTAATGAATATATAAACGAAATCAAAATTCCATTTATTTGTTTATATACTTATCTATTTTTTCAGTATACCATAATACATGGTACAGGAAACTTCAGAACATTACAGGTGAACAAAATGGCAAAATTACATAAAAATATAGCATAAAAATATAACGATACAGTATTATAAAAGTGTATAGACAGAATGTGTACAAGTTAAATTTTAAGAGAATATAAAATAATAAAATACAAAACCATTGTAGAAAACATAATACATAAAGTAGGTATACAAAATTTAGTAAAATAACAATTAAAAACGACATGTGCAATGTAAAATGAGTTAAGAACTAAAATCCTAAATATTCTTGGGTACAGTTATCAAGGAGAAAAGGTGTATGTTTATCTTTGAACAGATTGATATTTTCTGTGTTTTATTTCTAGTATTAATTTGTTATACAATTTAATTCTTACGTACATGGAATTGTTTCATAATGGTGAAAATCGCCGTTAATTGTAAATGTCTCTAAATTAGTTTTAACGTATATTAAAATTTCATAAATATATATACAAGGTAGTGTTAACAGCTTTAAATCTCTGAAATAATTTCTACATGATGCTCTTGCAGACATTCCTATAATGTTTCTTATCGACTTTTTTTGAATTTTAAATAATCTACTGAAATGGCACGAGGGTCCCCAAAATATGATTCCGTATTATAAGCGAGTTGCAAATTGTGCATAATAAATGGATATCATAGTAGCGTTACTACTAATATATACTAATATTTTTCAATCTGTACAAAACGTAAGAAAACGATACAAGATTTTTCAAGAGATAATCTATATGCATCTCCCAGTTGAAGGTGTTATCTATAAGCAAACCAAGAAATTTTTTATTCACCACTTGAGCAATGGACTTTCCTTCACATTTTAACAAATAACTTTTGTCCATTGTGGAATTATGTGATGAAAAATTCATAAACACTGTTTTAGTTTTATTTAAACACATGCTCATATCAAACCGGTTTTTAAATTTTACAATTGCATTTTTATTTTTAAATTTACTTCTGATATATTTGAATCAGAAGGCCAAGGTCTCAGATTTTTCATAACATATCTCAACCCCTCCACTACCACCACTCCATTATTAAAGTAGTTAATAAAATGTATTTGAGATATTCGCTTAAAATTTGGTACATTGTATTATACGACATATGGAACTAGATTATATTTTGAGGCGATTTCGTTGAAGGGGTGGGTAGTAAGTAGAAATAAATAAAACAAAATTAGCAAAGCACGCTGAAAGTTGAAATTTGGTTTATAGTGGAAGCCAAGACCTCACGTAGTTTTTACTCCCCCTCACCTCCACCACCAACTCCACTTCATTATTATAGGGGTTGAGAAAATAAAATAGAAATATTCACTTGAAATTTGGTGCACGTATGTATGGTCATGACATTATTGAGATGATTCCGTTAAAGTGGAAGGGTTGTAAATTGGGAAAAGTAGTCCAGAAACTTAATTTTTGGCGTATATGCTAGAAATAAACGCCTCAAATTTGTTTATGACGTTTACCTCAAAAATATTATTATAATTATGTGACCAATAATTTCCAAATACTGAAGTATAAATAGAGTCAAGATGTTTTCCTTTCAAGAGACTTGGATGAAGAATCTGGATGTGGAAGTAGTGATTTCTTAGGAAGCGGTTTTTTTACTAAATTTACACAGATGTGAAAATAATTGTTCATAGAATGTTAATAATACAATATTTAAAATCGTCTGCCCCAAAAATCCATATACTAGGAATCAAGGTCTCAGTTTATTCTATAACATTTGCCACTCCCCACCACCATCCTCACTTCATTATTAATGGCGTTATTAAATTAAGATTGAGATATTCACTTTAAATTTTTGGTACAAGTGTGTATTACAACGACATTTGAAATATAATATATTTTGAGATGATTCTGTTGAGGGTTGGGGGTATGTAGGGTAGGCTAACGATTTCAAGTATGATATTATTAAAATTCTGTGAGCAACAGTTTCCACTTTGTACTCTAGTACCACTATAGCTCCAAATTGTTTCGTTTAAAGAGACTTGGGTGGGAAATCTGGATGTGGAAGTAGTGATCCCTGAGGAAGCGCTATTTTTAGTACGTAGTTTGCAGTGTTTCATTTACTTTCTAATACAATATGTAGCATATATCAATAAGATTAGATACATTTAATGAAAATACCGACATTACCTCTATGAAGATGTGGAATATATTCTCTGCTTGATTTTCTTATGCAACTACTATGCTTCCTACTATGCCACTGCATTATGATGTAGTTATTTTTTTTCACCTGAAAGATATCATCCGTACACTACAACAAAGTGTTTAAATTAAATAACAAGAAGTATTTTTCTAATTAAGAAAATAAACAAAATTGCTAGTTGCAGTAAAATAAGTTTATTCTACGTTCTTCTTGAAGCCTTTGTTCTTCTGTATTAACCCTTCCTTTGTTTAGTAATGTAAAACACTTTATTAAAATAAGTGTTTTCTGACTATTCTACTTTTTAATTAAGATTAAAAGAAAAAGTATTTTTGATGTTTCTTACGTACAAAAATAATACGTTAATAATAAATTGAATGTGATACTAAGAAATTATAAAGGGTATATCTGGATAAGAATGGGCGATCTGCCCCCGATAGGAACTGCCTATAATATATACGGTGTCGTGTAAGCAAATCAATGGGTAAACGATGTATGTAGGTTCTTCAGTCCAACATTCAGCTGCTGCGGAGATATTTAAAAAAAATTGAAAAGGGGGACTTTTTAAAAAAAATTATTTCTCGTATGCTACTTAACTTAGAGAGATGAACAAGAAAATGATTAAAAGCTAACATTGTGAAGAATATTATGCAACTACTTAGTTGCGTTAAACTCTTATATACAGCAATAATAATAATAGAGAACGTATTTGAAGCCTTATATCACGTGGTTTTTATTGAGTGACCACTTTCTAAAATTTACCATAAATACCTTCTTGTACAACCAGTAGTTTCGTTAAAATCGAAAAGGTAGAATACTTGAAAACGTCCATATATAATAATTGTGGTGCTCATTTATGAATCATGAAATATGTACATACTCTATATAAATTCGAATTCTCTGCCTCAGTTTGTCGATCTTCGCCACTATTTTTTATCACAACACTGAAACTATTTCTAACTTGGCATAACGTTAACGTTTTCATATGAGGTACGAAATTTGGCGAAATGCGTATTTATGCAAGTTAATACAACTGTCTATACAGTTAATGTTGGCGATTCGCGGCTATGCCGACTAGCTTCGGTTGGATTAGTGATTCACAAAACTATAGAGCGTATATATAGTGGGGAAGTTAGTGTCGAAAATCAGTGGGTACCTTGCACTTTGTGACTAAATCATCATACTGTGCAAAGTTGTTGTAGGAACCAAATAGAGGCGATTAAGACATGTAACCACGATCGGGTCCAGTCCGGACAATTTGTACGACTGGTTGTTTACCTCAAGGAGTTCAACGATGGTATTGGTGCAGTCACGAATATCAGGCGCGTATTTCGTTATGTCGTTACATCGATCATATAAATCTCTGAGTGAGGTATATCGGCCCGAATCGGAAATGAGGTGCATGAATTTATGTTCCAGGACTTGGAGCTTTCTCATTGTCGTGACCGGTATACTGCACCACACCGGTGCCGCGTATGTGATGGCGGACCTGATCACCATCGTGTGCAATAATTTTTTGTTATTTCGGTTTAGTCCACTACTTCTTGCCAGGAGCAGGTACAGACTCCTGGACACGGAGTAGACCTTTCTCACTGTCTCGTTCACGTGTGTGTTAAAGGTCATCCGTCTGTATAGATGTACACCCATAAACTTCACGCACCTTTTAATTGGAATTTCTCTACCCCTGATCGAAATTGGCGTTAAAATGCGGTTTTCACTGAACCGGCGCGTGAAGGGTATGGCCTCCGAAAATTTTTAGAAGGAAAATTATCAACTTCTAATAGAGCTTAGTCAAATAAGAAAAAAGTACAAATGTGGATCGAACACGCAACTATCCGATACATTTATTGCTCTCCGAGTATCTTACCAATTGAGCTACGCGATCCTGTGTCTATTCTAATCTAAAACGTGTAATACGTACGTAATAGAAAATTGTAAGACTTAGTGGTTTGACATTGTTCTTTTGACGGATGAATATCCACTATTTACCATTAAAATAACTTAAATCACGCAGTTTGAGAATCGCTGAGCTTATGACTATGTTTCTCACTCCTCAGTGTATATTTCATATTTCCGTCTCAAAAGAAGTGGGAAAGAATCTTGGTAGACATACATTGACAATGTCTTTAGGCTATTGATTCAAGTTTGTGTGCAAGAGATAGTGAAAATGTATGTGCAATATTAATTCATACATCGATCATTTTAAAGTGGACCCGACTCTACAGTTGAGAAATAATATGGAAGAGATGTCTAGATATTTGCAGCTCCAATAATACAATCTCTTTGAACTTTATTTATTACATTGTATGTACTATTTACTCACTATTTCATTAAGAATGTAGATATTTTTTGAAGACTGTGTCACGTCCGGATTTGTACACACTAATCTTATAATTCAATTCCACCTCGTTCAATTTACTCAATTATCTTAGCAATAAAAGTTGTTCGTGACTATTTTTAATAGTTTATAATTTATTTGACAGATCTACAATATCTTTATGCAATATTTCCGTTACAGATATACTGAATCATTCATGATATAATCTATAATTTATGTAGTGAATAATAGCATACTGGATTGAACGTAAAACAAAATAAGTCGGTGGTATAACTTTAGTCGACTCGACGTAGATATATTCAAATCTATATTTCAACCTCAACAATTTTACTATGAGTTTACTCTGATATTTCAATAGAGAAATTTCAAACCCTGATACAGAACCAATTGACTCGTTTGAACTTTTACATCATGCGAAAAAGAAAAATTCGTCCTTTGTACAATTTATGATTTATGACTGACTTCCAATATTTTATAATTTCCTCATTTATCATTACGGCTGTAAATTCAAAAACAAAAGGGATTCCTTTAAAATTCAGGCATGAAAAAATATGATTGTAAAATAGCATCTATAGAAAGCGCCTTATTCCTACCTCCGCTTAATAAATCAAGTGGAAAATATCAAATTTGCTCCGATATATCTTTCATGAATTCTTAAAGTAGACTTGCCACTTTCATGGTACTGTTAATTTACAAACATTTTTCCAGATGATGTGATCAATAATGTGTCAAAGAATTGTTTTCTTTCACTTTTCTTGAACTGATAGCGTAACATTTCCAGCAAATGGTGACATAATAAAGTTGATGAAATTATCTCGTGATAACTAATACTCCAGGGAAATTAGACAAAAGCCTGGTAAATCTGCAGAAAAATGTCCAGGAAACTAAATTTATGTAAGAGCATTTAACGTTTAAATCCATGTGACCCCTACTAAAATTTTTACAGAGGGGTCAAACACCAGGTAAAACTGTTTCTCGCGAATACTTCTTCAACTATTAGCCCTAAATCAATAATAGTTGTAGTTTAGGAAAGTATGTAAAGAAAAGTTTTAAATTTTTGTTTCTTCGTAGAAGTTATCGTTTAAATTGTTTCCACTGTCAACTGAAAAATATTGTATTACTTGCTGCACCAGCACGGAGGTAGAGTACGTTGTTTAAACATAGTGTTTTCAGTAATTCTAACAAGCCTAGTTTCTTTATTATCAATCAAAGAATGAAATTTCTTCTTCTTCAATATCCTCGATCGGCTTAATATCCATCATAACTGATAATATCTTTAATTGCTTCCACATCCACGTAGTGGAGTGGAAAATCGTAAAAAACACTTCAAAAGTTATTCTTGTTGAAATAGTTTTAAAGTGTCGTGAAACGTCGAGATCTTAAATTTGATTGAGAAAGAAATTTCTGTCTGTCTGTCGGTCTGTTTAGCTCTTTTTGTGCGCACAGTTTAAGATATTGACTTGAAATTTTGTACACGTGTGTGTTATTACTGGATAGAATAGAGTAGAATAGAATAGAATAGAATAGAATAGAATAGAATAGAATAGAATAGAATAGAATAGAATAGAATAGAATAGAATAGAATAGAATAGAATAGAATAATGTATATTGCTGAAATGTATACATATGAATGTAGAATAGAATACGTGTATGGAAAAATTGTCAGCATATAAATAAATAAATAAACAAGGCAATAAAAATGACAAACTCACATATGCATTCTCATGCTTGATCATGAGTATATATAAAAAGTACTACATACTTACAACTAATAAACCTCAAGATTATATATAGCGTAATAATTTAAGTTATAGATATATAAAAGACTTAATTATGTTAGACAATATAAGAGAAATTTTTAACAGTAAATGTTTACATGTTTCTAAAATTAACTAAATAAATCGACTGAAAATCAGAAGACTAGAACACTTCAGGATAACTTGCTTAGTTATCAATCAAGGCATGTATGATTTTTCTTAATGTACCCTTAATATACTCACTCAATTTCTTTTTAAATAGGTGTATTAATTCTATTAATCTCAATTCTGAGTTTAAAGAATTATAAAGCCCTGGACCTAAATAGGCAAAGCTTTTCTGATCTATCGCCTTTTCCATAAGAGGTAATTGGTAAATATTTTCTTTTTGTCTTGCACTGTACATATGATCTCTTTTTACTAAATAAGTTTTATTATTGTGTTCTTAGTAGTGCAGTAATAGTAAAACAACTGTCTAATAACCAATGTACTGGATTCCAGGAACTCGATTGTTTTTTACCACATTTGGTGAAGGGTTTGGAGACAGCAGGGGTCAATAGGGCAAAATAAGTAAAGCAAGCTGATAAGACTACAAAAATTTGGGATTTGATATGTATAAACTAGAAGAGTATTTTAACAAAATACAATTGAGATATTCACTTGAAATTTTGTTTCAGGTATATATTATAATATAACGACATCTGGAACTATATTATATTTTGAGACGATTCCGTTGAAGGGTTAGGAGTTAAATATGGGTAAATAATGGAAATAGGTAAAGCAAGCTCGTGAGAGTACAGAAACCTGGGATTTGGTGTATATATATATATTTTTTTTTCCAGGGCTCGTCTGTTAATAGAAAACTCCGAGGGCACTGCAGCCTCCTGGGCTTATTGTGCTCTCCCTGCCATGCTTCACTCCGCTCACTCCAGTACCCCTGTACCTCTAATCAGATGATACAGGTCTATGGTCGGACGGGTGCTGATAAGTTCCGGGTCTGTTCGTGTTTGCCCGTAGATGCCATATCTTCTGCGAGCTAATGCCTCGCAGTAAAAAATGATGTGGTCGACCGTTTCCGGCTCCTTGCTGCATAGCCTGCAGTCTAGGTTGCCGTCGAATTTGCCGATTGCATTCAGGTACTTCTTTACAGGAAAGTGTCCTGTCAGAAGTCCTGTTATTAGTCTTAACTGCGTCCTGTTCATTGTGAGCAGTTCTTCAGTTTGTTTTGCACATGGACCTTTAATAAGTGTTTTTCCATGTCGCTTTCCTGGAATGTTCCTCCAATTTGGTGTATATACTCTATGACCAATTATTTTCACATACTAGAGTGCAAATATTGTCAAGATGTTTTCCTTTCAAGAGACTTGGATGAAAAATCTGGATGTGTATCTGGATTCCTTAGGCAGCGGTTGTATATTTGGTGATGGTAAATCCAAAGACATACGAAACCTAAATACAATACAGTGCATTTCTACAAAAACTATCTACACCAAATAAACTTGTATATTTTAATTTTCCGAAAAATGGAAGAATACGCCAAAGAGAAATAATAGAGCATACACTTTTTTATGCATATACCAGGGATTAGCTCCACTCTCTCACCCCAGAATCGTCCCCACAATTTCTTTAAGTGGAACACCACATATTTCATTAGGTAATTACTTTCCAATTGAAGATTATATTACAAATGTATGTGGTGTCTAAAGTAAATAGTTCGGTACATTTGTATTAAAAATAGGTTTAGAGGACTAAAGGATTTAATACCAATAATTACATTATTAGGTATCCAAACTACGCTGCAGAATTAGTGAATGGAGGTCAATGGAAGTCATTCCATTGAGCTCCATTCACTAATACTGTAGCGTTTCAATTGCCACAAAAAAATCTAAAGGAGTCAAATCCAATGACCGAAGTGGCCACTCCATCATCAGACCTCTACTTTCTATCCAACGACCACTATCATTAAGATATAGCCGGAGTCCCTCCAAATGTGGGGGTGATCCGTCCTGTCAAAATGCAAAAGGATTTTCAGAAATAGTTTTATCGTTTTCTAATGAGAAATGTATGAATCAACTGCAAATAGCTCCAAATACGATTCTACATTTAGGTTTCCACCAATAAAAAAGTGTTCAAACGATATGATGTCCTAGGGTACTACACCAAACATTCAATTTTTTATGTCTTTGAGTGTGAAATTCTCACAGTAGATCACTCTCAGTCCAATATCTGCAATTGTGTCTGCTGACTAATTACCTGAAACTAAATGTACATTTTTCAGAGAAATAACTATAGCAGAATTGGAGTGGGAATTAAACCTTCACTCACTACTTCACAAAACTCAAGACGGCACGGCGCGGTGGTCAGCATCATCCTCATGCAATTTGTGTTCTAATATTGTTTTGTTCGGATGAATTTTATGCCTGTATAAAATTCTAAGAAAATGCTGCATGATACACCAATTGCTCCAGATAATTTTGATACAGATTGTCACTAAAGTAATTGCTCATAAAAGTGCAACTCCTTGGCTTCGTCATTACCACTCACCCTGGGTTATACTTTTTGTTACCAGCTGATTTGGTTTTTATATTCTGCATCAATTCTATTACGTACTTATGTATTTTGTTTTCCCGGGTAGTCTTAAAAATTTTAGTGCAGTCCTTGCCGAATTATTGCCTCTGCAGTATCAACTCACAATTTCAGTTTTTTTTTTTCTGGGTGTACAGAGTATATACCATTTACTTAGACAAATATGCAGTATTCTATGCTACATTAAATCAATGAATTCACTTGTTAAAGAATCTCAAATCTTCTACATGCCTTAGTCATAAAAATAAATAGTTTTTCTTTCGCAAAAGAAAATACTCCTTGCCAGTATCTATTCTTTTATTAGATTTAATATGGGCACTTTGTTGCTAGAGTAATTTGGGTAGCTATCTGTAGCTCCCAAACTATTCACTCAACCACACATTGTATATATTTGCGATAAGCTCTTCGACGGAAAACTAATAATCTAAAAAAATATGGGGTCTTCCATTAAAAAAATAGTAGGTGTGGCTCTGGAGGTGAGGGGATGGAGCTAATCCTAAATTTGTTCATAAGAAAGTGTGTTCCCCAATTCTTTTTGACGCGTTTTTGCGTTTTTTGCGAAACTCAGTATATCTAAATTTATTTAGGGTGGATAGTTTTCAATAAAATGCTCTGTATACGAAAACATAATGTTCCAGGCCATGAGACGTGATGCCTAAGTTGCAATGTTCAGAACGAAGGCTAAAGCCTGCATAATCAAGCCTGTCTTATATGCAGAGAATGGCGCGCGTTCCAGTTTCCGACGAGTGTATGTGCATTGTGTTCTGTATCCTATACCCATAAAACAGGATGGATACCGTATATTCGGAAACAAATTACATTTTATGCGATTGCCGACGACTCTTCATGAGCTAAATTGGAAAAGAAGTATACTTGGGAAAGAAACAATATCTCTGTGTAAATTTAAGTACAATAGTGAACCTACGCCCTGAGTTATGTTGAGAGTTGACACACGTGCAGGTGTTTCTTTTGTTTCTTTCTTTTATTGGTTAGGAAGTTGGATCAGTTCATAGCATGTCAATATACATTTATTCTTCTCAATGGTAAAAATACTTTTGAAATATATAGAGTTGGCTTTAAGATTAATAAGGTCATAAAAATTATTATTTATTTACTTATTTATGTATTTATTTATTCAAATTTATTTATTTTTTACGCATTATTGTTTATTATGCATTCACCAAATTTTCGTGTTTCATAATTGCTGCAATTATTATTTTAAAATACGGCATGTATGCCCAGACGAACATATAAGACTGCGACCTCGCGATACAGGAACACGACAATTAAAAGTGTAAATTTCAAACATGTATCAATTGGTTATGATGCTTTTAGGCATAGAAATTCTGTCTAAATTATTGTATTATTCCTTTGTAGTAATAACAATACTTTGCTGTTATTTTCTCTTGTTCATCTCACTTGTTTACGTATTTATTCCAGAAGAATAATCTCAGTTTTTTTAACGTCTTATTTATATTAATGTCAAAATACACCGTAACTGATTGGTCTGGTCAGTGGAATCGACAACTTTTTCTTTGTGTGCCTGTGTAAATAATTGATAAATTAATAGAAAATTAGAATATCTTTTTAAGTTGGAAAAAAAATGGTCACTAAGAATTATAAAATAAAATTACATCGTTCGGTTAGTTAAAACTCGTTTCTTAAAATTGATTCTGATGTCGTTAAATAATAAGTTCATGTTGAATTTGTTCATTTTTAACCGATCTAAAATTTGATATTAAGACTCATTTAACCGAACGACAGTGAAATTTTTGGTGACAGTTTCTTAAAGGCGGTGTAATTTTCTTTTCTTTAAGCAGTTATGTCACCCTTATTGAATTCACCATTATAAATTTTGACATCAGATACAGTATCAGCTACCCAGGAAATACCCACTTAACTGCAAATGTCGCCTTCGTCGTGAATGGTGAACAAATATGGATCGACCACCGAATCATAGTCTACAATTTACAAGAGATTTCGTAGAAATCGCTTAAGCCGTACCAGAAAAATTAATGCACAAACATGAAAAAAAGCGTACAGGAGGGTCGAACTGAAAAATGCTTTGTAAGGATTATTAAAATCAATTTAAAAATGTATTACAAAGTGTGACTTCCATAAAACTTCTGTAAAGGAAAACGTAAACTAAAATAGATAATAACAATAACAATAATAATACTTTATTACCCATTCAAGATACAAAAGTACATATGATAAGTCAGAGTGTACATGAATGTATGTATAGATTACAATTCATGAAATTTATCAATAAAATTACTGCTACTACTTAAATGAAATGTGGCTATATGCCATAGCATAATATATGCTGATTAAGCCTTCCTTGTCTAGAGTGGATTTTAACTGTAACATTGCAAAAATGCCTTATTCAGTTTATTACATACATGATCTATATGTCTACACCAGGATAGCTTGGAATCAAGTAAGGTGCCGAGTGATGTGACATAATCCGATAGCACAATATCATTGTCCATAAGGTTTTCTGGTATAGCCTTTTGAAGATGAAAGTTTATGCGAACTGTCTTTTCTTCATTTAAAATCAACTTGTTTCTTTGACTCCACGCACTTAATGATTCTATTCTCTATTGTTGACCTTAATGTGAAGCTCTTCGGGTGTAGCAGGTGACACGGTGATTGTTGTCATCCGCAAACATTGTTACGTGACCATGCTCCATATAGCTGGGTAAATCATTTACATAGAGAATGAATAGTAATGGGCCTAACACTGAGCCCTGAGAGACCCCAAGGGCAACACTAAATGTATCTGACTCCTGATCAATTAACCTCACCCTGAGAGATCTATTTTCCATATAAGAAGTCAACCACAGCAGAATGTTACCCCTAATGCCGAGACTATATAATTTACTGTTCAGTATTTCTTTATTAACAGTGTCAAATGCTTTGGAGAGGTCAAAAAATAATAACACCACATACCTACCCTCATCCAAACATTTGAAAACATACTCTAGAAGATGATAGCAAGCTGTCTCAATCGATTTGTTTGATCTAAACCGATGCTGCGAGAGAGTTAATATCTTATTATTTTCAACATACTCAGAAATTCTGTTGTACATTACTCTTTCAGGTATTTTTGAGAGAACACTTCAGAGGGAAATTTGTCGATAGTTATCCAAAAGGGCGGGGTCACCTTTTTTTAGTAGTGGAATGACAGTTGCTAATTTCAGGCCGTCAGGAAACATTCCTTCTTCTCTTGACTTATTTAACAAGTATTTAAATGGTTCTAATATATTATTTTCAATATTTTTTACAATTTTTGCCGTAGGTCGATCATAGCCAGCTGAGTTTTTATTTTTTAATTGGATAATAGTATTGCGCACATCTTCTATAGTGATAGGATTAAACTACATTGAGTACATATAATTCTCACTTAGAGTGCATGGCAGAGATAGGTTTGACCCAAAGTGTTCCTCAATTATTTTAGGCGCAGCATCAGAGAAGTGAGCGCAAATATTGTTACAACCTCTGTAATATCGTTTATGACGCAGTCATTTTCCTTGAGGGTGATGTTACCCTTAGCACTATTTTTATTTCTGTCTAATGTTTTATTGACTATTTTCCAGGTCTTCCTATTTTTGTTTGAATAGTTATTTATTTTGGTGTTATAATAGGTTTGTTTGGCTAATTTTATATTATTCCTATATTTCTTTTTTTCATCATCGTATAATCTTTTATGTACAGGACAACTTAAATGTACTGTAATCCAGAACAAATTTTTTAAATGTACACTTTGCTGCATCAACTCCTCAGTAAGCCATTCTTTATTGTGTTTTTTTATTGTAACACTACTGTAATAATAAGAGAATATTGAGATTAATAAAAGCATTCATTATATTCGTAATATTATATAGACATTCACAATATTCGTTTTTTATTGCTGTTTCAAAGCTAGATTTGTATAGCCTACGGAAACTAGCATTTGACCTGGACAAAATTAATAAAAATCTGAATTTTTACACAGACGTTCTTTGAAGCGTCCCAAACCCAAATCCACAAAAATCAAAAAACCCCAGCATGGCTACCCAAGATGTTGAAAGTCAATTTTTTTGCAAATATTTCTCGTCCTATGCATGGGATGCCCATGAGGTCAAAGTGAAAGTTGTAGAGAATTAAATTATCTATAAGTCGCCTTTTTTATTTTCTCCCAAACCTCCCACGTTTCGAGATATTCAAGGTCGAACTTTCAAAAACATATTTTTTAGCGATTTTCTCGCGCCAAATAAATTCAGAGAGAAATAAAATTATTATGAAAGTTATAGAGAGTTCAATTATCCACAAGATTGATGTATTGTATTTTTTCCCAAAACCTCGCCCTTTTTCAGATATTCAAGGTCCAAATTTAAAAAACCTATTTTTTGCAAATATCTCGCTTTCTATGCATCGGAGGTACATGAAGTCAATGCGAAAGTTGCTTAGAATTGAATTATCTACAGAATTGATCTCTTGCATTTTCGTAAGGTGTGGTTGCAGAAAAATCGGACTTGAATACTCCGAAGCTTGCACCAATTGTCGGGGGATAACGTGCATAAATAGCAAAAATATTTGAACTGGAAGATTTTACTGCTGAAATAGATGATTTCGAATGTGCAGACATTGTAACAACTAATGGCAATGAAATTAGCAACGATTACAAGGATTCTGATTCTTATGATAGTAATGATTATAATGTTAGCGATGATGATAGTTCACAGAATGACTTGGAACTCGATGAAGTTGAGTATGAGTAAGAGTGGGATTAACGTATATAGAGCACTTTATGAAATAATCGACGCAATTTTCATGGGTTAGACCTACATGTACAGGGGAAATCATGTAAAAAAACGTGCCATGCGTTCTACCTCGTGGGTGGTGGAAACGAATGCAATTTAATTTTTTTTTTTTTAGAAACTATAATTTTACCAATCTTGCAGATATTCAAGTTCTCTACTGCTTGTGTGTTGACTTCGATGCGGTTCAATGCATAGAGAGTGAGCTATAGCGGAAAACTGGTTTTTTGTAACTTTGACCTTCAATATCTCGAAAAGGATGAGATTTTGGAAAAAGATACAAAGGATTAATCTCATAGATAATTGAATTCTGTGCAACTTTCACGATGATTTCATGATCGTCCGGGTCAATAGGAAGCGAAATATTCGTGGAAACCCGTTTTCTTTGAAAATTTGACCTTAAATATCTCGCCAATGGCGAAGTTTTGGGGGAAAATGCAAGAGACTAATCTTGTAGATGATTCAATTTTCTATAACTTTCACATTGACTTCATGTACGTCTTATGTATAGGAAGGGAGATATTTGCAAACAATCGTTTTTTTAAAATTCGACCTTGAATATTTCGAAATGGTCGAGGCTTTTGGAAAAAATGCAAAATACCAATACTGTGTATAATTGAATTCTCTACAACTTCCATGATAACTTTATTGTTGTCTAATTTTTTTTGACGCAAGGAATTCGCGCGAAAAACCATGTTTTTGAAAGTTTGACCTTGAATATCTCGAAACGTTGTTGTAGGTTTAGGAAAAAATAAAAAAGGCGAAATGTAGATTATTTAATTCTCTACAACTTTCACCTTGACCTCATGGGCATCCGATGCATAGGACGCGAGATATTTGCAAAAAAATTTGACCTTCAAAATATTGGGTAGCCATGCTGGAATTTTTGTGATTGTGGATTTGGGTTTGGGACACCTCAAAGAAGGTCTGCGCAAAAATTTAAATTTTTACTAATTTTGTCCAGGTTCCCTCTGTTTTTTATTTAATTTCCGTGGGTTATGTAATTCATATAAAAGAAACACATCATTTTCAGACACACACATGACATGACTTTGACCCACTTTCAAATTTTATTGATCTGAATAAAAATAACTTGTTTCGGCTTAGAATTATATCTTTATTTTACAGCATTAAACTCTTCCATTTTGCTACCTAATGTGGTTATTTGCCACCATTTAGAGTCATAACATATAAACTAATATACCTAGCTGGTTATGCTAACTGTCTAAATATATTTATGATACATGAAACAAGAACAAATCTAATTTTAATTAAATATATTCGTGGATGTCGCACCAACAGCTTTACACTAACGTAAAAAGTTAAACTTTCATTGTAATATATTCATCAAATATCACTAAAAATACTTTTGCTGTTGTCTTATGCATTATAAACACATTTAATTAGATAGCAACTCCAGTAGGGTATAAATATTATATAGTTAACAATATGTGTTGGTATAGTTTTAATCAAAAGAACTTTAATTTTGTAGAATATAATAAATTGAAAGTTTTTGCTATGTTCTCATTTCCTCCGTACTATACGCTCTATGCTTTGAAAATATAATCAAAAGTTTTAAAACTATATTTTCTATTCAAACAAAGCGTAACAATGACCGACAAAGCTGTGTAAGATGATTGTCGACAAAGGATATAAAAAGTCTTTGAGATTCAGAGTTGTATAGAGGTTCAATGTAGCATGTAGGTCGTCTGCTTCTTAAAAATATTCAAATATACTGGGGTCGACTCCATTCACAGAACACGTCACAGAGAATCTGAATATATTTATGTATGAATTGGGTATTAAATGTGCAACTTCTAACATGCAGGAGACCCGCTAAGAACATGAGATATGTAGTATACACAAGTTTTAAATTTGTAGATAATATTGGAAACAGCTATTGGTATTAGTATATTTAAGCAACTTCACTGAAAATATATATAAACATAGAGAAAAGCAACCTCAGTCTTGATCTTATATACATATTCTTGAGGGAACTTTAATCTATTGGTGCAAGTCTATTATTACAAATAATTTTCTATTGTATGAAGATGAAATTGTACGTCCTCGAGACATATCCTACTTACCATAGTACGCCGCTAATCTGAGTTGTTTTATGTACAATAATAATCATAATAATAAAAATAATCATAATAATAATATCGCTTATTCCAATAGACTATTATATAATATAGGAAAATAAGCAAAATACAGATTTAAATAATTTTACAGATTAAGTATAAAATTACACATCACGATATTAAAAAACCTAAAAGCAAACCAACAAATTTTTTAGGAAAAAGATTAATAACTCAGTAACAATATGTACAGTCAAAATAATAGTAAAATGTGTTATATGTTAAGAAAGTCAGAAGTACTATAAAAACATGATCTGTTAAAAATATTGTAATTTTTTTATAAAACAATTTAATATTCGGTGTATCTTTTAAATCTGGGGTTAATTTATTATATAACTGGACTCCTATATAACTACGTCTTTTTTCGTATAATGACAGACTATGTCCTGCAATAGATAACAAGTTTCCTGATCTTGTCTCATGATTGTGGAAGTTACTGTTTAATGTAAACTTATTCAAATTATTTTTCACATATAGTAATATTTCGTAAGAAGAACATAGATGGCAGAGTTAGTAGTTTTAAACGTTTAAAATAGGATTTACATGATGTCCGCTGGTATATATCTACCATAATTTTAACTGCTGTTTTTTGTATGTCAACTCTATTTAAGCGAGCACACGAGCCCCAAAACAATAGACCATGACGCAGAAGTGATACAAATTGACCATGATTAGATGACATCAAGGTTGACTCATTACTAATATGTTTTAGCATAAGTTGTGCATAACAATTAATCATTAATCATTGACTGTTCTTGCCTTATACGTATTGAATTTTCTTCTCAATAAATATGAGTGTCAATTGAATTGAAATTACAGATTTTTTGAAGATTGACGACCTTCGTGCTATTTGGTTTTCGATTCGCCAATTTATTTTAAAAAATTGCACATAATTTCTTCGATCTTAAACAGAAACTAGTACTTTTTCTAACTTTATGAGAGCTTCTAGGAATGTTAATTTTAAGACAATCATCAGAGAAATGTATGGATGGTACAGAAAATGAGAAACGTTGCAGCAAGAACTACTGGCGCCCTGGTCACACAAATAACACCGTATACATCAGGCGCGAGGTGAAAAGATCTTTTACATCACCGCTTCTCAATCTGGCTTTCCCAGAACCGTTCCATATTGTCCTCTCTCGGTCAGACGGTCAGACAGTCATACGAGTCGGGTAGTCAAGTAGTCGGAATGTGGTTCTATCGGATAGTCGGACGTCGACAGGATGGTTAGTGAGACGATCGGTCTGACGGTCAATCGAAAGGTTGGACATTGGCCTGCTATCGGAAAGTCACTCGGATGGTAGGACAGTCAGTCGAATAGTTGAATGTCTGATGGTCGACTGGTTAGACGATATCCAATATAATATTAGTAAAATTCTATGAGCAATTATTTCCACATACCGCAGTGCAACCATAATATCAAGATTGAAACACATTCTTTATAGGATTTTGCAAACAGCAGAGAAAATAATTATCTATGAGAAATAAAAGAAACGCTATGTGTAAAAATGTTGATGAAATCTTTGCATTCTTTCTATAACTTGAATTCTGATTATACTAGCAAATTAAAATCCTAAAATGAATTAGTATAATTTTATATTTGAAAATTCTCATTCAACAACTAGCATCCACACAGTCCCCTACGGCCATGTAGATTAAACAGTATCTACATAACCCCATACGGTCATGAAAATTTAGTTAAAAATGAGACTAAGGCCTACAATGAATTTATTTACTCGCCTTGGTTTAAAAATGTTTCATTCTAATGGATTACATTTTCATGAAATCTATCATTCTGTTTTGGAAATGCTTAGCCTTTGAAACGTTTTTCGCTCTTATTCTGGAACTCTTCACATTTCAATATAGTTAAAAGTAAACAAATAATAATTCCCTTTTAAACATGCATAGAGTATATGGGCTCCAATACCAGTTACCTAATAATTATTATTTTTACACATAGCTTTTCTTTTATAGTTGTTTTTGCTTGCTGATTGCAAAATGCTATAAAGGATATGTTTCAATACAATTAAAAGCAAAGAAATAATAATTTCTCTGACTTTTCAATATTTTATTGATGATTAAACAGTGTATTTGTATATTATCAATTCTGAATTTAACATGTGAGATAATAATGAACCCAGACATTTTGTGTTATAACATTTTAAATACGTGGCATCGACAGTATTTGCTTTGTTTTAATTATCGTTTCCATTCATTTGTGCAGTAAACGTTGCTTTAAGAGATTTCGTCAACAAACATTTACATATGTTGCGACAGCCAGGCAGCCTTGAGGGCTCTTGCGTCAGACAAGGTGACCACAAGGCTGGTTTTAAACTGCCGGAATATTTTTATAGAACTATGTGAACACAACTCTGTCAAACTCATATGGGTGCCCGGTTACAGAGGTGTGGGCAATGAAGAGGTAGACCGATTGGCGGGAGAAGGAGCAACAACTCCTTTCCCTGTCCCTGAGTCAGACTTCGGCCTGCCAAGCAGTAGGATTCGATCAGGTGGCTCAACCATTAGGTCGCTGCTTGGGCTAGATAAATAAAAACTTAGATAGATGGTAGGCTTGATAACAGGACACGGTCCACTGAATAAACATCTTCATAGATTGGGGCTGAAAACAAGCCCATTTGTCGGATGTGTGAAGTGGAGGATGTGTATACTGTGCAGTAGCGGACCTCTAGGCGCGTGAAGGTATAGGCATTTCCAAAGACAGTTTCCACAACCGGAGGAACTACGGAATAACCTCTTGTAGAGAGCACTGGTCTCGTCTAGGAAATTCCATACGTTGGTTAAAAATATGTTCAATTTTGTTATATATGAAAATTGTACTCTGATCTCAGTATTAATATCAATAAACAGTCAGCATACGGTGGTCAAACTATATTTCATGTGATCGTTTCTTAAACGTGGTTCAATTAAAAAAAAGTCACCCCTTTTAGTATCTTTTAGTGGTCTTTTAACTAATTTTCATAAAATAATAGAATTTATCCATCGATTTGAATTTTTATACCAGATTCGGTATCAGCTCCTCCGAGAATAATAACTTTACTGAAATTTCTGTAAAAATGTTTTAAATAATGTTCGCATTCAGCTAATTCTTAAATAGAAAAGACTTTCTCAGATTTTTCCCTCATTGTACTGGACATAGCTCGATGGATATAATATGGACCCACCGCCGAATTATAGTAATAATCTTTGCAAACTGTTTCATAGAAATCACCTAAGCGACTACAGCGACTACAGGGCCATTCGATAGACTATTCAAGTACATTCAATAAAACGTACTTGAAAAAAACCACACATACCAAATGAATTAAAAACATTCTCATTTTTTAAATAACTAAATGATTTCCAAAATCTAAAATACATCACACGTGATTTTAAAGCAACGTTTATTATTATTATTACAAATGCGAGCAGACTTATAGGATTCGCAGCACTCAGGCCTGTCGGTCCTTGTACTGTTGTGAGCAAAATAAAATAGGACAACTATTTTTTTCTAATGTAAATCTGCCCTATTTGAATATGTCATGAGTAGCCGAAATAAAACAGTTAGCACTTTTATTATATTTTTCATTGTAATGCTGTAGTTATTGCTAAAGCAGAAGATGGATTGTCAGTGAGACGTATTACACTGCGTTATCACATTAACAAAAGTTCTGTGTTTAAATTTTTAAAAAGTGGAGAATAAAGGGTACGATTAGATTAACTTAACAAGAAACCAAGTATTAATATTTTGTTACTGCAGCACCATTTCCAATTATTATAACTTCTATAAGTCTGTTTGGTATAGAATTAAATACACTTATACAATAATCATCAGTAATAATATTTTCCCATGCATTATTTACTAATTTCAATAATTCTTATGTATTCCGTGGTCTCACATTCTTGGATACTTCTAATTACAAACTTATTTACAAATTGCAAATCTTGCTGTTGAGTTGATATACTTCGTCGCCCGGATCCAGAATTTTTACTAACCGTAGCTTTTATTCTCCGCTTTTCTAAAATGTTAAACAAAATCCAATTTACCTCATTGACCATCTATCTTCTGTTTTAGTAATAACTCCAGCTTTAACTAAATCGCTTACATGGGGCATATTAGTTTTGGCACATTTGCAATGAATTTTGACAATGAAACGTATTCTTTATAGGATTTTGCAAACAGCGGAAAGAAAAACTATCTATGAGAACTAAAAGAAAAACTATATGTAAAAATATTAATGAAATCTTTGCATTCTCTCGATAACCTGACTTCTGGTTATGCTAACAAGTGAAAATTCTTATTTGCCATTCTCATTATAACACTAGCATCCAGCATAGTCGCCTACGACTAGGCAGACTAAACTAGTATCTACATGATCCCCTACGATATTTAAATTCAGTTAAATTGAGAACAAATGCCTGAAATTCATTTATTTACCTATATACCTTGTCTTTAATTTTTTTTTCATTCTAATGAATTACATTTTCATAAAATCTCATTCAGTTTCTTGGAAATGTTTAGCGTTTGAAACGTTTGTCGTCCTTATTCTGGCCTCATCGGAAAATGCTCAAAACCACTCATAACGACGTTCCATGCAAAACCAAGGCAATATCCATGAATAAGTATGAAATATTTATATTTGACATTGACCGATAAAAAGACAGATCTTCACCTATCTATTAGCTAACTAGTATTGGAGGCTATATACTCTATGCATGTTTAAAAGTGAATAATTTATTATTTGTTTGCGTATAGTAACGAAACGTATTCTTTATAGTATTTTGCAAACAGCGGAAAGAACTACTATGTATGAGAACTAAAAGAAAAACTAGATGTAAAATTATTAATGAAATCTTTGCATTCTTTCGATAACCTGACTTCTGGTTATGCTAACAAATAAAAATTCTTATTTGCCATTTTCATTATAACACTAGCATCCAACATAGTCCTCTACGACTAGGCAGATTAAACTAGTATCTACATGGTCCCCTACGATATGTAAATTCATTTAAAAATGACAACAAAGGCATGAAACTAATTTATTTACCTACTTTGTCTTTAAAAATTTTTTTCATTCTATGAATTATATTTTCATAAAATCGCAGTCAGTTTCTTGGAAACGCTTAGCCTTTTAAACGTTTTTCGCTCTTATTCAGAAAAGCTCAAAGCCACTCACAACGATGTCACAGAATAATAAAACAATCAGAATGGAATCTTCCAGGGAAGGGGAAGTTTCGCGCATTTCTAGGCGCGCATCTAATTCGCCATATTCCTGGGGTAAAACAACTGATAATCGTGTGCTCTATACAGAGTTGCCAGATGTACAATAATTTCTGATGAACTAGGAATAAATAATTGTATAGTTTTGTCACAAAAGCATTAATATTCATGTGGTACATTTTGCAGTAATAAAATGTCTTCAAATTCAATTTATTAAGAAATGAGATGGTTGGTTACATGAAAAAAATTATGTACTAAAATTAATAATTTTCATGCATCTTATGATAATTTCAAAAACTCATCTGGCAACATTACGTATAACCTGTTGGTCATAAGTTGACAGCACGATCAGTAAACTATAAGTTGACAGGATATTATTTATTTGTTTCGTTTGTTCCGCTGTTTATTTACGTTGATCAATGCCTGACTGCATTTGTTTTATAATACTCTCATTTAAAATAACTCAATAATATTTTAAAGTAATATTGACAGGTCATCTAATCCACTTATAATTCGTTCGAACGTGGATACACAGACGTATACTATAATAGCTGCTTTCGTTTGCAGTGAACGTAATAAACAGGATTTAAATGAACAATGACCATATCATTCAAAATTGCATGGTAGGGACAGAGACAACACCTGAAACATGATTACGAATCACTGCCGAACGAAAGCAGCTAATGTTTCCACACCGATCGATCTTTGTGTGCCTAATCAATCGCGTCAGTAATGTTTTGAACTAAAATTATAATATAACAGTCAATACATATTATTATATTCCTTTACACGCATAATGAAACAACAATTTATACACACCTCTCATATGACCTAATTTCAGTAGGTATGGGGTATATTCGTTATTGTATTTTATTGTATTGTATTTTAGAAACAATTTTATATAAAATATTTCAGGACGGTATATTTACCACTATTTAATTAACCATATTAGTATTAAAATATACAGATTTATTAATAAAACAAAATATACGTGTTATTATATTACACAACATATATAGGGATAAAGTCAATCGTATAGAATAAAAATAGACATCTATTGTCCCATAAGATTAACTCCATGGCATTGAGTTAAAATAGGCATCTTCAACAATTTTGTAGGAAAATATTGTAATATGGTTAGGCATTTAAAAATTCCTCTACAGAATATACACAATTTTTAGTTAAATATATGCTTATGCTTTGAGATATTATATTAAAGAATTGTTGAATTGAAATAGCGTTGTTTGACAATATATAACAATTTATATATATTTACCGTAAAATAATGCATTTTAATTGGCTGTTCTTCTAAAGTTCATATTGCAAGTCATTCGCGCTCTTCGTATCATAAAAATTATGATTATTTAAATGCTGCGTAAAGTTGTCAAAATTTGTTTTTAACATAGCGTTAGTCTGATCCACTGTTTTTTACAAAATTAGTACGATAAAATGAGAAGTTCAGCACTATAACATACAAAGGGAACTTTTAGAAAATTCAGAGACAATTGTTTTATAGGGTCTCTTGATAAAAGTGAAAAGTAGTATATTCTACAAAATTAAATTAGAAATTCCTAAGTGCGGACCTGACTACAACAGTAGAGAATACGCCCCTGTTCTTAACCCCAAGAAGATAGCCGATTCTGGAGTTAAATTGTATGTGGGCAATGCTGAGAGTTTCCCTTATGATTGTTTTATTATTCTGTGACGATGTTGCATGCAAAACCAACATCGCTCATTTCTTATGGGAAGTGGCCCCCGGTGAAATTGGCTGGAATCGATATATGTCATTCCTCTCGAACTCCTAATTAAAAGTTCTCATGGGCGCAAGATTGAAAAATGCACAGTTTTCCAGATATTGGGGGTAAAGTGACGATTTTGCTACTCCCGATATCTGGAAAACTGTCCATTTTCTGACCTTGTGTCCACGAGAACATTTGATCGGGAGCTCGAGTGGAATACCATATATCGATTCCAGCGAATTTCACCGGGGGTCGCTCCCCATAAAAACTGAGCACCCCTCTTTGCACTCCCAACATCTAGAATAATGTCCATTTTCCGATCTTGTACCGATGAGAACTTTTGTTCCGGAGGCATTGGGGAACAACATATATCAATTCAAGACAATTTCCCATAAGAAATGAGCGGGGTCCTTTCCTCAACACATCAAAGCATATCTTCTTTATGCACAGAAAATGACAAAATTAAAAATATATGTACCTAGCGTCTAGTTTCGTAGTATTGTTCAATTGTGTATCTTTGTATTAATTATTATTTATTAAGATGATGTGGCATTAATATCATACTTAATGTATTATAGATAATAGAAGATATTTAGTTATAAGTTTGTAAACATGATTAATGTATTTGAGTCCTCTTTTGATTAAACTTCCTCGTTCTGATTTAAAAATTGTCATTATACGCGAAATAAAGACATTTATTGTATTATTATTACATTGTACCCATATTTAATTTTTGATAATAATTAATGGTGAAATAA
Source organism: Stenurella melanura (assembly GCA_963583905.1). Classification (NCBI taxonomy): domain Eukaryota; kingdom Metazoa; phylum Arthropoda; class Insecta; order Coleoptera; family Cerambycidae; genus Stenurella; species Stenurella melanura. The sequence continues at coordinate 36,581,053 of OY757314.1, read as the reverse complement.
AATCTCGTTTTAACACACTCATTGCTGGTGGAAGTGAACGTAAACCCAAAGCGGAATTATAAATTCTACGTCACGAACAAAAGTTTTATCATATGTTTTATATGATATTTATGACAAAAAAGTATTTTATGAATAAAACTTTACTGGCAATAATTTGATAAAAAGTTTACACAATAAAAAGTTTTGTTGCCGATAAAGTTAAATTTGGTTGGAAAATGTATTACATCCGCCCGTCAAAGGTATTGTAAAAGCTAAATGACGCTACACGTAATATTAAAGGATATCAAGCTCACAGGGAGCTTTCTCTGTATTATTACCTATAATATACTTATGTGTCAACCGGTTTAACCAAGTGAATCAACAATATGCCATTTTGCCTTATACACTACTTTACGGCTAAAATTAAATTCGTTGTGAATAATTTAATAGAGGTTAGTTTTATATTTGCTTGACTGTATTAATTTAATGTCAACCAAATTTGTATATTCTTGACGGCAACACATCTAGTTTTTAAAGAAACTTGTTCATATTACTTATTTAGTTTATACTACTTTTAACTGAAAATCTGAACTACAGAAAAAGAAAATAAGAAACAGAGCAGTTGCAAGTAAATTAGAAGGGGCCTTACATTCTCTAATGGACTGCAAACAACTTCCTCTGGATAATTTATGATGAAAAAATATTTTTATGCAGGTGGTACTCCAAAAATGCAAGCAACTACTGCATTACCACCCACTCCTTTACTTATAAAAATTTAGATCTTCTCGACTTAAGAGGGCCATTAAGGTAACCTGGGAGACGGCTGAAAAACATTTCAAAGTTTCCCAAAGATTTTTAACAATTTGCAAATATTTTTAAATCCTTTTTCAAAATTCTCAAACAATATTGACCATGTAAAAACAACATTCAAATATATTGAAACATTCCTACGTATATTGAAGTATCTTGAAACCATTTTCAAATAACTTGAATAATTTTCAAATATTATAAATCATTTTAAGGCAGTCTTAATCACACAAGATTTAGCCGATATATTAAAATATTAATTTGAAATAGTGTAACTCAGAATGTAGATAATTTTCCCAGACAGGATTCAATAAAAACTAACAACCTTAGTCCATTAAGTCAATAAGTGCTTTGGATACAATAATCAATGATAGAACATTTGTAGTTCTGGCAATGTTACACTATTATGGAATATGTACCAATTAAAACTTTGGTAGAGAGTGAGGGAACTTTAATTTATACCATCTAGAGATTTAGACAGATCTGTTCATATGTTAGTATATTCACTAGGATGATGGTCCATCTCTATAGGGGGTGAATTTTTTTTGCGAATTGTTTACGTCTCACCCCACGAAAATATTCAATTATACTAGGAATAACTTATATAATTCGGGGAACAGTAACCCGTGCCACAACCAGATAGAAATTTGTAGATAAAATTTTACGGCAACGAACCTAAATTAAAATTACAATGCAAGTGTCTACCCAGGCCGGTGTGTCTCTTTTCTCAGAATGTTTTATTGATGTAATTATTTTGTAGAAACTGCCTTTTTCAGAGATAACTGTAAGTTCCAGAGTACGTTCTTTCTGAAAGAGCACTTAACGATGGCTGATGTTAGATCCTTACGAAAGGACACTTTCATCTATTTAGATGGACACTATACGTCACAAATGCTTGCTGGCATCAGCCATCCATTGGGAGGAGAACTTTTACCTTCTCTAACTAGTATGGAAAATATCGATAGGCTTGTAATCTTAGTTAATAGAGAAAATACTGAGCAACTACTTAGACCACCAAATTTACCGAATTCAACTAGAAAAGTACAGGCTGAAACAGTTTATGATCTGCTTTCTGAATGGAATTTGAAAGATATGGGAGTAGCCTTTCTTGTGATATCATCTAATGTGTGTTATTTAAATGGGGCAGCCACACTACTGCTATATTATTCTTGTAAATATCATACTCCTGAAGTGGTTTAAGAAGTGTACTTGACACAAAATCGCCTGCCCCATCTGGTTCATTAGGGAAATTTAGCATAAAATAGACCAAAATAAATTAAAAACTGAATTTCTCAAAAATTTAACACATTTTACAGGCAGTTAAGGCCGAAATTGGAAATTTAATAAATTTAGCTTTATCACTGCAACAACCTAGTGATGATTACAAATATTTTTTTATTATTTCTAAACTTATTGAAGAAGAACCCACTCACATGGCATTCTATCGCCCAGGTGCATTTCATCATGCACGTTGGATATCCAAAGCCATTTACTCTCTAATAATATATTTCTTCCAAAAATCAGTTCCAACTCACTAAAAATGAAAAATCTGTGGAAACCATATGCCTCTTTAATGTAAAGATTTACATAAAGGCTTGGCTTAAATCGTAATTTTCTAGTAGAGCACTGTTTCATGATTTAGAGTTTTGTAAAGAACTCATTATTTATCAAAATATTGACAAAGAAATATTTCAAGCCTCAAGTAATAAAATAGTTTGGTACCTTAATTCAGTTAATGTCGGCTTATCTTTCTTTGATGACGATATTTTTGTTAACACTAAAAGGGTTATGGTTAAAGATTTGAATATAGAAACACCGAATGAGGAGGGTAATAAACGATTTATGATTAGTGACATTACAGACGTTGAAAATAAGGACGTTGAGGACTTCATATGCGTGAACATTAATCAGCATAAAAAATGGGATGGTGTATAGAACTCTTGGAACATGATCCAACAACATGGAGTAAAAATGAGTTTTATAAACAATGTTTCAATGTTTAAAAAAGATTTCATGAAAATGCAATCCATTAGAATGAAAATTTTTTAGGATAAAATAGATAAATAAATTCATTCTAGGTCTTAGTTATCATTTTTAACTGAATCTTCACGATCGTAGGGATTATGTAGATACTAGTTTAATCTGCATGGCCGTAGGGCACTCTGTGGCTGCTAGTGTTAGAATGAGAATTGTTAAATAAGAAAATTCATTTTAGGATTTTAATTTCCTAGCAAATCAAGAATTCAGGTTATCGAAAGAATGCAAAGATTTTATTAACAATTTACACATACTTTTTCTTTTAGTTATAGATAGTTATATTTTTAAAATTAGTGGCGGCCACATGTGGCATAGTGAACAACTTATATAACATTACGTTTAGATAACGAATGGTTATAAGCGATTCATATGATGTCAAGATTGTACTCTAAAATACAATGTGTAGACATTGTCTGAAAAGACGTTTGCTTGCATTTAAGTTAACTTGATCTTCTGACTTTAGATATTCACATTGTTCAAATATTTCTGAAATTCGAGAAATTCTCTAGGACTATTAGTTAACCAACGACGCATACATGTTTACATTATCGCATTTTTAAGAATTGGAAAATTTATTTCTGATATATCCTCAACACCTTTAATTAAAATATTAGCGGGAAAAGGACCAAGGATGAACTCTAGTGGCCGCTTGATGTTGTTAGATGATGAACAAGTATAAATCCATTAGATACAATTTGTCGAATTCAATTTAGTGGATCGATTATAAGTGCATATATTATTGACCACTTTTTTCTTTCCTTCGGCATTGATTTGTGACATTTAATGTAATCTCAGACTATTTCTGATGATGGCAGCCATCAGAGAAAAATGATTTTAAATCATGATTTTGCACTTTTATTATATAATCGTAAACCTTAAGACAACTACGTGTAACATGTTTAAGTTGTTATATGAATGAGTAGGTACCTAACTGCGAAGCTACATGTATGTAGTATTATTTTGCTTTATTCAGAAAATTGAAAATTTCTTTATATTACTGGTATTTATTTATGTTATATGTCATTGGCTTTTCCTGGGCAACAGTACAACATGGCCTAATTGTAGGGACAGGTAGACAATGTAATCATTTCCACTGTGCTTTCTTGTCCTAAAATAAAACGGGAAAAACGGGAGCAGTCAGGCATAATGATTTGTAACCAAGCCGCAAAAAATAAAGTTCGGTTTATGTAGTAAATTGTGGAATTGAACAAGAATCTGAATGCCTCAGTAAATCATAAACCACACTTTGTTCTCTGCAGCTGTATTGTACCACAGCGCTGTTATATGTGTGTAATCGTATAAATAAGGAAATGCTTTCCTTTCTCTTATTATGTGACTACTATTATAACTGTATGGGAATGAGGCAAAATTATATACAATATAGACGTCGCAATTAATATTATGTGAAATATATAAGCGAAAATGTTTCAAAATAGATGGTGCTCTGAAAAATTTAGTAAGTTTAAATTAAAATTATAATTAATTAATCTATACATAGCATAATTAGTTAACTATTAGTTAACTTAATGAAACCTAAATCAGTTGATTTTCATTTCAATATTACATGCAGTTAAGAATATCGCAGGGAACGTAGGACGTAAATATTTCTCGCAGACATTACTTATTTCTTCTCTTCGAAAATCAGGCAAAATTATATGCACTTAATGAAATAGTATAAGAAACGTTTAAAAGAAAAAGTTGGAAAATAGAGAGCGATCTACAAATAATCTGAAAATGTAGTAGTTACCATGCCAATATTGCAAATAACGTAATAAATCAACATTTTTCAATATTATTACATTTTTTCAAATGTATATGGTGTTCCAGTTCCAGTTTCCATAAGGCCATATTCTGTAAGCCTAAAACGTTACCGATTAATAAAAAACATTTACGAAACATACGCTATATCTAGCGTAGTTTGGGTGACGCGCAGCGTTAAGTCATTAACCTATTAACGGCCAAGTGTCGAAAACAACATTTTCAAAATAAATATTTATTAATTTAATATCTGAGGATATGGATTGAGATAAAAATTGAATAAAACTATACAGGATGTCCTAAAAAATAATGTGGCGTTTACGCATCAACAGCCATTTCTAACAAGTAGGTAATATCGACTTTATTCAGAATACTACATTTACCCTTACATCAAATGAAGATTCTTGACACATCTCATATGCAAATTAACGTTGCACTCTTTACACATATATATTGTTACACTTTTCCAATTTTAGTCCAATAGAATTAGAAAAACCGCTGGATAAAATTCCTTACAGGTAACCACATGGTTTGTCAACGTATTTAATGATAAAGAACATACCTGTGAATTTTCTCCCATTTTAAAGTGGATGAACATTTCTTAATTAACGTTCTTTTGCGAAAGAATCACGAATAATCGGGGTTTTTAAGCGTAGCTCTAAACCGATTGACAATAACCATATTTGATGTTGTATGTTTCGTAGATGATATAAAGACAGTTAATTTGCCGCTTAAATCATTTAAATCGGTTAATAATTTTTTTAAATAATCGATAAAAACTGTCGAAAAAATCGAAAATTTCAATAATTTTTAATTCCGTGCGAAATTTTCTTCCTCCTCAAAACTTGGCAGAAACATGTCTCATGTAACCCTGAAGCTACCATAAAATTTTCATCAGTTCCCGTCATCAAAATGACTCATTCGGGGCTCATTCTTTTCGTTGTGAGGTCTAGTTCACGAATACATTGTTGGAATAGAGATTTTAATATTTTCATAAACAAAATGGTGTTTGAAAAAGTACGACTATTTCGCATAGCCTTTTTTGCAAATATCTTAATAACAGATTAACATATCGGCATAAAACTTTTATATTCTGGTAGCTGGTTTTTTACACGTATTTAAAAATTGTTGTAGTATGTTTAGGAGCAGAGATAATTTTTTAGTTGTTAATTACGTCATTTGTCTATTTATTAACATAAACATTTGAAATTTACACAATAACTAGTTGAAGACTTGAATTTTGCAATTCAGTGACCTGCAACGTATAATGTTATGTTTTAAGGGACGTAATGTTAATTTTTGTATACCAGAGTCTGAAGGAGTCTTCGTGTCCCGCCCTCAGCTGCCCACGTTAACGTTTTCGGTCAAGCGGCTTTAAGTTTCGACAGCAGACAAAACTCGATGTATCTCCGTCATTTATGATGCGATTTAGGAATTTCATCCAAGAATAGCCTTCCCATGAGCTAATTCTCTTTGCCTACTTTTACACCTTCTTCCTTTTTGAGCATGTTCAATGACAATATGTCCGACGTTATCTTTACGAACTTCATCGGGTAACTCATGTTTTGTGGGTCGACCATTCCTTGCTATATATTTGTATGTCTCCTATTCAACTTTGTCATTAGATTCTTTATATGAAGATACTTCATTTGAACTTACATCAGACCGCATATGAACAAAATTCTAACTTAGGCATTACTCTCGTTTGCCAGTTTATACACCTTCCAAAAATTTCCAGTTGTACCGTCAATCGTATTGATAAAAAGTGGCCACCACCATTTCTTTCCTCTGACTTTTGTTCCATCATTTTCAATACCTTTGTTGTGGAAGTTAACTGCACTCATGCACTTCGTTGTATTATTTTGTAGGATCAGGCTGCGATAGGTTTACTTCTATTTTATCTTCTCTCCCATATCACTTTACGTTCACAATAGGATCTATTGAACAAATATTGGATATAACTGTAACCACTGAGTTATCATTCCATAGTAAATGCATAGTTCATTTTTCGAACCAAAAAGATAATCGTATGAGACTCTATATTTCTTTGTCAACGACTTATCCGGTTTTCTCGTACGGTGTCGGTCGCAAATATTCTTTTTTCCTTGATAGCACAAAAAAGATTATACAACGAGAAAAAAATATCAAAAAATACTCTTTGGTAAGACGGACCTTCTAAAAGTAAGTCCATCACAACGTCAGCACCTAAACGCAACTCGCTTCATTCCAACTCGAGCACCACCATAGGTAAGGGACAAATCGTTATAAATATAGTGTTGGTGTGCTTCCGGGTGTTTTTCCGCGAAGTTGGTAGGCTCCTATGGGAGCTATGGTTGTCTGAACGACGTTTCGGCAGAATTTCATCTGCCATCATCAGGTTCTCGCTGAAAGCTCTCTACTGCTGCTGGTGCTGCTGCTGCCAACGCAGCTACCGCTGCTTCTGCTGCTCCTCGTGGCTCGAACTGAACTGAATCTTTATAAATATCCATCCGATGAACAGAGACATCATAATTTATACTCAAACCGAACAGGTTTACTTTTCATAAACATTTTTGCAGAATAAGTGTACAGGTATTGCGCACGATGCCGTTGATGTGCATACGCAACATAAAGTTTGTCACGAAACTCCTTCAAAATGTACAGTTTTTCAACAATATGAAAATTGATATAATTGTTTTATGAAGTTTATATTATAAGGTTACGTTGAAACAATATTGTTTTTATTCGCAGTTTCAAAATTATTTGCAATGAAACGAAAAGTTGAAATTATCTGAAATATTGAAATTATCTGAAAAACTGACCCATTTAAATAATTTGTAACAATGTGTTAATTAAATAGTTTTCCATTAGCAAAAATCGATTTGATATTCATCGAATACCTAAAATTATTATACTAATTATTTATTATGTCATTCAAATGGTGTTTTGTATATAGAAAAAATTGCAACTGTAATGTTGCGTTTGCGCATCAACGGCCACCCTATCCTTTGAAATAAAAACGGTAATAACTTGAGATTTGATATGATAACTATCTCCAGTAGAATATATCGGATCATTTTCATTAAATATACTATGTGTAGTTTATTGCTTTTTAGACCTACGCCTACCATTGAATTCTTACAGCGCAAAAAGCGTCACGATTATTTTCAGGAGGGCTTAAAATCCTCTTAGTAAGTACTTACTGGTTACTGTAATATAAATTGTATGTGCAAAAAGTGAGCATGAACAATTTTATATTCGAGACTAAAGCTAAATAATATATATAAAAGGAGCTTTTGAGTAAAGTATTCAAAATTTGGAAGAATATGCAACAATTCAAATGCAGACGAAAACTTAATAAGATTTTTCTCTAAAGTAATGTCTAAGGGAGCTACTGGTGGATACGTGGTTAATGACCCAAATGATTGCATGTAACTTGTTTTAGGCCACGACATGAAAATATGGGGATTATAAGTTTTTTACGAAGAAGAGGTACATATGTTAAATTTTCATATGCATTATACTGTTTTTAAGAAAAATTGATTTAAAAACTTCCCCATATATAAATTGCATTTTACCCAATAAAAATAAATTTTGAAAGAACCAAATCAGGTTACACACAACTAGATGCAACTAAAATTGATTTTAACGCAAAATAAAGTACAGATGAAAATCTTACTTTATACGCGCTTCAACTCAAATGTAGTGAATGAAGAAAATTTGAAAACCAGCTTTAATTTCAAGCTGAAAATATTTTAGGTTAAGAACCCCAAAGGTGTTTGGTCTTATGCACTGACGAATGATATTTTAAGTGAATATAACTGTTAAGTTTTTCCTCTTCTATAATTTGAGTAAACGCATTTTCAGTTTATTTTATTCACTTTTATTTTATTTTGTTCATACACATCTAAGAGTACAAGACCGTTTACGTGATACATACAGATATTACACAAAAATTACTTAAACTGTCAATAAAGATATACAGCAATAAAACAATGTAAACGTTAGGAAGAACAGATAGTTGAATTTACTTATAACAAAGAGAGAAGAAATGCATACATATATGATTTTAGATAACATCTCCTATTCATTAATAATGTCGATATCATGCTCGCTGTGTTCATAGTTTAAACACATTGTGTAGGTTGGTGAAAACATTAAAATGTTAGTCCGGCTTACAGCAAGGTACAAAAGTTGGTTGCGTCTTGAATATATTCGTGGAATATGGAAAGTCTCTGAAATATCTCACTTCAGTCAATATCATAATGAATCACCTTTAAAAAAAATATATGGCAATGTTGTTGCGCCTTTCAGACAGGTTGCTCATAGAAAATATTTCAACTAAATCGCCTTGGGGAGATATATACATGGAGATCGAGAGAAACTGAATGTGCCGCTCCCTAAATATTTTTTGTGTGCCACTCACACTATGTTGTGATACTTCAACATTTGCACATTGGCGTCAGTGACTTAGTAATTTATAGAGATTTTGTAAGCGTGACATCACATATTAAGACATGTTTCAAGAGTTTAAGGACAACAAACCCAAATTCCCAATATGTGAAATGGAAAATAATCGAACTTTTCAGTATGTTAGTACTTTTGTGGACATTATATCATAATGCCAAGTTTTGGCTTTGTTATCAATTGTTGAAATGTGGCAATACAAAATGACGGCGGTTTCTATTAAATTACCTCGATTTTTCAACTGGGTAAAGTTGAGGTTGGAACACGCCAACTTCGTAAGCTTCGACTATTGATTCTTTCAAAAATCATATAATTACCATATATGTGTGTGTAATATTCAGAAATATAGTTTATTTTGGATTCAAGTAGGTACATAATGTAGTATACAATACATGTGGACATATATTACAATCAAATAAACAAGAAACTCACAAAGTCGTAGACTGTTTGTGAGGAAAGCAATAGTTTCAGATTCATAAATACATCGGCAACTGTACTAAAGTCGTTATTTAATATATAGGAATTTAAACTGATAGCGCCAACTTTTTTTCATGCACCTATCCTGTACATCATAAAGACAATTTTTTGAAATGTGAACTCGTCTCCATCTCGACAAACAAAATTCGCCACATTAATTGATTAGCGATACTTGCGGATGTTAAATAATCCAAAATTAACTTCTAAAAATCACATAATCCGCAAAACATACGGTTAAAACAACGCATTCGATCGGATGAATACAAAGTGGTGGCCATTTGGATTTCAGTGTTCATATTATTGAACCCAGTAAAATGATCCATTTGAATAACATCCAAATTACTAAGAAATTAAATTTAGACCAAGAATTCCCATGAAAAAATCAACTTTGAAACATTATCACTTTACACAAGACCGATGACCACCTTTGGCATTGTATCTCATCGAAATACGCTAAAAAAATTCACTAAATGACCAAAAAATTGACTTAGAAAAATTTTTCATCTCGAAGGCGATGGTCAATCGCCTTTGGGCTCCGTCGTTTGAAAAATAACAATTTTCGAAAGTACAATGAATTTATTTTTTCGAAAGTACCACGAATATCTTTTTTCGAAAGTACCACTAAGAGAATTGCACAGGGTGGAAAATTGCTCCGTCCGACAAATTTTTCGAAAGTACCACGAATTTGGTTTTCCGATGATACAACATGCACAGGGCGGAAAGCCGCTCCTTTCGACAAACTTTTGAAAGTATCACGAATTTATTTTTTCGGAAGTACCACGAATTTGGTTTTTCGAAAGTCCTAGGAAGAGAATTGCACAGGGCGGGATCCTCAAAAATCCTTATTTAATTATTCTGAAAGTGGGGAAGAATACTTCATATCTCAACCACAAAAACGTTTATAAAAACAGTCAAAAAATTCAAAGTCGGAGACTCGATTCCGACGGACCCAAAAGGAACCGCCATAGTAGTCGCTCGAAGGCGAGTCGACGGAAAAAAAGTGTATTTGGGTCAATACCGCTAGTACGTTCATGGAAGCAGGAAACCCTCTGAACTCATATAAATAGCTTCTTTAAGCATCCTGACAAAGATTTTAAGCAATTCGAAAATTTAAATGCAAAATTAAAAGTGAGTAATTTTCAAAAAGTTCGACATACATCTTACAATCATAATTAACTGAGAGTCTGAATCTTTTTGTACAGTCGATTGCCATAGTTCTCTCTACGCTCGATGAGTTACGATTCTACGGGATGTAACGGCTTTCCAAGTAGTAGTGCTCTCTATAATGAAAATATATTTTGAATTCGATTTCTTATTGATCCACTAACTATAAGATTGGCGACCGACGCCGACGTGCGAATCTGTAGCGTGAGTCGCATAACTACTTACTACGGATCACCTTTGATCCCGTCATGTTGTTGTATCTATCCAAATACTCATAGAATCCATCGACGGCCTTACTTATTAAGAAGTGTTTCTGAGAAAGTACTAATTATGAGATATATTCAGTAGAAGTGCACCGCTCGACATCAGATTACGTCGGAGAGAGCAGACTGTAGCAATCACAGTAAGTATAATTTTATCTATTTTCGTCCTGGGGAGTCTGAAGAGTAACTTGAATCCCCCTTGTGAGTAGAGCAAATAGATAAGTTAATAGATATCGTAGCGACGACACGGCTCCGGCTTAATATAAAATCCTTGTCGTGTCCATCGGGCGCGCGTTACCAGGTTCATCTACATTCACTAGACTAGTAACATAGGAAATTAGTATTAATGTACGTAACAGAAATAAATTTTGAAAACTATAGTGACTTTTTTGTGTGACGTCACCTTCATTCTTTTTCGATCGCATTGTACCTTCAGGTTTTAGATACAAAAATTTAAGAACATGGTGTTACACATTTTCTAGATTAGAGATGTGAGTGTTATAGAAGGGCGGCTAAACGAGATATGCATACCCTAGGTCGCAAAAAAAGAAAATGTAATAAAATTCTGAGATATTTCAAGAATCCCACCCATTGCGTAGCATAAAACCAACACATTTATTTACGTTACAAATTAACGTATCTATGTAATTGACAAAGCCGAATCTTTAGTTAAAAATAATTCCAGGGTTAAAGACCTACTACCGTCTATTTCATAGAATGCTCTTCCAAATGACGTGCGTTTCACCCACCACGTCAGCGTCATTGGAAGGTGGTTAATACCAAAGTATAAATAAAAATGTGGCTATATTGCCTTTGTTATGCGAGAATTTCATAGTTGAATAAATTCAACCAATCCTGCTATTCCTACATAAACTCGGTCACAGTTCACCGAACCGCTTTTACATTTTTAAATTTCTAAGCTATCGGATACATCCAGCTGGCCATGATTTATTATATTTCTAATTGGACTTAAGTTACAACTTTTTATTCCACTACTATTATCAAGGGCAAGTTGTACAGCACTAGACTTTTCAGTTCTTCCATTGCTGACATGAGTCACATGTTCCTTAAATATTATTATAACTAAATGTTTCGTTTATCCTACAAACAATCCTTACAATTAATTTCATAAATTCCGGATCATTGGTTTGATTCAATTTTATCCTTTGTGTTACCTAACAGTAGTTGCAATTTTCTTTCTGCTGCAAATACCTAAGTCATGAATTTATTCCTTTTAAGTTTAAATTTTATCGAATTATATTTTTGCTCATATAAAATGAGCATTGATATTCAATATTCCGTCGCTATAGCATTTTCACAAATAAAATTTGTATGCATTATTACATTCTATATATATACGGTGGTATTTTAATCTGATTATGTTACGGAGTTCAGATAGGCAGTATTACTCTAGTTACAGCGATACATGCAGTAAGAGGCATTAATTCTCAAAGCACCTAACTTTAGGCCATTGCATCAAATGGCAGCAGTTGTAGCGCTATCTGGTAGAGTTGCTATTCGATTGGACAAGTTATGATAATTTATGAATGTTCTCTATCGAAACATCGCTTCTACAGCTGAGAGTATTATTTAATACCTAAGTTATCATTTACAGTTTGCAAGATAGTTTATGTTAAGTAAGTTATGAAGTTACGAAGTATGATAGATCACAGTTCTGGTGACGAGATCGAATATCAACTTTTCGCTTTAATGACAAATTGTAAAAATCAACATATTTGCTGTTTTATCTTTTCGTCCAACGATATTTACTATTTTATGACTATATATAAATTTTTGCAAGCTCTTGAATGTAAGGCAGTGTAGTTCATTCGGAACTACTTACAACATAGGAGGCAAATTGTAAAATTAAATAATAAAAAACTTGTAACTTGAATCAGGGGTTACCACAGGGGTCAATTTTGGGGCCTTTGCTGTTTTCTGTTACTGCACAGAGTACTTGAATTATGCAAGGTAAACTGTTACGCTCATGGCACACAATTGTATTATGTTTTATTATACTCTTCGTAAATACAAAACGAAGTATATTGCATTCGATCGGCACATTTCTCAAACCGGTAATATTGCTCGTAGAGAAAAAATTTTCATATCACTGTGTTGGTGATCGAATTCTGAACAACCTTCAAAATGTCCGTCTGTCCGTCTCTCTGTCCGTTTGTCTATTGATATTTTGATACCTGGATTAATATTGTCTGTAATTGTTTATTTGTGACATATTCAGATTTTCTTACTTTTTATTGGGTATTCTGCCACTGAAAAATATTTAAAAATTTTAATGAAAAAACCTCTGCGCCAAACGGATCAGACAGAGGTTGGTTCTTGAGTACTTGACTGTTTCAAAAAGTCTCACAAATAATTCAGATTTTCTTACTTTTTATTGGGTATTCTGCCACTGAAAAATATTTAAAAATTTTAATGAAAAAACCTCTGCGCCAAACGGATCAGACAGAGGTTGGTTCTTGAGTAATTGAGTGTTTCAAAAAGTCTCACACCTAAAAATATATAAACTAGAACAATGTTATAAACTAAAAACTGAAAATCAAAGCTATAGGTAGTTAACGTTTCGGAAGAGAATCTACTTCCGTTCTCAAAACTTTTTTGGCCGTCAACCATGACAGTTCTTTGTTTATGTATTTCCATATTCACGTGAGACATTAAATTATATTTATCTTACTTTTACTTACTTCGTCTCTAAGGATGGGCAACCAACTAGTACAAAAATCTATTGAATAATTAGAAACGCATCTATCCTCGTTTAATAAAATAATCGCGGAAGTTTTCTTTTAGTTCCGTTGCTCTCTGTTTCCAAAATCTTCGCCGAGTCCCATTTAATTCTATGATTATTATCCCACGCGTGTTCACAAATTTTGGATTTTTCAAATTCTCCCCTTCTAGCGTAATTTCTATGTTCACCAAGCCTTACGTTGAAAGGTCTAGATGATTCACCTACGTAATGTTTTCCGCACTCACACGGAACACTATAAATACAAATTTTTGAATTTTGAACAATATTTGGAGGTATGGTTCTTGATAAAACCGATCTTAGCGTGGATTGATGTTCTCGGATTTTTACGAAACCCATTTTTTTGTGGAATATTAAAGTTAATGTAATATTAAACTTTTCTTTATTTCTATTGCCTGTATATTTTGCAAATTTTGTAAATATCATGTCAGGCTTGAAAGTTACCCAAGTTCATTTTCAATCTCTTAACGAAGCTTGCTAAATTGCAACTTCTGCAATTTTTTTTATGCCATCTGCCCCTATTATTAAAATTCTATGACCAATTATTTCCGGTTACTGAAGTGCAAATATAGTCAAGAAGTTTACCTTTAAAGAGACTTGGAAAGAAAATCTGGATGTGGAAGTGGTGATTCCTTAGGCAGCGTTTTTTTTTTTATTTTTACCCAAGAATAGAAATCCAGTAATGTCTGACTACCTCGGTGGCCAGAGCTCAACAGGGCGGGATCTCCCTATTCAGGGATATGGAAAATGCCCGTCTAACCTTTACCGAACATTTCTAGCATTATGAATCGATGTTCCATCTAATTGGAAATACATTTCGTGTCGCGCTTCTATTGGGAGATTTGCTTCCAACAAGTCATTGTCTCAAAAAATGTACCAATCAAGCTACGTTCAAAGTTATGTGGAAAGAAAAAGGAGCAATTAGTTGCTTCTAAAGAATTGCACACTACACGTTCAACAAGATATAAAACCGATCATATACCAAACAAGTATTACACGTCATTTCATGCTATCACTGTCCATTCATATTAATGAGGCTAATGGCAATAATAATAGTAACTATAATACAAATAACCAACAGACTTTTAGAAAATAAATTAGAAAAAACTACATCAATTACTAACAGGTGAAGATACAGTGTAATGATATTGAACAAATATATGCGTCATTTATCCATAAACTTAAAACATATATAGAAATGTCAACAAGAAGAATATGTCAAACAAACAAAATTATTAAAAGAAAACCATGAATTGCGGTTGGTTTAATAAATTCTATAAGATATGGTGATAAGATAAAAAAACGCATTACGGACCGGCACAGAAGAAGCCATTAACGAATATAAACAATATAGAAACAAACTGAACAGTTTACCAAACCAAACAAAAAATAAGTATTATAAGACGATGATTGAACAGGTTAAAATAATTATAGACATATATGGAATATCGGAATTTTACAATAAATTTTGAAAAATGCCGGAAAAAAAGACTTATAAATTTTCTTGAAACAAAAAATATACTTTACGAAAAGCAGAGTGGTTCTAGAATCTACAAAATACTGAGAGTGCTGTCTACTACTTAACAAGTGAAGTTATAAACAATGAAATGAATAGTAGAAAAAATCCTTGTAGTCTACATAGACTTGGCTAAGGCGTTTGACAATGTATGCTATTAAACATTACTTAAAATACAAAAGATATGGGTATTAGAAGACACACCAATGTGTTTGAGAACTAGTTAGCTGATGGAAAACAAATGGTAAAACATATGAAAATTTAAGTATCTCTCTGGTTGTCACTACAGGTGTTCCTCAGGGTAATGTGTCGGGTCCTGTGATATTTCTCATATATTATAATGAAACTGGACAATCATTAAAAAATGGAACTACGATTGCTTACGCTGATGACACCGCTATCACATTTTGAGGCACAAATTGAACTGAAATATATGAGAGAGCAGAAATAGGTGTCCAGCTGATACAAAATTGGTTAGATTTCAGTTCATTAAATTCACATGACCAAAACACACGCAAAATTCGCAAAAAAAAATTGTAACACAAATTGTAATTGCCCTGGAATACAGAAGATAAAATCGACTAAATGTCTAGATGTTATTTATGGATTAGCATCTGAGGTAGAATGATCAATTTTATGGCAACAAAACTTCGCAAATTTTTCTATAAATTTCATCTATTAAAATCCATCACAACTAATAAACTATTAATGATATTATACAACGCCTTAGTCGAGTCTATGCTAAGACACTGTATAGTGGTTTGGGGAGGATTATACAATAATTCATTGTATAAACTTGACGTTAGTTGTTTAATGATGAAAAATCAAATCTATATCAGTCTCTCATGTACTAGAATAACAAATAAATCACTGGAAGTCCCATTTTAAACTAAATTGCATACTCAGAGATATATAACATATTTTTGCCCCTCAATTTTACAATATCCTGCCACTCAAAATTAGACTTTTCACAAGTAAAATAAATAAAATTTAATATAGAATGTAAGAACTTTGTAAGAAATAATTACAAATTATTCATCAATTTTTCTAAAATATGTTTATTAGGGCATGTTTGCTGTCGCTTTATGATATTACTCTAATAATAACAGCATTTTCAATTAAACTACGTATAAATGTAATTGATTAATAAGTTGTAGAATTAAATTTTACATTTTTAAGAATGTTGTTGAAGGGCCTCAAAACACAAATGTATTCTCTGATTCATTTAAGAAGCAATTTAGAGCACATGTCCCTTTATTAAATCATAATATGTACAAATTTATGTCGTTATATTATGTTATGTTATATGTTCGAATATTTTGAATTGATCATTTATTGATCATATATTTGAAATGTAATTGTTTCCTATTTCCATGGCACACTAGTATAAATATGATCAAGATTAGAAATAAATTAGCAGAAAATAACTAAAATAGTAAAAGCAAGAATTTTGCTCTGAAAGAGATTTTGAGCAACTTTCTCAAATAATTTTTTTGATATCCCCAACGTGACGCGACATATTATGATTTTGCCTTCCTCAAACAGCCTTTTCTTAAGCTAAATACCTCAAAAGATGCAGTTTATGAAGCTCTGTTGGTATATCAGAAACTATTTATTTCCTCCAAAAATGACGAAAATTCAAGGGTGTAATCGTACTATGTGCATCATACTGTATACTAAATATAGGCGATGTTAAAATATTCAAGTGTTTCTAGTAATATTGATTTTCTTCACATTATAATAACACAAGAAAGGTACAGTGTTGAGTCAAAAATCAACTTAAAATCCCTTTTCACTTTTCAAAACAATCATTTTAAGCTATCAACATAGAAACAAGTGTAAATAAATGTATTTCACATTTGCTTTATCTCATTTTCCGTAAACGGACGTGAGCTACTTTGGGAATACCGTCTATGTAATGCTATTTGAATTTTTATTTCGTTGTGCATGTTTGTCGGAGTAAGAGAATATAATAATTTAAATGTATTCATTCTTGTTTAACGTTCAGATAACAGAATATAAAATTTTGTTTAGTTTATGCTTCGTCCACAGCTAAATTACATTCCAGAAATTAAGTGTAGAGAACAAATTATCATTCTACGTCGCCACATATATAATTGGTTTGGGATTTGTCGACGAAATTTTTAGAACAATGGGACAGAAAATTAATTTCATGTTCCTGGAAACATGGAATCTAGTAAATTCTTCTCTCCAGATAGTATGCATTCATGCAATTTTAGTAATGCTTTGTTGCTACTGTAAATTGTTATTTTAATTATAAATATAATCATAAAACAAACAATTTATTTCAGTGAAAAATATTGTGCAGTCATAACGTGATGCAAAATAATGAAAATAAATTACATGGCTAGTTCATAAAAGAAAATGAATAGAATGTTTTTTAACAAAATTATTTTAATGTTCGTCGTTACAAATGGATTTTAAAATGTGTACATACAGTGAGATCCATTCATAAGTAACGGATAAACTCACTATTTATGAGTAAAATCCTAAAACACAACAATTTCTAATTCTAAAATTAAATGTTTTGAGCATAATTTTATACCTCCCCATTCAACCCCCTTGGCGTGACAGTTACCCCTTTAAAATTTTTAAATGGAACGAGGCTGCATGTAATAGCTCATTGAAAAGGGTTTTTAATTCTCTATCCAGCAATATAAGATTTTTTGGTTATCTCTAAATTTTTTTATTGAAAAATTTTACATTTTTAACGTTACTAAGTAAACAAAAGAAAATGAAACAGTTTAAATGAAATGTTCAAACTGGCCCGTTCTTTCTTAAAAATAATGGTGGCGTTGCTGAAATTCTTCCAAAACATTTTGTATCGTTTCCGGGGAGAATTGATTAATTTCTGGCCTTATTTTTCCTTTTAAATTATTTGGTCTGTTGAAGTAAACTTTCAATTTTAAGTAACCCCATAAAAAATAGTCAAGCGGTGTTAAATCGGGAGCACGGGTAGGCCAGTCAATTTCACCGCGTTTACCGATAAGCATATTTTTGAAAAGCTTGAATAAGATAGAGTCTTACTTCCAATTCAAACTGTGGTGTGTGGTTACGACATGACACAATTAATTAGAAAAGTCGGATTTGGCAGATAGTTGGTACATAGGAATAAACAGTTTGGGATACATTTCAAATATATTTTAAAATTTTCAAATTTAATTTTCTTGGTGAAGAATACAAGAAACTCAAAAAAACCTTATATTGCT
This sequence comes from Stenurella melanura, assembly GCA_963583905.1. Classification (NCBI taxonomy): domain Eukaryota; kingdom Metazoa; phylum Arthropoda; class Insecta; order Coleoptera; family Cerambycidae; genus Stenurella; species Stenurella melanura. Next base: position 36,562,615 of record OY757314.1, on the reverse strand, counting down.
GGATAGAGAATTAAAAGCGCTTTCAAATGAGCTATCACATGCACCCTGGTTCTGTTTAAAAATTAGAAAAGGGGTAGCTGTCACTCCAACGGGGTGGAAGGGGGAGGTATAAAATTATGCTCAAAAATGGTATTTTAGAATTAAAGTTTACGTATTTCAGAATTTTACTCATAAATTGTAAATTACGTAGATATAATAATAATAATAATATAGTAATACATTCATTTTCCTTTAAGACAACACAAGTTTGTATAGGAATCATCACAACAACTCACTTAAATTTAATTTAACATACATTCATTAACAGAATATAAACATTTTTCAACAATAAATTCCTTAAGCGCCAGTTTAAAATGATGTCAGGGTTCAACCTGCTTTAAATAGTCTGGTAGACAGTTAAAAACCTTAGGTCCAATATAATCTGGACCATCCGATGATATTTTGTACTTACAGAATGGCACATAAAAGTCTTTTTTGTTTCGTACATTAATAGAGAGAACCTTTTCAGTTGTATTAAAACAATTTTTCTTAATAAACATAAATATTTACACATAATTTAAATATATACAAACCAACGAATGTTAATATTTTGTATTTTTTTAAATATTCCCTGCACGAATGAGTGTTAGGGACTCCCTCTATACATCTTATAATTCTTTTTTTAGCAAAAAATACATTCGGTGAGAGGGTGGAATTACCCCAGAAACAAATGCCATACCTCAACCTCGATGCAACTTGAGCGTGGTATAGATTTATCAGATACTTTTTACACTGTATATCAAAACTTGTGCTACTTTTAAATATTGACTTCTCGTTTGCATCAAACTGCTATTGCTCTCCTTAACACAAATTCCTAAAATTTCGGTCATAGAGAAAAAAAATCAAATTGTTGTGCTAGTCGTCGAATTCTGAACAGCTTTCAAAATGTGAGTCTCTTATAAACACGATAATATAAGAAGTAAAAGTTAAGTCTACTGAAATTTTTACAGTAACTTAATTTTAACTAGAGGAAAGAAACTGTATTATTTTTTGAAAAAAATCTCTAAATATAAAAGATTAATAAGAATTAAATAAAAATGTACATGAGGAGTGCTGCCTGCAACTTTCTAAGAAACTACAAGAGTAAAAATACTGCGGCACAGATGAATGTTTCCACAATCAAGTTGACATCATCAGGAAATTATTAAAGTTTTATGTAATTATGCCTAAGAAATTTACTTTCTTCTAAGGTACTAGGAAAGGCATTCTAGAGAATGTTAAACAATTATACAGGGAATCCCACAATAAAGAAAAGAAAATTGAACTGTCTATTCCATGTCGAAAATTAACTTTAATTTTTCCTATAGAATTTTTCAAAACTTTACTTTCCAACGTCTCACGTGCCAAGAACACTGTTTTTAATTTTTATCATGAAGTATCTCAAATAAAGAAAGACAAATTTTACTACTAAATGGTGCTTTACTGATTTACTTCTATGCCTCCAAAAACCTTTATCAAAACAGACTGACAGACCGACAGACAGAATCAACATCTCAACATTTCGCAACATTCTAAACCTTCTAGAGCAAATAATATTTTTTTTACGATTGCAGTACTTTCACTCTACAACGTGGATGCAGAAGTAATTAAGTAAAGTACTTGGTGTTAACTTTCTTTATTTAACTAGATTAAAGTAAGACCTTTGATGTAGTTAGTTATTTCTTCATCCACGTAGTGGAAGTATAGTAATATTAAGAAAAAAATCCATTTCCTTTTCTCGAAATAGGCTTAGAGCGTTATAATTTTTTATATATATATATATATTTTTAAATTTATTTATTGCATTGTAAGTTACAATTCATTTTTTTATGTGCTTGCAATTATAATTAAAATTAGCATAACTTACAACTACAATTACCTGGCGCCTAAGTCACGGGAACTTGCTTTGCGCTTTGAATGTGATTACATTTTCTTAACCTATTTAGCTATAAACTATAAACTACAAACTATTTCTATTCTTATGTAACTAGCAGTACTAATAAGAGCAGAACTGCTTAAACTTTGTTGTTTGTACTAACTGTAAGTAAAAATTTAAATATTTTATTGTTGTATGTATAATAGATTAACAATTTCACAATTTCTGTATTGTTTCAATGATTCAATGATTGAGAACTGCATTAAATATATCTATTATCTATCGTATAATTCTTTACGGTCTTATTAAATTTTTTAATGTTATCATATTTTCTAAGTGTTGTGGGTAATAAGTAATATTAGTTTTGACAAACATTTTTTTTTGTATTTTGGCACTTTCAATAATTCCTTGCGTTGTAATCGTGTCTGATGGTACGTGTTTCTGTTATTTGTTGAGGGTTCTTTGGATTTGTTATGCGTGAATGTTATTGGTGCTAATATATAAAGACCTTTTATATTTAAGATTTTATTTTGTTTGTATAATTGCTCTATACTGAACAGTCTATCTTTCTTTAATATGACTTTTAATAAATAATTTTGCGAGCTTTGAATAGTTGTGTAAGCATTACTGTATGTTCCGCCCCAACAATTTATTGAGTACCTATCTTAAGATGAACTCAACTAGAAAGTTATATGCGACCAATAGGGTTTGCTTGGTTAATACGTCACGTAGCATATTGAATTTTGGTTTTATCCGCCTAATTCATATGGTTATATGTTCCGAATATTTATGCCACTTTAGATAATAAAACGTCGACATTTTAAATTTCTCAGGAACGGTATAATATAATCACTTGAAATTTGGTACACATATGTATCATGACGAGATCTGAAATTAAATTATATTTTGTGCTAATTCCGTCGAAGGGTGGGGTGTTAAATAAGGGAAAATAATGGAAAATAAGTAAAGCAAGCTGATAAGTGTACAGAAACTTGTGATTTGGTGTATATACTAAAAACCAAGAACTGTCATTTATTTATAATATTTTACACCCTTCGCGCCGCTCCCACTCTAAGATTAAAGGGGTTGATAAAATAATATTGAGATATTTACTTGAAAATTTAGTACACGTATGTAGTATAACGGCATCTGGGACTAGATTATATTTTGAGATGATTTCGTTGAATGGTTGGGAGTTAAATAGGGGTAAATAGGGGAAAATAAGTAAAGTAAGCTAGTAAGAGTAAAGGAACTTGGGACTTTGTGTATATACTAGAAGCCAAGGCCTCAGATTTCTTATAGTATTTTTCAACTCCCTACCCACCCCCACTCCATAACTGAAAAGGTTGATCGAATAAAACTGAGATATTTACTTGAAAATTGGTACACGTATGTATTATAACGACATCTGGAACTAGACTATATTTTGTGATGATTCCGTTGACAGGTTGGGGTTAAATATGGGTAAATAAGTGAAAATAAGTAAAGCAAGCTGGTAAGAGTACAGGAACTTGGGATCTTGTGTATACACTAGAAACCATGGCCTCAGATTTTTCTATAACATTTTTCTACCCATCCATCACTCAAGTCATTATTAAGGGGCCTTATAAAACAAAATTGAGATATTCATCTGAAATTTATATGTATTATACTGACATTTGGAACTTGATTCCATCTTGACATGATTCCATTGATGGTGTGGGGGTAAGTAGGATTAAATAGGAGTAAATATAAGTAAATCATGCTGCTAAGAGCAGGGACACTTGGGATTTGGTGTATATACTAGAAGTGAAAACCTAAAATTTTTTTATAACAATTTTCAACCTCTCCAGCCCCACACTATTGTTAAAGGGGTTAATTAAATATAATTAAGATATTCACTTGAAATTTGGTCCAGTTATGTATTGTAACGATATCTGATGCAGATTATTCCATTGGAGGGGTGAAGGGGGTGATAAATAGGAAAAAAAAGTAAAATAAGCTATAAGAGTCCAGAAACTTCATTTTTGGCGTATATGCTAGAAGCCAACTCCTCAAATTTTTTTATGATATCTGCCTCAAATATATTAAAATTCTATGACCAATTATTATTTTCACATACGAAACTTCAAGAAAAATATAGACAAGATGCTTACCTTTAATGAGACTTGAATGGGAAGTCTCGATGTGGAAGTAGTGATTCCTTAGGCAGAGGTTTTTTGAATTATTATTGGTCAAGTTAAAATTTACTGGTTTTGATGGACATGCTCTAATTTGGTTGAAAGATTATTTAAACGGTGGAATGCAGTGTATTAGATATGAAGATAATTACTACACAAATTACGTAATTACCAACAATGTCGTACCACAGTGTAGATGGTGAACCGAACCTCTACTGTTTTCTAACTATACCTTTGACATAGCAGACACATTTATCCACTTCTCATATCACTCATACGCTGATAATATATAGTTTTAGTTGTAAGTTTCTGTAAAAAGATTTAGAAAGCCGTTAACAAAATAAACAATGATTTAGGAAATATTGTCTACTAGTTTCAGTAAAATGGACCACCGTGCATAGATCTGTAGCGAATAAAAAATATAAATGAAGTAACACTGACGAGACACAGGTGTGAATGTTTTAAAGTTTGATGTAACTTCTATTTTGGTAAGAGCTTATAATTTGTGTTGTTTCTACTTCATAACTATTTCAAATGAAAAATAACATTATTCCGTCAGTCTTACTGTTCGTAATCTACATATTGTTACACTTGTAATCTAATATTTATCCTGACCCGCCGGGAACATAGTTGTTTATATATGTTTATACTTCCTTGTAATAAGTTGTTTGTTTAATAAAGTTTGAAGTAATTATTGGCTTCTCTGTTTCATGCCATTTTAAACTACCTTCACAGCGTGGGGAAGTTGTTGTCCTATACTCAAGTTGAATTATACATAATCAAAATGTTATCATTTGCTAAATAAATAATAATCTCTTTTCGTTTTGTTATGGTCTGGTACTCAAAATTTAATGAACTCGCTGTATGGTGGAATATTTTTCATTGAATACATTGAAATTTTTTTACAGATGTAATTTTTTATTCTCATTCAAATATTACTGACTACCCAGCAGCGAAAGATTCAATTACCTATAAATTCCAATTTTAAATTTATCTCAAATTTCAAAGGTATACATTAATTTTTGAACGGATTTACTGTTTACATAAAACCTTGCCTTGTTTCACAGCCATATGTTCTTTGTCTTTCTGGAAAAGGAATAAAAATGCGTATATATTTTTTCGCCGTATCCTGAAGTTTTGTATTCAAAGCGGTATCCTACAACTTAAGTATTGAACATCGCCCTTCTGCGAATGCTTATTTAGTGTAATGGAGAGACGACAAAATCGATGTTCCGTGAAATAGATAAAAAATGAATTATTAATATATCTGAACATCAAAGAAAGCTTTGAAGGGTTTTTGGAAAATATATTAACTTCAATTTTCACATTTGAGAGATAGAGTAGTATGAAAGATACTGTTATGTTGCATGTGATCTATTTAATATTTTTCTTGTCATTAGTGGTTAGAAAAATATCTAAAATTAAGCAAATAAGAATCTTTCATACTCTTCTAATTTAACATGAATATACCTAGCTTTTGTGTATCGTTACTTCATTTTGCGCAGAGATAACATAGTTATGTAAACATCACAACTATGCCTAGACATCGAGAAGACAGAGTTATGTATTTTTACTTCCCTCGCATACCGAAGGGAAGTATTGTATTCGAGAAAAAATCACCCTCCGAGATTTTTCTGAATTCTGACGTTTCAGATGACGTAGATTACGAAAATATAGGTTTTTCAATTCCGCCAGTCAGTCTGTCTGTCCGTCTGTCTGTTGGTGCATTAACTAAAAAAGCTACTTGACGGAGAGCAGTGAAATTTGGTAGGCAGTTGACGCTACTGTCAGCGAAGAAATGGTTAAACTTTCACTGGAAAATATACAGGGTGGAATAATGGAATATTGTATGATGAAAAAAATTTTTTTTTGTTCAAATTTAAAATTGCCACGTTTCATGGCACGCTAAACCTATTTCACGAAAAAAAAAAATTTTTGAAATTTTGTTTTACCAACATTTTTGAAAACATTTTTAACACTAAAATTTGTTGTTCAAATTTTAAATTTCCACGTTTCCCAGCGTTCTAAACCTATTTACAAAAAAAATGTTTTCTTTGTTCAAATTTAAAATTTCCACATTTCATGGCCTTCTAGACACATTTAAAAAAAAAAATTGTTGAAATTTTTTTTTACCATTTCTGAAAAATTTTGCACAAAGTGAAAAAAAAAATTTCTTTCTTCAAATTAAAAATTTCCACGTTTCATGACATTCTAAAGCTATTTCAAAAAAAAAAAAATTTTTAAATTTCTTTTTACCAACATTTTTGAAAAATTTTTCACCACTAAAATTTGTTGTTGAAATTTTAAATTTCCACGTTTCCCAGCGTTCTAAACCTATTTACAAAAAAACAATTTTAGAAAACTTTCTTACCATTTTTGAAAAAAATTTACCACTAAAATAGATGGAACATTTTTTCTCATTGTTCAAATTTAAAATTTCCACCTTTTCATGGCATTCTAAACCTATTCAAACAAATTCAAATATTTTTATGACATGTTTAAAACTCTTTTTGAAAAAATTATACTTTTACTCCACTACACGAATGTGGAATTGAAAATGTGACAAATGGCAATAATATTTGGCATATACAATTATTATAAATCCCAAGAAATAATTCAACCATGGTGGTCATTAAAGGTATTTGCGCAAGCCTCCCATATTTGGCTCCTGTTATTTAGTATTGAACTTTTGCTGTTGGATAAGCACTATTTTTTGACCAAAAGTTATCAGGGTTTCTTTGCAATGATAGCAATAACTATATTCCGATTATTATTCTCAATGTCATTTCGTAATTAATAATTTTTTAGAGTGACCGCCATGCACAAATAACGAGGGAAGTTCTGTGTAAATACCTTTACCGATTTTTTTTTAATAAGCAATTACGCAGCTTGGGTTGTGCTCTATTCTCATCAGTTAATGCGTCGCACAGTGGGCTAGAATTCCAAAATTCTGGCCAAAAATCGAAAAACCAAGTTCGTTATATTCTGCTTTAATTCACATATAATATTTGAAGCAGATACACAAACTCTGCTTGCTCTACTTATTTTCCCCTATTTAACCCCTCGCCCCTCCCTTTTCACGAAATCATCTCAATCAGATGTCATTACAAAGCATACATGTACCAAATTTCAAGTATCAATTTTTTTCCTCATCTCGTTTAATAATAGAGTGGAATTGGTGAGGGGGAGGTGAAAAATACTATACTAAATCTGAATAAAGCTTTGGCTTCTAGTGTATACACCAAATTCCAAATTTCTGCACTCTTATACCAACCACCTTTACTTAATTCCCTTTATTTACCCCTATTTTACCCCAATCCGGGAATTAGCGTAAAATATAATCCTGCTCCAGATCTCATGATACATAGAATACTAAATTGTATGAGAAAAATCAAAGATAATAGTAGGCATGTTTAAATCAAAAAAGTTTTGTTAACAAAACATATTCGAAATTATTCTCTTTCTGTTATTGGTATTGTATATGATTCATTTCACAGATTGGGCCACAGGGGCAGTATGGATCTTCACGTAAGTGCTCCAATTTTATATAGGTGAGCGGGAAATTCACCATGATTAAGTTTAATTCTAGTTATCGTAAATATGGTTTTTCTACTAAGGTGACAATTTATGATACTATTGTGACGTAGGAATATTTGGATGAATGTTGTAATAATAGGTATTAGTTTGTACACCATATGCTTGCCAATATTGATTCCCTTTATAGTATAGTATAATAGTAAGAGCTTTTACCTAAATAAAATGAAAGTTTGCATTCCCTAGGAAAGCAGTAGATAATTGTTTCATGATTTTTACTATGAACGAAGTCAATATTTTAAAGAAAATGTGCACACAAGATAGAGAGAGAGAGAAACTTATTTTCGCTCAAATTTAAAATCTCGTAATTTCAAGACATTCTAACTCTATTTCATCAAGATATATATTTGAATATTTTTTTTACGATTACTGTATTTCCACTCAACTACGTGCATGTGGAAGTAACTCTTAGTATTATATAACATAGTATATTATATCTTCGCATCTCTAAGATTATTTCATATCCCAAAGCGTCTGTCAAAACGATGAAAACAAGAAGAAGAAGAAGAAGAAGAAGGAGAAGAAGAAGAAGAAGAAGAAGAAGCAGTTGTAACAGACACCAAGGTACTGAGCACCACACTCGAAAAATAGTTAAAGTAGAAAATCAGTTTTGTTGTTCTAAAGAATAGCTCTATTATAGAAGCGGAGTTCTTCAGACATTCCCATTTTCTCTCCTACCTGCGCACGTGTTGTAAACTTTTTTAGTTAAAATATTTAACACGCAGCAATATGAGGCTGACAAACTATTTCCTTTTGTTATAAGTGCTCGTAATAGTATATTTAGAACTGACTGTTTCAAATGTATTGTGGTGAAATGCCTGAAAGAACTAGAAATACTTGTACTATTTTAATAAGGACAAAAGGCAGAAAATCTCACCACATATATGGGTTCCTCAATAGAAATGATTCTGGACCCAGCAGTTGCCATTTTTATGTTTTCAAGGATCAGTCCGTATATTTTCGCATGTTGTTAAATTTGGTTTATTTTTAAGTTATCGTGAAGTAAGAACGAGTGTTTTTCAAGGTTTGCATATGATTTCATAAATAAAGTAAGTCGACGATAGAGTTTTACTCTAAATCATTTTGTATAAAATATGAAAACGGTAGAAATAAATAATTTCCTGGACGAACCATTTTATTATGTTATTTATAAGCCTCATAATATCTTCACCCAGACAGAAATATATGAACCGAATGCAACACAAATAAAACCCAACAAGCTGTACAGAGTAGTTTGAGTTCTAAATAATTAAGCGTTTAGCGCTTAATTAAAAAAAATGTTAGAAATACGTACAGAGAGAAACATGGCACAGAAAATTGCCTATTAGCTTAGCTGCAATTTAAATTGATAGTCAGTTTCGTGGAGAGAAAACAGTTTCGTAATAAATTAGTGTATAGCATCCCGCAGAGAAATATTTATAAAATACTTGCATCCACTTAGCTATGAAATTTGCAATTTAAAAAAGTACATACCAGGAGGAATACAAAGTATTCACATTTTTAAAAATAATTTATTTTCGAAATCAGTAACACGAATTAGTAAGGAATATATTTTAGATACAATCAAGAACAATGTGACAATTTCAATATTATCTCTTTTAACAGTATTTTCTTATTAGAAAGTAATTAACGAATTCTACAAGAATTCTTATTTCTAAACTTCTGTTATTTATACAGAGTTGCAAAGCAAAAGTGACACATTTTAACCCAACTACCCATAAAAATGGGTAGGTTGATGTAATTGGTAAGAGATATGACGAGATCTTTACGATTTGAGGTCCCAGGAACCCGAAAAAGTGATTTTAAAAAAATGTTTGTATATAAGTGCGTATGTATGGGGACACGACAGTGCCGAAAGTAGCGAACGGATTTTGATAGAATTTGGTAAGATATTTGTATCACACATGAGCGGAAAAGGTTTTGATGCGGATCGTAGTGCTCTTTCGACATATAAATTTTCCTATTTTCCACTACGGTATGCCTTTTTATTATACTTTCTGAAAGCGAATGTTATTTTTGCTTCAACGATAATCTTTTTCGTTAAAAAGGGAAGGAAGGTTCAAGTTCTGTGACAGCGGGTCGTTTTCAATATTATAATACCTATTACTTCATCTACGCAGGGCTGTCGAGAGCCACAGCGGGTCCTGGGGCAGTTTATGTCTGAGTCCCGCTACATATCCAAGTGTGTACGTAAGTTGCTATCTATAAGATGTCCAAAATGTGCATGGGTTATTTATTTTCCTGTCCAGGCCTCTAATAGATAACCAGGCACTCGGGCAACTGCCCGAGCTGACCCCCTCTCGACGGCCTGACCCTACGTAGGTTACGATGCATCCACCAACGCAAAGTGTTCTACTATCGTAGTTGATGTCAGTGTCAGACACAATATGGTAAAGGTTAGTCTAGTATTGAAAGTGTCTGATGGTCTATGCTGTTTCGATTTATTAATTTATTCATGATGGTACAAGAAATCTTACGAAGATATCGGTAAATATTTCTTATAAATTAAATCGAATATGGTACCTCGCTTATGCAATTTTTTATTCATTAGCCTTAAGATAAAAGCTCAAAGTATTTAATATCGTATCAATGCGAAAAATGCGTTAAAACGGCATTATATGTTTCTTAACTTTTATATTGGGCTCTAATGAGTGTAATAGTATGTTCGATAACACTTTTTGTTTATGAAAAATTATACAGACTATTAATTTTAAAGATCAAACTATAACCCGAACTTAGTTTTAAGATATTATTGTTTCAGATTAGTCTGTAAAGACAAAAATGACATCATTAGCAAGTATTGAAATCTCTCAATTTCTACAAATTCCGTAAAAATTTAAATTACAAATGCATTTGTAATTTTTAAATTTTTATCGCAAATCTAATTCTAGCATGATACGCATGTTTCCAGTCCCTCAATGGTGGGTCGTTAAGTATAGATTCTAGCACCCGCGGAACGGAGGTCTGCATGACACAGCTCAGTGGTAACAAGCCCGGTTATTAGTAAACACAAGAAATGTTTGTAAATATTTTGTTAGAGAGGTTCCAGCAGCTTCCAGTAACTGCCCATTCTTTTAACACGGATTTATTAGCTTGACTTATAACTTTGTATCTTTGTATCTAAGAAAAATATTCAACTTAGTTTTCATCCACTTCCAGGTGGCGTATTGACTTAAAATTTTACATGTGTATATGGTTCACGTGATGATACAATCTGACATTTTTTAATAGAAAATTTCAAGATGGCGAACAGTTTATTTTTACTTAATATCCGATTCTACTATAAATTGGTATCTGGAGAATTTTGAGGTTACAGAATATGAATGTGATCGAAATTCAGAAATTCAAATTAACGACGTCAATATGGAGGATGAGCTTTGTCATTTACGGTCTGAGTCGACTGACAGTTATGGTGGATGCAGACTATAAATATTTGGTGGAAATTCAACAATTCAAATTAGCCAGACCACCTTGGGCCAGATAATTTCAAATATTATATTATGTTTATATGAGAAATTATTATTTCCACATACTGGAGTGCAAATATAGTATCAAGGTATTACTTGGATGGGAAATCTGGATGTGGAAGTATTGATTCCTTATACTCTGAGAGCTAGCATCACAGAAATTTGTACTATTTGTAAATGGACAGAATGTGCTTTAATAGGTTGTCGACGATCCATTGAATACCCGCCCATCAATCAGCCGAACTGAGAGCGGTGCGTTGGGCAGCGAGCGGCGGTTTAGTCACTAATCTGACAACGGCACTGTCAGAAATGTCAAAAGAGCAGTTTTTGATTTTCTCGTATCGAGCCGAATTTCCGATTTTGCTGTCGCAATCTACGACACAGACAAAATGCCAATCTTTCCTTTCCCGTAGAGACATCACACGATCCTCCACTCGAAGTATTTATTTAGATATTACCTATATATCACGCCTATAAATGTTTTCAATTTTAATGTTTCTAAATATTTTTAAATAATATGTTTGTTTCATCAAATAAAAAAACTATATTTTCAGCTCCTTGTCGCTAAGGAACAAATTATTTATAGCGTTTCAATCAAAATTTAGACACGCATTTTTATAGGCGTGATATATAAGCAACAGATTAAGGCCGAAAATGTAGGAAAAATATTTTATCTAAATAAATACGTCAATTGGAGGATTGTATGATGCCTCTACGGAAAATGAAAGATTGGCATCTTGTCGGCGTCGTAAACTGCCACGGCAAAATCGGAAATTCGGCTGGGCACGAGAGAATCAAAAACGGCTTTTTTGATATTTGTGACAGTACCGCTGCTACCAGGTTGTTGACTAAACCGCCACTCGCTGCCCAACGCACCGCTCCCAGCCCGGCTTACTAATAGGCGGGTATTCAATGGATCGTCTACAACCTATTAAGGCACATTCTATCCTTTTACAAATAGTACACATTTTGTAACGTTAGCTCTCGGTCTACTAGTCAGTGAATTTTTTGGTAAATTATTATGGTAGTTATTATCTGTTTTCAAAATATTTCTGTGTTTTATGATTAGACCTAGAAAGGTCAATGTACCAGGATATTTATAAAACATCGAATCAAGGATTGGTACCGAAAAGAAGGTTAAAAATTAATATTTTAGCAGATAGAATTTTGTTTTCGGTACTTTATAAAATTGCCATAAATACTGTAAAAAAAGTTTTCTATTTTTCCTACAACTACGCAAGCTAAATTATTATGTTAATTGTGTCTACGAACACATATGTACGAAACCTAGGGATGGAAATATATATCAGTAAACAAATTCACTATACATTATGCAGTGACTTTCTTGAAACCGTTTTGTATTCATATCCAGAATAGTAAATGAGAATATTTCTGAAACTTATGCACATTTTGTACTGTTTTCTAAAAAAGAAATTATTATTATTATTAAAGTGGTACGTTGGAAACTGTTTTACATGAAAAAGTATAATTTTAATTGTACTAAGTTACCCGATGCAAAATTAATGGACCTGTTTACCCTTCGGTTGAGAGAGTTTACAAGAATTTCTCAACTACCTGTTCTAGGAAAATTATTACCAGAAAACAATTTGCTAATTATATTTATTACCGGAAAAGAAAAACGGAGGGCTTGTTAATGGCAGTTATATTGCAATTAATTTTTCATCTAGAGGTCTTAATCTACACTTACTTATTTCAGATGATTTGTTTTTATAGCGTTTATGATTATATCAACTGAAACTGTTCGCCTAATTTGCTAAATACGCATAATTTCATTCGTTTATTTTGATATTTACACCGACTCCAATAATATTTCTTACCTATCTACAGCTTTTTCAGTATGAAAATGGGTGGATCAAAATACATATTAATCACTATATCCCAAAGATTTTAGAAGCAAAATACTAACAGCATATTTGACACTCCCTGAGTTGACGCGAACCTCTATGATATCCAATGATCGTAAATTTAGGCGTCATTTCAGGTTTGTACTAAGGTGATAGTGTAAAAAATACGTCTAGTTAAAAAAATTACTGGTTTAACCAAAAGTATGTGTACATTATATGGTGTTTAGGAATCAGTACTTAACTTTTGAACATGGATTATCTCTTAACTCGAGAAACACTGTACCTAGTTATTTTTTCGAACTGTTCCTTTTTTAATCTGCTTTGACTAGGATTCAACATCTATTTAACATTCATTATATTTCACAACGGTACATCAGTTATACGTAATGCTCTTAGGTCCGTATTAATGTTTTTCTCTTTCTTTTACAATTTTTTTTACAGTCATGATTTATTTTTAAAATGGATGAGTTTTTTCATCTCAGCTTTATTTCTAAGTTACCCGATACATTGTTTATTATCTATTGCATATTTTCTACGTTTTTAATGATTCATTGGTTGATAGCTTATGATCTTTAAGTGATTGCTTCGGCAATAATTCTAAGAAAGTTTTGAATGATAATAAAATCCTCTTTTAAGTTAGGTATTGACAAAACATAGTTGTTTATCATATTGCGTTAGAGTCATCTGGTAATGTGTAAATAACTTATTAAATTCCTTCGAAATGATCATACTTAGTATCAGGTAGCAGACACATATACTTCCCATTGTGTATAGGTGCCGCTGGTAACACGACATTTCTATTGGAAATATACAATATAGGAAGTATTTTAAAAATACGTTTAGGTGGTGGGGGGGTTGAAAAATATTATAAGGAAATCTGAGGCCCTGGCTTCTAGCATATACGCCAGTCTCAAGTTTCTGTACTCTCACCAGCTCTCTTTACTCATTTTATACTATTTACCTCTACTTATCGCCACCTCTTCAACGGAACCATCTCAAAATATACTCTAGTTCCATATGTCTTTACAATACATACGTGTACAAAATTTCAAGTGAAAATATCAATTTTATTTTATTAACCACTTTAGTAATGAATGGAAAATATTATGAAATGATATGATCTGTATATACGCCAAATCTCAAATTGTTGTACACTTAGCAGCTTGCTTTACTTATTTTTCCCTATTTACCTGTATTTAACACCAAGCCATCACCGGATAAGTTCATAAAACAATCAGTTTCCAGATCTCGTTATAATAGATACGTGTATAAAATTTCAAGTCAGTGTTTCGAACCGTTTCAGAGAGACTGTATGCACAAAAAAGTTACAGGCAGACAAACTGACAGACCGACAGCTATAAATTTTTTTTACCTCAGATTTAATATCTCGATGTTTTATGATATCCTAAACCTATTTCAACAAGAAAAATGTTTGAACATTTTTTTACGATTACTAGATGTCCACTCCACCACGTAGATGTGGAAGTAAAATTAAGAGGATCCGTTAAGTATTGCAAACATCGATCTAAAAATGGTACCATTTCCTATTGTAGAGTCTCCTATTTCCCGAAAGGAAATACTAAAAATCAATTCCTCCTAGAATTAAACAATTAAAAACTACCTATTACAGTGAAATTGAACGTTGGCCCGTTGAATGTGAATGCCATACAACCCACAGGGTTGTGTTTTAATTCACTATGCGGATTATATCTCTGCTACCTTTCGCTTATTGATGTCAAAGCAAATATCAGTTTACGTTTAGTGTCTATTAACTACACCATTTAGTCATTTAGTCGCCTCCATAATTTTTTATCTCTCGATATACTTGCCATCTACTTTGAAAGACAAATAAGTTTCCCGCTTGCTATATTTACCCCTTTCAATTCATAATATTTTATGGACATGCCTTTAGCAAAAATTTATAATTTCGACATTTATCAAAAATTATTTGCATTATCTTACGTGTTGGTTGCACTCACGTATTTATGAGGAAAATATTCTTAAAATACCTTCTTATCGTGCTTCTTCCGGCGTGTATGAGATGGGCTTATGTATTTTATGATGAATCCACTCTTCCCTGATTCTGAAATATATTTCACGAAAAATTGAGACACCCTATAATTGCCTTCTACTAGTCAATAGTATACACCAGGTAAATACGTTTTCCCCCTTGGTTTGGACTTACTATTATATCAGAAATAAATACCTGCTGTGACGCAGGCACAATGAGAATAGCTCCGATCACGCTCTATCGAAAGTGACTTTCTATTTTTGCATATTTCACCGAAATAAGCTATTTCTAGTAGCTAATTTTTATAAATTCCACAAATATTTCCCATATGTTAAATTGTAAATTAGAGTTACATCTTTGTATATACAAACTATTTTCATACTTTTGCTTTGCTACCTTAACACGCGCGTCTGTATTACAAGCGTATAGTTAACATTTGTTTTCCATAATAAGAAAAAAAGAATAATTTCAATGCATAGGTAATATTTTACATACCTTCAGGAGTAGCCTTCAGTTTTCTTAGGCAAAAACACACCCTGTGATAACACATAATTCACAACATACGAACGTTGAGTATTTCGGGACCGATTCTCGTACAGTTATCCACTAGAAGATGACCAAGTTCCGACTAAGGTACAACGGCAAGTATAGAACCTAGGTATTTGTCGTTTCAGTCTTACACGCAGGGAACAATTATTTATTAAATCAATTATTTCCACATACAAGAGTGCAATTATAGTCTAGACGGTTTCCTTTAGAGACACTAGGATGGGAAATTTAGATGTGGAAGTGGTTTCCTTAGGCAGCGATTTTATCTATTCAAACAGGTATTTGCAATTAACAACGCACTACGACTCTTCCTCATTCATTCGAATCTCAGATACACTGTATGTCGTTTATATCTTCATAACGTTGTGCTAATAATCAATAAATTTAGTAAAATTTTCTTCCAAAATTGCAATAATTCATCAAAGTCTCTTGATATTTTTTCACATAAGAGACATGCTCCACCTAACGTGCAGCTATTGAACTACCCTTGCTACTCCTTATTGAAATTCAATTTACCTATACTACAACTTCGACATTGATATTAGGTCAATAACTACGACTGTGTGAACTTTTATTTATTAATTTTTAATGCGTTTTTTTAAGTAATCATGATTAAAAACTTGAAAAGTAACAAATAAAATATCTTTTTTATAAACATGAGATTTGTCTCCCTGTAGGAATGTAATACGTTGTGCAAATATTCTCATCTGGTACAACAAGAGAGAAATATGAAATTCTTCTGATTAAATTGCTGAACGAACAACCTCGGTACGTGAATGCTTTAGAAAGGAAAATGCAAGTCAGCTAATTTACTTCACATAATTAGAAATTACAGATTTCTGCAACCTCCTAACATGCTTTTGTGCAATAAGATTTCGTTCAAGAGCACTCCTTATAAAAGGTGACGTAGTTTCCCTCTTGTAAGGGATAATGCTGATCACGGCACTTTAGACAGCGATTCGATGGCTCTACTTTAAATTTAAATATTAAACGTTCGGCGTGTTCTTGACAGACAGTGATTTAGAAAGATGCAAATTTCATAAGTGATTTATGAAATAGACTTATTTCTTATTATTAAATTTAGTTCTTTTGTTAGTTCCTTAGTTTCAATAAAGCAAGAGGGAGTCAAAGCAATTTCTATGGTTAGGTCCAACACACAAGAAGAAGTGTTATAAGTTTACGTTATACGTACGTTAGTCTGCGGCTTCTTATCCGTTCAACTGGTGATTTTATTTCAAAAATATCTAAATCGGATAATATATATTTTTATTAGTGAAAAGAAATCAGACAGATGTCCTCAATAAACCAAATGTCAAGAATTTCTTAAGCACTCCTTATTGCGAAGCACTATAAAAAACCGTTGCCAAAGGAATCACGCCTTCCACATCCAGATTTCCCATCCAAGTCTCTTTAAAACGAAAACATCTCGATCTTATAATGTATACACTTCAATATGTGGCAATAATTGCTCAAAGAATTTTAATACAATATTTGAAATCGTTTGCTCCGAAAATCCATAGAACGATGTACTACTTCAATACATTTTCGACCGGCCTACTGACTGACGTTTAGTAGGAGTGGAGATGGTTATCGTAGTGGCTGATGCCGTAATATTTTCTTGAGAAACTTTGTTCTTGTATACACACTAAGTAACAATTTTGTTTTGTAATAATAATGGAGTGGGGTGCAGAAGTCATAAATTAATTAGAGGCCTTGGCTACTAATATGTACACTTGTACACCAAATCTCATATTTCTGGACTCTTACTAGCTCGCTTTACTTATTTACCTCTATTTACCCTCCAGCCCTTCACCAGAATAATCCTAAAATACAATCTAGTTCCAGATCTCGTTATTATACAGAGGTATGCCAAATTTCCAGTCAGAATTTTAATTTTATTTTGTTAACCCCTTTAGTAATGTGTTTTTTCTCTTGCCAAAAATGCAATTTAAATTAATACCATACTTCGTTATCTGCTCCCCTTACGTTGGAACATATTGTGTTAAAACAAGGTTATAGATTCTTTCTAATTTAGCTAGTTTGCACCACGATAGGATCCTACTTTGGGTACAAATTGCAATGATCCTAGCTGTGAGAGGGCTATCTGCAATAATTACAAAATTTGACACTAGGTGCGCTGGCCAGGCCAGCGTAAATCATTTTTATTGAGACAGAATTGGAATCAATTCCGCTCGGCCTCTCTAATAGTTGAGTTGACTATTGCTTTCCGAAACACCGTCCAGTAAGTAGGTACATATTGATTTGCCATAGGCATCGTTTCTTGTCAGAGTTTTTGTATTTACAGAGATAAGGTAACTTTACTGAAATACGTGTATAAAAGTGATAATTTAAAATAGTTCTGATTCAATGTATTAAAATATTACCGTTTTTCGAACTATCGAAGTAAATTTCAGATTAATTATAAATTATTAATAAAGTAGTCGTGGTTTGTTGAGAGATTTTTAGATTCTCAAGATATGGTCCAAATAATTATGTTCAAAGAATTTTTCTTAGGCTGTACCTTGAAAAAAACAACATAGATGATATTTCGAGAAAATAGCAGTAAAACTGTTTCTTCCTATTATTTTAACTTAAACCGTGGTTCATATTAAATGAGTTAAAATAATATCCGTCATTTTGCGGGAGTGGTAGAAACTAGTTTTCCGTTTATGGACTCTACTAGCCTGCTTTACTTACTTACCTCGATTTATCATTATTTTAGCTCCAACTCTTCAACAAAAAAAGCCCAAAATGTAATCCACTTTCAGATCTCATTATAATACAAACGTGTACCAAACTTTAATTCAATATATTAAACCGTTCCAAGGGAATCGTACGCAGAAAATAAATATCAGACAGACCGACAGACAAACACACAAAAAGAAATTTGTTGTCTCATTCAAATTTAAAATACCAACGTTTCATGACATTCTAATCTTATTTCAGTGAAAAAATTGATTTTTTCTTACGATTACGAGACTAAATATTTTACCACAATGCAATGACTTCCAGATGGAAGAATCCACTAAGGATGGTTTGGTGATATAAGTATATTAATTTCTTGTCTAGTATATTCAGCTGCATGAATCTTGAAGTAATTAATTTATTAATTTATTTAAATTATAGCGATTGGGTACAATTAAAATTTCCGATTAGAGCATAGAAACGTATTGAAATATAACTGCAAAATTATATTAGTATAATTACGAGCATACATACATTATTTAATTAAATTACACAAACAGAGTGATACAATACACATAATAAATCTAAATATTTACATTATATATTACTAAATCTATTGACTGAAGTGATTTAATTTTATTAATGCTGCAACAAAATATATCCAGGTTGCTCTGAACTTCAAAAATTCTCTGGTTAATATAGAGGACATACTTCAAAAAAGTGAGTTTGTTGTATCCTACGTGATTCAGTTCATGTCATAGAAAATTATCTATACTAGTATTTTGGAACAATCAAAATTCGAGGTCTATATTATACAGGGTGACCAGAATTGTGTTTCCGGACGGAAACCTGTGATTCCTGGGTTCATATTGAGCCCATATAATCCAACTTACTTAGTCCGAAAATACATCCCTGAGGAAGTCCATTGTCCTAAAGTGAGAGAGAGAAAGAAAAATATTTCCCAATACTTTGCGTTATATAGAAGATACAAATTTCAAATTTTGATGGAAGCTGTGCCTCTAATGAATTTTTGTCTGGCTGTAATTTTTTAATCACCCTGTAAAATGCGGAATACTTATATACTTCTATCGAGCATTGAAAGGGTGCAAAAAAGGTACTCTTAAAAACTTTTGTAATATCAATCAAGATACAAGATATTATCGTTTTTTCCTCTATTCCTAATTTTTTTTAATGGCCTTATTTATATTAACATCCTGGTGGAGTTCAGCTATTGATATTCTACCACTCAATCAGGACACGTAGACAGGCGCAGGACAGACATCAGCACAACAACGATTCCCTGCGATATCGCCATCTACCGCAGCTGAGACTCGAACTTAGAAGAGCTAAACGCGACTAGACATGTTGTGCTACTCAACAGCGGTCTAGCTCACATGACAGATGCCACTAAACATCCATACCCCGGTCAGGATTCGAACCCGAGACTCCGAAACATTTATTTACAATTATAAAACAAAATAGAATAAGTTTTAAAAACACTTGGTATTACTGTTCCACAATTTTTATTCAGATTTGTCTGACATATGTTTCGGCCTTTCGACCATAATCAAAGAGTTATAACAACTAACCTAAAAGTGGACCATTACAAAATATTTATAGGATTTGAAAGGTATAGATAACGTAATTAACATTTTATTACTAATTTCTAATATAGGTACTACTAGGAATTTAATTTAAATTTTTTATTACTATTTCCGGGTATGTTTAATTTTCGTATGGTGTCTTTTATGGGGATATTATGAAATTTAGTCTGTGCATTAGTAACGTCTTTCTGTTTACTTAGGGCCTTCTTGATTTCCTAAATTTCAAGCATGTCTAACCTATTTCCCTTATTGACATTATGCAAAAATTTAATACTACTATCCTTGAAAAAATGGTTTTTATCTAAACAATGTTCTGCAAAACCAGTTGATTTTGTGTTCTCTAAAATAGACTTTTTGTGTTCATTTACCCGTAGATCTAAGCTTCGACCACTCTGACCTATATCGTCCAATTTATTTGATAAACTCCCACTTTTGCGAGTCTTCAGTTTTTTCTTTGTTGTTAATTAACAAGCGACCTAAGTTATTCGAGGAAATGGTATTAATGCCAAGTTTACTTAACCTGTTACAAATTGAGTTGCTAATATGTTTTTCAAATTTAATACTATGCCACTTTTTATTTTCTTTGGGGGTGCGTTATAAAAATGTTTTTTCAACAGCTTTCTTTGTTTGTTCTTAATTAGCTTGTCTATGAGAGAGGTGTGATATCCATTGTTTTTTGCCATTATTTTAAGGGTTGTAACTTTCTTTTCAAAATTGACGTTATTTAACTTTAATGATAACAATCTATGGACTTAACTATGAAAAGCTGACATTTTTATCTTCCAGGATTGATTACTATTTGCATGTATGAGTGGGTCAGAAAAAGTGGGTTTTCTATAAATACAGATTTCTAAAATGGGTTCTTTTCGTGTCAATGAAATATCTAAAAAGTTTAAAGAACGTTCTATCTCGATTTCTCCCGTAAACTGAATTTTATTGTTTATAGAATTAACAAAATGAATTAACTGTGATAATTGCCTATTCGTACCAGTCCATATACAAAACACATCATCCACGTATCTTGCCCAAAAGTGTACATATTTTAAAAGATCATTATCTTTTCTATCAAAAAGGTTAGTCTCGAAATTGGCCATAAATATTTCCACTAACAGTGGGCTTAATGGACTTACCCATTGGGGAACAACTTAGGTCTCTTGTTGATTAACAACAAAGAAAAACTGAAGACTAACAAAAAGCGGGAGTATATGAAATAAATTGTGACGATTGTGATGCTCTATACAGGGTGTTTTTAAAAAGTATGTCAATCACTTAACCACGGCCTCAGCATGTCAAAAGAAGTTGATTCAGCCTAATTTACCTCTATCCAAAATCGCACCCCTATGAATATACAGCCCTCTAAAGTTGGGATTAAAAATATTTATTTTTTTAATATTGTGCAAATGGCTGTAGATATCTTTTTCAATTTCGGAACACTGAAATGTATGTCAAAGGGTAATAGTTTAAAGTAAAAACTGTTTAAAATCAAATTTTCTAAAAGACCGATTTGGGGGTAAACTGCCCTTCCCTCCTACCCCCTCTTTTAGTGGTACGCCTATGACTTTTTTGATATAGGGCATTTTATATAAAATTTAATTATAAAACTTTTCTTTATCTTGTTTTTTTTTCATTTAGATAACCATTTTCAAATGAATCTGGAAATACTAAAACCATTATGAAAAGTGGAACATATGAAATAAAAAAGTTCTTCTGTGTAATTTTGGCATTTGAAGTTACTGGTATTATAATAAATTGTAAAATTAAAAAAATGTTTAAATAGGTTTTTTTATGAAATAAAAATCACAGAAACTAAAACATCAATCATTAAAGCAACAAAGTAAATTAAAATAATATTAGAAGTAAAACAACAAATAATGAAATAAATTAAAAATAAAATAAAAAAATATCGAACATTAAAATTTTATTTCAGAATGTGCTCAAAATGATTTCCATTTTGTCGTACACAATACCTTGCCCTTTTAGAAGCGAAAATCTCACATTCTGAAGCACGGCAGGAATGTTTCTAAATTCCTCGGCTGATTGTTGAATTCTTTGTCGGAGATGTTCAACGCTCTCAATTGGAACAGAATAAACTTTTTCCTTCATAGCTCCCCAAAGACAGAAGTCAATTGGGTTTAAATCAGGGGACCGAGCAGGCCAACTGACTGGAGCATCAGCTCCTCGACCTATCCAACGTCCTAGAAAACGCCTTGATAAACATTGCCTGACTTGCAGGCTATAATGGGGTGGAGCACCATCTTGTAAATACCACATGTTTTCTCTAATATTAAGATTAACAATATCTAATTGCTCAGGCAATTCATTTTCCAGAAAATCTAGGTAGTCAGCTCCATTTAAACGACGTGGAAAGAAAACAGGTCCAATTAGATGGTTATCAACAATACCTGCCCAAACATTAACAGAAAAATTACGCTGAAAATGCGTTTCTATCTTTGCATTGGGATTTTCTTCAGACCAAATGTGATAATTATGATGATTTGTAATACCATTTCTATGAAATGAGGCCTCATCAGTTGACAAAATGGTGTTTACAAAACTTACATTTCTTCCATTTTTTCTGAGAAGCCAGTTACAAAATTCCATTCGAGAACCGTAATCTTGAGGTTCCAATGCCTGAACAGTCTGTATATGAAATGGAACTAGTAATTGTTCTTTTAATGTTCTCCATACTGAATAATACGATACTCCTACCTGAGAAGCTATTTTACGCACACTGCTTTCAGGCCGTTCTGATACAATATCTAAAATTTCCTCTTCGACCTCTGGAACTAGCACAGTCCTAGGTCTGCCACACTTCCCAGCACGATCATTTGATAGACTTCCAGTTTCCCTTGCACGACGATCGACTGCAAAAAATGTACGTCTATCAGGATGCCGACGGTTTGGAAACTTTTCCACATAACGCCTAGCTGCACTAGAACCATTTCCATTACATTCGCCTAATATTCTAATCATATCCACCATTTCGGTATTAGAATAACTCATATTAAATGCCATTGTTAACAATTAATAACTGATATCTATTAAAGCAGTTTGACAAAAATGACAGGTGTCAACTACCTATTAAATTTTCACAGGTGCCTTTGATCATCATCTACATTAATTTTAAACATTATTTGTGTTATTCTACAAAGGCGTGGTAATGGTTTTAATATTTCCAGATTCATTTGAAAATGGTTATCTAAACGAAAAAAAAACAAGATAAAAAAAAGTTTTATAATTAAATTTTATATAAAATGCGATATATCAAAAAAGTCATAGGCGTACCACTAAAAGAGGGGGTAGGAGGGAAGGGTAGTTTACCCCCAAATCGGCCTTTTAGAAAATTTGATTTTAAACAGTTTTTACTTTAAACTATTACCCTTTGACATACATTTCAGTGTTCCGAAATTGAAAAAGATATCTACAGCCATTTGCACAATATTAAAAAAATAAATATTTTTAATCCCAACTTTAGAGGGCTGTATATTCATAGGGGTGCGATTTTGGATAGAGGTAAATTAGGCTGAATCAACTTCTTTTGACATGCTGAGTCCGTGGTTAAGTGATTGACATACTTTTAAAAACACCCTGTATATAGGTCTGAGTTGTCGAAGCTTAGACGTACGGGTAAATGAACACAAAAAGTTAGTTTAGAGAATAGAAAATCAACTGGTTTCGCAGAACATTGAATAGATAAAAACCATTTTTTACACGGTAGTAGTATTAAAGTTTTGCACGATGTCAATAAGGGAAATAGGTTAAACATGCTTGAAATTTTAAAAAATCAAGAATGCCATAAATAAACAGAAAAGCGTTACTAATAAACAATCTAAATTTTATAGTACCCAAATACTAAAATTAAGCATATCCAGAAATAGTAATTTAAAATTTAAATTAAATTCCGAGTAGTAGCTATATAAGAAATAAGTAATAAAATGTTAATTAGGTTATCTATACCTCTCAAATCTTGCAATGGTCACTTTTAGGTTAATTCTTGTAACTCTCTGATAATGGTGGAAAGACCGAAACATATATCAGAGAAATCTAAATAAAAATTGTGTAACAGTAATACCAAGTGTTATTAATACTTATTTAGTATGTTTCACCAAGAACCTACCGCAGATTTAGTTCAGTTAATAATACTAAAACAAAATGTTGTAATATAAGAAAAGGAGTTTACTTAAAAAAAAACATTAATAACAAATGCTCCAAATGATCTCCACCTAAACTATCGTTTTTTCTCTGTAGATCATAGGTGCTTATGAAACAGGGAACTTATCGCGCTTGAGAAATAAAATACATTTAGTTGATATCAAGTTTACATAGAGTACTTATAGAGTTAGAGTTCTCATCAAAATTCGAAATAACTGAAATTATTGAAGAATTTTTTTTTCTGAGACATTCTAAGAGGATGAGTAAGGTAAGTTGGGTTATATGGGCCCAATGTGAACTCAGCAATCACAGGTTCACGACCGAGAACTCAATTTAGGACACGGTATAAAGAAAAATAGTTGGACTATACGGTTTTATGTATTTTAAAAGTTACAATATTGAACATATTTAATAATATATGGTAGTTATACTCAGTTCTGAATCTGTGCCTTCTACTATAAAATGAAAATATTTTAGAAACTTTCTTTCTATTGTCTCTACAATTTTACAATGCGCTGTATACATCTGAGTCCAATATGATCAAACACATCTTACATTCACATTACATTGAAGTGTACATGATTCTATTAAAATAAAATCTCAAAAATTTCTTATTAGAAATTCCAAATTATTGTGGGATGCCTTAAAATTGCATCGTATGCTCCATGACATTTAGCCTCTGATCGAAAGTTATACCAGGATTTTTAAAGAACATTTGTTCACATTGAACCGAAAGTTAGACTTAAGACACCGATCACTTATTTCCAACAGGCAATTACTTAAATGAATGCAATCTGCTATCGACTTGTAGAATGATCTTTACGACTTGAAAACATGACCTTGTGGCCCATTCCTTAATATAACGGAGATTTTTCTGCTCATTATAAATAAAAATTTGATATACTACAAACGAAGTAATTCCTGTGACTTATATTACAAAAACTTAACCTCCCTCATTACTTCAAATGCAGCTGGCGAACATCCAGGTTGATTATGTATAGAGTCAATTTGGCACCCAACTAAACATTACCATTTTTTGTATGTTACTTATTTAATAAAAAAATATTTATATAAGAATTTCAGTAAGAAAGTAAGAAAGAGGATTACAAGGAATAAATTCCTTGGAATTGCGCCAGTTTTGTCGGCGTATTTGTGCCAAGCTGCACAATATTTAACTTCACTGAGCTAATGAATTTAAATATCCGGTTATTATATAATATGTGCTGAATTACTATCCTGTTTTTAAATTATACTAAAATTTGATTTGCATGTTAGTGTGGCAAATATTATGTAACAGTGTTTCATATTTCCTTTAATCTCGTAAGTTCGAATATTACGTCTATACATTGCGATAACCTATATCTTGAATTCTGTATTCGTTTGCAATTACTTCCAAGTAAGTATAGTAATCGTAAAAAAAAATTCAAATTTCTTTTTCTTGAAATAGGTTGAGAATGTCATGGAACGTCGAGATATGAAATTTGAGCGAAAAAAAAAAACTTTCTGTCTGTCTGTCGGTCTGTAACTTTTTTTTTTGTCCGCACATTTTCACCGGAACGGTTTAAGATATTGATTTCAAATTTTGTACACGTATGTATTATAACGAGATCTGTAACTGGATTGTCTTTTGATCATATCCGGTGAAGGGTTGGGGGATAAATAGGGGAAAAGAGGGGGAAATAAGTAAAGCAAGCTGGTAAGAGTACGTAAACTTGAAAATTTGTATTTGTAGTAGAAGCCGAGGCCTAAAATTTTTTTATAATATTTTCCATCCCCCCACTACCCCCTCTCCATTATTAAAGAGGTCGATGAAATATAATTGATATATTCATTTGAAATTTGATATACGTATATATAAGAATGACATCTGGAACCAGATTTTATTTTGGGATTATTCCGTTGAAGGGTTGGGGGTTAACTAGGGGTAAATAAGGGAAAATAAGTAAAGCAAGCTGGTAAGACAAACTTGAAACTTTGTGTATCTACTAGAACCCAGGACCCCAGATTTTTTTTATAATATTTTTCAACCCCCCACCACTCCTAATCCATTATTAACGGGGTTTATAAAATATAATTTATATATTGACTTGAAATTTGGTATATATGTATATTAGGTATAACGACATCTGGAATTAGATTATATTTTGAAATGGTTCCGTCGAAGGGTTGGGGGGTAAATAGGGCTAAATAGGGAAAAATAAGTAAAGCAAGCTGGTAAGAGTACAGAAATTTGGGACTTATTATGTATACTAGAAGCGAAGGACTCAAATTATTTTCATAATATTTTCCATCTCCCCTCCACCCCACTTCCTTATTAAAAGAGTTGATAAAATCACATTGAGATTTTTACTTCAAATTTGGTACACATATGTATTATAAGGACATCTGAAACTAGATTATATTTTGACATGATTCCGTTGAAGGAGTGGGGAGAAAGTAGAGGTAAATAGGGAAGAATGAGTAAAGCAAGCTGGTAAGGGTACAGAAACTTGGGATTTGGTTTAGAAACCAAAGCCTCAGACATCACTCTAATATTTTTCATCCAATTAAATTCAGAAGCTATACAATCTAAGGCGATATTTGCGTTGCGGATATACCATCTTTTGTAGCAGATGTAGATCTTTGACAAATGCTCCTCTTCAATGTATAGGGAATTTTTCGTCGAAATTTTCATATTGGTAGTTCGTCTCGTAAGGTCCGTGATATTATGAGCCACATTTGGTATTTTGATCGGAACGGTATCATTTCCACACATCAAAATGTGAGAAAGAAGCCTCGAACCAAACCTTATTCTTCACATTTTTCAGGTCCATTTTTTTCTAAACCATGTTTTTTAAGCTACGCAGCACTGAAAAAAAACAATAATTCTGAAACAGCAGTCTCCACACCCACTTAGTATTTCTTGTTTTGTTCTGTGATGTTACGAACTCTTACTTTATTATACTGTAATGCATACAAAATGCATTATTTCTACCTTATATAACCAGTTATTAACATTGAGTGTGTCAGATGTTATGGACTAAAAAGCTGCATTTGTAAATGATTGTCCCTTCATAGATCGCTAAATGAATTAGTAAGTGGTTATACAAATCTAGAATTTATAAACACGTAACTGCTAAATTGCTAAATCTAGTTGTTTTTAGAACGAAATTGTGGTACAATGTGATTTGGAATTCGGGTTATGAAATTCATAAATATAATATTGAGGACGAACACTGTAAAATACGCGGTAGCATATATTATTCTGTGTTTATCGCCCATAATACATTAAATAACCAGGCTGAATTTCACCGGTCTCTCGGTTGTTATTTCCAAACCTTTCTGAATAGTTCAGACAATATATTTTATGTTATATCCCGAAATATACATTAATGTTGACAAACAATGAAAAATTGACATACGTAATTTAAATGCTAACTTACAGCCGGTTTTACAATCGCTGGTTAACTTCCAGTCAGAGTTAACTTTCAGGTTATTATAGAAATTGGGTTTTACAATAGCTGGTAATTTTCAATGTTGTAGTTATCTAGTAGTTAACTTTACTAGCAGATGAGGTGTGGGTTAACTAGAAGTTGGGAGTTTACTGGCAATTTATAACCTATAAAATAACTGTCACAAAATATTTTTTTGATATTTCGCTTAAAGACGGATATGTGCGAAGTAAATGCATATAGAGGTGATGAGGAGCCAAGGTAATCCGGTATAGACCTAACTTTTTCGAAGAATACGAAAAGATTTTTTAAATAGATCGAGACTAAATACTACCTACTTACTTTATAATAGACCACTAACTCATAAACTGGTTCTGATATTTATATTTGATAGCAAGTGACGTGACTTTGACCAAAATTCATGCATTTTATGTATATTACCCATTTTTCCAGTACCAACATTATAAATTTTATTCATAATCTCTCGTTTACAAATCATCACTTAACTTTATATTGAAAAACGCAAGTGTCGGTAAAGTTGTAGTTAACCTGCAAGTAAGAGTCAACTAACATGAAAGTTAACTTGCGATTGTAAAACCGGCTATTAGTGTAGCAAAGATTAGTGAATCAAGTTTAATAAAAAGATTTAAACTTATTTCCGAGATTGGCATTGAATTTAAGAAGAGACGCACACCAAAAAAAAACTATTATTACATGTGTAGGCACAAATGACACAATGCTAGATATGGAGGCAAATTAAACTCTGGGATGATATAAGCTGAAAATGTATTTACAGTAATCCGTCAGAAAGTAACAACGCATTCATAATTTGAGAAATCTAAATTATGAACTATACATTACAATTCATGCCACTTATTCAGGAGAATCTCTGCTTAACTTAATTTAGAATTTCTTAAGTTAAAAATTAGAATTAAATGTTAAATATACATCAGTAAATACTTTACTCATAATAACAATTCTGATATTATTCAGTGGCGTACAAACTACCTGTAGTATGATTCTAGTAGCAGACTTAGATGGCAATAACACAATCGTATTAGATATTGATTTTTATTAACGTCGTCATGTGATTGATCAAAGCAAGCACAAGAACTCTTTGCAGTAAAGATTCCTCATCAAAGAGATGGTTCGTGAGTTGTTCCAGATACATTTACTTGTCAGTGTTTCTTTAATTAAAGTTCAATTTTCAATCATTCCAGCCCAAATATTAATCTGTTCTGGATATTGGCCGTGAGCTTCTATTATCAAATGTGGACTCTGGGGTGCCTAATGACAATTTTGTCTATTAGGTAATTCTATAGTTCGGTAACTCCATCATAATTGATTCTTGCTATAGAGACAACCTCCATCCAAACATTAATTTGTATGGATCCTATTTATCCTTTTAAATACTTCACAATAAAAGATTGACTAATTCCATAATCAGCACCTTGGTGTGGTTATAAGCTATTTTTTTTTTCGATTACAATAATACATTTAATATTACTTCTTCAGGGACGTTTTTGGTTATGTCGCTCCTAGCATATGCCATTTCAACAAGGTTGACAAAACCACATTTTTGGAAAAGTTTAGGCTAGTGGACAAAACTGAGAAAAGTCAGTGGTCAGAATTAGATACGGTTAAAGTTGATGCTCACATACAGAGTGCTTCGTAGTTAAGTGGCTGTTTTTTTTTCTATTACAATAATGCATTTAATATTACTTCTTCAGGGACGTTTTTGGTTATGTCGTTCCTAGCATATGCCATTTCAACAAGGTTGACAAAACCACATTTTTGGAAAAGTTTAGGCTCGTGGACAAAACTGAGAAAAGTCAGTGGTCAGAATTAGATACGGTTAAAGTTGATGCTCACATACAGAGTGCTTCGTAGTTAAGTGGCAATTCTTCTACTGCGAGGCAGACCAAAATAGAGTGTAGCTCGATATATCGATAACAAGAGTGATACAAGCTCCCAAAATGTAGAGAATACATATTTACGTGCTCATCTATGACTTATCCCCTACTTCTTTATCGGACCTTTCTTCCATAATTTTCCTACTTTCAACTTTTTAAATAAAAATCTGTAACGAAAATAATACTTGATCTAACAGGTTTAACAAAGATATTTCGGAAAATTTTTGGAGCATGTATATCGTTTTATTCTCGACAATATTGAATCATTTATAAATGCATCTAATCACATATGCTCGTATCTACATATCTATAGGTATATCCTCATACACGACACACATTAAGAGGGTATATTTACAAACCCAAATGTGACTTGAGAACAAAAATATTCGTCCAACTGACTGGAGATGGATTAATAATGAAGAATCTTTACAACCAATCAAAATGCTAAACATGCCTGCACCGAAAGAACTTCTCAAAATTGTATTTTGTAATTGCAAAAAAGGATGCGGCGCAACTTGCTGCTGTCGAAAAGTTCGACTTTTTTGTAATGCAATATGTGGAACATAGTCCGGTGACCACTACTGAAATTGTCCTCCAATTACAGACCAAGAGTAGGAGGTCGATAGTGATGATAGTATATGATCTATGGATTTTCGATAGTAAAACCATGCTATTATAATGTACATAAAAAAATTATTTTTCCCCTTAACTCATTTAATAATTTTAGTTTTTAATTTTAAGTAAACAGTAGTTCATTTTAATCACAAGGACGATTTGCAAGAGATGAAATGTTGCAATAAATCAGAAATAATATTATAAACAATGACGCGATTTTATTTCATTATAAATGTAATATTAAAAAAGTTGAAGGTGTTAAAAATATTTTTTTTTGTAAATATAAGGGGTGGTTTTCAAGGATTCAAACGAGGCAGCAAATTATTAATAATATTATAAATAGCGACGGGATTTTAATTTACTATAAATGCACCATTAAAAACATTTCAAACTGTTAAAAACCATTTTTTTAATAAATTTCGTCATAAAGGGTGGTTTTTAAGGGTTGAAGCATTGAAATAATTCATGAATCATATTCCGAAATATACAAAATTGTTTATTTTACATATTTAAACATGATTCCAATTTAAGTAACACTTATATCTATAATTACTTCCACATCCACGTAGTGGATTGGAAGTATTGTAATCGCAAAAAAATTTTCAAAAATTTTTATTCGTGAAATAGGTTTAGAATGTCATGAAACGTCGAGATTTTAAATTTGAGCGAAAAAAAAATTTTTGCCTGTCTGTCTGTCGGTCTGTCTGTAACTTTTTTTTTGTCCGCACGTTTTCTCCGGAACGGTTTAAGACATTGACTTGAAATTTTGTACACGTATATATTATAACGAGATCTGGAACTGGATTGTTTTTTGAGGATATCCGGTGAAAGGTTGGGGGGTTAAATAGGGGTAAATAGGGGAAAATAAGTAAAGCAAGCTTGTAAGAGTACAGAAACTTGAAATTCGGTGTATGTACTGGAAGTTAAGGCCTCGTATTTTTTTATAATATTTTTCAACCCCCCACCACCCCATTAATGGGGTTGATAAAATAAAGTTGAGATATTTATTTGAAATTTCGTACAAGTATGTATTATAACGACGTCTGGAATTAGATTATATTTTGAGATGATTCCGTTGAAGGGTTGGGGGTTAATTTGGGGTAAATAGGGGAACATAAGTAAAACAAGTTGGTAAGAGTACAGAAACTTGAAATTCAGTGTATGTACTAGAAGCCAAAGCGCCAGATTTTTTTTATAATATTTTTCAACCCCCACCACTCCTACTCCAATACGAAAAGGGTTGATAAAATAGAATTGAGATATTCATTTGAAATTTGGTACACGTATGTATTATAACGACATCTGGAACTAGATTATAATTTGAGATATTTCCGTTGAAGGGTTTGGGGTTAAATAGGGGTAAATAGGGGAAAATAAGTAAAGCAAGCTGGTAAGACTACAGAAACTTGAAATTCGGTGTATGTACTAGAAGCCAAGTTCTCAGATTATTTATACTATTTTTCAACCCCCACCACCCTACTTCATTATTAAAAGGGTTGATACAATAAAATTGAGATATTCTTTTGAAATTTGGTACACGTATGAATTATAACGACATCTGGAATTAGATTATACTTTGAGATGATTCCGTTGAAAGGTTGGGGGTTATTTAGGGGTAAATAGGGGGAAATAAGTAAAGCAAGCTGGTATGAGTACAGAAACTTGAAATTCGGTGTATGTACTAGAAACCAAGACCTCAGATTTTTTAATAATATATTTCAGCCCCCCACCACCCCTACTCCATTATTCAAGGGATTAATAAAATAAAATTGAGATATTCACATGAAATTTAGTACGCATATGTATTATAACGACATCTGGAACTAGATTATATTTTGAGATGATTCCGTTGAAGGGTTGGGGGTTAAATAGGGGCATATAAGGGAAAATAAGTAAAGCAAGCTGGTAAAAGTACAGAAATTTGGGATTTGGTGTATATACTAGAAGCGAAAGTCTCAGGTTTTTTCATTAGTATTTTCCACCCCCCCCCCCCACTCCCTTATTAAAAGAGTTAGTAAAATTAAATTTAAATTTTTACTTGAAATTTGGTACATTTATGTATTATAACTATGTCTAACTAGATTGTATTTTGACATGATTGCGTTGAAGGAGTGGGGGTAAGTAGAGGTAAATAGGGAAAAATAAGTAAAGCAAGCTGGTAAGAGTACTGCAACTTGAAATTCGGTGTATGTCCTAGATTCTAAGGCCTCAGATTTTTTAATAATATTTTTCAACCCTTCCACTGCCCTTACTACATTATTAGAGGGATTGATAAAATAAAATTGAGATATTCACTTGTAATTTGGTAGACGCATGTATTATAACGACATCTGGAACTAGATTAAATTTTGGGATGATTCCGTAGAAGGGTTGGGGTTAACAGGAGGACTAGGGGAAAATAAGTAAATCAAGCTGGTAAGAGTACAGAAATTTGGGATTCGGTGTATATACTAGAAACCAAGGCCTCAGATTTCTTTTTAATATTTTTCAAAGTCCACCACCTCCGCTTCATTATTAATGGGATTGATAACATCAAATTGAGATATTCACTTGAAAGTTAGTACACGTTTGTATTGTAGTGACATCTGATTGAGATGACTGCATTGAAGGGGTGGGAGGTGGTAGGTTGTGTATAGTGGAAAATAAGTAGGGTAAACTAGAAACTTTATTTTTAACGTATATGATAGAAACCAACTCCTCAAACTTTTCTATAACATCTGCCCCAAATATTTAAATTCTATGACCAATAATTTCCACATACTAGAGTGCAAATATAGTCAAGATGTTTCCTTTAAAGTGACTTGGATGAAGAATCTGGATGTGGAAGTAGTGATTCCTTAGGCAGCGGTTTTTTTAATTCTTTGACAAAAGGAGTAGCTTTCACCTCGTGAAAACAAAAAGCACACCAGGAACATATAAACTTTGAAGAGAGAGGTAAGATAAGCTTAATTACAATTTTTATCAAAATCCGTGTTTTCCGAAAAAATTTTGAGGTAATATACTATTTTTACCGTCAAACACTAAACTATTATACTAAATATATGTCAAGTTCATTGGATTCGTATAAAATCCGCAGCTCTCTCGATTTGTTGTTTCCAGTTTTTTATAAATTAGTTTTCTATAAATGAGAATAGTATTGCGAACTAATCAAATAAACATCACAAAACCGCATATTGTTGTATGTAGCGTTTTAAAGGGAATACATATCCTTACAAAAGTAGAAGTCGTCACTAAAAAAACTAACGATGACGTCACTTCGATAAGTGGCATGCGTTTCTAGGCGTAAAATTAATCCAGGATTTTGATCGAAAATGATTGACAATTTTCTTCTTTGGGCATGGTTCGAACCTTACATTGATTTCTGTGTAATAACTGACATTGCTATTGCACTAAAAGAGCTGCCTTACATAAAATACTTTCGTATATCTCTGTACAACTTCTTTATTAATTTCTTGCTCGTTTTGTAACTTAATTAATAGTGGTGGAGATTAAAAAATGTATTTACTACCTATCAGGGATTAGTTATAATTTTTTTTGTAAAAGTGTTATCTAATTCTGGTAAATACATTGTTTTTATTACTCTTCTTTGTATGAAAGTATGAAGGGGAATGTAATTAGCATTAGATATCATCAGCTTACAATGAATCTACCTTATATCTGATTTTCAAGACACACTTTTAAAATTAATTAATAAACTTTCTTTCACAGCTTTACGTGTTGTACAAGATACTTTGCCCTTAAAAATGCTCGCGGAGCTCCCCCTTTCTACAAGATCAATGAACTAGACGATTAGAGATCTGACGTTTTGCAGTTTTTCTGAAGTGCACGTTCTGTCAGCTTCAAGTATCTCTTAGCTTGAATATGTTCGCTCTCAGTGCTCCCTATTTTTCATTTATCCTTAATGAAAATGGTGTTAATTATAAAACTACAAGATCTCCCCTTGGCACGTCTATTTTCTTTTGTCTACTCATCATTGCTTAGAGTCGTATGCTATATAATGAAACATTAACGACGACGTAAGTACTTAATAATATCCTTAATATCCCATTTCGCTGCGCAAAGTAATTAAAGTAATCTATAAAATGACATACTCTAAAATTAAATTTTGTTTAAAGCATATATCCGAGAAGTGAATTCTTCGAGGGCTGTTCGTCGGGGAATATTAAAGATACTATATTAACATACGCATATTAATAACAACGCACAAAAATTGGAATTTATATTAGCTGGGATGGAAAACGTTGTTGCAGTATCTGCTTAGTAAAGTTGAATTTAATGTAACAAAATTGTCATAAAGTTGCCAACACGCAACATTGAATTAATTCAATAAACCAAAGTTAAATTTTTATTACTCATACTACAGATTTGTTTAGAATTGTCTTCAAATTTGACAAAAGTCGGATAGAATTACCTATTATTTTCTGAAGATAGCATTTCAAATGTACGTCTATAAAATTGTTATCAATCAACATGAATATAAAAACATACTATTGCGTTTAGATGATAAGTATTAACCCCTTATTTATATTTATTATATATTATTATTACAAATGCGAGCAGACCTATATGAGCCACTCACTACATTGTGCATTTGCGACGTGTGGGATTCTCTAGAAAAGTCCAGTGCTCTCCACAAAGGATAGCAGTCTGTTTCAGGGTTGATCCCGTAGTTCCTTGGGCTGAAAAAATTTCCTTTGGTGATACCTTGACGCACCTAGAGGTGCGCAGCTGTAGAGAATATGGGTGGTGGTTTCATCCTCCACGCCACACATCCGACAAATGGTGTTGTTTATCAACCTCATTGTATCAGTATTCAGAGGACAGTGTCCTATTACCAAGCCTACTGTCCGCCTCATTCTTTCTCTAGGAAGCCCAAACAGCCACTAAGTAAGAATTTTTACTTGTTAGCATAACCAGAAGTCAGGTTCGAAAGAGTGCCAAGATTTCATTAATATCTTTACATATAGTATTTCTTTTAGTTCTCATAGATAGTTTTTCTTTCCGCTGTTTGCAAAATCCTATAAAGAATATGTTTTATTACTGTAAGCAAATAAATAATAAATAATTCACTTTTAAACATGCATAGAGTATATAGGCTCCAATACTAGTTAGCTAATAGATAGGTGAAGATCTGTTGTTTTTTATCAGCCAATGTCAAATATAAATATTTCATACTTATTCATGGATATTGCCTTGGTTTTGCATGGAGCAACGTTATGGGTGACTTTGGGCTTTTCTGATGAGTCCCGAATAAGGACGAAAAACGTTTCAAAGGCTAAGCATTTCCAAGAAACTGAATGAGATTTTATGAAAATTTGATTTATTAGAGTGAAAAAATGTTAAAGACAAGGTAGGTAAATAAATTAATTTCAGGCCTTTGTTCTCATTTTTAACTGAATTTACATATCGTAGGGGATCATGTAGATACCAGTTTAATCTGCCTAGTCGTAGGGGACTATGTTGGATGCTAGTGTTATAATAAGAATGGCAAATAAGAATTTTTACTTGTTAGCATAACCAGAAGTCAGGTTATCTAAAGAATGCAAAGATTTCATTAATATTTTTACATATAGTATTTCTTTTAGTTCTCATATATAGTTTTTCTATTCCTATAAAGAATAAGTTTCATATCATGACAATGTTCGAAATAAAAAATTGTATATAATTTGCTATCATTTATTCAGTTAATTCTGTTAATTATTTAAAGTATATAAAGGTATTTAAAACATCGTGTTACTAACTAAAATGTGTAAAAGCTAATTTTCTCATCGCATAAGAAATTTAAATCTTCTCAGGTTTTACCTCGGGTTTTACTTTCGTAGTTTTGCCTAAAATCACAAATTATGTCAGTAAACTATATTTTACCAATAAACGTTTTCAAAAAAGTACAGAATGCTTTCGAGTAATTTACTTCAGAATGTGTACTCTTCGATTTAAGAAAAATTTTTCGTATAAATGTTCAATAGAACTCAATATTTAATGGCAATATAATATTTTTGATCTAGTATTACACAACAAAAACTGTGATGTATCTCAATCTTAAACTTAATAATAATTTTCCAACCAATCATGACGTTAGTTATAATTTCCGCAAATGTGATTTCTCCAAATTGTATGAAAACCTTCTCAACGTTGACTGGTCCTCCCTCTCGTCTTTTAATGACGTCAATGGTGCATGCACTCATTTTTACAACAAACTTGACTCTGTATTTGAATCTTGTGTACCTAAGAAATCGACTTCTCGTAGCGGCAGATATCCTCCGTGGTTTAATGGCAGTATCATAAAAAAAATTAGCATTAAAGAACGTCTTAGGAGACAGTATGCAAGAACCAGTGATCCACTTATACACAATAACCTCAAAAACATCAGAAGGGAAATAAAATATGATACCAATTTAGCCTACAGAAATTTCGTGCAGAACTCTGAAGACAATATAAAAAATGATCCCAATAAATTTTGGGCT
Source organism: Stenurella melanura (assembly GCA_963583905.1). NCBI lineage: Eukaryota > Metazoa > Arthropoda > Insecta > Coleoptera > Cerambycidae > Stenurella > Stenurella melanura. Next base: position 36,526,212 of record OY757314.1, on the reverse strand, counting down.
TTCATCAAAAGTAGAAAAGGTTCGGTCAGTGTATCTGAAGAGATGTTCTTTGAGGGATTTTCGCTAAACAATCCCTCTGATATACTAAATGCATTTGCCAATTATTTCGGTCAATCTTATAATGAGTCCTCATTAGATATCGAGGAACATCACATTGAGACCGATATACCTAACAATAATCCTATTGTTAGCATAAACTCTTTCATTGAAGATGAGGTTATTCGGGCTCTAAAACGAATTAGACCCAAAATGACGACCGGTCCTGATTCCATTCCAGCTTTTTTGTTAAAGGATTGCGCTATCATCTTTGCATATCCTCTAAGTCTAATTCTTAACCTAATCTTAAAAAACTGCCTATTTCCTGACGTATGGAAATATTCCAAAGTATGTCCCATCTTCAAAAAGGGAAACAAACTAGATATTGAGAACTTTAGACCAATATCTGTAATTTGTAACTTCTGTAAAGTCTTAGAAATATTACTTCATGATAGAATATATCATTCAATTAACACCAAAATCTCTATTAATCAACATGGATTTATGAAAGGGCGTTCAACAACAACAAATTTATTCTGTGTAACTCAATATATGTCTGAATCCTTAGATGAACGTAGGCAGGTAGATGTCATATATACCGATTTCTCCAAAGCGTTTGATAGACTTGATCACCAGTTGTTACTTAAAAAATTAGAAAAAATCGGCTTCTCATATTCTTTGCTCCTTTTGTTTAAATCTTATTTAATGAATAGGAGTCAGTACGTTGCATTAAATGAGTTCAAATCGATCGAATTTGCTGTCACATCTGGAGTTCCCCAGGGATCTATTCTGGGGCCCTTGTTTTTTAACATTTATTAACGACATAGTGAACGAAATTAAGTTGCCTCACCTTTTATATGCCGACGATCTAAAAATTTTCACATTAATTGATGAAATCGATGACTGTTTTCAACTTCAGACTTCTCTTGACAAAATAAACACCTGATGTATAGTAAATAAATTATTCATGAATCCTAGTAAATGTAACGTAATGTCCTTTTCTTTAAAAACATCACCTATTATTTTTGATTACAGGTTAGATAATGTCATACTTCAAAGACCTATAACATTTCGCGACCTCGGCGTAACTTTTGATAGTAAATTATCCTTCACTGATCATATCGATACCATTGTGTCTGAAGCCTCCAAAGCCCTTGGATTTATCGTTCGTACTAGTCGAGAGTTCGCTAATACTGATACTCTGAAAATTCTTTATCAATCCTTCGTCAGATCGAAACTTGAGTACGCATCGCTAATTTGGAGTTACAGTTATGATGTTCACAAGAATAACTTGGAGGCAGTTCAACGTAGATTTCTTAAATTACTGTGGTTCAAATCCGACGGTACCTATCCAGTGATTGGTTTTCCGCATAGTAACTTGCTTGAAAGATATTCTATGGCTACTCTTGAGGATAGGCGTACGTACTTTTCTCAAGTATTTTTGTTTAAATTACTACACAATGATTTTGACGCACCCGAAATAACTAGCAAGCTTAATTTTCACGTTCCCAGATTAACCTCTCGTAATCACCAAGTTTTCTATTTACCTACGCCGCGTACCAACGTACTAAATAATTCATCTTTATATACTATTTGCAGTACTTCTAACAAATTATGTAGCGACTTCGATATTTTTAATTGCAGCCTTAGTGACATAAAACAAATTGTTCTAAATTAAATAACCAGTGAGTGTCTTTGTTTTTCTTAATTTGCTTTGAATCATATATGTGTATATATGTATATATAGTTTTTAGATGTAAACATTTCCCATGTCATTTTTTTCTCTTTCTTGGTATCATTAGTTATTCATAGTTCGTACATTTAAGTAATTAATGCTTTGTATGCCTTTATTCCTGTTCTGTAATTGGGTATCTTACCTGTTGAACAGTGTATGAAATAAATAAATAAATTAATTAATTAATTAGGGATTGTATATAAGAAAAAATAAAGTTATATATGTCCGAACGTAATAGGACTTAAAAGTTGCATATTGTCAAGCTGATCACGTAAAAAACAGTTGAACAAATCTCAGGTAGTAGTTTTAGCCCTCTACCAAGGTTAAAAATTTTTGAACATTTGAAGAAAAAAAATGTATTTATCGGATCGTACCAGGACTTAAAAGTTGAATATTGACGAGTTGATGACGCAAAAAATTGTTAAAAAATTCCCGGATAATACTTTTAACCCTCTACTTATATTAAATATATTAAAATTATTCTAGGGTATCATAGCTAAGAAAAAGGCAAAACTCTTTTAATAGCGGCCCATGAAATTTATTTATTATTAGAAATAGAGAAGTAGTCCTACATATAATAAATATATTTTTATAAGTATTTAGAATGATTCATGGTAGTATAGAAAAGTAGATAAAAAATTCTGAAAAGCGAGATATTGGATTATACTCCTGCTGCGTAATATTTTTTGGTCTCAAAGGGCATTTCTGATCTGGAGTTCACTTTGTTTCGTATTGCATCATCTCTTTCCACTTCTCCAGCTACTGAGAGAGCAGCTTCTGTAACCGGAGCGTTCTACTGCCTGTGTGTGGCAAGGAAGAGGTGAAATATCTCGTATATCTTCCTCCATTCCTTCCTGTTCCTTTCAAAGCATTGTTTCTAAGTTTTCGTTAGTCAATTAGATTAGGTGGGGCAGTTACTTGCGAATCAGCCCATATTATCATATCGATATAATATCTAGCAGAAAAATTAATCGCTGGTGGTTTGAACACTCTAATGGATCCACACTTACCGCCTTTTCTGGCTTTAATAATTCACCTCACAGCAAGTTGTCTAACGTGTCTTCGGCTGTCCGAAATCATTGTTAGAAGAAGGTTTTCCGTATGAGCAAAACATCAATTCATTTCCAATACGGGATCGACTATTGATTTCAGGTCACTTGTTAGACATCGAGGATAATTTACCAAGTTGAAAAGGGGATCAGCTCCGTCTCTACAAGAAAGTTTCCTTTTTACTTCGAACCATACGAGGGTGTAAACTTTCATAATATATTCCACTAATATCTTTAAGTTTTTGTCTCGTTCCTGAATCGAAACGTAGTGTCTTAGAATTCTGCTGGCCTTAGTGAGCCATCGCGAATGTGCTAACTTTCCAGGGTGTCGATTTGTGAGTTCTACAGGGAAATTCCCAGAAAATACTGCATTGTAAATGTCAAATAAGTATTTTTGATCGGTGTTCAAATTTTTAGTCACATTTTGTTCATTTTCGTAAAAGTCTCTAGCTACTGGTGAAAAAATTATAATTGGATTTTGTTGATAGGTTGCCAAAGCTTTCCCAATAGGGTCGGAGAATTCACGGGGTCGAAAAGTGCAGCCATATAGGCTCGTAAAGAAATGCCTTAGTGACAATTCATGCAAATAATTTCTTCCTCCCTCCGTTCAGAAAACCGATTCTAACTGCATTAAACGAGTAAAAGGAAGCCTTTAATTTAGAAATATATTTTACCACTTCCAGGAATCCATGTGTAGGAAAAATCTGTAATAAGTTAAAAATATTAGCGAATTTTCATTTTTTTTTATTTGACTGTAAGTTCAGGGCTAAAAGTATTATCATTTGAGTGCCATTACGATAAAAAATTAAAATCTATAAAAATTCGGCCCAACCTAATGTTTATGAAAAGTACACCATTATGTTTTTTATATTTTAAGGTAATCTAAGAACTTATGACGATGAAGAGTTGTATTTTTTGAGGTTCTCACGCTAATTAAAAATAATAACGTATATCACAACTTCATATTTTTATTAACTTTTAAACCTCTTGCAAAAGACAATACTTTGGACAGTGTAATAATTGATTATTTATTATATTAATCACCAAAAAATAAATCCATTTTAAAATGAGTTTCTGTATTTATATAACATTATTAACATTCACGTTTTAAATAATTTTTGATTCTTTAAATTTTGTTGCATCCTGAAACATTCATTAACCGTTCAGTTGAATACTAATAACACATAGTCGATATCTGTATTATGTCCCCATCCTTAAGAGTACCTATCGCTGTTTTGACTTGAGATAATTGCATTCATCTAACTTTTACTCCGAGGTAACAATTAATTCATCTATTCGTACTTTATAAATATAAAATTACCTGATTTGCTCATCAGAACTGAAGCCATGCGTACAAAGGGATACTCGAAACATAGTGTGAAGGGAATTCCCAGTATTGTCATGAATACTATGTCTGAACATGCCATGTATACCTAAAAATATTTAAAGACTGAATTTGTGGTTAAATTATCACTGATTTTCTAACTTAGGGAAATACAGGATGTACCAGACTATTTATTTCAGGAGCACATGGATGAAAACTAAGAACAATAGTGCATCATATAAAGTCATTGTGCGCCTCTATTACTGAGACATGGGAACTTGAAATTACGAAATAAAAACAGTTTCTTCATAATAACTTTTGAAGTAGTTAGAGGCAGATAGCAGTAGTTAATAGGGCCCTGTAATGGGGGGCAGTAGGAAATGTTTTAATATGATTTACTGGTACTCTTTTTGGACCCCATTCCATGCCGCTGAATTCTTGTTATAAACGTGCACTCTTAAATTCTTAAATTCCAGCATGTGAAAGATATATGTTTGATTTTACAAAATTAATGTTGTAACATTCATGTACAAATATTTAAAAATTAACATTTCTGATTTCTTGTTGTTTTAAAATGTAGACATTATCTGTTTGTTAATTGAAGGACGGCATCGCATTTGGAAACAGAAATATATTTATGTGGGTAGAAAGGAGGAGGGGTCTAATTTATTTTTGAACAAGAAATTGGAAAAATATTTGATCATATCTACTTTGAATATCTAAACAATTCCACAACAAACGGAATTATTAGAAGACCAGTCCCCCTATTATACCCCCCCTACAACTACTGAGTCGCCGGCTGAGATATGGTAATATTCTACTTAGAAGTAAAACATCATCGGCTAGTGATATAAGGCATACACAAGTATACTTCTCTCTCTCTAGTTAATGTCCCTCCTATGAACGTAAATCCTTGAGAATAATCCACAATGCCAATGTATAGGCAGTTGAGAGGTAATAATGGGATACATGGGGTTCTGAAAGTATGTCAGAGAACTGGGAATTAAATAATTTCGGACGGACGAAAGAGTTAATAAATATGTTCATGGGGGGATGATTCCGTTTGTTGTGGGATCCATTGGATAATGCTCCCCATGTGCCATTCTTACTTCCTAACTGTCTATACAATAGTAGTGTGGATTATGTGCAAGGATCTATGTTGGGGGGGATTAACTTGGGGAGGAGGGGAAATGTTCTTGTCCATGCCCTGAATCACTAGCCGACCACATTTTGCTATTTGACGGGACCTTAGGGTATCTCAGCGAGCGACTCAGTAGTTTCAGGGAGTGGAATACGGGGTGGGGGTTAGAAATGAATCCGTTTGTTGTGGAATTGATTAGATATTCAAAGTGGCTATGAAAAAAAAATACATTTCAAATTTCTTTGTTCAAAAGTAAATGAATCCGAATACCTGCCAGGGACTCTCCTCCTTTTTGACCGTTCTCATTTTATTTTACTTTTTACAGGTTACTACTGTGGCAGGTACACTAACATAATAATTTGCCTGCAGTAATATTACTTCACTGAAAATTAGCCAAACTTTTTTTTGAATTTGATCTAATAAAGTAAATGTTGGAAAAAGCAAGAGTGCACTTACATGCATTTACTCTTATGGTTAAAAATCTAAAATTGATGATTTCAAATGCGCAAGACCAATTTGAGCTGCCACCGATTTGAAAATGTTATATACCCTCTTCTTCATCGAAGAATAGATAGGGTTTTCTTACTTACACAACTTCTAATATGGCGAGGCAGCTGTGTTTTTGAGGATGACCTCCATCCAAATATCAGCTGGGACTACTGTTGCTTAAATTCTCGTATCACGTATGGCTTTGATTACTGTTAAACGCAGCTTAACAAAACTGACATTTACAACTTAAAATTAAGAGAAAATCATTATTATTCCTCAATGCACACTATTTGTGTTTGACAATAATAGTGTTCATAAGTCATCATAAAAAATGGAATTGTTTTAGATGTTGTGAGGTATGTACCCCTTCTCTTCTTTCGAATAAAAGTGTTACTAACAATAATAGAAACGAGGTACGGGTATTTTATATTATTTCTTGTCAACATATAGAAAATTATTTTTTCAGATTTTTAATTGCTTTTCAATTGGCCTAGAAAAGTCGTACGCTGACCATTAAACAATGAAAACAAGCACTTCCGATCTCGATTTTTGACTTTGGCGGCAAATTTTATGATTAGCTGTACCATTTTTGCCATAATCGACAGAAAATTTTAACGCTCTACCAGGAAGGTAAGCATAGTACTTTAGTGTCTCCATTATTTTGTTACATTACTGTTATTAACACTTTTATTCAGAGAATACTTTAAAATATTCCATTTTTTTACGTCGATTCACTCAAGCCTTATTTCTTCAGATACCCCTTGGATTTAATAAATGTACTTAAGCTATATACTAACTTAAAGAGTTTACTATAGAAAATTAATTATTATAGACATTTTCCTTCGTTTTACGGCTAAATATCGTCAAGTGTTCTTATACATTCCTAAAAGGCATGGTGGACCGTATCATTATTAATGTCTCTAGTTGTCCTCCTAAACTGTTGCCTTAAACCCTCTATCCCATATTCTAATCCATGTATTCTGCTTCAGAAAACAGCAAAGGGAATAATCGAATATCCCAAAGCAAAATACGATGTGGTCAGATCCTGTTCATTTGCCTTGAAAAGTTAGATAATGAGACTGGAAACTTTTGGATGAACGGAATTGGTGTCAATATTGCAACGAGATTATTACTCACTATAACATTTTTTTTTGTTAATTCGTCTCAAAGTGTAATTAACACAATTGTTTAAAATAGTGTTTGATTAACTAGATTCTGTAGATATACAGGTTGTCCCAATAAAAACTCAAAGGCCGCATATATTCTAAATGAATAGAGATATTTTAATTCTGTAAAAGCCAATTTGTAGAGCATATAGAGAGCTTCATTTTTGAATATAATTGTTTTTTCAATATATTAGTATATAGATGGCGCTGTGCTCTAAAGAAATATTTCGATGGGAGAAACTTTGAAATGGGGTTTATATGAAAGAAAATGCATTTCTAAGCAGATTATGTTCTAAAAAAAATACCATAAAACTAAGCGTTTTCGAGATATTTAAGTTCAAATGTTGGCATTTGCTAATATTGAATAATTGTAATCTCTTCAACATTTCAGTCCTTTAAGTGGGACAATCTGTATTTAATTTATAAATTTTAGAAGAGAATATTTAAAGAATTTTTCAAATCTTATGAATTAAATATATTTGAAGTAACCCTTGAAAAAAAAACTGAAAATATTGTTTATCATATAATTCAAACATTTAAGCAATAAAAAAACAATTACGAACATAAAACAATTTTTGCGAACTAACGAAATTAAAATAACAATTTTAATAGGTGTTCAACATTATTGCCATTTTCATTAACACACATCTTAAACCTATTAATTAGTTCAGATCTACAAACTTTTAATAATGTATGCCGATTAATAGCGGCAACACTAGCATAAATTTTATTATAAAGATCTGCCATTGGTTCTTTGGTTCCTTCTACACTTCACTTTTTAAAAATCCCCATGAAAAAAAGTCTAACGGAGTAATATCAGGAGATCGAGCCATCTAAGTACTCCGTTGGTACCAATCCATCTCCCTGGGTATGTTTGATTTAAATAATTAACAACGTTGTGATGATTAATAGTACTGGCAAATCATTTTGCAAAAATTTTAACATTCGCCTAGGATTCTCTTGAGACCAGTAACGAGAATTATGTGTTGTGATTGTCCCCTGGAATCAAATGATGAACTAAATGAATTTTATATTGTTTGTTTTACAAATTCTGTGGCAGAAGGAACGTGCAATATTTGTTTCTTCCGTCAACGTGCGTACTGACATGTTTGGGTTATTTTCTACTTGATGTTATACCAATGCAATATTTCATCAGCTCTTTTTCTTCTTGTTGTTTTTTGTTTCTTAAAACCTCCATAATTTTTCAAATTAGAACACAAACTTACAAAAGTTTTCCAATCTGGTAAAAGTCTGCCAGGAAAACGTATTTCATAGAAACTTACAGCTCTTGAAGCATTTTTACGACATTCCCCATAATTTAAAATCATGTTTAATTATCTTCATTTGTATGAGAAACTATATTTAATAATAAATATTCACAGGGAAAACAATAATTAGGTACAGTTCTATTGACACACCAATAAACAAAATGCGATTGAAATTGAGAAATGTCAAAACTATTATTCCAAAAGTAACTTTAATTGTATTTAATTTATGAGGTATAAGGGTTATTATACTCACTAGACATCAAATATTTTTAATTATTATCTAACCTAATTACAAAGCGGTTATATGAAAAATTCTTTAAATATTTTCTTCTAAAATTTGTAAATTAAATACAGATTTTCCCACTTAAAGGACTGAAATGTTGAAGAGATTACAATTATTCAATATTGGCAAATGCTAACATTTGGGCTCAAATATCTCGAAAACGGTTAGTTTTAAGGTATTCTTTTTTTAGAACATAATCAGCTTAGAAACGCATTTTCTTTCATATAAACCCCATTTCAAAGTTTTTCCCATCGAAATATTTCTTTAGAGCACAGCGCCATCTTGGCTTTTATAGAATTCAAATATCGCTATTCGCTTAGAATATATCCGGCCTGGAAATTTTTATTGGGACACCCTGTATAACCGAAATATTATAATTTGCCCTTTCACAGCACCTGTTTTAGAAAAAATTGCACTTTAAACGTAGAACGTGTTTTTAAAGAAACGTACTTTTGTAAGAAATACCTCCATAAATATTATTTTTTGCAAATAAATGGCGGAGATCATAAAAGAACTTATAGAGTGAAGATGAGATTTTTTGTTTTTTAGTTTTTGAATTATTACTAGTTTTGAAGATATTGAAGTTTAAGGTGGCGTCCGAACTTTTAAAAGAAAAGGTATTTGGTTTGAAGGTTGAATTTTCCGAAAATTGTGGCACCTGCACCAAAAATCGTAGGATATAAAATAAAGAATTTCAGTTAAGTTTTCGAATAGTTGTTTTGTTTGTTTTTGGAGCATAAAGTTCGAAATGTACGTTTTCACATTTTTAAATAAATATGTCGTAATTTTTTACTGTAATTATCGAGTGATTAAAAAAAAAATACAATTATGTTTCTTACTGATAAATTTCATAATTTATTTGCCTGTTTAACGCACTCGTATTAGAAGAAATGCAGCATATTGGTGTCGCCATTTAGAATTTTTAAGTTCGAAAATATAGATACACTACGATTCAAAAATGAATCATCAATACCTTTTAAAATATATCTTTTTTCTGTTTTGGAGAGGTTTTCAATCTTAAGGCGTGAAAGCAAGTATCAGAATCGTATAGAATCTTAAGATGTTGCCTTTTTCTAGGTACACAAATTAGCCATAAGAAAGTTTTTAATTACATAATATGATATTATTTTTGAGTTTTGCATTTTTCCCCTCTAGTGACTGTACTAGCACATTTGTTTGTAAATGAATTTAATAAAAAATCAATTTCTTGCGTCATTCCTTGCAATAATAATGAATGAATAACATGCATTATCTCATTTTTATATTTTAAAAAACTGTTTTGAGAAAATTCTAAAGTCATGCCTAACAACTTTTATTCTTTCAATATCCTCTCATCACAATTTAACATCGCATATGGTTAAAATATAAGCAAATATCAACAAATAACTCGTTGGTGGTATTATCTGGAAAACCCATTTTGTGAATTACCTCAAGGGACAAACTGTCTAATAATATGACGGATATGAGGAAGAAAATAATACTTTCCTTCCTTCTAAGTGAATGTAATCGAACTTTTATTTTAGTGTTCTGGAAAAAATAAATGTTGAAGCCGGAGTAGGAAACTTATCAAAAGAAAAGTTAAAGTAGGAAAATGTTTCTCAAACTACTTTGCATATAGGAACAAATTTTATGTGTCCTACGTGGAATTCAATCAATATGAAGGATTTTATGTGTTTTACAAAGTTACATCCATTATTCCTTTTCTTTGGCCTCATAAAACTCCGTACAATATTTAAACACAATAAACGTTCCCTAGGATATTCTTTTATTCAAATATTCATTGCGCTAAGAGATCAAATATGCAAACACGGAAAGGTGATAATAAAACTTCGGCATCTACTGTTCTACGATTCGTCGATTTTTTCCACATTGTTACTCCTTGTGCTGGTGCTATTGGATAGTAAACGTAAAGCGAGTTTACGTTACTTATTAGAGATTAGACATTATCGTATTCTGTTGAAGTTCGTCTGTAGAGATAGTAATAAAACGAATTCGTTGGAATTTGCAAGTTTTACTCCCTTTTCTATGATGATATTTTATCATTTTATTTTGTAAAGGTGTAATAGAGAGTTATATGATATATAATTTCAATTCAATTCAATTTCAGTTTATTTAATAGATTGTTCAATGAATAGAATTTCGAAATAATAATTATAAGTTATAATTTATGTACAAAGTGGACCATTAATAAATAATAGGCCATAATGCAGGGTAGATTCTTTGGGCCAAAATATGACGATATATCCAAATATGCTTTAGTAAAATGTTGGTGTGGAAAAAGATACAGGGTGTCAAGTTTCAAATTATTTTTTCGTTTGTTTGCAATAACTCAATAGCCTCTTAACTGATCTTCGCCAAATTTGCTACAGGAACTAAGAAACAATAATTTGTGTATTACATTAATGTACGTGATAATAAATTTCTTTCAAATTTTTCTTGGACGAAACGTTGTGGTACTTCTGACCAGAAAATCTGATGAGGACGTAATATCCACGTATAAAAGGTACAGTTGCTGTTAAAAATTTGAATAATTTTTTGAAAGAAAGATTCAAATTTAGTGAAACAAAGTGTATTTATTGAAAAAAGTACAAAACGTAAGGGAAAATGAAATCGTAATAACAGCGTAAACTCTTTCTCACTTTCTTATGAACCAATGGAGTATTTTCATGGTATTGAGATAAATACATAAATCAATAGATTGTTTAAAATAAGGATCTAATCTCATTAGAAGACCAAGAAATAACATAAAAGTTGACTTATGACATTAGTATTTATTGTATAAACTTTCCCCCATGCAAAAACCCCATTCCTGCAACTTAGAGTAAATAATTTTCAATATGGTCTCCACCTACTTCTATGCCTTTTCTAATTCTATTCATAAAAGATTTTCTTACATTAAGAATTAGATTTTTCTGTCCTCTAATAAAATTGGCTGCGTTCTGTATTTGGTTCTTCTCTTGAATTGATAGTATTTGCATAGACTAAGGACTGCATAATTGCATATGTCCTCACACATAATCCAAAGGATTGTAATCAGGACTTCTTGGTGGTCAAGCAAACTAACTTCTTCAACCGATTCATCTGCGTGGGAAAGTCTCATCAGGATAATTTCTGACTTCAATGGAAAAATGAGGGGGAACTTCATTTTGCATAAACCACATTCTGTTACGTATGTCTAGAGCATGAAAGCATGTAATATATCAATAGCAAGAGTATTTTAAAGAAAAAACAGATAAGACTGTCCATTTAAATTTGGAGGAAGGACAAATGTTCCCAATACCTGATCGCCGATAATACCACACCAAACGTTAATCTTAAATTCGTGCTGAAAATGCTTTTCTTTGACGGAATGAGGACTTTTTACTTACCAATCATGGGTATTTCTTCAGTTAAAAACGCCTCGGTGAGTAAAAGTTGCTTCGTCGCTAAATAAAATATTCTTAACAACATTTCGATCCATTTTGTGTCAATTTAGAGCAAATTGACAAAATTGTAGCTGTAATAACTGGGGTTTTATTCCCATAATTACATGATTTAATCAGACATTACCATTGGCAGAGTACGAAGTGTCTCAATCACCCTGCAGACTCCGTCGATATTATAGTATATCCATCGAAATCAAAACTGTGCTTACCCTTTTCCTTCTAGGTGCTTATCCTTCTTGGTGTCCCTGAACCAGGTTACTTCACAATCAAACTTTACTGAATATAAAATGAACTTAATTTCGTGCCAAGCAAATAAAACACGTGATTTCTCAAAACACTTAAACCACTATATTTACATAAGAAAATGAAAAAAAATGAAATTGACAATCACAAACACTTAAACACGATTAAATATTATTAACAAACAGTAATTACACAATATTAAGAAATGAAATGGTCCGCAGCAAGTTCAAATCTTTAGCTGAATCGCGACCGAATATTCCTAGGTCAATTACAACACATTAATTTTCTACTTATTAAAACCGGCAAAATACTAAACAAATGTACTTAAATTTTAAAATTGAAAAAGGTTCGCAAAACGAGAATTATCTATACCCTGTAGGTAGATGATGACCGAACAGACCTTAAGCAAAGAGTGAAGATAATCTCTCCATCGAAATAATACGTTTCAAAATGTGGGCCGTAAACTTTAAACCCTCGACCAGTCAGGATCTTCTTTACCTTAAACCGTACTCATTTGAAATTACCTAACGGACCATGGTATTTATCATATGGCCTAAGTTAACATTTTAATACCAGTCCAGCAGATGGAAAAAAAAACTTTTGTTCCTTACTTTGCCTTTGCATAGGGGAAAAATCTGCCTTCTTTGGTCTATGTATCTTATGGTCTATTACATGTTCCTAGAATTCTCTATCAACTGCTTTAGTCCTGAAAATCTCACTAGACCCCCCGGCGAGGCCGTATTTAACAAGTTCAACTAAGAAAAGAGAATTGGACATAAAATAATTTGGATGGTTATTTATTGTTTCCAAGTGGCTAACGTCGACTACCTAATAAAGAGTAAAGTTAACAAAGCATGTTTCCTGGGCTCTAAAGTTTGCAAGATAAAACAGATGTTTCTATGACCAGTAATTAATTGTACTAAAATCTCGACCCTTAAAATATTACAGAAATCAGAAGTAAGAAAATACGGTGGTTCTGTGAAACAGGGCCGGACTTGGCTCCCTTAATTTGACTTTTGTTACATAGCCATTGTGGAAAATCCCCTCGAAGTAAGTTTTGTACAGGAGTGAAGTGATATGGGTAGAAGCGTTGTTTGCGTAAGACTCTTAGAACAGATTATGTATTCACCCCTGTCACCACTGATAAACGACTTGGGCTGACCTGAGGATCATCATCCACATGAACTAAAATTTCTAGTTCTTGATCTGGAGTAATTCGTTTCGGTCGTCCTACATCATTTTTATGGTGAAATGAACCCGTTTCTCCCAAACGACGAAACAGATCTTTGAAAATCTTATGGTCTGGCTGTATTCTATTTGGATATTGAAATGAGCATCTCCTCGCTGCAGCACGTCCTCTAAAAATTTTTTGTACGTAAACATTACATATCTCTCATTTCCCTATTTGAAAAATTATTATGTCGAGGCATTTGAAATAAAGAAGTTAAACAAATTAGGTCGAGGAACACAAGAACAAAATAAAATGATTAAATGACGTACATGACAGAACTAAAACGTAACCAAAGCACACTTTTCAATAAATATACTTTGTTTCATTAAGTTTGAATTTGTCTTTCAAAAAATTATTCAAATGTTTAACGGCAATTTTCTCGAAAACGGTTGGAGTTATCAAGTTTTACCAAGTGTACCTTTTATACGTGGAAACGATGCCCTCATCAGATTTTCTGGTTAGAAGTACCGCAATGTTTCGTCCAAAAAAAATATGAAAAAAATTCGTCATCATAGGTCCTGCGGCGCCCTCTATGATCTAACGTGGTTACACATAATACATAAATTGTTGTTTCTTATAATAAAGAAAGTGACTTCTAGCAAATTTGGCGTAGATCAGTCAACATTGCAAGGAAACGAAAAAATACTTTGAATTTTGACACCCTCTATCTTTCCCCACAGCAACATTTTACTAAAGCATATTTGATTATATCCTCGTATTTTGGCCCGAAAAATCTACCTCTGCACTATGGCCTATTATTAATGATCCACCGTGTATACTTAATTGTACAATATGAAACAAGGGTATATTCTATATCTAGTAAAAAAGGCCATACATTTCTTGACGGTGGTGTAAATTACTGGATGGGGCGTCAGCATCGGCCTGAGCAAAGAGGCTAAAGAGGAATTTTCCGTGAGGATATTTTAGTTAGCAAATTAAGTTATTAATATTATTTTTTCAAAAGGATTTACATACGTCTTACATCATATAGGTTTAAAATCAAATTAAAAATTAAAACCAAATTAATTTTAAATTCAGAGTAACATGTTATACTTCTAGTGCATTCCTTGCAACCAGGTAGATACCCACATTATGAATCTATGTGAAAATTGAAAAGATAGTCGGAGCGAGGTGAGATCAGATTAGAGAAGAAAATATAACTTAATCTTCATTCGCAGGATATGCGAATTAAACAGTGTGTTAAGTTTCTACAGATTTTGATATTAAAAGAAACTTTTCGATTAGAAAAAGATATTTTAGAGATGCAAATTAAACAAATACAAAATAACAAAGGAAATGATAGAAGAAAGCTAATTATCCGAGTAATTATAGTTGGGCAGAGAAAGTGGGTGGACCTAGATATGTTACCGAAACATGAGCAGCGCCTGGTACAGTAATTTGTGATTGTTTGCTAGCGGGCTATCAAGCATTGTAATAAAAAAGCTATGACTGATTTTGCGTTTTTAAAAAACGGCTCGTGAATTTATGATTATTATTCAAACTATGAATGTATTGTTTGAATTTGTCTTCGAGTACTACATTCTAGGAGAAAGAACAGAACATAGCCAGGTTTCAGGTCTAAATAAGAATTTATTAAATATTGCATCATATATGTCAATACTATAATAATCAGGCTGGTAATCATATTTTTTACTTCTCTCGCATACCGAAGGCAAGTATTGTATTCGAGAAAAAATCACCCTCCGAGATTTTTTCGGATTTTCACATTTCAGATCATGTAGATTACGAAAATATAGGTTTCTCAATTCCGTCAGTCTGTCTGTCTGTCGCTCTGTCCGTCGGTCTGTTGGTGCATTAACTAAAAAACTTGACGGTCAACGGTCAAATTTTGTAGGGAGCTGACGCCACTGCCAGCGAAGAAATGGTTAGACTTTCACTGGAAAATATACACGTTGGACCGTCTAAAGGGAATAGATAATGAAAATTTTTTTTTCGCTCAAATTTAAAATTTCCACGTTTCATCACGTTCTAAACCTATTTAAAAAAATTGAAAATTCTAAATAGAAAATTTTTTTTCAATTTCGAAAATTTGGAAAACTTTTTATAAAATGGGTGGGTGATGGAAAAAACTTTTCCCTGCTCAAATTTTAAATTTTCACGTTTCGTGACATTGTAAAAATATTAAAAAAAACTTTTTTTGAAAATTAGAAATGGAAGAAATGTTTGAAACTTTGTGTAAAGTGGATAATGAAAATAAAAAAAATTTTACTCAAATTTAACATTTCAAAACATTCTAAACATGTTTAGAAAAAGAAATTGGTTTTGAAAATAAAAAAAAATAAATATAATTTTTATTTTTTTTTACCACCACAATAGAACAGATGATGGATTTGTTTTTTAAATTTCCACGTTTCATTATATTCTAAAACTATTTCAATAAAAAAAGGTTTGAAAACAAAAAAAAACGAAAATTTTCGTCCCCCACCACTATACAGTAGATGATGGAAAAAAGTTATCTGGTTTTCTCTGTAATAATAGAACTAATTACATTGCGGTTATAATTCTCATATGTCATCTCTTAATTAATAATTTTATTATATACTTGACCTGTATTGACTGTGTAGTAGTCAGATCGGCAAAATATGTATCCAAAAAACAAGGATTTCGATTTTTCCGGAAAATGACCCAGATATACGTTTAGGTAACAAATTCTATTCCATAGCTTTAACTTAATTTCAAATAAACTGGTCTGCATATAAACTGAAATTGTGCTGTATATAGAACTATATTAACTTCTCGCATGCATTTAAAGCTCCACAAGCTCACATTTATTGTAAATATAGATTTGTATGTATTTATGTATTAACTATTACCACTATAATTGTCTCTAGGGAAATAAAACTCTATATATTTCTAGGTACAGTTAAGTTGGCAATTGAATTTTTGAATACATATCAAAATATATTAAATAATAATAATGCTGCAGTAAATTTTATGGCCAGTAACACAATCCCAATGTTTATCTATTGTGTCAGTTGTACCATAACTGTATATACAATTAAAGATTGGCATATAACGTTTTTATTGCTGTTTTATTTAAAAATTATTTTATATACCCATTCATCAGTTTATTGTACTTAAAAATATACAATAAATTGATATCAGGAGGGAGTAATAAACAATGTCAGAAGCAGGGTTGGCTCTAGGTCTCACAAAGTATATGTTTATAATATAATATATCTACTAACCTTGTTTTGGCAAGTTCGCTAGTAAAGCGACTCCCCATCATCACGAATCCTCTTATTTTTTGACCACATCGACCAGAGAGGGAACGATATAGAACGGCTGATAGTGCAGGGAAATCCAAATAACAAAAGGCGAAGAAGGTGACCTCCAAAACGTTGTGCTGATGCAGCCGAGAAATGGCGCGAAACTGTCAGACGTGCTTTACAATAAGAGGAGACCAACCCGAGCGTTGCATGAAGAACAAAACATATGTAAAGCTATTGTGAATAATAGGAAGAATGTAATATCAAATTCTTTGTAATTTTATTTGCTCTTTTTAATAAATAATTTGTTGCAAATAAACATTTCTAATTGCGGTTGCATTTTCAACCATGATGTGATTAATGTGAATACTAGTTTGGGCCCAATTCGTGTAGTGATATAATCTCAGAATCATCCTTCAACTCCGCTAACGATAAATTCTTAAACAGTCTCTTGAATTAATAAACAGCTAATGAGAACCTACATAATAATAAAAACTGATATGTGCACGTACCCATGGCACTTCTGATGGATATTTCACTGTGATCTAATTAGCAAGACAAGTGAGGAGCAAGCAGGTAATGTTCTATGTATATACTGTATACATTTTCTAATAGAACTTAGGGTTAATATGCGGATGAGGAATGCTTTTAGAAATCAGAATATAAGGACTAATCTTGTTTTAAGCATGACGAACTAACATACAATACTGATGTTATAGTGAGGTACATAAGTAACTAATAAATTTATTGTCTACGTAAATTACAATTTAAAATCTTAAAATACGTCAATTTTTAATTGTAAAATGAAATTTTTTGAGCATAATTTTATACCTTCACTTTCAACTCCGTTGAAGTGACATCTTTAAAAATTTTAAATGGAACATGCACCCTGTGATAGCTCATTTGAAAAGGTTTTTATCCTATTCAGCAATATAAGTTTGTTTGAATTTCATTTTATTATTGAAAAAATTGCATTTCTAATGTCACCAAGTAAGTAAAAGAACATGAAAGAGTTTAAATCAAATAATCAAATTGGATGCCCGGATGTGCTATAAATTGGATGTGCTATCAAAGAAATATGGTCCGATAATTTGAGAGTTCATAATTCTAGCCCAAACGTTCAACTTTTCAGGATATTGAGTATTGGCCTCCATTATCCACTATAGATTTACTGTACTCCAGTATCTACAGTTCTGTTTGTTGACTGTTCCATTTAAGACGTATGTTGCCTCATCAGAAAAAAGAATGTTATTTAGAAATAACGGATCATCTTGGCAATTATTTGCCATGATTCAGCAAAATTGCAATCGGCGATCAGGGTCACCGTCGTTAAATTTTGACCCAAATGAATTTTACGTGGGTGGTATTTTTTATTTTTTAGAAGACGCAATATGGACTAACATCATTATCGGCAGCAACTTGTCTTATAGGTTTAGGAGGATTATCTTAAGTATCTAACAATATTTCGATTAACATAACTTAATTTTCAATGCTAATTGTAGACTGTTAGATCTACTCATAAGTAACATCACCTCACTGCAAGTTGATAGGTCAGAAATTTCCATAAAAAGGGAAGATTCGCACCATCCACCACTGTATTAACCTGCTTCAAGGAAGTGGCGAAACGGGAAATATATTTTCAATCAAGACCGAATTGACTTTTAATTTAAAAAAGCCGATTATGTCACAATGTACCACCTATTTCAACAGACGGATTGGTATTTTCTAACAAGTTATGAAGATGTTAATCAAGCTGTAGAAGACTTATACAGTGTTATTAATAATATATCTACGCCATGCGTCCCAAGGACTAATCCGAAAGGTCATCGGTATCCATCATGGTTAGCAGAGACATAATCAACGACAGTAGAGAAAAAAATTAGTATAGAAAAGATATAAGCAATTCAATAATACTCGGAACCTTGAAAAGTTTAAAACACCAAAATCAAAAATAAAAAATGATTAAGCTAGTGCATAAGCAATATGTCAACTACATTGAAAACAACTTTAAGATGAATTCTAAATATCTTTGGTCATATATTAATAGCAGAAATAACACAACAACCATTCCAAATAATATGACCTGCAATGATAATTCTTTAGGCAATCCTCAGGAAATTCTCAACGCATTTGCTGAGCACTTTAAAACTATTTATATAGAATATAGATCATCCAAGTACGCACACTCTGATAACATACATGGGAATGAGCAAGTACTGCCACAATTAGTACAACTCAACGAAGATAAGATATGTAAAGCTATCAAGAAGTTAAAAAACAAATGTACCGCTGGCCCTGATGGTATACCGTCATTTCTTATCAAAGACTGTGCTAATGTCTTAGCGAAACCCTTTCTTATTTTATTTTATTAAGCCTTTAACAGTAATGCATTCCCGGACTTATGGAAAGACTCCAAAATTATCCCCGTTTTTAAAGAAGATGATCGGACTGACATAAAAAATTATCATCCCATCCCCGTCATCAATAATTCTAGTAAAGCCTTTGAATTCGCTCTATATGAGGAGCTCCACACATATGTCAACGAACAAATCTCCCAAATCAACACGGCGTTGTGGCACGCCAGTCAACAATCAGCAGTTTGATCTGTATTACACAATTTGTTTCGGAGGTGTTGGATAGTAATGGACAGGTAGGTGTCATTTATACAGTCTTCTCAAAGACGTTCGACAGACTTGGTCACGGCATTTTACTAAGTCTCTGCTTTCGACTATACCCGACATTTAATTCTATTCTGGTCGTCCTACTCAAAATGTACAAACCAATATGTTCAATATCGTCGGCATAAAACTGAAAGAATAGTTTGTACTTCCAGGGTCCCACAAGGATCAGTATCGGGCTCCTTATTCTTTATTTTGTTTATAAATGACATCGTACTTGGTCTGAATTGCCATTGTCTACTATATGCGGATGACCTCTAACTGTATTTCGCTGTTAAGGATGAATCTGACTGTTTGCTACTACAAGCTGCCTTGGTTCTAATAAGCGATTGGTGCACCTCAAACCTCCTACCTGTCAATGTTGCTCAATGTAGCGCTGTCACCTATACTTGAAAATTGAATCCTGTGCTGCGGAAATACAATATAAATCAGATACAATTAAATAAACCAGAGGCATTTAAAGATCTGGGCATTACTTTTGATAGTAGGCTGAGCTTTACTCAGCACATCAATATCATTATATCATCAGCTTACAAAATACTGGGATTTATCGTTAGAAACTCCGATGGGCTCAACAACATCGACACATTAAAAATACTGATTACGTCTAATTACGCTGTACAAAGTGAAGCTATCCAGCAAATTCATAGACAATTTTTAAAATGTATGTCATTTGAGGACGAAAAACCTATCCACCAATAGGATTTCCTCATGATAAGCTACTAGAGAGGTTCAATGCTGATGAACTGATCAGAAGGCGGTTTTTTCACTCTGTTATGTTTTTGCATAAACTTGTCAACGACAAAATAAGGTGCCCTGAACTATTGGCGAAAGTCAATGCTCTTGTTCATATGCCACTGGTGCGAACAAGATTAACTAATCTTCTTTATTTACCCACACTAAGAACAAATCTTGTCACAACTGGCATGATATTCAGGATAAAATTAACCTTTTCAATTGCAATGTAGCGGATAAAATAACTGCCTGCTTTATCAGTTTATTCATCATATGTGCATTAATTAACCTATATGTACATTTATAATCTTGTTATATTCTGTATTATTTCTATATTAAGTATTTTGCTACAGTGTATTATTTTCTACTCTGTAATTGGAATATTGTCCTGTTGGGTAGTGTATAATAACAAATAAATAAATATATCCAATTTCTTTTCATCGCCTAAAATGCTTTTCCTACCAAATTTAGGAATAGCTGTGTCATTTCCAAATTCACGAAATTTGTTTTCTACTCTACTAACCGTAGACTAAGAAATGCGACGGCCATGATACTTAGTATTGAAGATCTCGCATACCTACTTCTATGCTCTTCACCAAACCCCAATAATATCACTCGCTTCGCTCGTATTATTAATCTAGCCATTCGTGCAGTAAAGAAGGGCTTTTTACAATTTTATCTTAAATAACTATTATTCAATAGAGGTTGTTAATGAAAAAATATATTTATCACATTTCACATAAATAATATATTGAGGCTACGTCTATTGTCTAGTGACCTACCTCTCGTTCTACCTTCTAGCGGCAAAGTTATGTAATCTTAGGCGGAA
Organism: Stenurella melanura; assembly: GCA_963583905.1. Taxonomy (NCBI): domain Eukaryota; kingdom Metazoa; phylum Arthropoda; class Insecta; order Coleoptera; family Cerambycidae; genus Stenurella; species Stenurella melanura. The sequence goes on along the minus strand of OY757314.1, from coordinate 36,505,350 downwards.
GTTGCATACATGGTATATAATCCTTCCGAAGGGGTGCAAAGCAGCGACTGTGTTGTTTATGAAATGTAAGGCCATGATACTATGAACTTTGAAGTATCATGATGTTAGGCAGGTAGAAAATTTCTAATGTTCTATAAAGGAAAGACTCGACAAAATTTTAAAGGGGGAACCTCATTCCTGGCATCGGTAATTGGTCTCAGTAGCGGAAATAGGTCGACGTTAATAAACAAATTTCAAAAAAGCTTTGTCTATGAACTTTAAATAAACAATATTTCATTCGTCACTATCCGAGTTTTCAGAACTTGAATCGGTATTTACATTAATAATCATTGGATTAATAAGTGGTAATATAGAATATTCATTTTCCTTTTTTATCACATGAGATACACACTTCCTCCATATATCGCTTCTGCCTATCTCGTCTACTATTATCCTTATATTCTTTAAGACAGACTCACTTAATTGGGGAGATCAATTATACTGACGTAGTCTTGTTTTTACATCAGCCCACAATGGGGTTGAAAATGCAATAATATGGAGGCAGACGTAAAATAGTATGATCGTGTGCTTCAAAACTTTTTTCAACGGCATATTCCTTTCTAAAATGTTGCTTTCCAATCATTTCTAATAAAGTCTTTTTTGTGTTTTTTCTGGTATTTCCAAGCCTTTATTTTTACAGCATTCAATGATATCGCCTTTTCTTGTGCTGGCGTTCGGAATTTTTGTGTGTTGCTGCGTACGACGGATTGTCCATATCAGTTACAGAATTTGGTGGGATATTTGGTAACAGCTGTTCCTTTGCCAACTTCTCAAATAATTCAGCTGTCATATACTCGTGGTAGTCGGCAGAGGATTGCTTGATATTTTTAGCAGACAACAACAACGCATTTGGAATAAAACCGTTTTTGCTTCCAGCATGTAGAATAATAATTCATTTTCCCCTAGGACATGGAGCACTCAAATTAAACTTTTACCCAACCGTATTGAACTACATCATGGCTGTCAAACCATGTTTCGTCAAGATAAATTATGTCTCTATTTGCACCTCTGTATTCTTCTATTTTACGCAGGTACTCGTGTCGATGATCAACGATGCGTGCTGATTCCATAACTACCATTCGTTTGTCCATTTTTTTGTACCTAAAACCGCAATCGAGCAAAACGTTTCGCAAAGTATCTAATGATTTATAATTATAATCTGAATAGTCGCGTAACTTATTCCTAATAATTTGTAATGTGGACACCTTCTATTCATTGTAAAAGTCATACACAAATCGACGAATGACATCTTTTTGTCCAACTCTTTTCCTTTTAATAAAATGATCAACTATATCCCCGACTCTAATAACCCCAAAATTAGTAGTACGGCTAAATTTGGTTAATTCACAAATCCTCTTTAAAATTTGATTATATAAAGAATCAATATTTTCGCATTTTAAACTCGAGTAAATGTTCAAAATAACACTTTGAGTTTGAACATATAAGTCTTTATTTTCAAATTCTGCTTGTATAGGCTCTGTATCAAAATCGTCCGTGTCGTTGTCGAAAGGCCTCCAAAATGCCATTTATTTGTTATTGTTTCTGACGCACCTATTTCCTGAAAACTTGTGAAAAAGCATTCTTTGATGCCAGAATGTATTTTTTACCGAAATTATATTTTAGGTAAAAAGAAAATTACTAAATTTAATAACAGTTGAATATTTGAAATCAGTTTTTGCCTTCTATTCCAGGTTTTCTTTCATTTTAAGGCCATTGAAATCATATTCAATGTTTTACATTTACGTAGATATTTACCTAAATCAAATGTAAAGTAAAAAGAAATTGCAAATCAGAAATTCCACGTGTGTTTATTAATATATATAGATTGGCCGACATATAAATATAAATGATTTATTTGCAAAGGTACAACAAGAAACATCTCAGTTCTAATTTTATCTCCTCGAGCTCGACTAAACATTTTTTTCAAGTAAGTGGATGACAAACTGTCTAAAGAAGTTGAAATGAAATACATCTTTTATAGAGTTTTGTTCTTTTACAAATGACAACTTTGTTAGCATCGAAAAGTAAACAAGACTTTTTCTTATATTAAGAGATCCAAAAAAGACATCTCCTGTCAACAAATTTTAGGCGGAAATTACGCAGTTCTTTTGTTTGTGAAGCGATTTTGCGTGAAATATAAAAGATAGTTCTAATGAAAGGCTATTTCCTCTTGTGATTTAAGAAATGTTGTCGTTACAATGCGTAACACACACTTTTCACATTTTACTTGTGATAATGGGACTGATTTTAAATGAAAAACGATCGACATATAAATATGTTTTAGATAGGGTAGGACGTAATAAGTGTAAAATTTCTAAAACAATTATTTTGTAATATGTTGGAAAAGTCATTAGCTTATTATATCAAATTGACTTACTCAGTCACATTTTGACAAATATTTTTAATAATAATTATAATCATAGAACTGAAGTCTTTATCCAGAAAATCAATTTGCAATATACTACAGGGTGAACGCAGATGTGTACAAAATATTTTCATCTAATAAACCGTTTTTTCATGTAAAGAAAGCACTGCCTTGGTGAATGTACATAACGCTAACTTAGTCAAACTTGAAGTTGGCAAAGTACTAAGACAGATTTATTTTTAGATTTAGTTCCATCACCAATTACATAACATCTATAGTGAAAAAGTAATTCGATGTGTGCTGAAGGCTGGCAGGGTACATTGGATTTTCAGATATTACCTTAGTTGCAGCGAGCGAGGATGAGCTCATATATCTAAAGGACAGGATTCAGACAATAAGCTCTGGTTATGGTTTAACGGTAAATAACAACAAAATTGAAATTATAATTACATATCCAGCAAATTACAACAATCCATACACATTAAGGATAACTGACTGTGAGGTAGTAAATAAAATGGGTTTACTTTGTGGATCTATGGATAATACTCCCCAACTAGTAATTTGATATTTTATAAAAGTTGTAGGAATATTTCTGACACAAATTTTATAAAACAACGTTACTCTCAGAAACACTTTAATTACGTTTTCACAGCAGCTATAAATGCAAAATTGGCACCATTCTATAAAACATTTCAGTCGTTGTTGATATTTTGTAATGCCTATTGGAACCATTACAAAATAATTTTATAAACATTTCCAGATGCCTTATGAAAATTTAGTACTATCACTATATTTTTATTAAAGCTTCATTTAGGTGTACGCACTTCACTGTTTGTTAAATTACTGCTATAAAACAACTAAACAACTGTTCATAAGAGCTTTTAAATCGTCACTATTTTTAAAAATGCTGCTTTATACACACTAATAAAATAAAATAATTTCCAAAATGTATCCTAAAAGTTGAAGAAGTATTTTTGGCATCAAAAGCATATGGCATTGTGATTTAATACTAGGTACCTAATAACCTATAATAATTATTTAAGTGACTTGTTCTGGCTTACAACGACTGCAATTTTTGATGCGGACAAAATTTTACTGTGAACTATGGCCATATTTTTAATATATTTTTAATGCGCCTCACACCTATTGATGATCTCTAATAACTTTTGAAATTTTGTAAATATCAATTTTATGAATTTGAGTTTTCTTGCAATGTAACTTAAACTAATTTATTTTAAATATTATCTAAATGTTATTTGTGGCATTATCTTAATTTTTTTTCCTTCTTCAATTCTTTGGGACTTCCTGCCACATGTATGTTTTCTTTTAAGCGGTGTTAGGGGAGTCTACAAAATATATCACAATTAACCAGTATGTAGCGTTGAACAATGTCGAACGGTTCAGAGAGCTCCGTTTGTAAACGCTGTAAAAAAGTGGCAAAAAGTGCTTTAAAGTGTAATAAGTGCGAAACACAATTTCATATCAGTTGTGCAAAATTGTGTAATGTAAAATTTGTTGACGACAACACAATAATATGTTGTGAAAATATGGGAAGTTCGGAAAATGACGCGGCCTTTTTTGATGCTATGGAGGAATTATCTGGCCCAGAAAAAAAGGTAGATTTACACTTATTTAACTATATAATCAAACAAAAAGACACTATTATCAGTGAGTTAAATGAAAAAGTGAAATTATTAAACAATCAAATTGAAATGATGAATAAATATCAGGCAAACTGCAGTATAAAAGAAACTGTCCAAAAACGCGATAACATAAAAATAAGTGATGTCGCAAAAAACTCAGCTATAAATAAAAATATAAACGAGTCTAAAAACTCAACAATGACTGTATCTAGCAATACGAATATAAATATACCAAAGAACTCAGCTATAACAAAAAAGGACTTATCAGCTGGTCTTTTACAAGTGGAAAGCGAAGCCAAATTGAATAAATATATTAATTTAGCAAAAGAGGATACGCCTCGTAATACACCCTCGACTTCAACTGCCAAAGAAAGTGAATGGCAGCGAGTTTCTAACAAACGAAGGAGACGATCTGTTATTGTTGGAAATAATAAGGAATCGGTCATACAGGGTGTACCAAAATATGCCATTCTTCATGTATACAGGGTAGATCCACAAATAACAGCTGCCGAATTGACAAAACAGCTGAAATCTCATTTGCCAGAAGTAGTGTGTGAGGCTATAACGCCAAAACATCCTGGGCTTTATTCTTCATACAAGGTCTCCATATATGAGTGCAATTTTAAGAAAGCGATGGATCCATCAATATGGCCTTTTGGTGCATGCATCAGCCGTTTTTTACAGATGAGCAGGAAGAATGTGGTACCAAAGGATTAATGTTTGATCCCAATATTCTTCTACTTAATATAAATACTTTAAACAACGATAAGATTAATAATTTGAATTTGGATATAAGCAGATATCCCAGTTTAAATATTTTGTGTCTAGTTGAAACTGGAATCAAAGCAGATTTAATTAATTTAATACATATTAGTGGATATACATTAATAAGCTCGTATTGTAGATCTTCACTTAAATGTGGGGGTGTAGGAATTTGGATAAAAGATAACATTAATGTAAAAGAAATTAATCTAGATAGTTATTGTATAGAACAACATTTTGAAATTTGTGCTGTTTCTTTTAAACAAAAGAATACCACGGTAATAATTTTAAATTGCTATAGGTCTCCTTCTGGGGACGAAGGTATATTTTTAAATAATATTGTTGATGTTTTAAATCATTTGTACAAACCTTATATTGATTTTATTCTGTGTGGCGATTTTAATTTTGACATGAATAAGAATACTTATTTTAATTCTTTATGTACTGTATTGTCCAGTTTTAATTTAAAATCTGTGGTAGGGTGGCCAACTCGAGTTACAGACACTTCCTGTACTGTGATAGATCATATTTTTATTAATTTTAATAACAGTGGAATTTGTTCAGTGCTAGACAATACTATTTCAGATCATAGAACAATTCTGTTAGAATTACATTCTGAGAAAGTTAATTCGCAGAGCATAAACTGCATAAAAAGAAGTTTTAATGATAGCGCAATTTTAAAGTTTGAACAAGCACTTCAAAATGAAAATTGGTACTCTCTCTATAATATAAATGATCTCAATTCAGCATTTTATTATTTCCACGAAACATTTTTATACTATTTTAATTGTTATTTTCCTGAACGTAGATATTATTTTAATACACAGAGTGATAAAAAGTGGGTAAATGACGCGGTTAGATCATCAAGTACACATTTGAGGGATCTGTATGTTTTGAAAAGAACTTATCCTGACTTAACTTCTGCTTACAATGAGGCAAAAAAGATTCATAATAATTTAATTAATAAAACAAGGAAAAACTATTACCAAAATAAAATTGTAAACTCACAGAACCCCACGCGAGCTGCTTGGTATACTATATCAGAATTGTCAAACAAAAATAAAAAACATACTAATATTAAAATAAACAACGACGAAAATATTACTGAAAATCCAGAGATGGTTGCATCATTGTTTAATAATTTTTTCATCGATACCCCCATCAATATTATAAGCCAAATACCAGATACACTTCCCACTTCTTCATATAATCAATTAAGTAATATTGACTCCACATTGTTTTTAAGGCCATTTACGGAAGAAGAAATGTTCTTGTTATTAAATACTAAGCTTAAAAATAAAAAATCATCTGGACCAGATGATATACCTGGTTTTTTAGTTAAGAAGACTCTAAAATCATTGATAAAGCCACTTACTTACTTAGTAAATATGTCTTTTGAAACCGGAACGTTCCCTGAAAATTTAAAAATAGGTAAAGTGGTGCCTATTTTTAAGAAAAAAGATCCACATCTCCTACAAAACTATAGGCCTGTAACAGTACCTTATAGTTTTTCGAAAATATTTGAGTATTGTTATTTAGACCGTCTATTAAAATTCGTAAAAAAATTTAAGATATTGTCCGAAAAACAACACGGTTTTCAATGTGAAAAATCAACATTAACAGCTGTCAACTCATTTTACAATCAAATAATTCAATATATTGAAGCAGGAGAATGTCCTGTTGGGATATTCTTTGATTTTAGCAGGGCATTCGACTGTGTTAATCATGAAAAGTTGTCTTCCATATTATGTGACTATGGTATTAGAGGACAAGCATTAAACTGGATCGAGTCCTTTTTAAATAATCGTCAGCAGTATGTGAGCATACGTCATCATAGCCAAAATAAAATAAACAGAATAAAGTCTGAATGTGCCTTTTTGAGCATGGGAGTTCCACAAGGCTCAGTATTAGGCCCGGTGCTATTTATATTATATATTAATAAACTTGAACTTAGTTTGGGCAATGAGTTCTTTTCAATGTATGCTGATGATCTTTCTATGATTGCTTCAGATTCCATTAACAGTGTATTAAAAACAAACTGTAATAATGTAATAGAAAAGGTATCTACGTTTTTTAATCAACATCATTTATATTTTAATGCAGATAAAACGCAGCTAATTCGTTTTCATACCAGGCAAAAAAACTGTGAATCAATTTCTATTAATATCAATAATTCACTTATAACAGATACCCATGATGGCGTGAAATTCTTGGGTTTATATATGGATGAATGTTTGAACTGGAAGACACACTGTGTACACCTGATTTCGAAATTGGCTTCGTTTTCCTATTTAATTAATAACATTAAAGCAGTACTCACAAAAGTACAATTACTAAATCTATATTATGCCCAAGTAGATTCTAGATTAAGGTATGGTGTCTGTTTTTGGGGAAACTCCACTCTATCACAGAATGTTTTTATTGCACAAAAACGTATATTACGTTGTATGGCAGGTATTTCCAGTACCCAATCTTGTAAAGAAGTGTTTAGGGAATATAATATTCTAACCTTGCCAAGTATGTACATATTTGAAATGTGTGTTTATGTTTTCAAACACAAAGACAAATTTATTATTAATAAAAATGTTCATGGTGTAAATACTCGAAACAAAGAGGACTTCCGCATACCACATGCTAGACTAAATGTAACAAGTAATTCTCCAAATTACCTAGGCCCTAAGTTATTTAATCACTTACCTGTTGAGTGCAAAACAGCTAAGAATTTATTTCATTTTAAATGTAATTTAAAGTCATTTCTGTTGACTGAATGTTTTTATTCTGTATCTGAATTCTTTTTTATCTAGTTTGTAACTCATATTGACTATTCCTATACAATGTAATATTGTCTTTATGGAAAATAAATTATTATTATTATTATTATTATTATTATTATGTTACTGGTAAAAAACCTCTACGCCTGTGACGTTTACGTCAAAGGATCAATTAAAGGTTGGTTTTTATAAATAAACAACACAAATAAGTATAAAAACTTGAAATTAAATATTTCGCCGACGTTTCGGAAATCTAATGTTTCCTTTTTTCAAGGCTTTTTTGAAAAATCTTTTTTGCTGTGTATGACAAATACACAGCTCTAAGAATGTTTGTTATATTCAATATCCATAGATACTTACTATTTACATAGAACTGTTGATATAGTTAACAGTTTTTTAGTTTTTATACAATGTTAAGTTTGTGAAGTTCTTCTTTTAACATTGGCAGCCAAGTTGTATAGACATCTACGGAACAATTCGACACGCAATTATCCTCATTCAATAATATTATCGCGGATTCTTTAATTTTTCTTTTTTACTATCTGCCTCTTTTGTTCAAATTTTTGCCAAGTCCCAGTTTATTCTATGTCCGTTCTCCCACGCGTGTTCGCAGATCTTGGACCTATGAATTTCATTTTTTCTGATATAATTTTGATGTTCGCCCAATCTTACACTAAAAGGTCTGGATGACTCACCCACGTATTGTTTGTTGCACTCACACGGAATACTATAAATGCAGTTTTTTTAATCTTGCTCGTGGTTTGTCGATTTCGTCTTTGTCAAAATAGATCTTAAAGTATTGCAGATTATCCGAAAAGTTGCGCCGCATCGGTGATAGATTTATAGTATTCCGTGTGAGTGCAACAAACAATACGTGGGTGAATCATCCAGACCTTTTAGTGTAAGATTGGGCGAACATCAAAATTATATCAGAATAAATGAAATTCAGAGGTCCAAGATCTGCGAACAAGCGTGGGAAATCGGACATAGAATAAACTGAGAGTCGGCAAAAATTTTAACAAGAGGCAGATAGCAAAAAAAGAAAAATTAAAGAATCCGCGATAATATTATTGAATGAGGATAATTGCGTGTCGAATTGTTCCATAGATGTCTGTACATCTTGGCTGCCAATGTTAAAAGAAGAACTTCACAAACTTAACATTGTATAAAAACTAAAAAACTGTTAACTCTATCAACAGTTCTATGTAAATAGTAAGTATCTATGGATATTGAATTTAACAAACATTCTTAGAGCTGTGTATTTGTCATACACAGCAAAAAAGATTTTTCAAAAAAGCCTTGAAAGAAGGAAACTGATTAGATTTCCGAAACGTCGGCGAAATATTTAATTTCAAGTTTTTATACTTATTTGTGTTGTTTATTTATAAAAACCAACCTTTAACTGATCCTTTCACGTAAACGTCACAGGCGTAGAGGTTTTTTACCAGTAACATACTGGTTAATTGTGATATATTTTGTACACTCCCCTAGCACCGCTTAAAAGAAAACATACATGTGGCAGGAAGTCCCAAAGAATTGAAGAAGGAAAAAAAAAATTATTTTAGTAGCCATAACTGTATAATTAGCATATTTCTGACTCCATAAATTCTAATAAACATTTGATATTATAAATTTTCATATATGTCATATTTACCATCACGAATGCTGGCCTTTCAAAATGGCCTCCATCTATAAAATACTTTTATGAGAGTAGCAAGCATTTCACGATATTTAAATTATTAGACGATTCCTATAAAACATCTATAAAATAATACGCCTTAGTATAACATTTTCGTGAATCTTATAAAATAGATCACTCACTTTCACAATAATTTTGTAGCTCTTATGATAAATCTGTTAGGACTGAGTTGTAAATGCAACCATGGAAACGGAATCTGTTCAGTTTGCATAATTATAACCTAGAAATTAGTAGCAGTAAATCACCTTATTTACAGAGCTGGATATTTATATGGTTTATTTATTGCCAAAAACGCATTTACTTTTCCTAGTGGAAACAACAATACTTTGGCATATGACCTGATACGTTAAGAGTGCAGTGATTGAAATGCTTCGTTTCATTTTACAGCAGTATAAACTGTGTCTTATTGCCAAAACCACTACACTGTTAATACATGTACCTAATATTTTTACAATCACTTATTAAGTTTCTCCATTGTCCTAAATCTGATGTTTTTAGTTTCACCGTTATTGATCTGTCAAGATCTACACCGCTCTTGTCAATGTTGTTAATCAAAATTTTGTCAGCCACCACATTTTTATGCTCTAGTAAACAATTTTGTTTTGTAATGATTTTGTTGCTGTTTACATATTACAGCAAATACAATGCTGTATAATAATAATTATATAACATGCTCTAGAACACATTTATTGTTAAAATCAAAATTGTCACAAATATATCTTTAATATAACTGTTAGATGATAAGAAGTAACTATAAAATAATTCGAATGTATATTTATAACGGTGCTAAACATGCTGCTTAGTGTTGCTAAAAAATCGTTATAAAATTATTTAGTTTTATAAGATGTAATATTTTATAATTTGGTCACGAAAACATTTATAAAATAATTTCTTAACTCCATTATAAGATATTGTATAGTTTTGCTGTGGAAACGTTTTATTCATAAATTTATAAAATTGTTCAGTTGCAGACAACAAAATAGTATTTTCAGGAACTCTAATATAATCAATCTGCATTTAGCTTGCATACTGGCATACCTAGCGAAGCAGGTTCAATCCCTGCCTACCGCGAAATAATTTTAATTATAAAAATGCCCACAAGATGTAATCCGGACTCCACTATAAACTTCAGGGCCTCGTTTTTCTTTACCTAACACAGAATCATTCTGGATTTTCAAGGAGTTACCTCGGTGACTTGAGAAGCGGTTAAGAAAATATTTATTTATTTATAAGGAAGCATTAATAAAATAACAATAAAAGAGACTAACCGTAGAATATTTAAATTATAAGATAAATTTGCTGGTTGGATCAGCAAACAGCAGTTGAATAAAATTTTATGTGGAATACGAAGCATGCAAAAATCACTTGCCAATGCCCTAGTTTGTCTTGACACCTCTGAAGAATAAACCATTAGGGAAGCAGACAGAAGGTGTATTGGTGCTTTCGAGATGTGGAACGGGGAAATTTCAATTTCAAACTTCATTATAACTGACAGCCAACGGAACGAAAAGGTTGGATAATTATTTAGAGCTGCCTGCTTCTCAGGAAGAACCTGTATTTCTTCAGATACGTTTTATGGGACAGGATGACAGAGGATAACGGTCTCCAACGTTTAATTAAATTCACATTATTTTAGTTGGTTAGCACTTTAGATGGCAGTACTTCATCTGCCACGCTTGCGTGTTAAATTTATAGCTTCACCATAGTTCTTTCCGTCAGCTCCTTTATGGCATCAGACCAACTTTTTGGAGGACGCCCTCTTCACTTTTTGCTATTTGGTTTTCATTGGAATGTCAACCATTATATATTGCCATTTAACCGGTAGATAACCCAAAAGTGAGAGGACTTGGATGAATATTATGCTGGAGAGCATTTTCCAAGACAGGTAATGATGGTCTAAATTAAAGAAAATATAACATTTTATTGGCGGGTAACAATGATGTCAGCAATTTTTAGATATCACAGACATTCGTCGCTCTCTTATATGTAGCAGTAAGAAGATTGAAATTCTTCAGTATTAGTGTCAGATCCCCGTGCATTATATTTTTTGCTATATTCTATGAAGATTATTATTCTATCCTCATCAACTGACTTAGGTGCCTCGGCAATCGATTCGCGAGATTACGATTTCTGTATTTCTGTCTCTACTTGCAGATTTGCGTTTGTCGTTCTACCGTCTGTGATCTCACAATGATTACTTTCGAAAAACCTTTCCAGAATTGACGTGAAACCTCAGTACCTCAGAGGAGAAATATATCAATACTGTTTTGATATCTTTAAGATATGCTTCACAAAAACAATAAATATGTCAAGATAGTGGGCTAAATGATCTGCCCTTTTTTAGAGAAATTACACATAATCCAACTTCAAGTTCCGTTTTATTTCTATACGTGTACTTCTGCAAATTTTGCATCTTACGAAAGAGCGTAGTCGGGTAAGCATGGGCCAACTGCCTGGGCTTGAATTTGGCTCATATTTTGGAGGTAAGTTCTTACCCATACAAGAATAATTTACCTCAAATGTCAGCTTGAATTTGTTTTTCCAAAGTTATGAAGGAATTTAAAAAATTAAAAAACTGGATTTTCTCAAACGTGAATGAGCCGAATCCGGGAGCTAAAATATATGTAGTCCAGGGCTTTATGTCGATTATAAAATAAATTAAAAGATGAATAGGGCGTAAAAAAATTATTGTAATTTTCCAACAATTTTCTCTTTATGAAATATTTGATGGAACACCACTATCCTTTTCTGTGACTTGCTCATATCCTGAGTAACAACATATATTTTTTGGAATAAGATTGTAAAATAGTTTAAAAAAATTAGTTTTGAAACATAAGAAAATTTCATTTTCTCAAATGTGAATGAGCCGAATTCGGGAGCTGAAATATATGTGGTCCAGGGGTTATGTCGATTATAAAAAAAATTAATACTCAATGTATTAAACGAATAGGAGGTAAAAGAAAATATTGTACTTTACAACAATTTTTTTATTTATGAACCGTTTGATGGAACACCAGTATCTTTTTTCTGTGATATGCTCTTATCCTAAGTAATAACATATATTTATTGAAATACGAATGAAAGATTACTTCATAGTGTAAGGAAATAAAAAACAAATTTTGGAAAATTAAGAAATTTGATTTTCTTAAATGTGAATGAGCCGAATCCAGGAGCTAAAATATATGTAGTTCGGGGCGTTATGTTGATTATTAAAAAAAAAATATACCCAATAAATTAAATGAATTACTTAATATCCTAAGTAACAACATATATTTTTTGGAATAAAATTGGAGGATTACTTCTTAGTGTAATAAAATAAAAAATAAATTTTGGCCCATGGGAACAAGGAAGCAACTTTATTTTCAGCTTGTGGCTCAATAAAATGAGTATTATTCGAATAATACAACCTACCCTAATGTGAAAGACATTTAATCTGTATCATTGTCTTCCTCAATCGCGGGATTTATATTGCGTTCTTAAATATAAGAATGCCAAATTTAAAAAAAAAAATTTGACACTATAAAGTAATCCTCCAAACTTACTTCAAAATATATATGTTGTTACTTAGGAGATTAACATATTGCAGAAAAAATAGTGCTGTTCCATCCAATAGTTCCATTTTTTTAAACCATTTTATCCCTCCTATGAATGGATTGCTGTTGACTGTACAGTTCGTTAGTACAATTCTTTTTAAAAGGTTAAGCCATCCACTGCAGTTGACAGATTTCATACATACTGTGCCTGTTTAAATAAACCTGAATAATTCATATAGAACTCTTTACTTTATATCATCCGCATATGAAGAATTTTCTTAACCCGAGGCATGACAATAAACGACAAGAGATACGATCATTTTATGATTATAATCAATATACGTGATGAAGTCCACGCTTCAAAACTTTGAGACAGCTAATCCATCTACAACTGAAACGAACAATTTTTAAGTTTTCGTGATGAAAGGTTTCTCTACCAGTTCTACATACAATTAATGTCTTTAACCAATTTTCATTTTCACATTGACGGTGTACGATTCATCTTTGATCAGTGATTACTACTCCTACAAATGTGACACTTAAATGCCAACTTGTTTACTGAATACATGATACCAAATAATTTGGTGCGCTTATTCAATATTCTTTCGGATAATGAAAAAGAAATAATCTTAGAAAATATTCTCTTTCTCACAATTCTCACATAATTCAGGTTCACTTTTGCTTACATGAAGTGGTTTCACTAGACAGTCACCATACCACAAAGTATTTTAAAACCAGTAAGCACCCTATAAATGGTGATGCTAAATTAAAATGTATCATAACAATAACAACTATTCACGTAATTCTAGCTAGCATACAAATAAAAACATCTTGAGTAACATTAAATCGAACTCACCGCTGTAAAATCCGAAAAATAATCTGGACTTTTACGAGCAGCCTGCATTGACGATTGAAACATATAGTGCAGTAAATAAATGCTGTATCCAATTCTTCCCAATATTTTGAACATTGGATGAGACAATATTAAATTAACAGCACCTGCAAAATATAAATAAATAATGGAGGTGATTTATCCTACCATTCTCAAAATAAGTAACATATAACGTGATGGCAGATTATAAGAATATCTTAGCATAATGTCGATCCCTGCTCTCCGTTTCTGAGATTGAGTCTCATAAAGCGAGGATATGCAAATTTAGTTTTTACGATAATTAAGCACTATTGGACAAAGCAGCATAAAATATGGAATGCTTATGTTTTGTGATATGACGAACGCGAAGGTTCTATTTATGTTTTTTATGCCTACAGTGATGAGATCTAATTACTTTTGAATATTTACAATTAAATATGAATGTAGAATTCATTTATCTTTGAAAAAGATACTCTTGTTGATGCTGTTGAGTTTTTCATTGGGAAGTAAAATACACTACTTTTATTATTACGAATTTTCATTGAGACGAATGAAGGAAAGCATAAAGCAATTCTTATATTAGACATAATAAGAGAAATTAATTTATACATCAGATTCAAGAACATAAAAGCTAAATTAAGATATTAGTTTAGTAATTATTTTAGTTTTTAAAAATGAGTATGTACATTCACTTATTACATTAGACATATGCCCAAACTCTGTTCTATTCCAGTTAAGATGCAAGAAAATCAACTTTATAATTGGGACAACCTATATACTTTTGTATATTTAGATTTTGTTGGCCGAAATACGTCTGATTTAATCCTCAGATATTATTTTGATTTTCAAAAAACAATTTTTACTTCCCTCACATACCGAAGGGAAGTATTGTATTTATGAGAAAATCACCCTCAGAACTTTTTAGGATTTTTACCTTTTAGATCGTGTAGATTACGAAAATATAGGTTTCTCAACTCAGAACAGTCAAATTGGATAGATAGCTGACGCTACTGTTAGCGAAGAAATTGTTAAACTTTCACTGGAAAATAAAGGGAATAAATAATGAAAAAATTTTGTTTGCTCAAATTTAAAATTTCCACGTTTCGTAGCATTCTAAACCTATTTCAGAAAAGAAATTTTGAAAATTTTTATTTACCAAATTTTTTTATTTTTTTTTACCACGAACAGATGGAAAAAACTTTGTTTTGCTCAAATTTAAAATTCTAAACCTATTTAAAAAAAACTGAAAATTTGTTTGAAAAAATTTGTAGTTTTTTTTACCACTACCATAGAATAGATGAAAAAAATGTTGTTCCCAAATTTATAATTTCCACGTTTCATGACATTCTAAGCTTATTTCAGAAAAAAAATGTCTACAAATTTTTTTTACCAACATTTTTTAAAACATTTTTGCCATTAGAATAGACGGAAAAAAATGTTTTGCTCAAATTTAAAATTTCTACGTTTCATTACATTCTAAACCTATAAATAAAAAAAAATAAAATTTAATTAGTAACCTAATTTTTTTATCACTACTAAGTATAGAATTGATGGAAACAAAAATTTCGCTCAAATTTAAAATATCCACGTTTCATTACGTCCTAAACCTATTTCAAAAAATTTTCAAAATAAAAAAAAAATAAAATTTGCAAATGGCTGCTCATTGCAAAAAAATTGCTTTTGCTCAAATTTAAAATTTACACGTTTCATGATATTCTAAACCTATTTCAAGAAAATGTTTTTACCACTAATTTAGAATAGATTATGAATTTTTTTTTACCACTAGAATACATGAAAAAAATTTTTGTTTGCTCAAATTTCCACATTTTATAACATTCTGAATGTATTAAAAAAAAATGAAATTTTTCAACCACCGCTATACTTCCAGTCCACTGCATGAATGCGAAACTGGAAATGTGAAAGATGACAATAATATTTGGCATATGCACCTACGAGTGCACCTATTATAGTTTTATTGGAAAATGTACAGGGTGATCTTCCCAAGAAATAATTCACCATGGTTGGCATTTGTAAAGGTATTTGCGCTAGCCTCCCATATTTGGCACCTGTTATTTTGGCACAATTAGTGCTGTTGGATGACCACTCTGTATATTTTCTTTACCAAAAGCTAACAGGTTTTTTTTTGTAATAATAGTGATAACTATATTCGGATTATTATTATTATTCTCAAAGTCATTTCGTAATTAATAATTTTTTGTGTGAGTGACCGCCATGCACAAATAAAGAGGAACTTCTGTGTAAATACCTTCACCGATTCTTTTAGTTCATAATTTTGTTCATAGATGAATTGTCTACAAGCACCAGTAAAATATTACACAGCCCCACAAAAAAAAGCTCAAACCCAGAAATTAAACCTACCAATCTTTATGTGTAACACTTTTAATGCCTAAATATTAAAAAGTGTTTCACCTGTGCGAACGGCAGTTAGTTTTTTGTTGGGGAGCATAGGGTCGTGGGTTAGGAGTGTGGACACTCAACGGGCGCCACTGTTCTGTTAATAAAATGTGATTATATAATCTTGCCAGCCAAGGAACAAGATTAAATTTCTAGCTATCAAGCGATGGAGTTCTTGAAATCTATCAATAATGTCAAAATTTGCACTTTATTGTCAAATCTCAAAATCTAGGCAAATATCAGGTGCACTAGTACAAATAACAAGAACAGGTAGACACTAAACATTTACTACAACACAAGTTAGTTGACTTGGTCTATACGCAACGAAGAAAATTCTATATGTTTGCCCTAACAAAACTATTCAAGTGATTTATAATATCTTTAAGAGGTTCTCTCGCAACCATGAATCATATATTATTCAACGAGTTATAGTTTTCAACAGTGAATTAAAAAGTATGACTACGAATTTACATTCTTTAGGAAAAATGGTGTAGTCAAGCCTACAGCTTGTCACCAATGTGTAAGGTAAATGAACAAAAGTTCATGAGCTTAATAAATTACAATATTCACTGTGAACACTCAGATGTTAATGATGATCTAAAATATGTATGTTCCCTTAAAATATTTCATGTACTATGTGGCCAAAGGCATACTAACCTCACGTGGTACCATGCGTTGTCCTTACAATAAGATCTTAAAGCATTTCAATATTCCACACAAATTTAGCGTTAAACTGTGATTGCAAGAATGATAGTATGGTTTAGTTTAATATATGAACAAAAAATCACTGAATATATCTATTATAATTTCTTCAAAAACATACAGCCAAATTGCAAAAAAAAAACCTGATCGGAGCCTTGGCATACTCCTTGGCTACTGCAGGGTAACCTTTCACCACTTTCTGCACATTCTAGCCGCTGCCTACAACCATGAATGCATACCGGACACCAGACTGTCTACATCAAATCGCTTGGAGACTGCTGCGAACAACTTTCCAAGCCATAACTTCTCTAAATGTCAGCAAGACCCATACATAACTAAATATTTGAGTAATAGACTTCCTCGTATTACTACTCCTCTAAATACTAGGCCCCATATAACCAAAATTACAGCACGAAACAGCTGGGCTCTTACATTAACTGCTAAATTGCCTGACCCAAGTATAGGCCTATCCAAACATAAGCCTGTCTAGACACTCTGTGATAATTACAACAAATAAGAACTAAATAAAACTCCAAATAAATAAAATAGAAGCTTACCTCACATAGAGAGTATTACATAACTTCACGAAACGCGTGGCGTCAAAATTAAGGCAACCAGAAGAATTCCTTCCTGGAATTTACACAACGCTTGCGGCAAGGCGGCGAGGAATCGATGAGGGACACAAATCCACAACTGTGATAGCGATGTAGAACCTCAAATCCTCCACAAAAATCAAGACCGCTGTCCGCCTACCTCGTGTCTCCGTCAAAACTAGAACACCGGAAATCTGCCAAAATTTCCCCAGTGTTGCCAACTTGAGCACATTGCGAACATTTTCTATAGCCAATGATAATGCGCCACCAAAAGACTTAGTAATCAAAGGACTGAATTTCACGATAAGACTTTTGCAGATATGCGACACGCTACGCCTTTCAGAGTACGAGTGGTTGCATACCTCTCTACTCCAGTAAGTGAATTAATTAGAGTCAATTTACTGCAAATAAATATGAAATTATTCATGTAGCTTCTTCAAATGCTACGTATGTATTTGATGTCGTCATCAGAATTTCATTTTATCATTGTGTTTTTTTTATCTTAGATTTTTATCTCTGAAATAGCATTTTTAGATTTTAAAATAAAAAAAAACCCTACGTTATAATAAAATTCTGATCGCGGCATCTGATTCAGGAGGTCAAAGTACAAGGTACGTTGAGTTTCTATACTCCGTTCGCCCAAAAAATTCAGCTAAGCCACTCCCCACAAATGTGCGCTAAATTTGAATATAATATTTCTATTGGTTGAATGTGTAAAACCCATATTACAAGCAACTATGTCGAAAACGCTAATATATGAGGTATTTTTCCTCTGAGACAAATCGTTTTCAGCCTCAAATCTTATGCATGGTTTTAGAAGTAACTGTTGTTATTTTCTGTTATTCCTATTCGTCATAAAATGGTGTTCTTCAATACTGTCGTGCATATTTGTGTATATCAAGGTACGCAATAAGAACGATTTATAATACTGATTAAATGTCAGAACCATGTTTTTTAAGTAAAAAATTCATTCTTGTCAAATTAATTATGAATCAAGCTCAAGCCCTTTCTCCACCGAAAAAACGGAAAAACAAAAATTTTTCGGTTAAAGAGAAGGAAAATATTGTGAATATCTTTAAAGCTTGTGCTGCAGAGAACCCAAACAACTTTAAGACACAAAACGTCGAGTTTACTGCAAAGGCAGCAGGTAATTTTTTTTTTGTATTATACAGGCATGCTCAAAGTACTTTCTCTCGAGGCATTCTTAGTTTAACAATGTATATTTATTATCGTTTATATTTGAGTTTATTTTTATTATCTATATTAATTGTACATAATTTATGTGTGAGTGGCACAATCAGTATTGTTAAAAAATGTATTTGTTGAATAACCACTGTTCCTCGCTGGTTTTTACTTGTAATAGTATAAAAGAATATATACAATTTATTATACCATTCAATAATTTTTGAATTTTCCCGATTTTATAAATTTGTAGCGTGTGAAGCTGGTTGCTGCCCTCAATGGTATAAGCAAAATGGGGAGTGGATTAGCTGAATCTCTTGGGCGAACAGAGTATGGGTTTGAACTTCTTTTTTTTTTCGTATGCCTGTGTTATCTTCTTAAATACTAAAATTGAATACAGTTTACTCTTCATTAAGTAGGTTCGAGAAAGCAATCCCACTCAGGGCTAAGCTATTCAAAATAAGGATTATAAAACGTTGAATAACAATACATTTCTTTTTTTGAATTACCGATTTATTGAAGAGAGGAAGTAGACATTATGCATATCATTTATTTTGTAATGCAAAAGTATAATTAAACAAGAGGTTGATCCTGGGGTTTCATTAAAAACAATTTTATTAAAAAAACTAAGATGACTAAATTAAAAATAGAAAAAAATATTTTTTTTTTTAAATAAAATTAATGTGTATTGTATCATATGTATTTTGGCCAACAGAATCCAAATATGTAGAAATATATAGGCTGTCATTCAAAAATTTTATTTTCATGTAATTTTCATCGAAACCAGAGGTTTGGCAGTTTGGTTCTTTGCATCATATAATTGGAAATTTATTTCATATCACCGAACAAATTTTAAAATAATCCATTAACCCATTCAAGAGGTACAAGGGTATCCCTATTGCCTGAACTACCTCTACAGTGTTTGTGCAGAGTAGGGGAAAATCTGTCGGCACTCTCGGCCATGTCACTCTCGTTCATTTACTTCCACGTATATTTTCATACCGAGTCGCACTATAACAAGTTTTATATCAAAAATTCGTATTGCTGTTAGTCATCGAGTGTTGAGCATCTTGCAATAATTCCGTTTCCTCTATCTGTACGTTCGCTTGTCTGTTCGTTTGTCGGTATGTTTGTCTGTCTGGATGTCCCCGTATCTTCTGTCGATTTTCTCGTCTATCCGTCTATCACGTTTCTTGTAAGCACGATAACTTAAGAGAGGAAAATGCGATCGTATTGAAATTTGTACGGTCAGTCAGTATTTACCGAAAAAGAACCCAATTGTTTTTAAAAAAATTGAATGGTAAATATATGTTGTATTAAATATATTAATAAGACTGGTGTAGCTGAAGAGGGTTGCAACTTTGATGCGGTTCTACAAAATAAGAATAGCTCATAACAGAATTTTGAGTGTTTGGCCAACATAGCTGACATGATCGGGAGATGTTCACAATTTAGAATATGGCGGTTACACCTGAAGAACTACTTATTTTCAGAGAACAGCGAAGAGTACTACGATAATATTTATTTAATATTATTTTTATTCCTGTTCCGCCCTCTAATGGCGTGTATATCAGCTCATACGTAAAAGCCATGCAACTTTTGGCGGGAGTTGCATTCGAAGAGATTCAATAAAATTTCCAGATTTGGGGTAGCTCGTCTTCTGGGGTCGCTAACTGGCGGAAACACACCGATGATAATTAAGCGAATAGGAAAAAATATATTTAATGTTTTTAATTATCTACTTTATAAATCTTCTAATCGAATTATTTCATTTCATACCGTATATGAGAGATTGGAAACAACGCTGATATGGAGAGTGCCGTTTGGGGGACCAAGGGGCCGTTCATAAAATACGTTCGCAAATAAGAGCGAAGGAGGGGTATTACTTAGCGTGACGAGATATGACAAGGGGGAGGCGGGGGGTCTATAAAATGTGATGTTCGCAGTTCATCAATTTTTTTCAATTTTTTTCTTAACTTGACAATTTTTAAAATTTTTTCATTATGATAGAGAGTCATTCTCATGCACTTATAAGCCTGTAAATAAACATATGGATAGTCAAAAATTAATGTTTCAGATTGTATACACTTGTTTATTTACTTATGTGGTCACAATAGGGACAACTTAATATAATATATTTTAACGAACATTTACTTATGTTTAATATGTCGTTGAAAACATATTATCTAAATAAAAAATATTTTAAATTGTTCATCTGTATGCTACTTTTAATTACAAGAAATCGTTTATAGGGCGGTGGGCTAGCATTTGTGACATAAAATTTGTTAGGGGGGTCGCTGGAGGTGTGACTTAGTGTGACAAAGGAAGAGGGAGGGGTGAAATTCTGAGTGACGTATTTTATGGATGGCCCCCAAGATGTTTAGTCTCATAATTTTTTTTTGTCGATACCGAAGTTTTGGAATAACGTAGGCGAAAACGTCAATATTCAAGTTTAATCAGATCATCACGTTTTTGTAGAGCAATCGAAGAAAATGATGGTAGATGATTTTAAATTGTGCAAACTTCTTTTGATGATGTCAATTTAGTTGTTGAAAACGTAACTAGAATATGTTTTTTCCAATGTTTGTTATTTGTAAAAGTGAGAAAATCGATTTACCTCCATTGCCATTTACGCAGCAAAATATAATCCACATCAAACCCAGAGTCCAGCATGATCTGCTGCATGACAGAAACAATGACGAAAACATTCTATTGTATTTATAATTATCCATGTGAAATATGTGTGATACTACAATTACTGAGATTAGAGTAAATGCAGAAATACTCCATCCCAAAATATTAACAATGAAGTTGATTTGTATGCGCTTCCCTTTTGTCTTGAATAATGCGTAACCAAATACTAAACCAATAATATAGGGTGATGCTCTTGCGTGGGGTATAATATAATGTTTCTGGAAATATTTTGTGTCCAGTAGACGACGCCTGAAATTAAATGTACATGTTAAAGTAGAGCATTTATACTTTTTCATACTGGTAATTCAAAATAATGTTAATTTACTTTCAAAATTGCAAAACAAAACGACTTTTAGTTATCATATTATCCACAAATAATGGAATGCATTTTAAATTTTTACATCATCTTCAGATAATGTGAACCAACTATTTCTAAATTTCATTTAATACTCCATAATATTTTACTAACTTGATGTATCCTGAGATTTTTCGGTCATCTTTAAATTAAAATTCTTACATTTTCTTACGTTTCGGTTTTATTAACCATCGTCAGAGGAAAAACTATAATATTTATAATAACGTACGATCATTTTATGTCATTTTACAATTTTAATTTCATTACTTACAATTTAAGAAATTTTTTGTTTACACAATACTAACATTTTACGTTTATTTCTGTTGGAAGTTTGAATGCAACTAAATGCTGAACAAACGTATTGCCTGCTTTCTGGTCTGTGTTATGTCACTATTGGTACAGTTTATTTCATTTATGGATGTTATAGATATGAAGTTTTCTCTAATGGCTGGTAGTGTGAAATACGATATTTTAAGACATTATCTTGCGGACTTGATGGAAAGATGTAAAAATATATGTTGTTTAACAATATCCCCTTTTTTAGTTAATTTAACAAGTCAAAGTATGTTTCACTTAAATTCTCTATATCAGTGCGGCTGTTTATTGCGTTGTTATGTCTTTTGACTTGTAACATTTCATGTATTGTTCTTCGATGATAATTTGGTTAATTTTGTAAAATTTTTGTATTTTCAAAGTTAAAGCTATGATTATTGTCTAAAGCGTGTTTGGTAAGAGCTGTCGAATTTTAATTTAGTGTTCTTATATTATATTTGTGTGTATATATTCGTTTATGCAGGTATTGTTTTGTTTGGCCAATATATGTACTATTACAATTATTACAGTCTATTTTATAAATTGCGTTAGTTTCGTCTTTTGGTTGTAGTTTGGGGTTTAGTTTTGTAAAAAAAATTTTTGTTGTAGTATAAGGTTTATGCGCCACTATTATATTCTGTTTTTTTAATACATTTCAAATATTCTCGGATACTTTTGGTATGTAAGGTATGGATACATAGTTGTCATTATTCTTACTTTTTTGTTACAAATTAAAAGACATAACAACGCAATAAACAGCCGCACTGATATAGAGAATTTAAGTGAAACATACTTTAACTTGTTAAATTAACTAAAAAAGGGGATATTATTAAACAACATATATTTTTACATCTTTCCATCAAGTCCGCAAGATAATGTCTTAAAATATCGTATTTCACACTACCAGCCATTAGAGAAAACTTCATATCTGTAACATCCATAAATGAAATAAACTGTACCAATAGTGACATAACACAGACCAGAAAGCAGGCAATACTTTTGTTCAGCATTTAGTTGCATTCAAACTTCCAACAGAAATAAACGTAAAATGTTAGTATTGTGTAAACAAAAAATTTCTTAAATTGTAAGTAATGAAATTAAAATTGTAAAATGACATAAAATAATCGTACGTTAATATAAATGTAGTTTTTCCTCTGACGATGGTTAATAAAACCGAAACGTAAGAAAATGTAAGAATTTTAATTTAAAGATGACCGAAAAATCTCAGGATACGTCGAGTTAATTTGATACCAACGGTCAAGAAAATACAAATATTTATTTATATAATATTTTACCATAACTATTATCTTCATAGAGTATATTTATTTTTCAATTTTTTCTCAATTTATACTAGACATAGCTTGAAGACATGGGACCTTCGTGAACCGCCGAGCCGTACACTACAGCTTAAAAATAATCTCCATAGAATTCACTCACGTTAGTAAAAATCATATTCAAATTAGAAATTTTAACGAGCTTTCTCGGGCCATTCGAAAATTAATAATTCCGGAGTTCATCATAATCTAACTTGAGATTGTGAGCTGTTAATTTGCATATAATTTTATATGTATTATATATAAAGTTATTGCCATAATTCCGGAAAATAGTAATTTTAGTTAGTAATAACTTATTATAACTGCAATAACTTTGTGAGCAACACTAGAATAATTATGTATTAGATTCAAAGCACATAATTACGAATATTATATGTATTATTTTGCGTCGCACGGCGAGGCCAAACCGAACTTTTTCAAACAAATTAACTTTCAGAAGGTACATTATTGCCAAACGAGCTGATTTTTTAAAATACTTAGAACCAAATTCCTAATCGATCTCTCCAGGTGGAATTTTAATTTTTTCGCAAGGAAATTTAAGCCCTCCTCCTATTTTGGAGCAAAGTGGCTGAATAATAATGAAGCCTTATTCCTTTTTTAATACGACGCAAGAAACTGAAAGAATTGAAACCTCTAGTAATGTACGAGTAATTAAAATAAATCGCATATTCATAATCTTTAAAACGAATTATGACAGATGCTTTACAGTGATGGTTCAATAGCGCCAACTGGTGAACCAAGAACTGTTAGCCTTTAGTAACCTCCTCATTTTTATGGCTGCAGAGGTTAAAAAGTTTTAGCTTAGTGGTAGTGCGGAGTTAACTGAATATTAATACTGTAGATTCTGAAGATAATTTTTAACGTTAAAATAGTATTAACTGGAAATCGTTAAAAATACTATAACTAAGACTAGCTCACGACTTTTTCAATTATTACATATTTATTGCTAAATAAAATTATTTAGTTATTATTATTTTTCGAATCATCTTTACATAAGCTACTTGTAATATTAATTTCATTATTTCTGACTACTTTGATAAAATAAACAAGAAAATTGCTATAAAACTACTTACTATTGAAAATAGTTCTCTAGTGTAACGAAATAGATAGTCATCATAATTGTAATAGAAGATGACCATCCATAGGGAGTACTGAATGACAACATCATTAGCTAAGTTATCCCATATAGATTACCACCACAGACCGGCTGGTAGCAAGTAATTAGATCGTCACACTTGGCTGTAAGATTAATGTTGTCTATCTGTGAGAATAAGCTAATTAATTTTATAAATGGTCTCGTTATAAATTGTATAATTATGGTTGCAATTCATTTCAGAGCTACTCTAACTGGAAAATTGCATAATATTATTGCAGTTATATTAACTGGAAAATCAACCATTAGTCAGTTATTTTATTTACTTGATTAAAGATGTCGCTTCTTTATTTAACAATTAATAATTACAATATCCGTTATTGAACAGTAAAGAAATAAATAAAGACAATTAATCTTAACCAGTTAATAAGAGTTATA
The DNA here is from genome assembly GCA_963583905.1 of Stenurella melanura. Lineage (NCBI taxonomy): Eukaryota > Metazoa > Arthropoda > Insecta > Coleoptera > Cerambycidae > Stenurella > Stenurella melanura. Next base: position 36,480,549 of record OY757314.1, on the reverse strand, counting down.
ATGGCAAACAAGTTACATTTACATATGACATCTAATATACACATGTTTAGTCTTACAATTTAAATTTTATTTGTATGTTTATGATACACATACATTATTAACTTACTATTTCTTCTTGCGTCTAATATTAAAAAAATCATTTTCTTGACTTGTGCACAATAACTATTTAATGCATTAAAGAAACATAATTTTGCGAAAAATAGTATACCAGATATGGTTCAAAAAGTACTTACAACACTGTGAGTAAGCGAGACATTACATTGTTTTTCTAAACCTTTTTGAAAAACATTTCTGTTATAATATACTTATAAATGTTATATCGTAATATAGGTACCATGAAAAATAATAGAAATGAAAATAACTGCCGTTGAATTAACCCACCAGTAACTAATAAATTTAAAACTACTAAATGCAACAAAATCATACTTCCCAAATTTATAGTTTATAATAATACAATAAATATATTTATATTTGTCAATGAATATATAATGAATATGCTAATGAATAACGATTTATATTTTGATAGGTTGTGAGAAGAGCATTATTAATAATAAAATAACCCCACTTGACCCATCTCAACATGATGTAAACATCAACGTTGTATTTCCCAAGGTGATGATGAATTTTCCTGAGTCACATTAGGGATTTTAGGTCGATTGGTTACAGAAATACATCTATCGAGACACAGTTTTGCCCGAAACCATAGCTTTAAAATTAAAATAATACGCTTTTATATTGATCCCGTATTACTCGGATACATTTTACATTCTTATCAATCTAAGTGGTGATTGAGCAAACATTAAAAAACAGACATGTGGGTAGAATTAAAATCCTACCTCTTTTTAAAAATTTTTGAGATCGGTAAAAATTACGAAGTTGCAAGTTTAGCCATCATTAGCTTAACTTTTAAATTTTTTAAATTATTTTTCATTTGATGTGCGAATTTTACTCATATTTTAAATTTAAACTCACATACAATTTTCAGAAATACGGACAAAAATTGCCAATAAGAGAAAAGATGTATTAATTCAATTCAAATGTACAGGGTGTTCCAGATTTAAACGGACATACTGTCTGTCATTGTCAGAAATTGTCCATGTTCCCTACTAAGTTGGTATACCTCTGATATTGTTTTATGATCTGGTACACGGCGATTTGGAAAACGCCTTTGATACTCTCTTTTTGCAGCTCTCCCATTTCCGTCCCAAAAGCCATACACAGTAATAATATCCGCATAATCTTCATTACTAAATTAAAACGGCATCTTAAAATTTTTAGTTTTAATAACTGGTTTTTTATCACTTATTCTAATAATTACTAAGAGCGAACAGCAATTCTTATTTGTAAAATTACACATTTGACATGTGCCTATTTGGGATTTTTAATGCAACAATGTCTTGTGTTAATCGCATCGTTTTATTACTTATTTTTTATTCGTGAAATAAGTGAAATGTGCTTTATTTTGGACGAAAAAAACACTGCATGTCAAAACAAAAACCAATAACAACATCTTCTACGGGGTATTTAATTAAAATTAATAAAATAATGATGTTGGCAACTGGATTGTGTTATTTGTAGAATGTCTTTGGTCTTTCAATACTTTTGAAAATTTATTGAAGAATGACCATAAACGTGCCATCAAATATTATGACACTATTTTATAAAGTGGTCCATAGGCTTTTTAAATGTTTACTAACATTTACCAAAAAATAATATACAGTGTGATATTAACGACCCCAAGTAGCAAAGGTACTACCCATTTTAAAAAAAGCAGTATCATTGGTAACTATCGCCGATATCTATAATTCCAATTTTTTCAAAAATTTTTGAAATTATTCTAAAAAAAAGGCTCGTTAATTATTTAGATACAAATAATACCTTAAACTGTTGTCAGTATGGCTACAGAAATAAATGTTCCACCACTAAGGCTTGAGGCTGGTAAGCACGCGGCGATTAGCTTATGCGATCTCTCCAGGGCCTTTGACTGTGTCTCTCGCGAGATTCTTGTGGAAAAGCTCAACTATAATGGCATCAGGGGTTTACCACTGAATCTATTTCATTCCTATCTTAATAACAGGAAACAATGCATATCGGTTGACAACACTATCTCTGAATTTGCTGAAATTAAACACGGAGTGCCTCAAGGCTCTGTTCTGGGGCCCATATTGTTCATTACATACTTGAATGATTTTTCCATTTTATGTCGCCTACAAAGTGTATTGCCTATGCCGATGATACCTCCATATTGGATTTTAATTTTGACCTTGGTAATTTAAATTCCGATAGCCATAAATCCGTACAACGTGCCAGTGATTGGTTTTCTGCAAATAAACTTAAGATAAATGAGGATAAAACTGAAAAGATTATATTTTCTACAAATAACTCAGTAGTTAATAATGGCAGTGTAAAAATTCTGGGCGTCATTTTAAATGACACTTTAAGCTGGTTCAACCGCATAGAGGAATTGTCCAATAAATTATCAAGTACAATTGTTCTTTTACGTAGGCTAAAAACTTTTCTTTAATTTAGTACTTTAAAAAAATGCTATTTCGCCACGTTCCATTCCCACGTTAATTATGCAATTATCCTATGGTGTGGCTCATCGCAGTCAATAAAAATTTTTCGGTTGTAAAGAAAGCTGTCAGATTAATTGATAATGCTGGCTGGCGAGACGACTGTCAACCAATTTTGAAAAATTAGGTATAATGCAAGTTCCTTCTTTGTATATGTATAGTACGTTAGTAGAAACACATAAAAATAAAGATGCATTCTCGACTAGTTCGGATTTTCACAATTATGAAACAAGGTCTGCCTCACTACTGAGACAGTCTCGTCTTAGATTAACGAAATCAAGAAAAAACACATTAAATCTCCAATTATACAATTATATTCCTGATGACATAAAATCTCTCAATTTTAATGGCTTTAACTGTAAGATGAAAAGACACTTCTTAAATTATTGCTTTTATTCAGAAGAAGGATTTTTTAATACTGTTTTTTAATACTTATACCTATGAATTTTAATTTTGTAATTTTTAAATTTCTTCATTTTGTATCCTATTGTCCTTGTCAGTATACTCTATCCCATATTTTTGAGAAGCACTGTAAAGCAGACACTTCATGCTGTATACATGTCATCATTAGTTCAGTAATTTATTTGCTCTGTACGCGTTTATTCTAATTGTAATATGTAACATGTAATATATACTACTATTCATTGATGTTGTATTTATACAACATTTTACATCAACAATTGACGCAACTATATTTTTATGCTGTGAATATTCATTTGTACTTGCTTTTTTGTTTTTTTACATTTAAACTTTATTTGTGTTTAGATTGTCTATATTTAAGGTTTACGCTTTGTAAAGACTTGCCAAAAACAATTTTTTTTGTAACTTGGTTAAATAAACATTTCTATTTCTATTTCTATTTCTATTAAAAAAATGGAGGTCGGTCCCGGAATTTTTCCAAAACCACTTAAGCCGTTCATTAACCTAATAGATTATAATATGTATACCAAATTATATCTAAATATGTGCAGTCATTTAAAAAATATGGCGGGCTGAAATTCTGGTCAAAAACCATAACACTCCCCCCGTATCTTAAAAACGGTTCACATTCAACGGTAAGTATAGGGGTATTTTGAAGTCAGCTGAGTATGTCCGTTTAAATCTGGGACACCCTGTATATAATTCGCAAAATAAATATAGAATCTGGAAACTGATACACTAGATAATTATTACATATAAAATTTTTCATAGTACGTATTATTATCTTTATATTGGGACAACATTTTGATATACAGCATCCAAAAAAAATTAGTAAATATTTCATATTCACCTACACTCCTGGCTAATTAAGAAATATAATTACCTGCAAGGTAAACTTGATATAATGATTTTAAATATTCAACTAATTAGTGAACGTACTGTCTAAAAATAAAACAAACGTACCATTATTTTACTAATTATACTTACTTAAAGTAAATAAAACTGACGATATATTTCATGCGTCAGTGTCATGCATCAATTTTAGACATTCAAAGTATTGATTGGCATATCATATTTCAAAGAACATCGAAAAGTTAATAAATTCTTATAAAAAGTTATCCATTGGATGTTTCATTTAATAATAATTGAAGATTTCAGATGATGTTTAAAAATCAGGGGCTACCATGCGTATAATAATTACTCAGTGTGTGGTGTGCTTTAAAGTTTCGAACGCTAAGAAAACAACTCCTGAAATATTTACTAATTATACACACTATTATAAAACTATTTTTAATATCAAAAGTGCCACAAGAAGAATAAGTGGCAAGTACAACCTTATATAATATAGCTCTTGCATTAACTACCAAAATTGCATGTTTATTTGGGGTTTTTATTAAGAGAAGAGCACACCTTATCATAAGTAATATCTAATAAGAAACAGTACAGATAGTTAAAGAAATCCATACACGAAGAGATTCGAATTAAACTATTTATTTAAATGCCTGATATATCTATCAAATACTAACTGTATGTAATATTTCTCTGGTATGGAGAATGACAACGTGTCCAACAAAGATTTATATAATTTATTGCTCGAAGTCATAAACAAAAATGACGATCTAAAAAAGCAAAGCAACAATATTAAGGATGAAATAAAGCAAGAAATTCGTTTAATAAATACTACCATCTCCAAGGAGTTAGATCATATAAAACAAGAAAATGCGAATCTAAGAATAGAAAATCAATATTTAAAAAATAGAATACTTGGCTGCGAGAGAAAATTAAAAAAATTTAATCTCATATTTTACGGAATTCAAGAAGAAGAATTTGTAGAAATTCAAAACTTTCTGGAACTCATAAATAACAAATTACATATTGAATGTGCTTTCACTGATGTCAGGAATATACATCGTATAGGACAGAAAACACGCCCACTTGTTGTAGAGTTTATAAATTATAAATTAAAAAAGGAAATATTAACTAATGCAAAAAGTTGAAAGGGTCGGGAATATACATAACAATAGACTATACAGCTGAGGATTACGAGAAACATAAAGTACTAACTTTCCACTTGAAAGAAGCCAGAAATAATATTTATAATGCAGTAATTAAAAATAATACCTTAATAATAAATGGCGATAAGTTCACATATGAAGATCTTGTAAATAAGGCCGAAAATATAAATAAAGTTAATAACGAAGACTGTACAGAAATTAAAGAAACATCACATTTCGAAGTCGTAAAGAAAGCAAGTCCCTTTAATAAGGAGAAAATAACCGGTGAACGTGAAAATACTTCTGGTCCTGTAGAATCTGAAACCCAAACCGATAGCACCAAAAAGAGGAAGCAAACAACTGAAAGTGAAAACCCGATAAAAAGATCAAATAGACTAAAAAATGTTAAACTAGTGAATACATAAGTAAACAATTATGCAGGCTTCCAACCTGTGACTTCTTGAATACTATATTTGTTTGTTTTTAAAATTTATACACATATATTCATTTTAATTTAGTATGTACTTATAAAAATACATTTTACTTCGAAATGGATCAATCTTTTAAAATTTGTCATACTAATACAAGGTCTTTAGTAAAAAACTTCTCAAAGTTCAAGTCAGTTGCATACAACAAATATGATATAATAACTATATCAGAATCCTGGCTACATGCAGGTATATTAGATGAAACGGTGGCTCTTCCTGGATACAGACTCTTTAGACAAGATAGATTAGGTCGTGGGGGTGGTGTTGCTGCTTATATCAGGCACACAATGAAAGCCAATCTAATACCTTATATGAAAGAAAACTTAACTGAGCAGCTATGGCTTTCAATTGAATTTAAAAATAAAAAATATGCAATAGGCGCTCTTTATTCTCCACACGTCTCTCTCTATGAAGTGTTCCTAAATGAATTCGAAAATTTGCTAGCTATGGCTGCGCCTTTATTTGATTATATATTATGCGCGGGAAACTTAAATATAGATGCTTTAGATTTGCATGGTAAAGAATAAACAACGTTTAATAATGTTATTAGCTATTTTGGTTTAAAACAAGTTATTGACCAACCAACACGCATTAGTCTAACCACAATGAAATTACTCGATGTGATTATATGCACAGAAGACCTAAACATCAATAATATTGATGACAAAATTGAAACTTTCAACAGGCTTCTCCTAGAAACTTGTAACACTCATGCTCCTATAAAAACTATTGTAATCAGAAAAAGAAAGGCACCATGGCTTACTGACACACTTAGGCTTATGATGTCTCTTCGAGACAAAGCTCTTTCCAAATTTAAAAAAACAAAGGCACCTCACCATTGGACTTATTATAAAGACTTACGCAATTTAACAAATAGCACTATCAAGCGCGAAAAACAAGCATACTTGGAATTCAGCTTACGCGGTAGAACGAAACATGTATGGAAAGAATTAAAAAATTTAGACACACAAAAAAACACACTCATGCTTCATCACCTAAATGACGTGAACAAAATAAACGATTATTTTATTAGAACATCTAAAGGTGATTATGACGTTGACCTTGAAACCATTAATCATTATTCACAAAACATTCGGCAAGGTACAGGTACATTCAAATTTAGTGCAACTAATGATAATCTGATATACAGTATATTACTGTCAATAAAGTCTAAGGCAGTTGGTGCTGATAATATCGGAATATATATCTTACTATATAGTTGTCCTTACATCCTGCCCTATATAACTCATATCTTTAATTTTTGTATAGAGAATAATGTATATCCCTCAGTATGGAAACGCGCAAAAGTTATACCCCTTCCTAAAACTAACCCTCCGGAATCATACAAAGATCTTAGACCAATTAGCATATTGTGCACCTTATCAATAGCCTTTGAAAAAATAGTTAATTCTCAACCTCAGGGATATTTGGAGACTTTTGACATTTTACCTCATAATCAATCTGGATTTCGCACTGCTCATAGTTGCACAACAGCCCTCCTCAAGGTTACTGATGACATACATACTGCGTTAGATGCGAATAAACTGTGTATTCTTGTGTTGATCGATTATTCTAAAGCCTTCGACAGAATTAACCATGAACTACTACTTTCCATACTACATTACATTGGATTTGAAGATAGCTCAGTGAAGTTAATAAAAAATTATCTGGCAGATCGCCTTCAGGCCGTGATGTATGATACCTGCTTATCTGAGTACATCAGTATTGAAAGTGGGGTTCCTCAAGGTTCCATACTTGGACCATTACTTTTCGTTTTGTACACCCACCTACGCGGATGATACACAGCTATACTACTCCTTTGAAGAAAATATGATCGAACAATCTTGCCTGATGAATATTTCTGATGATCTAAATTCCTTGCTATTAATGTCCAAAAAATTTTGCGTAACTAACAACCCTTCCAAATCAAATGTAATTCTGTTCGGTAGGACTGTAGCACGCAGAAGAAGTCTTGAAAACGTCAAAATTTCCCTTAACGATGAAATCATACTATAAAAGACTGCTCAAAAAATCTTGGACTTCATTTAGATAACTCTATTAGGTACTCTACGCATGTAGTCATGGTTGTTCGTCGTGCTTTCAGTAACTTAAAATTAATATATGCCAATAGATCCTTACTTAATAAAAAAATTAAAATACAATTATGCAACGCTTTATTTAGTCCTCTCACATTTAAATTATGCAGATGTAGTTTACGGACCCAGCATATTAAGCTCAGATTCCTCTCGACTTCAGCGTATACAAGATTCTTTTGTACGCCTCGTATGTGGACTCAGAAGAAGAAATCGCATCTCTCAACATTTAAAAGAAATTGGTTGGCTAAATATCGAACAGAGACAATTGGTTCATGCCTGCACGCTATACCACAAAATAATTACATCCAAAAAACCGGCATACCTTTATAATAAGATAAATTTTCGGACTGATGTGCATAATATAAACATACGCCACAGATCGCGATTAACACCACCCCTGTATAAAACCTCATTATTCGAGAGTTCGTTTTCATACCAAATATCTAAGCAATACAATCGGCTACCCGATAGTTACAAAATATTACCGCTAAATAAATTTCAACGCAAGCTTAAAAAAGAGTTACTACAAGGCACCCTTTCCTTTAATTTTTAAATCTTGTCGCTGTTTACGGTCCTCAACAACTTTTGTTAGGCATATCGTTTATTAAGGTTATATCTTGTAATTACATTAGATGATTAGATAATTAAGTATTAAGCATTACTTCTTTTTCCATTACTAGTAAGAATTAACGATCAATATTTTTTTTCCCGCACTCGTATAAGGCTGAAGTACATTAAAATATTATATATTGTTTGTCACTACGTTTATTTCAGTCTTATTCGGGTGCCTTTATGGTTGAGTGGAAGAGCAAACCCCTGTCCCTCGGATAGCTTGTTTGAACTCTGCCATTTGTTAGGAATATTTCAGTGATATAATTCATATATTATAGTGTAAATTTTTCTATGTAACTAATCCTAACAATAAAATCATTATTATTATTATTATTACCATTATTAATATTAAATAGTAAATTATTGAACAAACTGATTACATTTCGTTTTAAAGAGTAACTATCTGCAACATCCGTAACACAACATATTTTTAATTTGGCGGTTTAATCTGCCTCTCTGAGTTTTTGATACATATTTTATGTACTGCAGTATTGCTCATTATTCTGAATAAAATTTTTATAATTCTGCAAAACCAACATATATTTTCCCTGACATGATAAAACACAATTAAAATTACTACTGTTTGATTTTATCTATTAATTGCTGTAAAGAAAATTCCCAACTATAAATTTCTTTAAAATTATGGCCGATTTTTTTTTCCAGTGTATTCTAGAGAACACTTATTATAAATTAATTTACAGTCAAGTTAAATTCTGGAAGTGTGTAGATTATTTGCGACTAATTCAAAGAATTTCGTACCCTTTTCTCCGTTTTACCACCTGTGCATAATATAAGTTTGGTCGATTTGTCGATACGGAGATTTGCATGAAAATGAGCCAATGAAATGCAGTGACACGTTTACGAAATAAATAAACGCCGATGTGTAGTCAATTGCACCAAAGTTTAGTTGACTCTGCGATACGTAGAGTTGGGATATTCTGCACTCAGGAAATGCATTGTTTGAAGTTGCTTGCCAGAGATTATGCTTTAATTTTACTGTCACACTGTCAGTTTAAATCTTTTCATAGTAAGGGTAAATAATAACACTGCCGCATTTGGAAAACAAAGATTTGTATAGAATTGAAATTATCTCAATAGATGATAATATTGAAGAAACGATTAATGGTAAAACTTGTTAGTTTGATATAAGTTCACTTAATATTTAAAGATCACGTTCAGAGATTAAACATACAAGAGGTTCTAAGATACAGTACTTATAACGGTTCGGGATAGAATTTTTAAAATTATTAACAGATATGAATGTTTAAATTTCTGGGAAATGCTGAAAATTCAAGTTGTAAAACGAGTTCCGTAAAGAAAGTAGTAGACATATCCGAAGGAGAATATTTTACTGGGAAATTCCATCAAATAAATAATGTTCGAATTAATGAAATGAGGATGCGATGACTTAAAACTGAGCATATTTATTTAACTTTATTTTCTGTTCATATTTTAAAATGATTTTTAAATATCTCTAAACTTATACACCAAATATATTCGTGGCATTAACCAATGTGAGAGCAGAAAAATATAAATCCGCTAGGCTTAAGTGCCATTTGGGGAAGTTTTGAGCTTTGACAAATTTTCGCACACTGACTTCGTATTGGTTGTCATTAGGTTGTTAAAAATAGTTTTTTATTGACTGGTAAATTACCAATTTACAAATTTTTATCATTTCCGTTTTCATCACCTGTGTCTATTTTGTTTATTACCAAGGCTTTCATTAAGTTTTTTAAATCATTTTTCCCCTCTTTGTGGACTTGAGCATACGTTTTTTTTATCCAACAATTTCCCATTTAACTGGTTAATGTTCATAATTTCCGTTATCCTGATAATTTCTACTATAGTCTGGCTTTTCTTTATTTATAGCTTCTATCATTTATTTCTCTAATCGTACCTTTCATTGAACCCATTGTCCAATCTACTATGGTTTTTATCGAGCCGAGTTTCTCCACCCAGTTTTTTACTCGTCAATGTTTCGTATCAATTCAATTAAATTTTCAAAAGTAGTAATTCTTTGTGTTATCAAATTATGTATGTTGTCATTAAAATGTCTTGCCAAATGCTTTACCATTTAATCCTCTGTAAAAGGTTACATTTTCATTATATTCTCCACTAAATAAATTAACACGTATTTTCCTTTGGTTAGATTCTCCCCAAAACAAATAAAGTTTCAAATTGTTGAAACATGTCAATTTGACTTCAAACCAAAGTTCAGAATCATATCGTAATTTTTTTTACATAAATAACAGCAAAATGACGTCAGTCTACTGCCTGAGCAAGTTTCGGTTTATTTCCCCTTAATCAGAGATACCAAAGCATGATTATTTAAATTATTTAGAAGCACGTTTTTTGAAATGATAAAACATTAGTTCAACCAAGTTGTATTGTACTTAAATTAGATTTAAATTACATAAAACGGGAAGTACCTAGATGAGTTTAGGAAATTTACATGACCTGCACCTAAATGAAAATATCAATTGACAAATTACTATTTTTTTTACAAAGCTTCATGCATAATGTATTCCTGGAATCAATTTGACCAGTTATAAATTTAATGCTACGTTCTATAAAATATACCCTCAATGAAAACGACGCCTTTGGTGGCACATAAAAATAGTAAGTTATTGTGTGGTGATACATAAGCAATATATTAAGAGAATTGGCAGAACTGCTAGGGGGAATAATATAAAATCCACAGACGAGAATATTGGGAAAGAGAAATATATTGCTTTTCAAAACTTTTTTAATCACCACTAATTTTATCTCGTAGTTAGAACAGAGAATCACATATGAATTGTTTGATATTACTCTTGTAAACGTTTAATATCGTTAATGAAGCATATACTTAATTTTAAGACTTTTCAAAGTTTTGTTTTTACTTCCCTCGCATTCAACAAAAAATCACCCTCTGAGATTTCTTCGGATTTTCACGATTCAGATCATGTATATTACGAAAATATGGACTTTTCAATTTCGTCAATCCATCTGTCTGTATGTCTGTCTGTTGTCTGTGTGTTGGTACATTAACCAAAAAACTACTTGACGGAGAACAGACAAATCTGATAGGCAGTTGACGCTAGTGCCAGCGAAGAAATAGGTAGCTAGTTTTTCACAGTTTCACATACCAGTTGGACCGTCTAAAGGGAATAAATAATAAAACAATAATTTTTTCTCTCAAATTTATAATGCTCACGTTTCATGACTTTCTAAACCTATTTAAATAAAAAAGCTCTTGATTTTTTTTTACTACAATAGAACATATGATGAAAAAAAATATTTTGCTCAAATTTAAAATTTCAACATTTCATGACATTCTAAGTCTTTTTAAAGAAAATTAAATTATTTAACCATTACTATACTCCCACCCCACTACGTAGGAAGACACCCATTATGGTATTAAAGGATATGCAGAAAATAATTCAACCATGGTGAAAATTTGTAAAGGTATTTACGTAAGCCCTCCATTTGGCGCATTTTATTTAATATTGTATTCTTGCTGTCGGATGACCACTCTGTATATTTTTTTCACCTAAATTTATCAGGTTTTCTTTGTAACAATAGTGATAACTACATTTCGATTATTATTCTCATATGTCGTTTTGTAATAAATAATTTTGTAAATGGCCGCCCTGTATAAAGAAAAAGGAACGTTCTGTGTAAATACATTTACCGATTTCTTTTGGTAACGGCAGCATCGAGTACTTTTTAAAGTGCAACGCTAACCTTAATAACAACTGACAAATATCTCTTCATAAAATATGTATTTTATTTTTGACAAGAAGGAAAAATGTTTTTAAAGAACGCTGTGAATGTTCATTCTTATTCTAATATATACAGAAAGTTCCAGGTGGTAAGAGAAACACAATGAATGTCGTTCAATGCTAAAGGAGCTGTAGGTTTCAAATGCGCAGGTAATAATAGAATATGCTTTACATGTATTGAAGGAAAAGTTCTGTTGGCTAAAAATATTATATAATATTAAATATAATAATTGAAAACTGCAGTCAATACAACCCACTAAACATTTAATAATATATTGCCCAGTGGAGGTGGCTAAATCTATACTATAAATTCTCTTTGGACTCACTTGATTATTATATTTCGTTACAAAAATTGTTCGGAAGACTTTAGTGAAAGAAATAATATTTTTTTTTTATTTTCACCTGTGTAACAAAAAACTTACTTTACAATATCATGCTCTAAGTCTAAGGAAATTACAAAAACAACTGATGTACCTCAGGGGTCTGTTCTTGGACCCCTGGTAATTAAAATAATTATAAAAGATATTAGCCAAAAAGTTACAGATATCTCAGAGCTATACATTTTATCCGGCCATTAGTAATCTGGATGACTTTAAGAGGGGGCAATTCCTAAGGTCAGTAGGGAAGGGTGCAGAAGCGCCAAATAAACGAGATATCTCCCTAATAATCAAATTTTAGTAAAAAATATTCTTCAACAATCCTTTAGTATTTATTTATGTACACTCATTTTCAGTTAAATAACATCATCCAATTTGCAAAAAAGAGCTTAATACAATTGTACTAAAATCATGATTAATAATGCTGCAACTTGAAGCACTTACGCTTCTTTTGTAAACATAGGTATCAGCTAGCTGCAAAGTTAATACAAATTCATCAGAAGTTGGTGTCAATTTGAGACCATCGGTCTCGAAGGGGTTGAATGGCCTTATAAGAAATAGTCCACCGGAGTCAGATCTGGAGACTTTGCAGGCTAAGAAACTTGACCATTACCAGCTATTAGGGTAATGGTCATTGGTATTCAAATGTTGCCCCGTCATTCGCAAGTAGTGAGGGCCTGGTCCAAATTTACATGATCATTAATAGAAGAAAATGTTAATTTATTGGGAATTCTCCGATTGCGAGAACGTCTACGATATTTGTAGAGTATTAGGTTATAGATTATTAATAATTCATAGACACGTATAGTGGATATCCCTTCCCGGTAGAGGAAGGCACGCCATTGTTATTTGTTATTATATAAGCATCTTCCGGTGATACCTCACACATTCATATTTGTAATTAGGCTAGTAACAATTGAATAAAACCCTTTTTGTCAACAATACTGCGTTTAACTTACTTTTTACTGGTTTAATACACTACAATATTCTTTAACGGTAGCCCTGGAGTTCTAAGCATTAAAATAATAATAAGTTGATATTAGTTATATCTATATATAACTAATATCAACTTATTATTCGTTAGAATAGAACATTTTGAACTTTAAGAGTTCTGCTTGAAACAATAACTAATATCTTTGACAGATACTCCAAACATTGTCCGTGGCAGATGTTTATCAAGGCTTACAAGATTCTTGAAATGAATTTATTTTGAAATTTAGCTATTAATTCCACAACCATTAAAGATGTGAAAAACAACTAACCACACGGTGCAATTACATTATTAGGATGCTGTGTAGAGGTTCCAAAAAATCTGCGCTGGTTTTGGTTCACTCGAGTACGTACATAACATATAAAATTGAATAAACTGACTAAAAAGCGTTCTTTTTAATTTTAACGACCAGGGACGTTAAGATTTTCGATCGGCTTCAAACTCTCAGAAAATACACCATTTGTTGAAAAAAAAATCCTGAAATTTAGGTGAACCCTGTTAGCCCAGTTGTCAGATACAGAAATTGGATAACAACCGGGCACTAAATGTTATATGGCTGGATTTTTCAGAAAACGTAGTTTTGTTGGTGTAGAATACGATAAAAAAAGTTTACAGCTGTAAGATGCCGGCGACCCCTAAAAAAATGTGGTATTACATTTTTGCTTCAGACTTACCAATCGGCCACTACAGACGGCAAAAGATTGGTGTCGAAAAGTCGTGGCGCGGGGGCGGCACCAGAATTCTTTTTCGCCTAAACGAAAAACAGAATCCGGCTGATTAAAGACATGGGGCAGGTGATCAAAAAAGATGGTGAGATTTTGGCGTTAGAGCCCTTAGGGCCATTAAATTAAACTGCAGTCCATAGTGGCCGATTGGTGGGTCTGACGCAAAATTATTATACCACATCTTAAGACTACTAGTTAAATTATTGCAATTGATACGCATGGCGGAGGAGTTGTGAAGAAAAAGTTGATTTGTACATCGGAAGTATCCGCCATTTCGGACTTGATGATGCCACATCGTCAATCATATTTTAAGGAGGTTGGGAAGAAAAAGGTGATTAGTTATTTGGGGCATCCACCATTTTGAATTTAGAATGATGTACCATCGTATTGAAACATATTCTTTATAGGATTTTGCAAATATCAGAAAAAATAACTATCTATGATGGGAACTAAAAGAAAAGCTATGTGTAAAAATATTAATAAAATTTTTGCATTCCTTCGATAACCTGACTTCTGGTTATGCTAGCAAATTAAAATTCCTTAAATGCATTTGTATAATTTCTTATTTGAAAATTCTCGTTCAACATGTACCATCGTTTCCCGCATATGTATTCTATGATTCTTAATCATTTTTCTATACTTATGTTAAACGCCTCCAGCGTTAGCTGAGAACGCTCTGGCTACAGCGCGATTTTTATTACCGTCTGCCGCGGTTTTAGTCACCTTTTTTGTCTGCCATTTTGCATATGGCTTTTAAATATATAAATATAATAGACAATGAATCCGCATGCATGAATGTAATGAATTTTTTGTTTCAAAATTTTTACGGCACCTTGACGTTCTCTGCCGGCACTTTCGCCACTAGCAATCTGTCTGCCAACAATTTTCCGCGTTTCTTAAGGATAAGTAAAAGCTGTTTTCGTAGTTATAATCCTTTTAATACCAACATTTTTAATACCAGAATTTCACATGTTTGACCCTCCACCCCCGGTTTAAGCCACGGGATCGCGCTGACAGACAGGACGATTTGGGTTTGACTACACTAAAGGATCTTTTTCTAATAAGAATCAATCGCGTACCTGATGCAAACTTTTTTTATGTAGCCAGCTCTCCGTCTATTACGCGTATTATTGAATATTTTTGGACCTATCCGACGGCATTCCTTTACACTTCCGTGTCGAACAAATATCAAAATTCACTGATGGAGAAGTAAACACCATTGTTCTAGATGAAAGCTTTCAGTTAAGGATTCTCTCGCTGGTGTTCCATAATGGGGGAGCCCCTTGTTATTGGAAGCTAAGCTGAATTTCTACCAAATTATAATAATTTCGCAAGGCTTCATTAATTAATTAATTAATCAATGCGATGTTCAAAGAGTTCTTTGTAAATCTCACCTAATAAATTAGTGAGAATGAAAAGTGAAACAATAATTAAATTTTTCAGAATGCGAACCAAAATATTTGAGATTTTCATCGCTATTAAGGATTAATTCCTTCAAACACAAGTTTCCATTGGTAAATCTATACAGTGCTTAGGACCTTATTAATGATTATGTATGTTTCAAAGGAAGTAGGTAATATTTGCCAGTCGAAGACGAAGCAATAGAGTGCTACAAATATGTATAGATGTAATGACATTGTTTCTCTAACACTATTGTCGAACTACAGACCGATTTCAATAATAACAAATTTTACGAAAATATTTGAAAAATTAATGAAACTCAGAATTAATGAATATCTAAAAAAACACAAAATAATTTCGGACAGACAATTCGGTTTTCAAGAACAAAAATCCACTCAAGATGCCATTTCATTTATTACCTCAAAAATGTATAAAGCATTAGATTCAGGCAGACCAACTGTGGGTGTATTTCTAGATCTGGCAAAGGCATTCGACACTGTGAGTCATACACAGCTGTTAGATGCATTGGAGGATATTGGTTTTCGGGGAATTACCCTAAATCTCATGAAGAGTTATTTATTAGAGCGTAAACAACTCGTTGAAATAGATAAAACAATGAGTAGCGAATGTACAATAACTTATGGAGTGCCACAAGGAACGGTCTTGGGCCCCTTATTATTCATTATATACATAAACAGTCTATTCACACTAGAATCCAAAGGCACAATCATTAGTTTCGCGGATGATACGGCAATAATATACCAAGGCGAAAATTGGCAGGACTTAAAAAACACCTCTGAAAGTGATCTAAAAAATATAAAAAATTGGATGGACCATAAATTACTTACAATTAACTTTCAAAAAACAAAATACCTACCATTTACATGCTACAATAGGAATATACCATTATACACGTCCTTAAATATCGATGAAAACACACAAATATTGCAAACGGACACAATAAAATATTTAGGTGTTACTATGGACCAGCATCTTAGATGGAATCATCATATACAAAATGTTACCCAAACACTCAGAGGTCTACTATATAGATTTAAATACCTGAAAAACATATTAGACGTGGAAAATTTAAAAACCATTTATTATGCCTTGATTGAATCTCGACTCCGCTATGGTATTATAGGATGGGGAGGAGTCGTCAACGAATATTTAAAGAAACTAAATGTTATTCAAAAAAGATTCCTAAAAATAATCTTTGGTAAACCAAGTACTTACCCCTCAGATGATATTTATAAAGAATCCAAAATTTTTGATTTGCGTCAATTGTATTTTACAGCAATAATCAATTTACAACACAATAATAAGGACAATTTAGTAGAAATAGATCATAACTATCACACTCGACATAAACTCACATCTTATAGAACGCCGTTCTCCTCTAAGTCAATAGGCCAACGTCATGCCACTTATCTTGGTCCGAGACTATATAATATATTACCGAATGAATTAAAAGCATGTCGCTCCCTATTCGGCTTTAAAAAAAAAACTAAAAAAATTTGTATTCAACTTTAATAGAACCGAATTACAGAAATTAATAGAAATGAGACCCTGAATATACGCTACCGAGACGCTACTATTTTTTCAGTTAGAAATCGTATTTTATAGTCATAGGTCATCTATTTTATAATATATACATGCCTAATTATTTTTTAACGTTATGGAATGTTAATATGTTTAGCTGTAGGAAAAATTACATAGTTACCTATTTCATTATATACCTATTATATTACCTATTTAATTATATGTGTAAGAGTATATCGTACGTATATGTAATGTACTGCTTGTATAGAAGTATAGTTATATTATATTTAAATATAAATGTATTTTGCAATATTTCAGTAATGTAAAAAATTATTGGTAATTCAACCGCGGACAGCCCTGGCTTTGCGGGTTACCTTAGTTTATTTGCTTGTTAATTGAATTTGTTGTGTACTATTCTGTTCTCTGTACAAATACTTAGTAGCTAATAAACAATTATTATTATTATATTATTATGTTATTATTTCGGAAACTACAAATTCCACTACTAAAAATTGTGCCGGAACAAGTATCACTCCAACACACTATTATGGTATAATAACGCATGACTTTCGACAAATCAGAAGCCGTTAAGCCACGCTGCTTAGTGGTTTGGTTGCTATGGTTACGTCTAGCTTCGCATTTGACGTTTTACCCCGTTTTGAAGTTTTTCTGCATAATTTCTAAAATTTTAATAAAGAAGTATAGTCTATCTACAACACGTTTGGAATGGCATATTCCACACTCGCGAACCGTAGTCCTTGCCTTCGGCTTGGACACAAACTTTTCGCTAGTGTGGAATATGGGAGATTCCAGAACTTGTTGCAGAATATACTATTCCACTTCCACAACAACAAAATAAAATAAATAAATAAATAAAAAGCTACTTTTAATTTTTGATGTTTGACTTTCTTATTTCTATCGTATATGTTTAGTATATTTTAACTTGGCTGATCCAAAGGTCGCTTCGTCGGCTGAGCTAAGCTTTGTCAATGTCTTTAGGCTATTGTTTCAACTTTTCGTGCAAAAGAAAATGAAATCGTACACGCACTTATTAATTCACATAAAAGACAAGTAAAAGTTTACTCGACTCTATCTGTGAATACGACTAACTGACATATGGATATGCTAGTTACTTTGGGCTTATCAAGTTGTCTGAGTTGTGATGCTGACCATAAACTCGTAAAATTCTATGAAAACTTTTATTGTTAAAACGGATGTCTTGACATCGATAAAGCAGAAAGTATAGAAATTTGAGCGGAAAAAATTTCTCTGTCTGTCTGTCGATCTGTCGGTCTGGCAGTAAGTTATTTGTGCTCACGCTTTCTCTGGAAAGGTTTAAGATAATGACTTAATATTTTGTATTATAACGAAATCTGGAACTGGATTGTTTCTTGAACATAGCAGGTCAAGGGTTGGGGGAATATAGGGGTAAATAGGGCAAAATAAGTAAAGTAGTACAGAAACTTATTTTATAGCATATAGTATAGTATTTTCCATCCCCCCCACCATCCCCACCCCATTATTAAAGTGGTTGATAAAATAAAATAAAGATCTTCGGTTTAAATTTGGTACACGTATATATTCTAATGACAGTTGAAACTAGATTATATTTTGAGACGATTTCGTTGAAGGGATAGAGTTAAATAGAGGTAAATAGGGGAGAATAAATAAATCTAGCTAAAACAAAGGCAGTGAGTACATTTGGGTTGTATGGTGCATAATGTGATCGTCTCAAAGAAACCAGAATACTTGTTAAATAAAGTCGAAAAACGCGAAGATGCACATTCAGTGGCAACAAGAAATCGCGACATAATGCTAACAGTACCAGCTCATCGCACTGAAAACTTCAAGAAGAGCTTCATATATCAAGCAACGAAAATATATAACCAATTATCAACTGAACTAAAGAGACTGAACGGAAACGACTTTAAAGGAAAATTAATTCAACTCGTAAGAAAATATCCAATTACCATAATTTATTAATTGCTATTCACCTTGTTCTTCTGTTTTTCTTATTATGCTTCACAATCATTCTCTTATCTCTTATGTATAGACACAATATATGTTAACAATTTGTCATGTTACACTAATTATATGTAAAGATGAGTATTTCATACCAAGGGCAGGTTTTAAACCAATATATCAATTGTCACCTGACCTATTCTTGTAAACTAAACTAACAGAATAAATTGATTTTATTATTATTATTATTATCATAAGAGTACAGAAACCTGGGATTTCGTGTATATACTAGAAGCCAACGCCTCATATTTTTATAACATTTTTCAACTCCCCCACTTCATTATTAAAAGGGTGGATAAAATTGAATTGAAATTTTTACTTGAAATTTGGTACATGTATGTATATAACATTTGTAATTAGATTATATATTGCGCTGATTCCATTCAACGGTTGGGGGTTAAATGGGGGTAAATAGGGGAACATAAGTAAAGCAAGCTGGTAAGAGTACCGAAACTTGGGAATTGGTGTATACACTAGAAGCCAAGGCCTCAAATTTTTTATAATATTTTCCATCCCCCTCAGCAACCCCACTCCATTATTAAAGGGGTTGATAAAATAAAACTAAGATATCCACTAGAAAATTATTACGCATGTATAATGTAATGACATCTGATTTCGTTGTCATTACGTTACATTTTTGCACTTTTTTCGACACATCAAGCGCTGAGTTTAGATACACTGTTTTGTAATTTAATGCAGCCACTTATATGTTAGAGATTCTATGTAGTAGCTTGATGTCATGTGCATACATTAAGAAATGAACATCTAGCTCATATACTACATCACTGATAAATATATTAAACAAGTATGGCCCAAGAACAGACACCCGAGGTACACCGGAACAAGAGAAGTAATCAGCAGACCTGAATCCATTATACGCGGCGTACTGTTTTCTATCTGACAAGTATGATTTTAAAAAGTGTGAAACTGCAATGTTCTACAATTCTTTAATAAGAATGTAATGATTAAGCTTGTCGAATGCATTTGTGGAATCAAAATATATTACATCTGTTTGAACTTGCACCTCAATAAACTCAGATATGTATTGAGTAGCATATATTCAATTGATGGTTGAAGATCGGTCTTTCATTAATCTATGCTCTTGAGATGAGATACTGTTTTTGACATGCAGATATATGTAATCATGCAGCGAAATTTCAAAAGCTTTGCCAAAGTTAAAAATTGTAGTAATTGGTCGGAAATTTGTTATATCATTTTTGTCGTCCGTTTTATAAACTGGACATAGTTTAGAATACTTCCAGACATCAGGAAATGCACAGAATTTTATAGCCTAATTTAATAAAATTTTAAGTGCATTGTAACAAAAGTCAAATTAAGGGAGCCAAGTCTGGCCCTGTCTCATAGAACCACCGTATTTTCTTACTTCTGATTTCTGTAATATTTTAAGGGTCGAGACTTTAGTAAACTATCGTAAAATAGCGGTCATAGATACATCTGTTTTATGTTATTTTAGAGTCCAGGAAACGTGCTTTGTTAACTTTACTCTTTATTAGGTAGTCGACGTTAGCCACTTGTAAACAATAAATAAGCATCCAAATTATTTTATGTCCAATTTGCTTTGCCCACTTGAAGTTAAGGGCACTTGTTGAAATACCCAGGGGGTATAGTTAAAATTTTCTAGACTAAGACAGTTGAAATGGGATTCCAGGAACATATGTAATAGACTAAGATAGATAGACCAAAGAAGGCAGATTTTTTCCCCTATACAAAGGCAAAGCAAGGAACAAAAGGGGTTTTTTTCCATCTGCTGGACTGGTATTATAAAATGTTAAAGATAGGCCATATGATAAATACCATGGTCCGTTAGGTAATTTCAAATAGGGGGTACCGTTTAAACTACAGAAGGTTTTAATTGGTCGAGCTTTTAAAGTTTACTGCCCACTTTTGAAACGTCTTTTTCCTATTAAGATAACATCTTCACTGTTGGCTTAAGGTCTGTTCGGTCACCATCTACCTACAGGGTATTAGTAGTATAGTAAATTCTCGTTTTGCGAACCTTTTTCAATTCTAAAGTTTAAGTACAAATTGTTCAGTATTTTGCCGGTTTTAATAAGTAGAAAATTAATGTGTTGTAATTGATCTAGGAGTATTCGGTCGCGATTCAGCTAAAGATTTGAACTTGCCGCGGACCATTTCATTTCTTATTATTGTGTAATTACTGTTTGTTAATTTATTTAATCGTGTTCAAGTGTTTGTAATTGTCAATTTCATTTGCTTTCCTTTTCTTATGTAAATATAGTGGTTTAAGTGTTTTGAGAAATCACGTGTTTTATTTGCTTGTTAAGAAATTAAGTTCATTTTATATTCAGTAAAGTTTGTTTGTGAAGTAACCTGGTTGATGGACACCAAAAAGGATAAAATCACCTAGAAAGCAAAGGGTAAGCACAGTTTTGTTTTCGATGGATATACTATGATATCGACGGAGTTTGCAAAGTGATTGGGCCACTCCGTACTCTGCCAATGGTAATGTCTAATTAAATCATGTAATTAGGGGAATAAAACCCCAGTTATTACAGCATCGATGACTGCATTAGCACAATCTTCCAATAAAAATGCAGGAATGCCATCCGGTCCCATGGTTAGCTTCGGTTTCATTTTTTTAAATGCTTTTAGTACCTCTTATTCAGAAAAAGAAACTAAGTTGATGCTATTGTTATTTAAGCTATTATCATCTGGATATATGTTCGCCTGTTCGCTTGATAAAAAAGATTTTTCAAAAATTTAGCGTAAGCGTTAACAATGTCCTGGGTTGTCAAGATGTTCATCATTATAATACATATATTTAGAAATATGATACATTAGTAATATACTAAGATGTGCGTATGGAAAATGTTTACATAGAGAACACAAGGTACCTTGTTTACTTGCCAGCG
Organism: Stenurella melanura; assembly: GCA_963583905.1. Taxonomy (NCBI): domain Eukaryota; kingdom Metazoa; phylum Arthropoda; class Insecta; order Coleoptera; family Cerambycidae; genus Stenurella; species Stenurella melanura. The sequence continues at coordinate 36,458,650 of OY757314.1, read as the reverse complement.
TATGGTAAAAACATTTTGAAATGTCAAGTCGTTGTGCACTGATCTCAACCTACAATTTCGCGAATCCACTTAGATGACTGACACTGACACTTACATTTTACTGCCAATGTAATAAACACTTAAATCACAGTCACTGTACTTCAGTGGCATCCTTTAAGCTTCTTTTACTTTTTGTTACGCGATGTTAAGAATTTTGTAAAAAACAAGATATACACTGATTGGTTTTGTAAATAAGTATGAGGATCTTTCCAAAATCTGTACGATTATTTAAGATAATTATTTTCTGATTTGATACCATCATATTTAACCTACAGGGTGAGTCTAGAGGAACGTGTCAAACTCCACTTATACGATAGACTGGAAAATTGTCGGATATTTCTCTCTCCGTAGTTAAATCGTATATGATAATCACATTTAACCAAGTCAGTATGTATGAAATTGATGAGGACATTAGTCAGTGTCTTGGCGAGTCTTCGGCATGTTGTACTGCCGGGGTTCACTGCCATGTTGAAAAATGGGTTGTATATCGGCTGCTATTTTATGTACAGTTGGTTGCAAAATTGTATAGGACACATTTTTAGTTATGTAAACCTGTCTTCTATTTCATATTTCATTTGGCATGGGACAAAATTCTATCAATGTAATAACTAATCTATATAAACTCAATACTAATTATATACAAAGCTTAATGTACTTTTGTCTAAAAGTATCAAAGCTATGGCAGGTTGAAATAAATTGAATTATCCTATTGAATAAATAAATAAAGCAGTTTCGAACAATTATTGTAGCATATACTGGACAGTTGTTTTGCTGGAATACAAAGTTTCCATTTGGGAATAATTGACAAAGTAATGGTAACATAATACTTTTTAAAATGTCTCTGAATATTAACCCAGCGAGGTTCTCTTCGATATTCCAGTATACTACTCGCTAATGCACACTAATACGTGCCCGGGTATTAACGGAGAAACGCCTTGATCTATCAGTATTGGACTCTCAACAAATCTGATATTACTCGGTCTATAAACTCTAATATGGCCATTATGTGTAGATTGAAATATCTTCTCGTCTGTGAAAATGACTTTGTTACTTTGTTCCAATAACCTATATCTCTGTATACAGATTCGGAAAATGCAGTTTAGGTCATAGAAATAACGATGTAATTGACACGCCCCGCTGGTTTCATAAATCGTGAAAGCAGAAACACACAATGAATTGAATTTAGTACGGCATGAACTAAGGATGGATGCGTAATAATTTCTATACGAAACGAGAAAATATCTCTTCGCCAAAGGCGAAGAAGTTATTTGTCATATTTTTAACGAATAATTTCTTCTATTGAAAGCATTTCTGCAGTTTCTTTTCTAGCCGTAAATGCTATGGGTATAAAATAGTAATTCTTATTAAAACCGAAATGAAAATAAAACATTAAAATAAAATTAAATAACTCGGAAACTGAAATCAACTAATAATTATCAAACAATAAATTAATGAAGTAAGGATTCAAACAAACCACCTTCTTGTGCCAAACAATAGCCAAACCGATTATACAATGAACCTCTCATATCATTGAGTTGATTTGGAGTAATACTTGCACAAAGTTGGATAAGTTTTTCCCGCAATTCAACTAAATTATTGGCTCGTTCAAACGCATGTTTGTACGCGGTTTCCTTTAAAAAGCCCCACAGAAAGAAATCATGGGATGCTAGATCAGGTTACCTGGGGGGCCATTTTATCATTCCCCTCGTAGCTATTAAACGATTAGGAAATGTTCTTTCCAGAAAATTAATAACAGTTAAGGTATTGTGACTTGGGCAGCTGTCTTGTTGAAACCAAATGTCGTCAAAGTTGACAGGAAGATTTTGAACGGCAGGAATTATTTGGTTTTGTAAAAGCTCTAAATATTTATTGCCATTTAAATTGCCATCGATTAGCAGTGGGCCTATAATATGATTGTCTAAAATTCCCGTCCAAACGTTCAACTTTTGAGGATACTGAGTTCGCAGAGCAACACTCAAATATTTATTTTTTCGAGACCAATATCGTACTACGGATGGATTGTGTTTCCTATGTAATGAAAAGGATGATTCATCTGTAAACAATATATTCTTTAAGAAGTTTTCATTCTCATTCACTTTTATCTATCATGATTTCACAAAATTCCATCCGTTTGAAATTGTCCTCGGAAAATATTTCTTGCGTTGTTTGAACATTAAAACAACTATACCTATTTTTTTTTTCAAAATAATTCTTACAGTTCTTTCCTTCATATCAATTTCATCAGCAATTTTTCTGCTAGAACAAGGTTCACTAGTTCCAACAAGTGCACCGACATTAGTTTCGCGAATTTCACGTTCTTCGCTCATTTGTTGACAGTATTTTTCACAATAATTCACGACACGCCCGAAATTCTCAAATTTCTTAATAATGTATGAAATTATGCTAGCTGAGGGGATAGGTCTGTCTTGATATGCCACAGTAAATTTAATAAATTAATTGTCATCAGTGGAACGGCTCCCGAAGTACCACTTCACAATTTGCACTTTTTCTGCAATTGTATAAACACACGGCATTTTAATAACGAAATTGAGATTAATTTATTTTATTCCGACACGTCTAAACAGCTACGCTATTAAAAGAAGAATGGGTGCGCTCGTGCTGTTCTAAACTCGTCGAGGTCCAACGATGGACCAATGCCCTGCATTGTTCTACGACACGGCGTGGTTTATCTGCGCAGAAACAAGTTTACGTACCTAAAACTAAATTTGCTGAATCTGTATATTATTTAGTGCAAGTTGTTACTCTGACCTGTCTTTTTAGAAACGCTAAGTAATCACACTTTCGTACACTTTCCGATTTACATGCTAGCCGTAGAAACATCAAACATTAAAATTAGATAGTAATTTCATGTGTATCATAGAGACTTATCTAGGGCTTACTAATTAACTTTATATTTTATCAACTCCAACAGCTCAGCTTTGAAATATTCATGGAACTACATTTGTATAGTTATACTTTGTTAATGTAAACCTGTTTTTAAATGACTTACTAATGCTTGCTATAATTATGGAAATTAATATAATTACAAATACAAGATTTTGATTATATATATGCAATAGCTAAGCGATTCCAAACCAAACGGAACTTGCTCCAACCCTTCCCTTTCCATGTACCTTTCTTATACTATTGAATGCCAAATTAACCCTCGCACACGTGATCAGATGTGCTTATATTTGAAATTCATGTTCCATTTGAAAAAACTGCATCCTAAGCTCCCCTATTCCCACTGAAAAGCCCCACCTCACCTCGTTAACATCAATCTATATACTATACTGCCAGCAGGTGTAAAATGGGTTTTTGGAAAAATCTTTATTTACATCTTCAACTAAATGACAATTTCTCTTATCCCCCCCCCTAGCTAAGACAAGTCAATATATAACTTAAGAAATCTACTCTTTGCGTTATACAGGAACAACGCCATGACTCCGTTTTCGATGGAATCGCTTATATATTGCATATACATGGTGTCTCACCGGGAACTGGACCGATCGATATAAAGAAAAGCACGCATCAGAAATTTTTGAAAATTTAGATAGTTACTAATGCCTGTGTGGCCATGGGGTACTTCCGGTTATACCGGAAATCGATACCAACTTGCTTATTTTATATATTTTCAACTATTCGAGATGACAATCAAATTTTTAGTTGAGGCATGTAGCACACCCTGTATTTAAACCCAGTAGTTTAGAAGATATTTGACATTTTATAAAAAATTTGGCAGGTGCAACGGTTTGCAAGAACCGTTATAACTTTTTCTGTGTAGGACATCCTCATTAGTTCTCTGGCACGGAGAAAGAACACAAGGAGAACTACGTTGTTCAACTGAAATAAATTTAATAATATCACACCAAATGTTCCGTTTTACGCATTACATTTTGTCAAGTTCAAACCGCGAGAACTTGTTTAGGTCAAATGGAACACCCTGTATACTTTTACGTCAAGTTGTGTAAAATTGAATTCCCTTTTTACTGATGTTAGCATTGAGGAGTTAAAGTTTTCAACTTTTTCAAATATTTGCGATTTTATTAGAAATTCATGAATTGTTGTAATCATTTCAACAAAATAACCATGATTAGAAACAATCAGTCATTATCTTATGTCAAAAAAGTGCCAGCACTTTTAAATTACACCCACGAGGACTTTCTAAATTTGTTTATTATTTATGGAGAATGTGATAAGGTAATATCAAGAACTTGCAATATCGGAAAAAGGGAATTGAATTTTACACAACTTGACGTAAACAAATACAGGGTGTTCCATTTGACCTAAACAAGTTTTTGCGGTTTGAAGTTGACAAAATGTAACGCGAAGAACGGAACACTTGGTATGATATTATTGAATTTATTTCAGTTGTAGAACGTAGATCTCCTTGTGTTCTTTCTCCGGGCCAAGGAGCAAATAAGGATGTCCTACACAGAAAAAGTTATAACGGTTTTTGCAAACCATTGCACCTGTCAAATTTTTTATTAAATGTCAAATATCTTCGAAACTACTGTGATTAGATATAGGGTATGCTACATGCCTGAACTCAGAATTGTATTGTCATCTCGAAAAGTCGACAATATATAGGGTGTTCTATTTAAAATAAGCATCGACTTCCGGTATAACCGGAGGTACCCCATGCTTCTAATTATTTTAGTTGGATTGGCCACATCGACATTAGTAACCATCTAAATTTTCAAAAATTTCGGATGCGTACTTTTGTCTATATCGATCTATTCAGTTGCCGGTGAGACACCCTGTATACAATAAAATAAAAATTTGTCGAAAAATTTTAACCAAAAATAAAAAGGACTAAAAACCGACGTTATGGTTCCTTCTCCTTTGACAATAGCTTTCTGTTAAAAAGAAGATTCTCGAGAAGTTTCTACTCTAAAATAAAGTGCAATTTTTATATCTATCTGAACTCCTCTTAAGAGGAATACCCTTAGTAGTTCCCCTGCGAAGTTTCAAGGATTACGGTTTAGTTTACCCCCGGCAACACCAATTGTAGGAGAAATAACTTTACATTTTATTTGCTAGTGAAGAGAGAACGGATACGTCTTCTCTTTCAACCGCAGTAAGAAGTGGGAAGAGTCGAGAGATTTATTTCATAGCATTATTACCTGAGATAACCTATAATTTATATGATGCGGATCACATTTGAAATGAAAACAGTGTAAACAGATAATTAAGGGACACGAACAGGTGGTGGGTCTGATGTAGCATAAGACTTTCAATCGCGGGGTTCTGGGTTCAAAACCTGGTGCCTTCTGCCTTTTTTTCTTATTTGTTCGTAGAAAAGTTATAGGCATTTATATATAAAATAACCTTATGGGTATTTATGTAAGATATAAAATACCATAAAGAATTTTTTTAGGAAATTTGACGAAAATTTACCGTATTGCCAGATACTAACATATTTTATTCAGTATCCTGAAATACATCATTCTATAAATATTTGTTTGTTTTATATCATTGAACAAAAACCAGAACTGAGTGGCATTCCCCCATTTAAATATTTTATTGAATATCAAAATTTTTACAAATTACCCGGAAATTTGCTTTTATAGTTATGAAAAAGAATGTTAACATTTTCCTACCAACATATTATACAGTTATTCACCTACCAGGACAGGTGGCAGCAAAAACAGGGACGTCCTCACTTATGCATTTATTTTTTAAGAAATTAAGTACAGGACGTATTTGATTTAAACATTCATGTTTTCGTAATCTTATTAAAAAAAGTGTTATATGTACTTAGCAAATGTCCAGTATTTTTATCCCAAATGTATTTTTAAATTCTTTTTACCAAAAACAAGTGTCAGTTTTCGCAATATAATTAATTTATTATTGTTTTCTTAAATGTTTTTTATATTTCAAATAAGCCGCCGGACATTACTTAAATTGCCAAAGCTCACATTTGCATTTAGTGAAAAATATTAAAAAATATCTCTGAAAAAAAATACTGCCTTATCATATTTTATTCAATAATTAAAATATACAACATTGCCGGAGCCAACCGCACAACCACGTCGCGCAGCATCGTGGTGTTAGTGCGGTTGGGCGGTTGACTAATTATATTCCATTGCATTTTTCTAAGGTTATTTCCAGTTTGATTTTCATTAAAATGAAAGTATTGGTAAATCAAACAAGGTAGTCTTGTTGTCACATGGTATTTAATATATCCATACCTATAGTTATTAAAATTAGAATATTACAGAAACGACGCTAGACGTCGGTCGTCGTCGAATGAATGAATTGCTTTAATTATTTTCCCCTATTTACCTGTATTTAACCCCCAACCATTCAACGGAATAATCTAAGAATATAATTTAGTTCCAGATGTCATTATAATATATACGTGTACCAAATTTCAAGTGAATAAGTCAATTTTATTTTATCAACCCCTTTAATAATGGAGTAGGGGTGGTGGGCTGGTTGAAATTTGTCATTAAAAAATCTGAGGACTCGGCTTCTAAATATAAAAAATATTGAGGCCTTGGCTGCTAGTACATACACAAAATTTCAAGTTTCTGTACTCTTACCAGCTTGCTTTACCTATTTCCCCCCATTTATCCCTATTTACCCCCAACCCTTCATCGGATATGTCCAAAAAACAATCCAGTCCAGATCTCGTTATAATATATACGTGTACAAAATTTCAAGTCAATATCTTAAACAGTTCCGGAGAAAATGTGCTGACAAAAAAAAAATTACAGACAGACAGACCGACAAACAGAAAATTTTTTTTTTCGCTTAAATTTAAAATCTCGACGTTTCATGAAGTTCTAAATCTATTGCAAGAAATAAAATTTGATTTTTTTTTACGATTGCTGTACTTCCAATCCACTACGTGGATGTGGAAGTAATTCCCCTTTTTTTTCTTGTACCATATTTGTACACTTTGCGCCTTTAACTATTGTTTATACCCATTACGCGATTAAATGTGTTCCGGTAAAAATTGAATTAAAATAGGTACGCAACAAGCTCAGTTTATATATTTCTCTACTGCAGCAAGAGTCAAAGCCTGGAGAATGAGAAGTCTCAAGTTAGACAAAGAGCCAATGCGTATATGATCCGCCTCTCTGGCTAGGTCGAAATGGAAAACATTTCTAAACATTTTTAAATTACATGCGTAATTGCCCTGAAGTATAACTCATTAAAAAATTGACATTTTTGAATCATGTTTAAACGAATCTGTAAACAAAAGATGATAGAATTATCTGACCGATGCTTTTTTGAGAATGATATCTAGAAGTATGTGAAAATTAAATAAATATCAGACAATCAAATGATAAAGTTTGTGATTTTTTTTCTTAAGATTGGTTCACCGGATTTGAAAAAGCCATGGTCACATTGTAGAACTAGTAGCTAACATCTTCTAAACAAAAAATGAGTGTGATACTTGTAAAAATAAAGCTGCTAGAGCTAAGCGCGTTTGCTATATTTCACGTATATTTCTGCATGCGAGGATTCCTCTTAAGTTCTGAAATTTGCACATTGCACAGATCCGTTGGTTGTAGGAAAATACTTTACACGTCGCAATAGAAACATATTAATTTCATAATGATGCGTCAAGTACTCATTATTATAATAATTTGGTACGTTGTCGAATTTTCGCGCATCATTTTTCTCGTTCCCGGCGTATGCGTGTATTAGACAAATAATTAGAAATAAATCAAACAACCATTATTCCAAACAAAACATTTCTGTCATTTACCTGCACGAATACTTATTTTTAATAAAAATAATAACCAGTTTGCAAATCAACATAACTTACGTTATCGGCATCGCTGCATCGAACTTATTACTCCATGCTATCCAGAAACTACTAACGATAGATGCAATATACACTAGTACGAAATTAATATACCCAATTTTCGGCCATTTCCACAGTGGTATAAGAATCACGGGAGATAAGTAATAAAAAACCATGTCATTCGTTAAATACCATACTTGGACAATACACTAAAACACAAATGACATACAATAAATTATGTAGAATAACACAGTTTCATTATATAGAATGTTGCTTGTTCCTAAACATGTGGGCATATTCAGTATTCCCATCCAATTTAACAGAATAAGAGCTACAAAGGATAAAATATACATAATGTTCCCCTAGCAAAACTTCTACAGAAGGTAAACTTACTAATAACATATGTGGAATTAAATTTAAAATGATTCATTGTTGAACGATGTTTACAAACAAGAATGTTTGTATTTCAAACCATTTGGCTTTCTAATAGATAAATTATTGCTTAGAAATTGTTTGTATTGTTCAGTAAACATTAAGTTTTAAGAAAAATAAGCATTTCTGAAATATTTAATGGGATCATTAAAACTTAAAAAACATAAATTAATCATTAACAGCTGATATATTCGGTTTGAGAGAAAATGAAAATTTAATTTCGAGTTTGCATCGAGTTTACATCGATATTTAACCAAATGGTTATACACTAGACGCAGAAGTTCTTCGATCATAGGAAAGTTGAGCACAATTTACACTTACCTAATCTCACTATCGTAAATATCCAATGAGGTATCCAGTGTTGGCAGATCTACTTTATTCATACATAATGACGCCAAGTTTTGTAGAATGATAGAATCTAATTGATTAAAATAATATAAAATTCATATTTTTATAATTTATATTAAACAATGAAATCACTATGTTTAGCTCATTTGCTTTTTTATCTTACCAAAACGTAACTAAGAGTTGGGTTTAAAAAATATAAATTGTTTGCATGATAAATGAAATAATCTGGCAACATTGATGCAGTAATACCTTGAAGGCTTGTTCTCTATTGAGTACGACAAGGACATCGGAACATCGACCGAGAGGGTTATGACTGCCGCTGCCCATCTAGGAGACAGGCGGCGTAGGAGTTTAGTAATGCAGGAAAGGTAAAGTGGAATGCATGTCCCTTCGCGAAATCTAATAAATTGCGAAAACAATTGGTTTTAAAATTATTATTAATGTTGGTACTATTATGGAAAAATTTTGTAATTTGGAAACTAAAAAAGCAATTCTCAACACAAAAATAATTCTTAAAAATGGGTAAAACAAAATCGTTTTTAAAAATGTATGGAGTTAAGGAAAACATTTATTACTTACACCTAACAAGTTTAATGTAATAAACGCTCAAATAGACTTCCCTGCTGAGCTGAGCAATATCCCAAACAATTATAAAATCCTTGGCGAACATTACCCAACATAACAGGGGTAACAGTTAAGCAGGCGTTTTCAATATTTAGTTGAAATTCCTGAAAATTGTTGGGCATATTCTCCTGTAAACCATAAATTTTTGATTTTAAGTAGCCCTACAAGAAAAAGTCACAAGGCGCAAGATCTGGTGACCTAGCTGGCCATAAGATATTATCATGCCCAGAAATAAGTCTATTCGGAAAGGTTTCCTCCAAATACTGCCGAACGATAACTCTATTATGGGGAGGGCAACCATCTTGTTGGAACCAAATTTCATTAAACCTAGCACCTACTAGTTCCTGAATCCTAGGGGCAATTTGCTGTTGAAGCAAATCCAAATATTTTTGAATATTTAAAATGCCATCGATATAAAATGGTCCAATAATATATTCACCTAGTATACCGACCCAAACATTTTGTTTTTGAAACAATGTTTCTAAGAAAATTTTCATCCGCATTCGCCTTTTCCATTAATTGCTCACAAAATTCCATTCTTCTGATATTGTCCGTCTCAAAAATTTCATGAGTTTTTCGAACCTTGTATGATTTGTACCCATTTTTTTTAAACCGACCTAACCGTTGATGGTGTAGAACCTACTTCAGTAGCAATTTGGGAAGTAGTAAGTACCGGGTTGTTGGTTGCCAGTGCACAAATCATAATATCTCTTTCATCTCGGGCTTCATTGGGAGGAATCGATTTTTTATTTTGTTTATAATCAACACAACCACGTATTTCAAAATTGTGAATAATATTATGAACTGTGAATAATATTATGAAGGTCGGTCGGGAAATGCACCATTAAATGAGTTTTTAATTTGACGCCTTGACTTTCCTTGAGAGTACCACTTAACCATCTGAACTTTTTCGGCCGTTTCAAACATGTTTAAGAATTAATTGAATGACAAGGTCACTCTTTCAGTTCCCAAATAGTACTAGCTTGAGTACGAGTTTGATGTGATGTGAGATTGCGGGGAGTCGATTACCAGTTACGCATGCGTATGCATTTATATTATACCATTCGTTAAAAGTTGTAAATTCGCCTGGTACATCCTATGACCGAAGAACTTTTGCGTTTATACTGTATATAAACCGCAATTCTTATTTCATAGAGCCATCTGATATTCGAATTTTTGATATTTTGAATAAAAATATATACGAATAGTGAGTATTTTTATGATTTTAGCCTGTTAGGTAGTTGGACTACAAATAAATAATTAATAAATATTTCTGTTTATTAAGAAAATGTCTTAATATTATAAAGGTTAGTCATATATTTGCTATTTATCTAGATGATAGTTTCTTAAATTTGATTTTGATAACACTTCTCAATTAATTGTCGCTAATGAAAGTGACACCAGCAATGGTAGTTGCTCCAACCAGCTTTGTTATTGCAAATTAAACAGGATACATTATAAAACCTAAAAGTTTATAAATAGGTACTATATGCGAGTTGATTTTTATTTCTTAATAATGTGATACTAGTCTTCATAGTATATAAAAAAACAATATAAAATGATTGTCTATCTTTAGGAATTTTCGTGATAATACATATAATAAAACGAAATAAATACATCTTTGGGTGGCCATATCTATAGCACCTTTCGAGGTACTTCCACCTTTGGTACAAATATGTTTCTACTAAACAAGAATGTGTTGTTAAATTGCTCTTAAATATCGATAATAGGTATATATTTATTGAAAAATTGATACATTTTTTTCGTGACTTTTTCGACCACTTGTAACTGAAACTCAATATGGTTACAACAAAATATTTACCTTATAAATAAATATTATTACCAAAATTTCAAAATATTCAGGTATCGGATAAATAGAACATGAAGGTGGATACATAAAAGATAAAACACAGTGTATATCCTAACGGATTAAAACATAGACCACGGACTGGCTACCTGGTAGCGGCAATTTCAACATTTTGAGTAAATGCATTGTTTTCTATCCCATGAGTATCTCGATATATGCTCATCAAGCCCTAGCCTACATATCATTCGCCGGTAGTTTGATGAATTTTACATTCTCCAAACTTTAGCGGAGTATTGACGTCACTTATGTCTGCCAGCTCGTACACCAGACAATAATCCTATCGAATACGTCTAGGATATATTCGAGAGACCTTTGAGTAATTACCAGTTATGCCCAGTGGTAGTTGCTGTTTCTTTAAAACGCCTAGAATTCGTAGAAGAGCAAATTTTGGTGGATAAAGTGGCAACAAAGTGTGTTCCGGAAAAAGGGCATTGTTTAAGACATTCTGTCAATCTTAAGACTTAAGTGAGCTCTGTAATAATAAATTGTTGTAAAGCATAATTAAATTTTATACAAGTAATTTCAGAATTTTGTCAATGATAACGACAATTTTGAATTTATATAATTTGATTACATTTGTAGATAAATACAAAGACGTAAATTTAGCAACATAAACATTGTCAGTCTCAGTAACCAATATACTTGCTTGCATTTACTAACGCTTGTCTCAAGTATCTACATTAAGAGGCAAATAAAATGAATAATCTCTAGAGACTGACCTATTCGTTTGCATGTTGCAAAGTAGTATTTCTTTTATTCTTGTAATTTAGATGTTTGAAAATGTAGCTTAATTATTAAATAAATAATCACTTTTTTTAACAACTTTGCCACAATATCGAGAAACTAAAATAAAAATGAAATATCTATGACCTCTTGGATTTCATTTACTTTCCATTTCAGATGCAATGCTTTATTTTTTAGGAATAAATAACCGGATAATACTCGTTTCCATGCTGCAAGAATTACAACAAATTTCTTATAAGAAGCTAATATTGTGGCGTTTTCCATCACCACGGTCTGACTATCTGTTGGTGGAAAAGCGAGAAATTTTCCTAATGAATGGTAAATTTGCTACATATCAGAATAATTTGAGCGATCATATGTTCCTTATCCAACTGGTTTGATAACATATCATAAGTCGGTGTCGATTACCACTTTCACAGCACGTCTAACAAAGTAGATGAGTGATCTCAAAATCGTGGTCAAGTCATTAGTAATATTTTATACAGTCTGCATAGTTATAATCAATGTGAAGTGTTAAATAGTTCTATTACTATGTTATTATGTTCACAGATATTTAAAATGCTCTGTCATATTTACTTACCATCGCTTCAGGATTAACATAACTTTGCAGATGCAATAGAGTACTCCACCAGAAAACTTGACACGGCCTTTGAAAAGCACGCGAATAATCGTACCATGTTGGTCCTGAACCAAGGTGCCGCAGAAGGGTAGCATATATCGCAACAACAACAGCAAGCGGCATAAAGATTCTCAAATTACGGTATATATAGAGATGAAATAAGTTTATGCTATTTGTTTTGGTTACAGTCCGGAAAAAATTGTAGCTGAGTAGTGTTGATCCTATGAGGAAAAAGGTGTCCACACTCACAGTTCCTCCCATGACCAATGTGCTGAAGTATTTCTGAAGCCACTGAAATAAAATATACTGATATTGATTTATCAATACTTGGAGGACGATGAAAATAGTTTTGCTTTTAAACTCCTATTTTTTTTTCTAAAATTACTCATTATGAAAAATAGAAAAACGTGAAGGATACATTATAAGTTGAACTACAAACCGTAGATAGGAAACTTCTTTTTCATAATAACTCTTCCGTTGAATATATTACACTTTTTATTTAAGGGTCTAATAATTCTTTAATAAAATGAGATTCAAGCACTGAAATGAGAACCGTTCTCAAAGCATTATAAAATAAAGCTGCTTTTATATTGCCACATAAATAAAACTTAAGATGCCCCTTTTATATTCCTTGCCAACCACTTAAAAGTGATCATGGAACTAATATCCCAAACAATTGTAATTTAATAACATCGGTGCTTAGAGGCTAGTAAACATAAACGGCAAAAACAATTGCCAGTGAGAGAGTTTTAAAACAGTTTTCAACATTGTAGTCAAAGCAACATACGCAAAACTTAATTTCAATATCAGTTCAATAGTTTCAACATTTTTAATATTTGAAAAATAGGTGATATCGGTTAAGGATCGGACATATGGTTGGTTCCTGTTTATAGTTAAGGTGAATGAAACTAAATATTTGTAGGTATTTCTATTAGCATGATCTGCAACTTTGGATGTAAAAAAAATTGCAACACAATTTCTACCCACTTCTAAATGTCATATTGACTTGAAATTTTACGTACATATATGGTTCACATGACGATTCATTTTCGATTTTTTTATAGAATAATTCAATATGACGGACAGTTCATTGTTATTTAGTGTGATTCTACTAAAAATTGACATATGGGCATTTTTCAGGTCGCAGAATAAAAACACGCCATAGCAATTAAAAAATTCAAAACGACGGTGTCAACATGGCGGACCAGTTTTATTGTATATCGCCTAATTCGGCTGAATATCGGTATCTAAGGATTGTCGAGTTTCCAGATTATATTATACAGGGTGTCCCAAAATTGAGTTCTCGGACGAGAACTTGTGATTCCTGAGTTCATATTGGGCCCGTATAACCCACCTTAGTCCTTAGTCCAAAAATGCATCCCTGAGGAAGTGCATTCCCTTAAAGTGAGATAGAAAGAAACATTTTCTTCCAATGACTTCCGTTATATTGAAAATAAAATTTTAAAGTTTTGACGGGAGCTGTATCTCTATAAGTACTCTATGTAACTTGACAACAACCAAATATCTTTTGTTTCTCATTTTTTTCCTAATAATTAATATTTAATTTACTATATTTTTCTTCCTCCAGCTAAAATCTAAAATCTAATCTAACATTTATTTAGAATTGTGGAATAAAATGTTGTCATAACAGAAAGGTATAGTTTATTCTAAAAAATACATTAATATCAAACGCCCCACATGACGTCTACCTGTTTCAGTACACAAATTAATACTTTTAAAATGTTGTGTAATATCCACAAAAATCAAGAATTATCATGTTTCCTCTGTACGTCATAGGTGCTTGTGAAACAGGAAACCTGTCGCGTTTGAGAATCAGAAGATATTTAGTTGTTATCAAGCTTACATAGAGTACTTATAGTGATACTGGTCCCATGAAAATTTGAAAATTATGTCTTCAATATAACGGAAAATATTACAAAAAAATGTCTGTCTCACTTTAAGAGGATGTACTCCTCAGGGATGCATTTTTGGACTAAGATAAGTTGGGTTATATGGGCCCAATATGAACTCAGAAATCATAGGTTTCCGTTCGGGAACTCATTTCTGGGACACCCTGTATACTTGGTCAAAATTGAACAATTCAAAGTAGCTGCGTCATTATGGCTGATATGGTTTGTAATTTATGTGCTCCTTCGTTTGAAAGTCGGTATCTGGGGAAAGTTTGAAAATTCAAAACAGCAGCTTCAAAATGACGAATAGGTTTCGTAACGTAACACAGCCCCACAAAAAGAAAGTCTTGGATCTGGATGACTCACCTTAGTATTCCTATGTATGCCTTCGATGCTGAATCCGAATCCGAGGTCAAAGAAATTCCTATGCCCTTCAATTTTTGGGTAGGGGCAAGAATGTCCCTTCAATATGGTACATTTATAATTATAAGTACTTATCATTAAGGAGTGAATGGGGACCTCTTTATCTCTCGTGCTCTTCTTTTTTAATGCCTAGGGCTTCAGCAAGGGGGTAACAATTCTTCTGAAGTGGCGATACACCCTCTACACCCCTTCTATACCCTTCTGGACATAGAATTGTGTCATAATAGCTTCTAGCTCACACAAGCTCTTGAGAATGCAAAGGAAATATGGTAGAGGGTGAATACCGCTCCGGAATCAAGCCTCCAGGAACTGCCCCTTGCTGGGTGAGCAACACAGAGGTGGAGGGAGATCTGGGAGAGCAAGTGTTCCTTGTTTTTACTGCAGAATGGTCGCAGTGCACTAACGAGAATCTTATTCAATTTCCTTGATCACATCCTGCAAGGGGCGAAAACTAACCCCATACCCCCAAAAAGGGTTCGGGAATCATTTAGGACCAGGAAGATGCACTTTGGGGTTTTTAATTCTGAGTGGGAAGACAACGAGAGTCCATCTCTGTAGATTTTTCACTCCAGCACTTACTATATACAGGGTGTCTCGCTTAAAAGAGGAACATGCCTCTAACTATTTTATTTACTGTCTGATTTGAATTATTTTTTTTTCTTTTTTGCAACTTAGTGCTACATAAATTCTATTCTTGAATTACACAAATGATTTCAGCAATGCAAAACGTGGCCTACTGCGACACATTTTTAAGGTCAAAAATCAGTGTGATTGATATTAGCGATTTTTTTTCAAAAAACTTACTGCATATTCTTCTTCACTTAACTTTATTTCTCAAAGTTTCATATTATAAATCAATCGAATTATGATTTTTATTTGTAAAAAAATTAATATATATTAAAAAAGAAACGATTGATTTATATACTTTGAAGAACAAATTTTAGTGGGACGATGAAGAAGAATATGCAATCAGTTTTTTGAAAAAAAAAATCACGCTGATTTTTGACTTTGAAAATGTGTCACAGTAGGTCACGTTTTGCATTGCAGAGATCATTTGTGTTGTACAAAAAAACAGAAAAAATTCAAATCGGGCAGTAAACAAAGGAGTTATAGGCTTGTTCTTCATTTAAGCGAGACACCCTGTATACAGTGAGTGCTGGAGTGAAAAAAATATACAGACATGGACTCACGTTGTCTTCCATCTCGGAATTAAAAACCCCAAAGTACATCTTCCCGGTTTAAAAGTGAATTATTTATTATTTGTTTGCTTATAGAAGTCAGGTTATCGAAAGAATGCAAAGATTTCATTAATATTTATATATATAGTTTTTCCTTTAGTTCTCATAGAAAGCTTTTCTTTCCACTGTTTGCAAAATCCTATAAAGAATATATGTTTCATAACTATAAGCAAACAAATAATAAATAATTCACTTTTAAACATGCATAGAGTATATAGGCTCCAATACTAGTTAGATAATAGATAGGTGTAGATCTGTTGTTTTTTATCAGTCAATGTCAAAATTATAATTATTTTAAACTTGTTCATGGATATTGTCTTAGTTTTGCATGGAACATCGTTATGAGTGGCTTTGGGCTTTTCTGATAAGTCATCAATAAGGACGAAAAACGTTTCAAAGGCTAAGCATTTCCAAGAAACTGAATGAGATTTTATGAAAATGTAATTCATTAGAATGAAAAAAATTTTAAAGACAAGGTACGTAAATAAATTAATTTCAGGCCTTTGTTCTCATTTTTAACTGAATTTACATATCGTAGGGGATCATGTGGATACTAGTTTAGCCTGCTTAGCCGTAGGGGACTAGGTTGGAAGCTAGTGTTAAAATGAGAATGGCTGATAAGAATTTTCACTTGGTAGCATAACCAGAAGTCAGGTTATCGAAAGAATGCAAAGATTTCATTAATATTTATATATATAGTTTTTCCTTTAGTTCTCATAGATAGCTTTTCTTTCCACTGTTTGCAAAATCCTATAAAGAATATATGTTTCATTACATCTTCCCGGTCCTATGAGCTTTCCGAATCCTTTTTGGGGGGTTTGGGGGATACATTTCGCCCCTTGCAGGATGGGGTTAAGGATATTGAACGAGATTCTCGTTAATGAACTGCGACCATTCTGCAGTAAAAACAAGGGACACTTGCTCACCCTAATTTCACTCCACCCCTGTGTTGCTCATCCAGCAGGGGGTAGTTTATACCCTTCTGGAGACTAAGTTCTGGAGCAGCATTCACCCTCTACCATATTTCCTTTGCAATCTCAAGAGTTTGTAAGCTAGAAGCTTTGATGATGCAATTGTATATCCAGAAGGGTATAGAAGGAGTGTAGAGAGGGTGTATCAACCCCTTCGGGAGAATTGTTATCCCCTCGTTGAAGTCCTTGACATTAAAAAAGAAGAGTACGATATGATATAATCATAAAGGGTACCGTGTTGAAGGGATGTTTTTGCCCCTACACAAAATTTGAAGGGCATAGGAATTTTATTGACCTCGGATTTGGATTTAGGGAAGAAAAATACATAGGAATGATATGGTCAGTTATCCAGATCCAAAACTTTCTTTTGTGGGGCTGTCTAA
This sequence comes from Stenurella melanura, assembly GCA_963583905.1. Taxonomy (NCBI): domain Eukaryota; kingdom Metazoa; phylum Arthropoda; class Insecta; order Coleoptera; family Cerambycidae; genus Stenurella; species Stenurella melanura. The sequence goes on along the minus strand of OY757314.1, from coordinate 36,441,290 downwards.
TTTATGGGTAGGAAAATTTATTAAGTAATACATCTAATTCTATGTATTAATATGTCGAATTGCTTTGGAATCAAACAACAGTCTAATTGAGACAGAACTAAAGAGAGAGAAAGAAATAAGTAGTTTTCAAAATTTTAAAAACACTCTTTTAAAAACCAACTTGTACTGTTAAAAAAAATGCAGTAAAGGAAGAAAATAATGGTTCTAATTAATGAGTGTAAAAGCGTGGGGCGTTTGATGATTAAAATTTTCTATTTTCCTTTTTGAGCGCCGTACTTTTCAATGTTTATTAGAGCCAGTTTTAGTTGATTTTTATATGAGTGTCTTCAAATTTTTTATTAATTATTTATTTATAATAAAATTGTTACTATTTACTTTTAAAGTAAGTTTAAAAATCAGCTAACTTTATTGATATCGAAATAAATAAGTCTGAAGTCCTCATTGATACAAATATTTAAAGAAGTAAAAAGCAATGGATTTTACAGAATTTATCGTGAACGAAAGACAAACAAAACTCATCCCCAACACCCACAGAGGGATACACTTGTAGCCGCTATGCAGAAAACCAGTTCTCTTTAAGATTTGAAGGTGGTTACAGACTTAACCCTATATGCAATACCGTTTTTAGATCGTATTACCGTACTTTTCTGGTCGTTCATATCATGAAAGTAAAAATAATATTGCCCTCCTTCAGTGAGGTTAAGGAACAAATGTGTGGCGGTGAAAAGTTACTAGCATTATAAATATTGCGCTTGGTATATAAAATCTCAATTTGTCGATACACGTAGACACTAAAATGTCGAGAGTTGTGTCTAAATTACTCTACAGTGTGTTAACTTTGTGAGCCTATAAGGACCCCGCGCAAATTGAATGAGAAGTCAAATTGTCTGAAAGTTGAGTATGTTATAGTTCTCGACTTTCTGAATAAAAGTTTTCATACGCACAAATTTATCCTATGATTAGGATGCAAGATACAGAAGGCTGGAGGTTGATAGTTTGCCTATATTACTGATATGTCCCTAATGTAGTTTCCAGATCATGATCTCGGGAATTCAGTAATCTGAAAGAAATCTATCAAAATTAAGTTGTAAATAGGTGTTGAGAGGTCATATATTGGTCATTACTATGAACCTTACAAAGTCAATTCAAGGTCAAGTTGGTCTTTTACAGGTAAATTATTGTTTATTATTATGGCCTTAAACGGGGGGTGCAAAGGTCCAAACAACTTCGATATAGTCAGTTAACTTGCCAAGGTCATTCAAAGGTTATGAGTGTTTACTTACCCTTGACTGTAAACCTTACAACGTAATTTTTTAGGTGAATTTTGGTCATCTGAGTATCTTTAGTAGGAATCAATAATTGAATCCAGAAAAATCAATCTGAAACTTGATTGAACATCTTGTAAATGAAAACCAAATAGCAATGACGACGGTAAAAACCGTCACTTGAAGCATCACATGGAGACAACATTCCAGCTTTGAAAGCAAATAGACACTTACTAATGAAGTAGATATGCTATTTAGTTTGCATTTACAAAATGTTCAATCAAGTTTCAAATTGATTTTTCTGGATTCAATTATTGGTTCCTACTAAAAAAATCTCAAATGGACAAAATTCACCTAAAAATTACTTTGCAAGGTTTACAGTCAAGGGTAAGTAAAAACTCATAACCTTTGAATTACCTTGGCAATCTAACTGACCATATCCGAAGTTGTTAGAACCCTTGCACCCCCTATTTAAGGCTACATTAGAAAACAATAATTTACCTGTAAAAAGCCAACTTGACCTTGAATTGACCTTGTAAGGCTATGGTAATGACCTCTCAACACCTATTTACAACTTATTTTTGATAGATTTCTTTCAGATTACTGATATCCCGAGGTCATGATGTGGAAGCGACATTAGGGATATATCAGTAATATAGCCAAACTATCAACCTTCGGCCCTCTGTATCTTGGATCCAAATCATAGGATCAATTTGTGCGTATGAGAACTTTAGTTCAAAAAGTCGAAAACTATAACACACTCAATTTTCAGACAATTTGACCGGGACCCACTTTCCATTCAATTTGTGCTTGGTCCTTTGCGCATGGAGCATAAAAAATAGCGTCGGATACATAAATTTTCCCATTACTAAGGGCAGCTACCCTGTTTTTAGAATATACTTACCCTAAAAACTAGCTGAAACCAAAAAAAAAATCGGTTAGCTAATTAAACGAGGGTTTGATGAAATGTTCTTTAGAAAATATGCTACATAGTGTTTCCCGTTACACAAGTAACTCCTGAACAATTCTAGTAATACACCTCGAACGCCATAGCTCTCTAATAAATAATACTGAAAGATTTAAGCCGCTTATCGAACTTCCTTCGGTATACCAGACAATTCTAAATCTACAAGGGGTGTGTATATATATAGAGTTTTAAAAGTATACTCACATCTATCAGATCAATAGAATTTACTGATGGAAACACCATGTTGTGTATATATCTGTGACCAGCTACTATATAACATATACTTAAATATCTTAGGCCATGCAAACATTCAAATTCTGAATCTTTACTTTCTGTAGAAAATAAACGTTTTCCATTTGAATAAGCAGAAAATGAATCAACGACCCAGTTGGACTTTCCTGAAATAAAAATTAATATAAACATTTTAAAATCCTCTAACAAACATTAAACTAATGCTTAGTTCGAAAAGATGGCTAAAAGGGTCATACTTAAAATGATAAACATAACAAATTTACAAATATTAGCTTATTCCTGTCCAAGAATTAGCACAACGTTGAAAAGGATTTTAGTCAATATATCTACGGAACCCTATCATGTGCGAGACCAACACACTCTTGACAGATATTTTAAATATATTCATAAGAATTAAGTAATAAGCAAGATCAAACATATTTTCATCCTACCATAAATAAACATAATCATCATTCGGAGTGCTGTAAATTCTATCGGATTGATTCAATATTCCTACTATGTAATTCCATAAAGATGCATTGTTTCTATTACCAGTTCGTTGTATTCATTTATTTTTATTGTGGTCTATAAAGAAAGATATCTTCCCTCTTCGCGCTATATTGGTCTTGTCTCAACTATTTTTATATTTGGTATTTACATATGCTATGATAACAAAGTTATAGGAAATGTTTGATAGGAAATACATATCGGATGATATTAAAACTATAAAATCTTAGAAATTTATCTACATTATTTGATATAGAAAGAGCGTAACATTATAGGCATGCTAAATGTTTTAAATGTTCTAAGTGTGTTCTTAACCGCTTCTCAAGTCACCGAGGTAACAGCTTAAACATCCAGAATGATTTTCTGTAAGGTAAAGAGAAACGAGGCCCTACAGTTTATAGTGGAGTCCGAACCACATTTCTTTCAACGATATTTAGTGGACTCTTTTACATATGTAAAATACAAATTCAGACTTTTTCATTCATTAGTTATTGATGAGAAACATATTCTTTAAATTCAGAAAATATGTTTTTCTCATTTGACTGAACCTATTGATTTGCCAAGAACGTATGATTTAACTCTAATTAGGAATGGTTTAAGAAAGTTTCAGTTATAAAAAAATCAACATATTTTTTAGTAATTATATTCGGCAAGCTCTAATACGAAACATTTTCCGTGTCATCTTTAGGAGCCTTCGTATAACATATTTGTTTGCCCACGTAATTGAAGAGGTGCGCCACACAGTTGGGTGCAATTGGCAACATTCTCTCTAAGGCTCAATTTTTTAGATATGGACTTATTTTTTTAAATACTCGGAAAGAAGTTTGGAATAGTCCATCACTGCGGCTATTTTAAAAAATTTTGTTTGCATGGAATGGTTATGGTTATTCGAGGTAAAGTTCGTATTGTAAATTAGAACGCCCATTTCTTGTTGCAAATTTAGAATGTCTGACTACTTTTGTACGATAAATTCTTCCTCATATTGTCATTTTCTTTTGTTATTCGGCGAGGAAAAACCAAAATTTTAGAACTTTGCGATTTTTACTCGAAAAAGAAGTTTGGATAAACATTGCAAGAGGCAAATAGAGTATAGAAATATTCTCAATTTTTTTCGGAATTTTACAACGCCCTTTTTGATGCACTTGAAAACTCCACGATGCTCTTTTCTGCAAAGGGCATTGGACAATTCCAAAAAAATTTGAGAAAATTGCCGAGATGATCCAACCTCCTTTTGCCTCTTGCATTTCTTTCTAAACTCCTTTTTTTCCCTCGCTGGATAACTGAAAAAAATCTATCTTTAGTCTGACAATTCTAATTTGCAATAAAAAATAGAGGTACCCTTTTGACCTTGAATGACTTTAACCCTTCTACGGAAACAAAAAATTTCAAAAAAGCCGTAGTGACACCCTATTGCAGACTACTTTCTGAGTATTTAAAAGAAAAATTCAAGTCGATATTTCAAAAATTGAACATTAGCGCGAATTTTGTCCATTCTGCCACACTGTGCCGTGTAAAAAATGTATGATTACAATTTTCTTTCAATTTATCAACTAATGAATGAGAGTATTCATACAAGAGTTCTTTCAGAAAAAATAATTGCATAATTACATAGTGGTTATAATAAAAAAATTACACTGAGTTTAAAAAGAATATTGTCCCGTAATTTCACCCTGAAACCGCCCTTCAGGATGCGTGGTCTCGAAAATAATTTGAACAAGGGGTAACCACAAACACTTTATGTAGTAATTAACTGACAATTACACAATACTTCTAATATAAATTTACAATGTTTATTACTTCGGATTTCTAACCTCACTTTTCGCTACCAAACTTCACTTTAATAAAACTTCTCCCTCTTTCTCCGTGAATCGCGCCTTATATACTCCAAAAACGCCTCTAGAGCCATCTATAAATCTTCTAACCTTTCTCGGCGGCGACTAAAATATATTTTGGGCACCACAGCACCCTGGATTCAGAAATAGATTTTTTTAATAAATTTTTTAATGTTTATTAAAAAGTGACCAAAATGGATGTATGGTATTCAAAATTTCCTCTAGATTCCAAAAATGTAAAAATATATAGGGTGTTCCATTTAAAAATCGAAAGGGCATTTCCGGTCAAACCGGATGTGCACCAAACTTGATTTTTTATTGAAAAGATGGCATTTTAGTCGTGTAATAAGGCCTCCGAATTTCAATTTTCTACTCCAAATATTTTAGGAAATATCGGGGCGAGCGCATTTCGTAACTCACCCGGTATATTTTATTAGTTATTAAATAATATACTGTGCAAAAAAATTAAGGATATTGTAAACACTTCAGTGCGTCCCTCCGGATGTCCAGAGTAAAGAAGGTATGCCCTTTTTTCATCGCATTCTTGTTTTTTCTAAATTTCGAACAGACGCAATGAATTCTCCGTTTGTAGTTATGGCGGAGGAGCCGGTATCAAATGCATCACCCTTTTCCACCTACTTTTGATACAGTAAAGAAGTGTAAACTTAAATTGAAACAAGACTAGAACATTTCCGCAGATTATTGGTTATTACAGTGTAATATTTACAATTTTGACTGATGGAATTTTAGCACCTTTGGGGAAATTTCTTCTTTCACATTTAAGTAGTAGCTATATTGGGTCGAATTCCAAAACTACATCTTTGTACTGAGATATAAGGCATAATATGTATAATTATACAATATTATTATGCATAAATCATGTGTTCTCATTGTCTGTTCTAAATTTAGGCACAGTCTACCATTTAGTTTGTACAAACCTTTGCATCGAGAGATTCTTAATAATATCATGACAATATTATAGGACATGAAGTTGGTCATTTAGATAGTATTGAGACATAGAGGAGATTAAAACTACTTTATGTGTCCTATCATAAGAGAAGAGAAGTGAGCTTGAAATATCCCTTTCAATTTGAACTAACTCCAGTTCCTTCTGCTTTGATTGATGACTATAGAAAAAATGAGAAAGTCGTCAAAAATTAGTTTTGTAAAATAGTTGGTAGTTGAAGCTTGTAATATCAGTTTTACCTAATGACAATACCGGTACCAAGCTAAAATGTTTTACATCAAGATAAGTATGTAGACCATGAAGAAGCAGATGTCTTTATTATCAATTACATAATATTCCTGTTGATCAAAACATATAGAAAATTACGGCAAATGATAATGACAAACATTTCTGGCACATCGTTTTGCGTTAAAATGAAAGATGTCCAAGTTACTATGAAGAAGACTAATCAAATGATTATTGACATCAATGCATCAGTAGAAAAGTTTGATGAAAAATGTAATTCACTACTACTATGGTATGCATTAATGGGTTGTAACTCAACAAGTTATCCGTATTAATTAAAGTAAAATGACAGCTCGGGACATAGTACAGAAATTTGATCTGTAATTTCTACAATGCTTTGGTTGGTTCAATTCTAAAACTGAGGAAATAATCCAGAATGGTTGTTACATTTTGTGCTTGCAGTATTGCTCTAACACATCTGCAAACATTGTTGTGGAATGCTGCTGATCTTAATGGGCCACCAGAAACAAATATTGAATTCTATGATAGAAACGATGATACTACCGATCCTGTTATTGGGTCTATCCACATGGCCCCTCCTGAATTAATGAAGATTATGTCATGTGAATGTTCTACAAACTTCGCACGTTTTCATATAGTTTGTTATTTCAATGGTTTAGCTTGTACATCGTACTGTAAGTATTCAGCAGAATCAATATAAAATAACCCAGAGAGAAAATAGACGGCTTTAGAGTACAATATTCAAGAACATGAAAATACTGTGAGTTCAGATAGAGATGAATATAAATTATTAATAATTGAATTAGTCGCATAATAAATCTCAACTGCTTGCTTACATCAGAAATAAGGTGACATAATATTTCATTAATCGTAAATATTCAAACTTACTAATAATGTGAGATAACCGTGTTTCGTCTCTCATTAATACGTTGATAACTTGAAAAATACGAATCCTAGAAAAAAACTTTAAATACAAAAGTTGAAGGAAACTTCCCGGATTATCTGACGGTAGGTTTGGCAGGGACAGTGATCTTCAATGGGATCCTACATTCAACTCCGGTCAATTTTATAAGTGGTGAAGGACATATCCGAACGTAAAATTTTCCGCTTGTTTCATTCCCGGGGCTAAAAGTACGGGTTCCATTTGAAAAAACCGACTTGACCTTCAAATAACCTTGAAGGTCATGGTCAAAGTCAAATACAACGTTACCGTCAGATAGACGGAGAAACTTCCATATTTAAAGTTCTTTCCTAGGATTCTTATTTTCAACCTATCCTGCTGTTCCCATTCTTTTATGCCACCCGGTATATTACTCCATATAAGTTATTATTGAAAATATTGTTCTGTCCGTACGAATCATCATATTATTTTGATAACTGTTACATGTTGTAAAAAGAAATTTCCCCAAGGTGCCAAGGAGGAATCAATCAAAATTAAGACGACCATTACATTTAAATGAACAATAATAATCAGAAAGAACAACATTTTTACAGATACCACACTGAAGGTTGATATAAATTTGCACTAACTGTGAACCAAACTAACACAAGAAATTTAAAAAAGAGTCGTTTGTTTATTCATGCATGGTCTTTGTTGTACTAAATATCTTATCTTATTCTTGTGTCGTTTGAGCTATAAACAGAGTAACGAAGTTTTTCTGTCTACTATTTTTAGTTTCGGTAATTACAACATTTAATTAGTTTCAGTCTTATCGCTCTGTTGAGTTCTAAGATACTATAAACTTTAATAAATTAAAAACGTCTTCCTCTTAACTTGAATACCTACATTTCTTGTTATAACGGCGAGGAATGCTCCATCGTAGAAATTTTAGCATCATTTAGTTTATCGTTACATATTACCACTGAATTAAAATGCATAATGGAGTAACAAGAGTGGACTTCAGAGGCCGATCAGCATAAAAGTTAGTGTCGGAGTTAGGTCGAATAGAAACCATAATTCGTCCTTGTATTGAAAAATTGAGGGGTTAGATTTCGTTCACTTTAATGGCGAAGCATTGGTTTTAGGCAGAGTTATTGTCGGCTTTTCACTGACCAACATACCGCACCACACTATAGTCGGCTATTTACGGACTATCGCCAAGTCCGACTGTTACTTGTTTTCCTAGGAGGCTTGTTAGAATTCTGTGAACGTTTTATTTTCTGATTTCTATTACATACATCGAGACACATTCGGATTCATACATGGTTTCAGTTGCTTTTGCTGTATGTCCGACAATTTCACGCCATCTACCTCGTCTGTCTATCAGATAATCGACCTTGTAAGAACTCGTTCCCATTAGCTCTTTGACGACATCAACCCACCGATTTTGAGATCGTCCTATTCGTCTCTTTCCATCTAGTTTTTCTGGATTATTAGCCGTTCTGTATTGTCGTGTGTTCAGTTGATTACAGGATTAGGCGTAATGTGACACTTAAACGACGCTTTAGATGTATTTCTTGAAGAATCAAGTTGGTGAAGAGTCTATACAAGTATACATTAGGTTGCGCCGAAAACGGTAAAAACATGTTTTTTTGCAAATAAATAGAATTAGGCTTACTTTTTTTCAGCTACGCCCCACGAGTCCTGAAAGAACCATTTTTCTAAATTAGTAATTTAGATCTGTTCTAGTGTAGAAAAGATAGATATATATACTCTCAAATAATGTTGCTGTTCTAACTCTAAATTTTGGTGCGCCCCCACCGTTGTATTAATAAATCGATATCTTGTCATTATCTGCTGATCGGCTTGGTTCGACTTGCTTCTGTTAGATGCATGTGTATTGCCTATATAAGAGCATATAGTGTTGATACTGGAGCCAAAGTAGTGGAGATACAGAGGCAGACATTTTTAACCTTCAAGGTGACAATTCTTAAGCCATAAATAAAAAAATTCAAGCTGATTTAGAAAAGTCTGATATGCTACCATCAACACAATCAGGTCTCAGAAAGGGTTATAGTTGTACAACGGCTTTACTATATGTTGTATATGGTATCATTAGGCCTACTAATCGAAGCGATTGTACAATTTTAGTTTTATTAGATATTAGTAAGGCTTTCGACACAATCAATTATGATTTACTACTTACCATTCCTCACAATGTAATTCTTTCTGAGAACTCCATCAAGATAATAGAAAACTATTTAAAAACTGGGAAACAGAGAGCCTGTATAGACGGGATAAGCTCTTCCTATCTATGTTTGAATTCAGGAGTACCACAATGATCAATTTTAGGTCCCCTACTTTTTTTAAACTTATACGTTAAATTTAGTGAATAGTTTACCGCACTGCAAGTCTAAATTTTACGCAGATGATACCCAAATCTATTATAGCTTCCCCCCTCAGATGATACCTAATGAATTCTTATTAATCAATAGTGATATTGAGTCGTTTTCTAAACAGCTATAGACCACTGCTTAATTGGAAATCCCATTAAACCAAACGTATTAACCTTTGGAACTAAGACAAATCGTCAAACTGTAAATAATGCAATTATGATTCAAATTGATAATTCCAAGCTTGAAATAGTTGATCAGGCAAAAGACTTAGGTCTGATAATTGACAGCGAGTTAAGATTTGAAAAATATACGAATAATATTATACAGTGTTCATGTTTTTTTTTTAATTAATTAACGGTAACAGACTTTATTTGCCACCGAAGTAATGCTTTGTAAAACTTTGGTATTATCAAAATTCAATTATGCGGATACTGAGTATGATCCAAATTTAACCAGCCAGTATAAACGCAAAATTTAAACTATTCAAAATTCATGTCTGCGACTTATAATTGGAGCAAGAAGGTGGCAAATAATATCACAGAAGTTAAAAAATGCTGGCTGATTGAACATGGAACTCCATCGATATTTAGGACAGATTTTTTCAAGAGAACCTTCACATTTCAGATATGCAAAATGTATAATTTCATTCCACAAGTATTAAACACTAATGATATTCACCAATTCAAAATAAAATTTAAAAAGTTTCTCCTCGTTAAACAAGATTAAATTGAACTAATCAATTATTTTAAATTAAACTAATATAAATGCTCTTTCATTACTCATTAGTTATTTAATTTTTATTTGTTGCATTTAGTCTCTTAGTTTAGTAAGTATATTCCGTTAGGTAATTCAGATAGTGGTAAATTTTATCATTTCGGGTTAAGTGGAAGAACAACTTGTTAGTGTACTCTATCACTAAATAAGAAACTTCGCCCCTTACTTCCAAAAACATATATGACATGTAGTTGTATTCTTTTTATTTTTAATTGGAATTAATAAAGCCGTTATTATTTTTAATATTATTATTATAAAGAATAGTTATTTATTGTACTAGTGTGTAATTATGCACATTAGTCACGCAAGAAAAAGTTAGCTAGGTACGAGACCGTTAGATCGAGTGGCTAATTTTCTTAAGCGATTAATGCAAATACACACGTGTGAAATATAAAAGTTTATCCTCACTTTCACACATTCTCACTTTCTCTTAATGAAAATATATCTGATTATTTTTGTAAATTTGACAATTCATTTGACAAATTAATTTTTATGTTGCAATTTGGAAGGTCAGGGAATGGTTGCAATGATGTTGATTGATATTTATTGTTGGCTAGTTTATAGACATAAACATCAAATAAAGCGAAGAAATAATTATTAGTTAATTGTAAAAAATTTATGAAAATTTATATATCCCGGAAGAAATTAGAAAAGAAGTAAATTTTCCATATTTCCAATTTTTATAACTAAATGCATTTTCCACTTTTTAAGCGCCAATCCTTAATGATTAGTGCTACCCTTAGAACCAATTTTATAATTAATTTTTTACATTCTCTCACTAATGACTTTTTGAATATTCTCTCACTGGGGTGTAATGCATCACATTCTATATCTAAAATCACCATAGTAATAGCCATATTCTATGCCCACGTTAGCTCCTATACTAAGGTACATAATACATATACCGTAAATAATTTGAGGAGAATTAAAACTCTAATTGCAACTGAAAAGATATGTATATACTATCTTAAATTACCTATAATATTAATAACTATATGTTTTAAATCAATTCTGATAATCTTTTTTATAGTATTATACAGACATTTCCCTAAAAGGATTTCCTTATTTATTTCCCCAAGCCGAAGTTGGCACTTTGTACACTTTGTTGAAATCAATATGTGCTCAGGTATGAATACTATTGGAATTTCAGTTTCATAATAAAAAGGTAACCTGCTGCCTCGGTTTTATGATGCTATAAAAATCGCTCCATAAAATATTCATTAGAACGGTGAATAATTTCTGTATTCATCAAGGATATTTTATCATTTTCCATAAAACTAGCGGTAATAATTTATTGTGTATTATTATCACCTTTCCAGTGGTGAAAATTTACTATATACTTATTTTATAAGTTAAGCAGGCATAATGAAAACGGAAAGTGAAATATTAGACATGATTTAGTGATCTACTGGTACATTAGCAACATCTTGTTTTGATGTTAAAAAGAGTACAAGCCTACGTTTCATGTCTACTAACTTTGAACCGTTCTCTATGTCATTTTATTAGCAAGGGCGTTTCTTTTTTATTAATACGATTTCACGAAAGCTTCTAGTTCTAGAAATAAAAATTTAAAATAAATAATTTCCCGAAATACGCACAAGTTGGAGATATGGTCACTATGCGACAACAAGAAACACCGAAGGAAACAGCCTGGCAGACAATGAAGTTGGATGTGGTTGAACACTCCACATTCAAATTACAAAGGCCAGACTAGGAATGCTAACTGGTAATAAACAATTAAATAAAGCTTACCTGCATTTGCAAAATCGATAATAGATGTAACAGATACTATCAAAATAACCATGCTCATAAATAACCTGAAATGATTATTAATTAGTGTATTGAATATTAATCCTCATTCAACCTACATTACTAGATAGTCTCCGGTACTTAATCTGGGTTGATCCTCCAAAGAGACGCAATGTTCTTCTTTTAGCGATACGATTAAATTCAAACCTTCAGTTAAGTCCGTTATACTTTTATTAAAATGAGGGAATACATCCTCAGAATGGCAAGAGTTAGGTACACATACAGACCACATTAATGCAGCTCCTTCCATAACACTGGTTTTTAATAAATCATATCTCTAAAACGAAATAGTAATCAAGAAACCTCTTTTGTAGTGACAAAAACTGATATATTTTCATTTGCATATTTAATTTGAATATTTAAATATACAATAACATGCAAATATCCATTTTTGTCTTCCTTATGATTATCATAGAAAAAAATATAGTATGAGACTCATGCATAAAGATTGTTTTCATTCATAGGATTGTCGCGCTTGTCTACGATTTGTCAAATTATCCATTCGTGATGAAATAAATAAATGTTAGGGGCCCCTGTCGAAATTTAATCAGAGCCCTTCGCTTTTCGGATATTTCATGTAAGAATGAAATCTATACCCTTTTTTAAAGTCAACACAAAATAAAGTAAGGGAAATATTGTGAGAGTAATGACCTCAAAAATTCCCAGCTAATTCATAAAGCTGTAAAGTGTATAGGTAATCCACATATAATCTTACAGATTACGATAGTCATGGTTACTGAACATAATATAAATATATTCAATACATACATTAATCATCATTCTGTTCATACCGCACATCGGGGCTGGGAGCTAATACCATCAAACGGGAATACTTTAAGGAGATTAATTTTGTGACTATGATCGCTTAATAAACTAGCAAAGTAATTAATTTATTTCGTCAAGTATAGATTCATAAATCCGAATTCCGAAAGTCAACAGAGCTAGATGAATTAAAATATTTAATAATTATTATTTGAACTCCGCTTACATGTTTACTTTCAAGACTTTATATGTTATTTTGTCACAAATTGAAAGAAAGAAATTTAATACTTTTTTTAGATAGGGGTACTATAAAATTTCGCATCAGTTCATCTATTCTTCAAATATAGTAGGCATACCGGGTGAGTCACGAATTGCGCTCGCCCCGATATTTCCTAAAATATTTGGAATAGAAAATTGAAATTTGGAGGCCTTATTACACGACTAAAATGCCATCTTTTCAATAAAAAATCAAGTTTGGTGCACATCCGGTTTGGCCGAAAATACCCACAACTTTCGATTTTTAAATGGAACACCCTATATATTTTTACATTTTTGGAATCTAGAGGAAATTTTGAATACAATATATCCATTTTGGTCACTTTTTGATAAACATTAAAAATTTTATTAAAAAATCTATTTCTGAATCCAGAGTGCTGTGGTGCCCAAAATATATTTTAGTTTGTGTGCTACGTTACTATAAAAATAAAAAGAGCAATACGATTGTATTACTTAATTCTCTAGAGGCGTTTAAAATTTTTAAATGTGATTTTTACCCACTAACTCGGTTTTTTTAAATGGGAATTTAATCGTTCACCAACATTTTTAAATACCTCATTTTCATACGAATCTAATGATACCAAAATTTTAAAAATTCGCTCAGAAGTATTTGAGATTTCAGCCAAAATACAATGCAACCAAGCTTTTAGAAACATGCGGCTAATAGATAATAGATTAGTGGGCTTTGGAAACTAAAATGGCACATTTCTGTGTAAATCTGGTAACCTAATAACATTGGAAAAATCATAGTAGCCATTGAATGTAATAAAACAATATCAGCTGTCAGACAGATACAAAATAAAGCGTTGCGGAAATCTCTTTGAGTAAAAATTAAAGAAAATGAATAATTTTAGTAGAAATGAAAAGGTCGATATGTTACTGATATATGGAGAGCGTCTCAAAAATTCAACTGCGGCTGCAGAACTGTATCGCAACGATATCCCAACAGACGTCATCCAAGCAGACACTTGTTTGCCAGAGTGGAACAAGAATTAAGAAACCAACCCAATCAACAAGATGACCATCAAACATTTATTGTAAGCGAGGACAAAGAAATTGATGTATTAGGATTTGTGATGGTACACCCAACAATATCAACAAGGGAATTGTCAATGGAATGCGACATTAGTCAGTCTTCGGTTTGCAGAATTTTAAAAAAACATAAATTTCGGTCTTATAAATACCAAATACACCATCTTTATGGAGATGATAACGACAGGAGGCTAGTATATTGCAACTGGTTCTTAAATGCAGTACAACAAAGCCCGGGTTTTCCTTTTTATATTTTATATTCAGATGAAAGTAGATTTACGAACCAAGGTATGTTTAACAGAAATAATACTAGATACTGGGCTCAAGAAAATCCGAGGTTGGTAGGGCGGGGAATATTCAGGAAAGATGTGGGTTTAACTGTTGGCTTGGAGTACTTGGAGATCGAATAATTGGACCCATATTTTTTGATGGAACACTTACTGGCGAACGATATTTATTCTTTTTACAAAACCAGACAGCAGAATTTCTTGACTTACTTCCTCTTGCCTATTTACCAAATCTGTTTTTCGAACAAGATGGTGCTCCCCCACATAATTCCAGAAGAGTGATGGAATATTTGAACAACTTGCATGGTGAACGCCTTATCGCAAATTAAGGTCATATCAGGTGGCCTCCTAGGTCACCTGACTTAACACCCCTCGACTATTATGTATGGGGCAGTCTCAAAAATAAAGTTTATAAAACTTCTTCAAATACCCGTGAAGAGCTGCAAAATAAAGTTGTACGGGCTCTTAATGAAATAACGCCTGCTGAATTGCGTAGAGCCATTCAAGCAACTGTACGCAGAGCCGAATTGTGTATAGAAAAAAATGGTGCACATTTTGAACAATATCTATAAATGTCAATTTATGGTTTAATTATATTAATTATTTTAAAGATATGTACTGTTACCTAGTTTAAGTTTAATTGTTCAAACGTAATTGATTTTTATTTATTTATAGGCCCGATATTTATGTTCATTTAAATAAAACTCTGAAAACCGAACTGATGTGGCATTCTATTGCAAATGTCCTTGTGGATGTAATTGTGTTTACCTCCACATACCTATGCTAAACTTAATTGTAACGTTCTTTGCGCTCACAATTATTAAATATTTGATTGCTCAAGATTTCCTATAACTACACGAGTCTGTCTGATAGCTGATATTGTTTTATTACATTCAATGGCTACTATGATTTTTCCAATGTTATTAGGTTACCAGATTTACACAGAAATGTGCCATTTTAGTTTCCAAAGCCCACTAATCTATTATCTATTTGCCGCAAGTTTCTAAAAGCTTGGTTGCATTGTATTTTGGCTGAAATCTCAAATATTTCTGAGCGGATTTTCAAAATTTTGGTATGATTAGATTCGTATAAAAATGAGGTATTTAAAAATGTTGGTGAACGATTAAATTCCCATTTAAAAAAACCGAGTTAGGGGGTAAAAATCACATTTAAAAATTTTAAACGACTCTAGAGAATTAAGTAATGCAATAATATTGCTCTTTTTATTTTTATAGTAACGTAGCACACAAACTAAAATATATTTTGGGCACCACAGCACTCTGGATTCAGAAATAGATTTTTTAATAAAATTTTTAATGTTTATCAAAAAGTGACCAAAATGGATATATTGTATTCAAAATTTCCTCTAGATACCAAAAATGTAAAAATATATAGGGTGTTCCATTTAAAAATCGAAAGTTGTGGGCATTTCCGGTCAAACCGGATGTGCACCAAACTTGATTTTTTATTAAAAATATGGCATTTTAGCCGTGTAATAAGGCCTCCAAATTTCAATTTTCTATTCCAAATATTTTAGGAAATATCGGGGCGAGCGCAATTCGTGACTCACCCGGTATAGTTGTGGTGGAGTGTGTTTGTAATCGGCTCAAGTATGTGTACAAACAAAAATTACTGAACTTACTTGGGATATTCATATACCCTGTGCGAGTACTGCTGTAACATTTTTGATAACTTCAATATATTTTGTTAGACGTCCTATTTAACAAAACACAGTCTTACTTTTTTTTATTGTCAATTATCAAATTGTATTAATATTCTTAATTGTTGAATCATATGCCCAATATATTACCAAGTGTTTTCTAATGATTAGGTATCAATATGGCAATGCAATCTAGTAGAGATTCTCAGCAATGGCTACAATGATACGAAGGGATGGAATCCGAATAAGAAATCTTTAGTGAGGAGAACTTAAAGGAGGATGAAGTCAGTGGCGTAGAGGTACGAGAGGAGAATGCAGATACTGAGCAAGAAGGAGATAGTGAAGACGAAGTGAAGGAATCGAACTTACAGAGATAGTTTGTGAACGGTTTGAAATTTCACATTTTCTGGGAGAAAATAAAGAAACTAAATGGAATAAAATGAGACCTCCTACTTCTAGAACAAAAGCAAATAATATAGTGTGCCAGGCACTGTAGGAAATGCAAGAAACGCAAAAACTCTCATGGACTGCATCTATCATTTTATTGATGATATAGTTTTTGGCACTATAGTTGAGTATACAAATAAATATATATTTCATATTAAACATGAGTTCGACAGAGAAAGAGATGCTCGTGTGACTGATATTTGCGAGATGAACGCATTTGTAGGGATATTGTATCTTGAAAAGTGCCATAAATCTGGTAGACAAAGTGTTTTACCTCTATGTATATATATAAAAACGAGCTACAACCGCTTTCGGTTTTTATGTCGATGTATAAGATTTGTCGATATATCTATAAGAGACGAGAGATCCCAATTTGACGAGCTAGCACCTATAACGGATATTTTAGAATGTTTTGTCTGGAAGTGTAAATCATCAGTAAATTCCAGTTCTTATCTTACCATCGATGAGCAACTGATTGCATTCCGGGGAAGACGTGCTTTCAAACAGTACACTTCTAACTTGCCAAATAAACATAGTCTCAAAGTGCTTGCTTCGGTAGATGTAAAAACAATGTGTACTTACAATATAGAAATCGAATTTCATTCGATTACATCCAACCGTTGCAGAGATATAGCTCTTTGAATTTTTAGACCGAATTCAGAAAACACCCTGGCCAAAAACGTTTTTCCCTCGATCTAGATTTGCTTTGAAGTGCTCTATCTGCCATTAGGCTATCCCGCATTGCTAGCGAATCACCCTGTATATATAAAAAACTGGGGTATTTAGATATCCAATGCTAGAACTCTAGTAAAAAGAGTTGGCGCGAGAACTGGAAGATTAAAGTTAATTGGTGACATTTAATCTCAGTGGGCCATATTTAATCTTAGTCCTTTAATTTCTAGACTCCCTGTACATGTTTATTTAATTATCTGTTATTAGCACATAACAACAAAAGAGGAGCCGATTGAGATGAAACCACTCCTATATTATTAAAAGTTTCGTAGTAATGATATCATTCCATCGAGATGAACCTGATGAGATTATTTATTAATATCTTTGTTTTTATCTCCTGAAATTTTAGATTACTATTAGCAGAGCCCAAAAGATAGTGTGATAGATATTAACGAGAAAGCCATGTATGTTGTTAACAACTTATGAATATATTCCTAGATAACATATTTAAAATAGCATACCTTTTCAGACACGTTTCGAAAGCTTAACACGATTCTCATAAGTTTTTCTGTCGGTGTCACAAGAAAACTGCAATGTCGTCCTCTAATAGGTCCATATTCTGTGTCCTTATAAATATTTAAACATTGTTTGTATGCACCGTACTCCGCCAAATTACCATTCAAAATGCCAGAAGCAAGTTTTGATGATGAATCAAACACTGAATAAAACAACAATATAAATTTATATCGAGCAATGTTACTTATCATAAACATTGTATAGTACACAAGGAAAATTAAAATTTTAATGAGTTTTAGATTTTGAACTTCTAAAATAACATATTTGAGTTTGTATATAGATGATATAAATATGCTATTGTCCATTAAAATAGTTTTAGCCGATTATTTCGGATTTACTGGTTCTCTTATGCAGGAACTTTAATTTCAACATATTTTTTTACCAACTTTGCCTTCATATATGGGACTTACCACAAGTACTCTACTAATATGCATTGCCATGTTAATAAAGCTCTTTCTAATTTTTTTACTTTTTTGTGTTTCGAATATCTTGAATATATTAGAGGATTCAATTTTTTGTAACGATATACATACATATATACAGAGATGGATTCCCACTCTCAAAATTAAAAATTCCAAAGTGCAAAGTCCTTTTGGGGGATAGTTTTCGCCCCTTGCATGCTCTTAAAATCAACTGAAACTGTTTTTCAAATATACTAAATATAAGAAAATAAAATTAATAATAACAATAATAATTATGTTAATAAACATAATATTAATTGTGGCCTTAAGTTACTAAAATTTTATTCATCGGACGCTCCATGCTTTTGCATTTAATAGCATAATTAATATTATTCTTAATATTATTTTCTCCTTTCTAGTGGATTTTTAAAATAGTTTCAATAGACTTTTAAAAGGGTGTTTTTTAATTTATTTGGGTTATTTATTTTCTACATACATTTTTATTTCGAAGATTTATACCATTATAAAACCATATTAACGGGAATATATTCGATAAATCAAACGCTAAAACCTATTAAAATTAATTCAAGAAACTAGTTAAATAATATAAAATTTTCAAACAACAAACATGATTATTTGGGAGTGTTGATATTAAGTGAAGGGTTCTAAACATTAGAAATAACTGGCCTTGGCCTATTAATACGTGAGTGGGTGTTTTACAAGTAGTTTACTATATATAAAACTTTTACGAATAAAAAACTCCACCGATACCAATTAATAATGCTATTTGCTTGAATATAACGTAAATCAATACATCAATTTCAGGTATTTGTACTCTCAAAAAGACCGGCAGTTTGTGTGATGCTTTTGTTTCATCAAACAATGCACCAAAGTATAAATTACTTTCCATATATTCCATAACTATACGTGGTTTCAACTTCGATTCAATTCATTCTTCTACTCGCATTAACTCACTAGATAGAGCAACAATGCATATACAAGTATCATGGAAATTTCATTTAAATCCTCTTTATCGATTAAATGAGGTTTCCCATTTTCTTTTCCTTAATACATTTCAAATGACATTCTTTATTTTTTGCTTAGCGCTACTTCGGTATCAAAGAACACTTTACTAATACTTACTCTGCAATGCCCAAGGTTCCAAAGCCCTTAATCCTAATTTAAATTCCTCTGTGTGGTTTTTACACAAAGCATTTTTAACGTCAGCGAGAGCGTAAGTGGCAATAACCTGATTCATTATCAAACCTTGTTTCATCGTTAGTTTTACTTGATTCCTCTTCTTCTTAATCTGTCCACCGGCCTCATTTTCAACATTATTGTTTTTACTGGTAATGCTGATTTCCACAACATTTGGCGCTATAGTTGAGTTGTTATCGACTTGACTTTTCAATTTCTGATCACTGCTAGATATAATTTCATTTTCAGGTTCATTCTCTACTTCATTACTTATTTCCACTAGTATGGACGAATTTACATCATTTCGGTCTGTAGAATTTGCTTGTATTTGGTTGAAAGAATACAAAATATAACATGCAGATATACCTAAAACAGACGTAAAGGTGTTAATATGCATTATGCATGGTTTGTTTAAACGTAAAAAAACTATAGTGAGAGTATTTCCCTTTATATGAATAACTTAGACGTTTAAAAAGTAGCTGTCATACACGTAATAAAGTTATAAGATATAATGATAGTGTTTACGCAACAGACAGTACATTTTAATGGAAAATAAGTTATTCTCTGGGAAGCAATATCTATTTATTTGACAATTTACAACATAGTTGTATCATGTTTTATTTAGCCACTACCTATATAATTTAAAGTTGATGTAAAATTCATCAATATACTGGGAACGAGAAAAAAGTTAAACAAGGAAATAGTTATTTTCTTAATTCGTTTATAACTATTATTATTTGCCCAATAGAGGTCCAGAACGAGATAAATGCATCACTAAAATGATGTTAAATAATTAAACTTCCCGGCGAATCGATACTAAATTCAATAGTATCACGGATCACATCCTCTTTTGGGGGTGGATTGGCTTATTCATTGACCAAAAGCGCGACGTCCACAGGTATCCCCTAGGGAAATACCGACGACACCCGTGGCTAAAGACCTTTTAACTCGCTTGAAATACGAGAGGGTTTAATATAATTATTGAATGAATACTTTACAAAATAAAACATGTTGGTAGAAAACAAGATACAAGTTTATTAATAAAATATGAATATATAAAAAAGGTATACTTACATTTCAAACTCCCCAGGAGAGGAGTTGGGCCACGCACCCTGACTTACCTCCCCAAAACGCAAAACCCAATTGACTTTTTACTCTTCCCCCGCATCGTTACTCTTTTCGAGATTCAGCATTTCCGCATTGGTTACAATGTAATCTCTGTGAACCAGACTTGGTTTTCGCTGACTATGACCTTTCGCAATTCCAAAATGAAACATGCTTCGTCTCGGCATAAAATACGTTCAACAATCTAATGTAACAAATCATATCCATTACTGACAAGTGATGTACGTGGTATTGAAAATAAATCTCAAATACTACGTGACAATAGGGTTCAATTTCGATGGTAAAGGCAATAATATTAAAATTCCAGCGAATCTGTTAAGGATTGTGACTGTATAGTGTACAACTGTACTACACTACACTGCTACACTATACTACAAACCAATTAAAATAGATATACGGTAATTTTTAAGCGTAATTATACAACTTGTCAAGATCTAACCTAAAAATAGTACCATTTTTTAGATTAGAATTTTATCCCTTTAAAAGGCTCTAATAAAAATCTGTTAGATGTAGAATTAACCATTAGAAATAACTATTGCCGGTAAAATTGAGCAGTGTCGCGCTGATCGAGAATAGAGCACACGCCTAGCGGACTTTGCAATAATTTTTGTACTTTAAGGGTGAAAATCTGAGACAGAAGCTTCACTAATTTCTAACAGCGGTAATTGGTAATTTTAGGAATTGGAACGGTGTGAAGGCGATATGAGCTAAGAAATAAAATAATAAAAGAAAGTTTAAAGAGCTAAAACTCGACTTTGCTAAAAGCGGATTCAAACAATCTAAAAGTGTTAAACAAGTAATCTACTTTATATTCTACAGCTTCTCAGGATGGACTTTCTTTAAATCATCGACGTTGGATCTTTGGATACTCGTGCTTCGGTAGGAAGGTGATTTAAAGTGCATGAGTAGTCGCAAGGCTCACTGTATAGTGAGCCTTGAGACTATTCATGCCTTGCATCTGTAGCTGCAAGTATAGATAGTGTGCCAGTATGCATACGCTGTATGAAGATGGTCTTCTAATTTCAGCATAAACCGCCTAGTTTCCAAAAGTGAAGTAGTCGCAATACAGTGGTTTGAAGGTATAATGAAGCCTTCTTAAGAGGAATCCTCGCATGCGGGAAATATACGTGAAATATAGCAAACGCGCTTAGCTCTAGCAGCTTTATTTTTACAAGTATCACACTCATTTTTTTTTAGAAGAAGTTAACTACTAGTTCTACAATGTGACCATTGCTTTTTCAAATCCGGTGAACCAATCTTAAAAAAAAAAATCACAAACTTTATCATTTGATTGTCTGATATTTATTTAATTTTCACATACTTCTAGATATCATTCTCAAAAAAGCATCGGTCAAATAATTCTATCATCTTTTGTTTATACATTTGTTTAAACATAATTCAAAAATGTCAATTTTTTAATGAGTTATACTTCAGGGCAATTACGCATGTAATTTAAAAAATATTTAGGAATGTTTTCCATCTCCACCTAGCCAGAGAGGCGGATCATATACGCATTGGCTCTTTGTCTAACTTGAGACTTCTCATTCTCCAGGCTTTGACTCTTGATACAGTAGAGAAATATATAAACTGAGCTTGTTGCGTACCTATTTTTAATTCAATTTTTACCGGAACACATTTAATCGCGTAATGGGTATAAACAATAGTTAAGGGCGCAAAGTGTACCAATATGGTACAAGAAAAAAAAGAGGAATTACTTCCACATCCACATAGTGGATTGGAAGTACAGCAATCGTAAAAAACAATCAAATTTTATTTCTTGAAATAGGTTTAGAACTTCATGAAACGTCGATATTTTAAATTTAAGCGAAAAAAAAAATTCTGTTTGTCGGTCTGTCTGTCTGTAATTTTTTTTTGTCAGCACATTTTCTCCGGAACGGTTTAAGACATTGACTTGAAATTTTGTACACCTATATATTATAACGAGATCTGGACTGGACTGTTTTTTGAACATATTCGATGAAGGGTTGGGGGTAAATAGGGATAAATGGGGGGAAATAGGTAAAGCAGGCTGGTAATAAGAGTTCAGAAACTTGAAATTTGGTGTATGTACTAGCAGCCAAGGCCTCAAATTTTTTATATTTAGAAGCCGAGGCCTCAGATTTTTTAATAACAAATTTCAATCCCCCCACCACCCCTACTCCATTATTAAAGGGGTCGATAAAATAAAATTGACTTATTCACTTGAAATTTGGTACACGTATATATTATAATGACATCTGGAACTAAATTATATTTTTAGTTTATTCCGTTGAAGGGTTGGGGGTTAAATAGAGGTAAATAGGGGAAAATAATTAAAGCAAACTGATAAGAGTACAGAAACTTGAAGTACGGTGTATGTACTTGGAGCCAAGGCCTGAGATTTTTTTATAATATTTTTTAACCCCCCACCGCCCCTACTCCATTTTTAAAGAGGTTGATACAATAAAATTGAGATGTTCGCTTGAAATTTG
The DNA here is from genome assembly GCA_963583905.1 of Stenurella melanura. Classification (NCBI taxonomy): domain Eukaryota; kingdom Metazoa; phylum Arthropoda; class Insecta; order Coleoptera; family Cerambycidae; genus Stenurella; species Stenurella melanura. Next base: position 36,418,510 of record OY757314.1, on the reverse strand, counting down.
GTACATCTGTATTATAACGACAATTGGAACTAAATCATATTTTGAGATGATTCCGTTGAAGGGGTGGCGATGTAAGTATAGGTATATATATAGGGGAAAATGTGTAAAAGCAAGCTGTGTAGAGTACAAATACTTGAGGTTTGGTGCGCACCTATACGGGAAGCCAAGCCCTCAGATTTCTTTATAATATCTTTCATCTGATATCTAAATCTATGTTCTCGCATTTTTACGCCTCGACGCCGACCGACGCCTAGCGTCATTTTTGTAAAACTCGTGTATTTGATAATAATAATAATAATAATAATAACGTTTATTCATCTAAAGAATATAAAGTAACATTAATTACATTTTTATGAAAATAAACAAACAATAAACAAACGTACAAGAACTCACGAAGTACTCACTCGTCCAGGACTGTGAGTGCTTGTTTGTGAGTTAAAATTCGTATGCCAAGATGGTTATTCATTGGATAATACATTTATAATGTGTACTTTCCTAATAATATAGTTCTCATTATACATTTATGCTTAATTTTAATTCCTAGATTAATTTTAATTCCTAGATTCCTATTCTTACGTCTCGACGCTGCATGACTGATGCCTAACGTCGTTTTTGTAAAACTTGTGTATCTAAATCTATGTTCTCTCTCGTGTATTTGACAAATTTCGATTCCTAGATTCATTTTCTTTGATTTTTACGTCTCAACGCCGACCGACGCCTAACGTCATTGTTGTGAAACTTCTGAATTTGATAAATTTTAATACCGAGAATCATATTCTTTCATTTTTTCGTTTCGACGACGACCGACGTCTAGCGTCGTTTCTGTAATATTCCAATTTTAATAACAATATAGGTATGGATATATTAAATACCATGTGACAACAAGACTACCTTGTTTGATTTACCAATACTTCCATTTTAATGAAAATCAAACTAGAAACAACCTTAGAAAAATGCAATGGAATATAATTAGTCAACCGCCCAACCACACTAGCACGACGCTGTGCGACGTGGTTGTGCGGTTGGCTCCGGCAAATAAAATGTAAAGTTATTTCTCCTACAATTGGTGTTGCCGGGGGTAAACTAAACCGAAATCCTTGAAACTTCGCAGGGGAACTACTAAGGGTATTCCTCTTAAATACATGTTACATCACTAAACTTCCATTTATTCCGATCAGTTTATGATTACGCATCTTCAAAATTTACCGACGAGTGGGGATTTCGGATATAAAAGCACGCCAGAAATCTACACAAACAGTGCTTCTACAAACCGTATATTAGACCCATTTTAACTTACGTAACTTCAATCTGGTACACAATCACATCTCCAACCCACCCACAAAAAAATGCAAGTTGTTCAAAACATCCACTCCGAACAGGAAACAATCTATCTAGATATGCCCCCATTACAAGGCTACACTCTCACAGAAACCCCTACAGTAGACAACTTTATAACTGACAACCTCATACCAAATTTTGCCAACAAACTAATATCACTAAATAATCCAACACTACAAAATCCATTGACTATTAAATTTCTACTTGCATTCATTCATTCATCATTCCTCAACTGCATCTACACCGTCCAGGCTCCTAAAATAACTGTAAAACATATTCTGAAAAAATACACATAAAAGCAATAAAAACCAAAGAAATAGAAAATAAATATACAAAAAAAGCAAAACATAAAAATGGAAAAAAAACATTACCTAACACCGCCCTCAGCTATAAACAAAGAACCGAAAGAGAGCCATATAAATAGCGAATACAAACAAATAAAGGTACCAATGCACATATTTATACAATACAACCCAGGGCAGGCACCATGTTAAGGCGGAAAGCCCATGCATATGCAGCAACTTAAAGTACAAAAAGTGCTCTCCTGGAATTGGTCTTCAGCATGCTGAGCTAGGCTAATATCAGTATAGTATTAGTGGAGACGTTACCGAGCCAAACTGAGTATATGTCGACCTCTGGACTCTTCAGCGGTCTGAGCTGGGGTCTATTGTGTCAACAGTTATTTATCCGACACTCTTACGCCGCTGAAAGTATTTCACATATGGCTTAACAAACATATAAGATTAGTGGGCCTTTCAAGAGGAAGAGTTCAAGTGCCATACCACTACGAGGGGCTACTCAGACTGAGGTTTCAAGTATTTGGCAAGGAAAAACGAAGAGCTGACACTGTCAGACTGTGCAGTCTGATGCAATGGATAAATTATATCAGGCTGTATAACATTTGAGAAATCCGGACAAGGGCGTCCAGAATAGATCCACAGAAGGTCATGACAGTCCTCTAAATACCAGGCTAAACTGCTAAATTGCCTGACCCACACAAATTGTCTCTGGCCTAACTCAAATATATCATCATCATCATCAGTAGCCATACAGTCCTATAGTAGGTCCTTAGCTTTCTCTAACTTCTTTCGCCATTCGTTCCTATTTCTGCCTTGGGTCATCCAGTTAGCTGCTCCTATTTTTCTGGCATCCTCATTTATTCCGCCTCTCCGTCTGAGTTTGGGCCTTCCTCTGTTTAGTATTCCTACCGGGTCCGTCATAAATATCTTTTTAGCAGGGTTGCCCTCTTCATACCTTGCGACGTGTCCTGCCCATCTCAGTCTGCCTAGTTTTATTGTCGTGACAATGTCCTTTCCTCCTGTTCGCTTGTATAGGTCGCAGATTTCAGAGTTGTACCTGCGCCTCCAGATGCCATTTCCGCAGACTGCTCCACATATTTTTCTTAGAACCTTCCTCTCGAAGATTGCCAGCGACTTTTCATCGTTTTTTGTTAGGGTCCAGGTTTTAGAGCCATACACTAGCACTGGAGTTGTGAGTGTTCTATACATCCTAATTTTTGTATTTCTTGAGAGGTTACGGTTGCGAATATGCTTAGTAAAGCCACAGTAGCATCTATTGGCTATCATTATTCTGCGTTTTATTTCCATGCTTATGTTGTTTTGTGTGTTTACGGAGGTACCTAGGTAGACAAATTCAGGGACAGATTCAAAGTTGTGGTCGTCCATGGTGACGTTCTGTCTCAGGTGTTACATTCTTCTGTTAGTGCTGCTCATGAATTTTGTTTCAGTTCAAATATATGCCTGTCCTAAATATATGCATATCCAAACAAAAGCCTATTCAAACGCCCTTTAATAATTACAATAAATAAGAACTAAATAAAACTCCAAACTGAATAAAATAAAAGCTTACCTCACATACTGGAGACTCGTCGAAATATTTCACAACAAATATTTCTTTTTAAAGTAATACATAATATAACAGATTGTAGTGCTATCTTAAGTTTACTAAATTTTCGAACACCTAGACCAGGTTCCAGGCAAAACACTTTATTCTGTCTGCCGACTCCCAGAACTAACGTACAGAAATGTTCGCCATTGTACAAAATGTGTGAGAACCATAATAGTCTTCAAGACCAGTTTGATATATTCCACTGCAATGTAGCTGAGATAAAAAAATTAACTGCATAAATTAAAACACGTTACCACATTTCTATTTATATTCTTTTAATATTTTTTAATATATTTGTATGTACTTATCGTCTCCTGCCCTGTAACTGAAATGCTCTGTTGGGCAGTGTATTGTTAAATAAACAAATAAATAAATAAGTAAATTACATAACTTCACGAAACATGTGGCATCAGAATTGCGGCAATCAAAAGAATTCCTGCCAGGAATTTATAAAACTCCTACGGCAAAGCGGTGAAGATCGCTGGGTACATCAAATCAAGTCAAGAGTGTTAGCGATGTAAGACCCGAATTCTTCAATACAAAATAGGGGCCCCCGTCCGCCTACCTCATGTCTCTGTCAAGCCAGAGCACCGAAAATCTGCCAAGACTTCCTCAGTGTTGCCAACTTGCACACTCTTAGAAAATTTTCTCTAACCAATCATAATTCACCACCAAAGGACTTAATAATCAAAATACTGAATTTCACAATTATATAATACCTCAACTACAGGAATATACATTAACACTACTAACTCAAATTATTTTAAACAAAATATGTTTTACTATAATTTCACCTCGTAACTTAGGCAATCATCCACTATCAAAGTCTAGATCATAAGTTGAGTGGGTTGCTTACCTCTATACTCCAAGAAGTGAAATAATTAGAGTCAATTTACTGCAAATAAATCTGAAACAAATCATGTAGCTTTCTCAAATGCTACATTATTTTAAATATTATTTAGTTTTAATGCCGAATATCAACCTGTATATACTAGTTTAAACATGTAAAATGAGAAATTATAATTAAATCTAAACTAAATTTTCAAATTCTATTTTATTTATCATATGAAAACATCTCTGTTAGATAACTATTATTACAAGTTACAGCATATAATAAACACTTCATCCTTGTTCAACTAAATTGAATTAAAACCGCGTAATATTTGCTGAAGCGAAAAACTTTAATACAAACACAGGTACATAATCTTTTAGAGACAGTTTCATTTAAAAAGTTTTGTTACTTAATACAATATTCAACAACACCATTCCAAGTGTAACTTATAAGCTGATACGTCTATTTGGGGAATTACGTTAAGGAAAGCCTTCTATTATGTGAGAATAAATCCCGAAGTAAGTAAGAAAACTTATAAATCTTTTAGTCTCAACAAATCAGGAAATTAAGGAAGATTTGTACCACACCTGGAAATTCCTATGTGACTATAAATCTTTTAGAATAGGTAGCTGTCCCATAAATACTACAGTAATAGTTAAAATTATCAAACTAGCCGAGCGATCTTTATAAAATCGAACTTAATTGAACTGCTCCTTAAAACTTTGGGACTAGATATACTGGGTTATTCACAAAAAGTGGATATTAGACGGGTCTTGGGATCTGTTCAGTTTAGAAATTTGAAAATTAGGCCAAGGAGGTTTTCAGATTTGGCGGGTCTAATGACAATATCTTCATGCACGTGTTACTTCCGCTGACACCGGATGTAGCACCTAACTTTGTTATTTTAAATGATGAATGAAATAATATCAATCCATGCAGAATTCAACATTAATAGCCCGAGAGCTTACGACATCGAGGGTGAAAGAGCTTTGTAAAATCTAATATTTATGTATTAGTTTATTTATTTATTAGTTTATTCAAAAACAGTGGTCAGTCTGCGCGCTGATAGAGGAGCGAGCAGTCAGCTCTCATTTTCGAAGCAGATCCGTGTCGCTGGAAAAGCAAAACCCTCGGACCTCTTACTTTGGCGGCCACTGTCTCATTTAAAAAACCGCTGCCTAAGGAATCACTACTTCCTCATCCAGATTTTCCATCCAAGTCTCTTTGAAGGAAAATATTTTGACCATATTTGCACTCTAGTATGTGGAAATAATTCATCATAAAATTTTAATAATATTTGCGGCAGATGTCATAAAAAAATTTGAAATGTTGGTACCTAGCATATACGCCAAACATGAAGTTTCTGGACTCTTATTAACTATCTCCACTTATTGTCCCCAATATACCTCCCCCTCCCCCCTTTAACGGAACCATCTCAATATAAAATCTAGTTCCAGATGTCGTTATAATACGTACGCGTACCAAATTTCAAATGAATATGTCAATTATATTTTATCAACCACTTTAATAATGGTGTGGCGGTAGTGAAGGGGTTGAAAAATGTTATAAAAAAAATTTGAGGCCTTTGCTTCTATTTAACCCCCAACCCTCCAACGGAATTATCTCAAAATATAATCAACTTGCAGGTGTCGTTATAATATATACGTGGACCGAATTTCAAGTGAATATCTCAATTTTATTTTATCAACCTCTTTAATAATAGGGTGGGGGTCGTGGGAGAGTTGAAAAGTATACAAAAATTAGAGACCTTGACTTCTAGTATATACACCAAATTCCAAGTTTCTGTACTGTTACCAGCTTGCTTTACTTTATTCCCCTATTTACCCCTATTTAACCCCCAACTTTTCAACGGATTCATCACAAAATATAATCTAATTATAGATATCTTAATAATATACCAAATTTTTAGTGAAAATCTCAATTTTATTTTATCAACCCTTTTAATAATGGAGTGGGGGTGTGTGAAGGGAGGAATTGAAAATATGAAAAATAGGAGCCCTTGGTTTCTAACGTATACACCAAATCCCAAATTTTTGTACTCTTACCAGCCTGCATTACTTATTTTGTCATATTTAACCCCCAACCCTTCAACAGAATCGTCTCAAAATGTAATCTAGTTGTAGGTATCGTTATAATATATATGTGTACCAAATTTCAAGTAAATATCTCAATTTTAGTTTATCAACCACTTTTATGATAGAGTGGGGGTGGTGCGGGGGGATGGAAATATTATTAAAAAATCTGACGCCTTTGCTTCTAGTATATACACCAAATCCTAAGTTTCTGTACTCTTACCGGCCTGCTTTACTTATTTTCCCCTATTTACCCTTATTTAACCCCCAACCCTTCAACGGAATAATCTTAAAATATAATCTAGTTCTAGTTAGGAATATTTCAATGTTATTTTATTAATCCCTTTTATAATGGGGTGGGGGGGATGGTGATACCCCTATTAGCCCCCAACTAAGTTCAAAAAACAATTCAGTTCCAGATCTCGTACATACGTGTATAAAATTTTAAGTCAATATCTTAAACCTTCCAGAGATACTAACTGTGCGCACAAAAAAGTTACAGAACGACAGACAGAAATTTCTTTTTCGCTCAAATTTAAAATCTCGACGTTTCATAATATTCTGAACCTATTTAAAAAAAAAAAAGATTGAATTTTTTTTTTACGAATACTATACTTCCACTCCACTATGTGGATGTGGAAGTAATTACAGGAACATATTGTGCCCCACATCGTCGGACTGGAAATTTAATTACCGATCGATCAAGCATAAAAAAGAGGGGGTCAATTTTGTCTAAAAAAAGTTAGAGCAGTTTATGCGAAATAATGTCGAAATCGCATAAATATCTTAATGCCATTATTTTTGAAATAACTAATAAATAAATAAACCAATAAATAAATGCTAGATTTTACAAAGCACTTTCTCTCTCGGTGTCATAATCTCTTGGGCTATAAATTCTGAGTTCCGTTTGAGTCAATGACTTGTGTACGTTTGAACTAAAACAATGTTAGACTGTGAAAATAAAGCATCCTGTATGATATTGTGAAAATATGAGAATTTTTATTTATGTTATAGGGTACTTTTATAAGTTTGAAAAGAAAGTCTCTAGATATTCATTATAGGATTTTGCAAACAGCAGAAAAAGTAACTATCTATGAGAACTAAAATAAAAACTGTGTAAAATGTGTAAAAATATTAATGAAATTATTACATTCTTTCGATAACCTGAATTCTGGTTATACTAGCAAATTAAAATCCTAAAATGAATTTGCATAATTTCTTATTTGAAAATTCTCATTTAACAACTAGCATCCATACAGTTCCCTACGGCCATGCAGATTAAAATAGTATCTACATAACCCGCTACGGCCATGACGATTCAGTTAAAATGAGAATAAAGGAATTTATTTACCTACCTTGTCTTAACAATTTTTCATTCTAATGGATTACATTTTCATGAAATCTATCATTCTGTTTTTGGAAATGCTTAGCCTTTGAAATGTTTTTCACCCTTATTCTGGAGCTCATGAGAAAGGCCCAGAGCCACTTATAAAGATATTTTATGCAAAACCAAGACTATTTCTATGAATATTTTTAACTGAATCATCATGATCGTAGGGGGTTATGTAGATACTTTTAATCTGCATGGCCGTAGGGGACTGTGTGGGTGCTAGTTGTTGAATGAGAATTTTCAAATAGGAAATTATAGAAATTCATTTCAAGATTTTAATTTGCTAGCATAATAATAATAATAATAATAATAAACTTTATTGGTGTGTTATACACGAAGTATTTACACAAGTCAACAATAGTACAGCGGAAAATATGAATATAAGATTACATAACACTGATATTTAACGGTAAAACAAAATGACTAGGTTAAATAAAATATTCAATAAGTCTACAATTAAATAAATACAAGGTTGTTCAAGTAATAAAAAAAAATATCACTAACGTTAGGGAGACGAGAGACGAAATATCAACCGTTTTATAACATTATATATAACATATTATATAACAGTAATATTTAGTGGTAAAACAAAATGACTAGATAAGTAAAATATTAAATGAGCCTACAGTTAAATAGAACAAGGATGTTCATACGTAATAAAGAACACTAAAATTTGAAACACAGATGTTAAGATTTTAAGAAAGATAACAATATTAATAATTACCAATTATAACCAGAATGGGCTTCAGCATTTTTTTTATTTCATAAATCGAAAGTGCAAGTACAAATTAATGGATCTACAAAAAATCAGAATCTTATTCGCACGTTTAGTATCTTAAAAACCATTACAAATTTCCATCTCGCGAAAATGGGGCGTGGCCAGGCGCTACGTCACTATACGCATAGACTCGGCGATCTCAATAGACTTGATGCTCCTTATTGGCTATAATTATAAGTGTTTTCGAAGTATTGTTTGTTTTGCTTACTACTTGACAGTAGGGGAGTACAATTTGGTGAAATGTCAAAAAATTACAATTTTCTCTCGCTCCTGCCAGAACGAATTTTCGATTTCGACCCTGCAATTTATGATTATAATTCATCGCCGACCTTCTCCTTTCCGTAGACACATAGAACGAACTTCCACTCGACGTATTTATTTAGTTACCAGCGTTTAAAAATTCCATGTTTTTCGACTTTTCAGGTTAAATTTGAAAGGTTCCAGAAGGCCATTTTTCTTACGTCACTATGTATAGTGACGTCACAAATGAGCGCTCGGTTTTTGCAACTATTACTAATTTCAACTCCTTATATCTCGAGAACGGAAAAAGTTAATAATACGAAATTTTAAGTGTATAATGAGAATATATATATGAAAAAGTATTAAAACCATATAAAAAGAATATCATGGAACAAGCCCATTCTGGTTATCGAAAGAATGCAAAGATTTCATTAATATTTTTACACAAAGTTTTTCTTTTAGTTCTGATAGATAGTCATTTTTTCTGCCGTTTACAAAATCCTATAAAGAATATGTTTCAATATAATTATAAGCAAACAAATAATAATTCACTTTTAAACATATATTATTCTGTTGTGTATTTGTAAGAGTTTAGGAAATTTTTCTACAACCCTCTAACTCCAGAAAACCAGAAATTTCATAAGTCTTACTCACATGATGCAATCGGCATGGGATTTTCACTGGAATTATTGTTATGGTTAGTCAAAACCATAAAATATAAAATCTGAGTAATAACAGTTGTTTTATTTTTTTTTAGATATTCAATATATACTGTTTTTTTTAAATATTTTCTACCCTTAAATAGGGGTGATTTTTGCATTTTTCAAAAAATATGCTCACATTAAAATTTCTCAAAGTTTAATTTGAGCCCTATAGGATTTATTCGGTTCTTTGTCTTGGTCTGCTATCTACTATGCAAAAACAGGCGAATTTTGAGGTCATCTTTATTTGTGATTTACTTCATAGTTAATCATAGTTAATGCACAATCTGCCGTGATTTTGAAGGCGATATTGGGTAAAAAAATTAAATACCAAGCGTAATAATAAAGTTATATTATTTTAATTCAAATCACTCTGTGGGAATCATCTACAACAAAATTATTCAGTTTTGGCTAAGCGTAGCTTTTCTCAGCAATATCATTCTAATGATGTTTTATTATTGATATTAAGGGATATATGTACTTAGTGAAAAAAATCCAAAATATTTGTTCTTTGGATACCAGTTTTTTGCTATTTACTCGATTTGAGTAAACTTGCCGTCATTAGGTAAGCAATTTAATAAACTGCAAAACCTCTAGTCAAAAGTGGAAAACATGAAAAATCAAAATATCCGACACCTTTGACAACTTGTGAATATTTTTCTCCGTTCCGACTACATTGTGAGCTAAATTAGCCCATTGGTTGTAGAGACACCATTAATTGAAAATTATAGTAAATGATATGTAAAAGCATACATTGAAAATTATTAAGTAGGTAGCTGACACGTAATCAAACCTTATCAAATATTATGGGTCGTTATTTTTTAAATCCAAAGCACAATTAAGCATTTCCAAGACGACCGCCTTTTTGTTAGCAATCTTAACAAATTGGTTTATGCATTATATGAATAGTTCTTATTTATGAACTGATACATGAAATTTTTACATAATCTCTATTTATTACTATTCTATTTTATCATATCATTTTATCATATAAAAACAAAAACAGCAATTAAGACAAGGATTATTATTGAAATATCACTGGTGGATATAATTGTGAATGATCAAATCGGGTTCATTATTTCATATTATAAAATATCATTTCAGTTGCAATAAATTAATGAAGCAACCATTATCCTAACTGAAAAACCATTACCAATTATACAAATATTGAATGTTTTTAGCGACAGTGAAAAATTAATATGATTTCTATTAAAGCCCATCAATAAACGTAACTATAGACAGTTGAAAACAAATTTAATTTACTGAAATTCACCAGTATTCCAGTATCGATTATCTGGTATTATAGGCATTACCTAAAATTTAACAAATCTGGATCATTAACTAAGCCAGATAATATTATCGAGCTAACAAAATATAAATCAAACCAGACTGCAGCCATATTATTTATAATTCATACATATTGCACATAGTAGACATGTACTATAGAGTACATTGTATATGTATATTGACAAAAGTAAATTATGAATTAATTTTTCTTAATTTTCCTAAAAAAATAGAATATTGCAATGTCCGTAAATTCATGGAATTAGACCAAGCACAGAGTCGTCAAATTGAGATAGAAGATGGCTCCTTTCTAATCGCTAGATAATATGATTTTAAACAAGTAACTAGATTGGCGAAAATTCCCTTCTACTTAAAAAGATAGAATAAAACATTTCAGATTAGCTGTAGGCAGTAAAGTTATATATTGATTTGTTTAAACCTGATGTCAAAATAATAAAATCTGGCCTTAAAATTACTAACAGCCGGTTTTACTGTCGTTGTTTAACTGCCAGTCTGAGTCAACTTTCAGGTTATTATAGAAATTGGGTTTTATAATAGCTGGTAATTTTCAAAGTCGTAGTTATCTAGTAGTTAACTTTACTGACAGGTGAGGTGTGAGTAAACTACAAGTTGGTAGTTTACTGCAATTTATAACCTATAAAATAACTATCACAAAACAATTTTTTGATATTTCGTTTAGTGATGAGGAGCCAAGAAGGCCCAAGATAATACAGTACAAATTTAACCTCATAAGAAATTCTGAGGTCAGATTCAGACACAACGTGTCAAAAACCTTCAGAAAAGTATGGTTTAGTTTCTGTTTTAAAACTCTGTCGGTCTTTACCCCAACCACAAGGAACAAAAAAATGTTAGCACTTTAATTGATTCGTTTATTCATGTAATTTTTAAATTTGCAACGACAGATGAAAAATTTGGCAACATACCAGGTCAGCACAGATTGGAAAAAGTGGAAGTGAAATGAATAAATGCAGAAGATTATAACATGGGAGCAAGACAAAGAACATGTAAGACGGTGTTTTTGCTGATAATTTTTGCTTTATTGAATTAATTTCCATGTAATTGTCACTGTACTGATCTAAGAATATTAATAAACTGTTAGTAGTAACTGGTACGAACCATTTCCATTTTCCATTTTAATATTTTTATTTTATTTACCTATTTACATTGCAGGTACTAAATCTAAAAATGGTGTACACTATTTTTCTAACTAACTATTTACATTGTTGTAAACAAATAAAATAAGTCAGCCGCCGCTGTTATGGCTGAAGATTTTAGTATTCTTCTGTTATAATTGAATCAATTGGCGCAACAAGACATTTCTACAGTATTTATGTCTATTTAGATTAAGTTATTTTAGAAAAATTAAAATAATATATTTGAAAAAGATTTATGGCTACGTGGACGTGGGGATTATACAGGGAAAACGGGAAAACCCCTGTTTAAAGCAATGGGGACTTTTTAAAGCATAACATGTGTCATTTAGGGGAAGTTAATCACTGTCAGCGGGTGTGAAGTAAAAGTTTTATGTGGGGGAAATGAGATAAAGAAACCAGTTAATATTACACCACTTTAATATTAAACATTTAAATAAAATAAAGACATAAAAAATTAGCCGTTTATTCTTAAAAACATTGATACCTTTCAATACCATCTAATAGTGAAAATAAATATAAAAGTTTTATCAAAAACATAAAAATACAGTAATAAAACCAATAAATTCGATACAATTATCATAAAGTGAGTAACACATTAATCTATTCATGTTCAGAGCTTTTTGAAATAATGGTGTAATTGATATTTATTTTAACCTCTAGTTTTGGTAGTGTCATTTGAAAGAGCATATATTTTTACGTACGACAACAATACAGAAAATGTATATTTTAAATGGTTCCTTAACATAAATAGGATCTTCTATATATATTTGAATTATATACGCAAATTGCCTACCATGATCTACTTAAATAAGAAATCCAAATTCATATAAAACATTATGATGATTTTCTGAACGGATGAATCCCCTTTTTGTATCTGATTCTGCCCTTTAATTCTTCAGTGCTCTATTCAGCTAGACCCTAGATTTAAGGTATCTCCATAAGAAAGAATTTAGAGATGTTAGATCAGGAAATCTAGCTGGCCATTCTATTATTCCACATCTATACACGAAACATTTTTTTCAATGAGAAGAGAAAGAGAAATGTATATCGAGCTTAGATAAACAACTCTTTCCGTAACAGACGGATTGGTCATTTACTTTGCTTGTACATTATGGTTCGAATCTAGACTATCTTATATTAGTTTTACTTGTCGCCATCGAAGTAACGCTATTACTTAGTATCGACAGACGGGCGGTTTGAGTATTCTTATATAAACATTTTTTCGTGGAGATAGTCGAACGTTTTATACCTTATAGATCTATTTGCACTGCCACGCCGATTAATCAGTACTTGCTGTCTGTTTACTTCAATTGAAATTCAATTTTCCACTGTTGAACTATTAATATTTTTTAGTTTATGAGCTATCATGCTGACAATTATATTAATTAACAGCAATGGATGGGTTTGGAAAGATAAGTACAGCTATGCTACGTTGGTCATTATTTCATTTTATTTGTAGCTAATAATAGTAGTAATACAAACGTGGAAGGAAAAAAATGCGTAGCAAATAATCTTATATACAGGCTCCGCCACTTAAGAGTCCCCGGGCTTGTAACTTTTTTATTTAAAGAGATACTGTAACGTGCTTGGTACCAAATGGTAGATAAATCAAAATTCCAAATCATATAATGATCAAAAAGTTGTTAGCTTTACTATCTTGGTTTTTTAATATTTTTTTTCCATTACAACTTGGAAAATCGTTCTTAACATATTTACATAGGGAATTTAGTTACCTTTCATTTAATATGTAACACTGGTATAATTAGTGAAGAATGTCTTGCAAAAAATTGTAAAATATATTTTTATTCAAGCCCGCCTTATTTTTTTGTGTAAAAAGTTATCGTAAGAGACTTAACATCAATTGGTGGATAAATCAAATTTGTTTCTGGGGGGTACTACTGAATGTCAAAAAGTATCTGGCAGTCAAATAAATATTATTTTTCCTTACTTAATTTTTTCTATTTTCTAAAAAATCCGAATTTAATGTTGCGTTAAAAAAAAGATAACAACCTGTACCTATGTAATTTTACTAGCCCTCTACTTATCATTGATATGCTAAATTAGACAATTCTTGTGTCATTATTTTACGATTTGATCACACCTGCCATGAAATCAAAAGTTACGAATTGTCAAAGTAGAAACAATTTGTTATTATTGTGGTCTTTATTGAATCCTAGTCATTCAATGGTACAATTTACAAATATGAAAAAAAGGGAAATGCTTCTAATCCATGGCAAATGTGTCAAAAATGCACGCTCAGCATGTAGAACGTATGCAGAAAGATTTTCTAATGAACGTTGTCCAGACTGCAAAGAAAGAATGAGAGAGAAACGTATCACTAACAATATTAACACAGCCGCTGTTCTTGCTTGTATAGAAGAAAATCCAAACCTATCTGTCGCAGGTATTACTGAAGACACAAATCTGTCTGATACCTCTGTGCGAAGAATATGACGTAGAAATTAATTCCACGCCTATAAAATATTACTATTGCCTGATGATTACTATCAGAGGTTTAACTTTTTAGCATTAATGTCAGTTTACATAGGGATAGTAATAACATTTTAAAAGAGATACTGTGGAGTGACGAGTGTTCCTTTCGTAATAATGGAAGAGTTAACAGACATAATTGTCATTATTGGAGTGACACAAATCCCAAATGGATAAGAGAATATAATTTCCAAGGAAAGTTTAGTGTCAACGTCTGATGCGGTATTATCAACGGCATGATTATCGGTCGTCACTTTATTGATGGAACACTAAATTCAGAAAAATATATGGATTTTTACGAAAATGACCTGCTCCCTTTATTGGAAAACAGTATACCAGAACAATTGATTACACGAATGTGGTTTCAACAAGATGGGGCTCCCCTTATAATGGTTTCGTCTGCTACTATTCTATTTTGCCAGTTCTTCAGCACACGCATTCGTTCTAGGTGTTAGAGAGAACTGATGACAGAACACATATTCTGTCACCTCTTCCTACTTTACAGTTGTCAGTTTATATGCAATGGCGCGAAGATTGGCAGCACTATTTCAGTTGATTGCAGTTAACTTTTCTAACTCCTGATGTTTTTTTACTGTTAAATGACAGTAATAATAATGAATACGATTTTGGCTAAAGGGGCATTCTGCTGCACTTAATAACAAAATCAAATCTGTGAAATTATCATATGATTAGAGTTGTATATTATACGAGATAAACCACGTGTTAGAGTTATATGTCCATTTACTTAATTATTACTTTATTTGTTAACTGCACTCCGAAAATTAGATTTATTCGTTAACTACCATGGGAATAATTATATCATAAATATACACATAATAATATCGTGAACGTTGTATTGATAATCCCAATAAATTCCACGGGCAATAAATTCAAGCATTGCAGCCATAAAACAAAATAACATTATTATTCCACTGTGAGTGATATTTTGTTAACAGTAATAAAATTTGTGTTAACTATGCGAAATGTTTTATAAAATTACGATTTATTGGGCACGCTATGTTTTTCACATAATTTCAAAATGTTTTTAAAAAAACATTTCCAATGTTTATAATGATTTATTTCTGTTTTTAATTTATATTTGATGATAATGTGTCAAGCAAATGTTATTTAGTGAATTGGGGCTTTCATAAATAGAGGAAATTAAAAGTTGATATGTTATTGAATTTTATGTATCAATGATTTATTTATATATGTGCTAGTGTAAAAAGAAAAAAAAAGTTAACCGCAGTAGATCTGTACTTTTCATATCTTCTTACTAAAGTTTTGAAATGTATTTATTAGAGAAACGCATGTAGTTGTTATCCAGGTGGCCTAGGTATCACAGTTATAAATGTGCAGGAAAATCTGAAAAAAGAGATAGACGCAGTGTCCTTTTGCAACCTGTCCTATGCTAAGATATTCTGAGATGTTTTAGATAAAAGTCTCAGCACCCACTAATCTGAATCACTGTAATTCTTTGAATGTCTAAGTGTCAGTCATTGGGATAATGGGTTTTTCATTTTAAAATTTTCTACGTGCTATGGTCAATGTTTCTGGTAGAGCGCTAAATGCGATCTGCATATTTACTGCTCCAATTACGTTTACTAAATCGCACTTAGAATTCTACCAGAAACAATGGCCATGGCACATTTTAAACTGAAAAACCAATTATCCCAATGACTGGCACTGTAACGAATTTTTGTTTCGTTTAAGCACCCGTGCTACATAAATTTGAATTACCCACGGTAAGCGCCAACGCGAGGTCAACAAGTGCGCATACGCAGGTAGAAACATCACTGAGGCCATTTTTTTATTCTACGCTATTTCACTTTCGCTTCCGCCGCTGGTGAGTTGAGATTATTCTATTACGGATTTTCTCGTTTATTTCTTTAATCCTTTGATATTTTGAATATATTTGATTATTAAATGAGGTCATATTATTGAGTTAACGTATCTGTAGTGATTTTTGGAAATATTTAAGGGATATTCAGCGTAATAATTAATTTTTATTGAGGCATGTGTTTGTGCGGTTTCGGTGTCCGCTGTGTCACTTGAGTGACAATTCTGTGGTGTTTTATCAATTTTTTTAATTATTGTGGACGAGGATTAACCTCGGAAATTTTTAATGCAGTAATCGAACGGTTCAGGACCAAAGGGACCGGCTAAGGCAGCAAAGCGCCGAACTACTCTACCGTAGGCCAGTGAACATTAGTTCTATCATTTGATGATCATTAAATGATTTGCATAAGTGTTCACTTGTCCTGCGTGGGTTTGGCGTTGCACTGAATATTCGGGGCCTTTGTTCCTGTAGTCTGGGTTCCTGTGTTTCATTTTTTTATATAATCGAGGGATAAATTAGAATCTTTGTTACTTAATCGTGTGTAGACAATCTCATCCCATTAAGAGCCGAAACCTAAAGTCATTTAATTAAGCTCGTGTTAATACCGGAGGTTAAGAGATAATTTTTTATTAGTTTGTTTCTCGGGAGATTAAGCTCATAATTTTTTTGCTATATTTATTACAATATTAGCTTTTTTTTTCACATAGTAATTCAGATATTTTCTCTCTAATTCAGTTTTACTAAATTTTGTTACCTTTATTAAAATTTTTGGTCATAACCAGTGTCAGCCATATTGTGAACGGCTAAATTTCATGAGAGTACAGTTTTCTCATTTATTCATTTCCTTCATTATTATATTAATCAGTAGATTATTCATATATTTTCAGAAGCAGAATTTTACCAATACTCAGGTTTTTTTGTTAAATTGCTAATAGTTTGTTTTTTTGCAGTGACCTTCGTCACCATAGTTTTTTTGTAGTTTTTCTTGTATTTCTTTTATCTCAAGTAAAATATCTTGCCAATTAATTTTTTTGATTAGACAGGAATTAATATCTAAAGTTTTCTTTTTCTCACATATTAAAATTTATTGCTATTGTCAACTGGTTCTTTATATTACCCTTTTTTCATGTAAAATCTTGGACCAACCGAAGCACCGCAAGACGAGAAGTTGGATAGGCGAGAACTTATTACTTATTGGCTGAACATTTTTTTCCAAACGCAGCGTCTGCCTGGAAAATCCTTGTAGACCGAGACACGACCATTATTTAGTCCTCATTCCCAGGTACCTGTGGCCATCTCCAGTGTTCGACCTCGTTGGAACTCTATCCACAAAGTTGAGTAAGCCTAAATCTCCGTAAAAAATTCTCCGTCAGTCAGAAAAAGATAAATTGTAAACCAGTTGATCGTTCCTTATACTGTAATTTTTTAAATTAATCTTCAAATTTACTTTGTTTAAATAATATTCCCGTTTTTGTCTGTTACTTAACTAATTAAATCAAATTTTTCACCATTAATATTTTTAATAATTTGTAAAGTGTTGTAAAATTTTTTCTTTTACTTATGTTAATATAGTATTTATTTCATATTTGATTTTGATTGTTTTCTCGTCCTGATAAAGCAAGAGTGTTGTGTACTGAATACGCAGACGTCCAAATTCTCTGTAGTTTGTTAAAGTTTTGTTTGGTTAACTTGACAATCAAATAATTGTTCAAGAAAAATATATATAACTCTTCTCGCCACAGAGTGACCCTCGACCAGCCCTGAGCTAACTGCTTGCTACTCTTTCATAGCTTCCTCAACAGCCAGCTGAGAAAGTTGCGGTTACAAAAATTTTTTTTTTCAAACTTAGTTTTCAAAAACTCAGCAGACAGCTGAGAAAGTTGTGGTTGCATCACTTAGACTTTTAGAATTTATACTCCTCATTTTTAGTCAACTGTCAGCAGCGTACGATAAGCTTTGGTATTTTGAAATATTAGTTGGCTGATTACTAAAAAGAATAAGTACATTTACCAGTAGCTTTTTGCAGGTACCTACTAATAATGCATGTTCATGTCTTTGACATTAATAATTGTGGTCAAATAATACTTACTGCTTATTTTATATTGCTCCCTGTATAACACGCATTATTAATTTGTGTGTGTTATTGTTTTCTTCTGCATGGAAGTAAGCATTAATACATGGTCCCGGTTTTACCAGAAATTCTGGAAAGAAGTATTTGAATATCTTAAGAGGTAACAGCGCGATCTAAGTTTAGTGGGGAACAGGGGCTAACACACCAAGTGGAGAGAGATCTCCCTAATAATCCAATTTTAACAAAAAATATTCTTCAACAATCCTCTAGGATATATTTATGTACAACTTACACCTATCTCCAGTTTAATAACATCGCCCAATTTGCCAAAAACAGCTTATTGTTTAATAATATTTTTTAGTACAGCGCTGTTTTAGTAGATGGAACCACTGCGATAAAATTTAATATGACCCTGACGACGTGACGCGTTCATTTATTCAATACATTCGTACTATCTTTATGCATACATATACAAGTCTTCGAGAAGTTGATGTTTTTGTCTTCATTGAATACATAAGTTTAATGCTGCCGTTTATCGCATAGTTCCAGTAGCTACATGAATTCTACATAGCGTTGTCGTTCAAATATTCGTAAAGATTGGTGGTTCGAATATCAAGGTTTTTACTTTTTTTTTCCTTTCGTTTGAATACTTTTCAAAGGCAAGTAATAAGAATAACTACAATAATTTAAAATCAAATGAAAATCTGTATTTATACATATTATGGCCACTTCGACATTTTGTTTTTTGGACAATGAAATAAATACAAGGTGTTCATTATTATGTTCATTGTTGTTATTAGGAATAAATAGTTACCTTGTACAGTACCTGAAGGTGAGTAATAAATAATTTACTGATAACCACCATTGTTTAGTGTCAAGTAAAAAAAAATGAAAGAAAAGTTTGAAAAGTTGTAAAAATTGTACCTACGCATAATTTTTTTCCCAACGGTAAACGTCTCCTCTATTGTTCTTATATATCGTCTGGATTGTATGTATATATTATTTCCACATCCACTTAGTGGAGTGGAATATAGTAGGTAGGTAATTGTAAAAAAAAAATCAAAAATTTTGATTGCTGAAATAGGTTTAGAATGTCATGAAACGCCGAGATTTTAAATTTGACAGAAAAAAATTCTGTCCGTCGGTCTGTCTGTCAATTTGTCTGTCTGTAACTTCTTTTGGGGGCACATTTTCTCTGGAACGGTTTGAGATATTGACTCGTGTCTTTTATAACGAGAGCTGTAACTGGATTGATTTACGAACTTCTCCGGTGAAGGGTTAGGGGGAAATAGGGGAAATTAAGTAAAGCAACCTGGTAAGAGTACAAAAATTTAGGACTTGAGAAGCCAAGGCCTCAGATTTTTTTATAATATTTTTGGTAAAAAAACATCAGAGGACATGCTCGCAGGGACGCCACCGGTGGAGCGATAAAAAAACATTCAACACCCTGTAGAAATAAATTAAAACCGTTGCAGACATATGTTCATATGAACTTTTCTTCTTAAAAATGGCCTAAGGAATGATACCCTGAAATATTAGCACGTCATTAAGGAACACCCTGTATACACCAAATCCCAAATTTTGTTACTCTTACCACCTTGTTTTCATTATTTTCCCCTATTTACCCCCCAACTCTTCATCGGATAAATTTAAAAAACAATCCAGTTAATGCCTAATACATGTGTATAAAATTTCAAGTCAATATCTTAAACTTAAATAATGTGTTTATTTCATCCAAACCACATACAGTAATTCAAAAACCTATTCAAAACAGTCTGTATATATTTTTTTATTATTTGCATGTAACATTAGGTGGACCATTTTCTAAAATATAAAAGAAAGTAGTTAGATACGAGAATCTGAAGGAGTAATTATATAGGTAGGTATTTAGGCAATATAAATACATACAAAATGCATCTAATACAAGTATAATCGACATTTAAAGTAATATAAAAAATAGAATATAAGCACATAAAATTGTAAAATCTTTAGAAATTTTTAAAAGTACACATATACAATGAAAATCAGTTATTACATGTATCAATCGATTTGCACCCATCTCTCGGGTCTCGATTATGCTTAACCTTTTATACTATATGTACGTATTCTTCAATTGCAAGGAAAATACGGACTTACTAGGGACAGACAAACTAGAGCCGGCTGTGGTAATCATTTGTCACACCCGCGTAGAATTTGTAACTGATCTACTTGCGTCGTTCCCTCTTAAAAGAAATAACTTGTTAACTGGAAGTTAAGCTAGCTTTAGGAAATCTCATAGCATTCCATCAGCTTTATTAAACGTCATGAACAATATAATCAGAGCCTGAAATAATCAGAAAATTACGGCGTTGTTGTTGAATTGGTCTTATAACTTTGAAACAGTTAACCACATCTTGTGTACTCAATTAAAATATGTAATATTTCATAAGAAATATTTACTACTTGCTTAATTCATACATTTCAGACAGAAGTCAAGAACTTATTGTAAGCAACAGTGCCTCAAAAATCATAAATATTACTCCAGGTTTGCCGCAAGGATCTATCATACTACAGACTAAAACTAAATGTAAATTTACTTTTAGGTAGAAGCGATCCCCATAAATTATTAGTATATAAAATTTCCTGTAAACTTTTCAAAAAATAAGTTTTCATTGTTAGTAGTATGGGTCCAAATAATGTACCTTATGGGACACCATATGATACTATTTTCTTTTGCTTTCATTAATTAAGGCATCTTGTTCACTATCAGTGAAATGATTTCTTATTAAGTTCAAGATATTCCTCGTAATCCTACATTTTCTGCGCAATCTATTAATTTTTAATGACCCACTGCATCAAAATTAAGAATGTTATCTTTTTAAATTTTGAATCACCTCCATACTCTCTTTCCTCATCAAGCGAATTTAATATTAATTTCCGTCTCAATATGCAATATAACTTAATAAATTATTTATGCCTACATTCTTTAAGTGGCCGAACCCCTGGAAGAGTACCACTGGTGTTGCACTTTATAGCTCTAACATATTTCTCGTTTTTTACTGGGATAATACCCATTAAATAATTGATGAACAAAGCAGCCTAAATAGCTTGAGAGCATTTTAAAGTACATTCTCGGAGGACGTAATTTTCTACGAGTCACTGATTATACTTTTACAACCTTATTTCGTGGGTGTCTTCCAATTTTATGACAGCCTGGAAACTTTGTCTATGTAAGGAAATCTGTTCTTATCCGACTGTAGTAAATGAGCCTTATTGAGTGGCTTTTAAACCCACATAGATCTAGTTTGTCTGTAATTCTTTGTCTTGCTTCACGGAATACTGCGTCTTGTCTTCGGAAGTATAAATATTTAGATTAATTTATCAGGTGTTAGAATTTTAAATTATACATTTAATATATAACTTTCTTTTTATAAGGTCATATTCTCAGATTGGGTGTAAAATATAGACGGCCATATTTGTCCTTTACTAATATTATTTATAATGAACCTTGAAATTAAAGTTGAAATGTTCAGAGCATCTTTTTAGGTTTTTGGGATTGATTAATTTGCCAGCGTAAGGTAGGCATTGCTGCCGATTCCGGACATCCAATCTGGACGTTCTTATATACGCCGAATCGACTGCATACGCTGGATTGGATATGGAACATGCTTGTTGCCAGAAGCGAGAGCCACATGACGCATAGGGAATATAGGATAGAAAGTGTAGGTGCTTCTAAGGTACTTCTTTTAAGTGTCCATGCTTCTTTTAAGTTTCCATCTGTTATCATAGAATTGGAAGTATAGGCGTTTGCGAAATGCTTCTTTAAAGTTTCTATGCTTCTTTTAAGTTTCCATCTATCATCATCTCCTTATTTATTGTTTTCCTGTATCTAGCAGTGTGCACCTCCTCCTCCCGTTTCTGTTCATATATGTTTGTTATTTCCCAGAAATTTGTGTTTTCGTTTTACCGTCCTGCATCAGCGCGTACACTTGATTTGCCTGCCAAGACACACATACATTAGCTCGCCGCAAGGAGCTTTCATTTATTAACCGTTCCACAGGTAAATATCCCTTTATGGTAAAAGTGCGAGGAAGAGCTCTGTTTCTCGACAAAAACAGTTTTTTATAGCGGGTTATGAGAAAGAGACCCTATAGAATATTTTGTATACCTTGTATATTGGTTTGTTTTTGTAAAATTTAGTTTCAAATGCCGTTCTCCACTTTCCAGTATTTTTCTATTTCATTACCTATGTTTAATATCTTTGCAATTTCAATTTTATTTTTTTCAATTTTAATAAAGAAATAAACTAATACTCTAATAAACTAATACTACTAATTAAAAAATAACTATCTTTTTCATCCACAGCTGGTATGTTTATATTGCCTTATAAACACACGTTGCTCATATCATCCCCCTGAAAGGGTCCCAGGTATAAGCGACGGCCCAGCTAGGCACTGCACTAGACAGGTGTTTACTTTTTATTAACGAACATTTTACAATAAAATTCAGTTTTTAATTAGGTGTCTGCATGGTTCTTCTATTACACTTCACTTTACGCATAATTTTTTAATCTACCGATGAGTTTATCGAGTTTTAGCTGATTTTTTTTGCGTTTTCTTCGGGAGCGTCAGACGGCACATCCACCCTCAACGCCAGCAACTCTTGAACCCAAATTTAAATGTTCAGAGCATCGTTTCAGGTTTTTGAGATACTGCTTAAATAAACAACGTTTATTTTTTTTAATAATTAAAAAAAAAGGAAATTTTATAAAAGGTCACTAAAAAATATAAAATAAAATTGTCTATTAACTTGAATCTTGATAATTATGTTGGTTAAAAATACATTCGGTTTCGTTGTCTGTTAATTTTTTTGCTTAAAATGGTTCAATTTTTTTACTATTTTTTAACCATTTTTAGTAGTCTCCTGTTTAGTTAGATTTAACGTATTAGGGGAAAATTCGTAGGAATGAATTTTCAAACTTTAACACAATAGTCATTACGATGGTATTCAGGAATTCCTAATTTCGTGTAAACCTAATATAATTTTGCAATTATAGATTAGTCACTGAATTCCTAACTTTTGGCATTAAATTGAGTACCAGTTACTCCCTAACTATCAAGTTTAGCACAATGCCGTTAGCATATGAACTTTTATGCATTCTAAGATTCTAGCCAAGTGTGAACTGGTAGTAACTTGATGAAAATACTGCAATGCCATTGTAGATGTACCTAGTATCGCGCGTCTGATGGGCACGATAAGAATTTTATATTAATTAGGCCGGAGCCGTGTCGCCGCTACGATATCTATCAACTCTACTCACAAGAGGGATTCAAGTTACCCTTCATACTTCCAAAGACGAAAATAGACGAAATTATACTTCGAAATCTGATGGCGAGCGGTTGCACTTCTACTGAATATATCTTATATTTAGCATTTTCTAAGAAACACTTCTTAATAAGTAAGACCGTCGATGGATTCTATCAGTATTCGGATAGGTGCAACAACGTGACGGGATCAAGGGTGACCCGTAGTAAGTAGTTATCTGACTCACGCCACAGAATCGCACGTCAGTCGCGAATCTTATAATGAGTGGATCAATAAGAAATAGAATTCAAAATAGATTTTCGTTTGTTGAAATAATTCATTAAATATAAAAAATATAACTATTCAACACCTAACTAATGTATATAAGGCTAACATCAGAAAGCACTACGATTTGACAAGCCGTTACATCCCGTAGGATCGTAACTCATCCAGCGTCGAGAGAACTATAAAAATCGACTGTACAAAAAGATTCACTCCCAGTCAGTTATGATGGTAAGATGTATGTCGAACTTTTTGAAAATTATTCACTTTAATTTTGCACTGAAACTCTCGAAATGCTTGAAATCTTTGTCATGATGCTATCTATATGAGTTCAATGGTGTTCCTGGTTGCATAAACGTACTAACGGTATTGAACCCAAATATACTTTTTTCCGTCGACTTGCTTTCCAGCGACTACAATGGCGATTCCCGCCTATGCCAGAAATAAAGATATTTTGGGTCCGTCGGAATAGACCCTCCAACTTGGATTTTTTTTGACAATTTTTATGGACGTTCTTGTGCTTCGGACATGAATTATCCTCCCCCACTTTCAAAATAATTAAATGAGAATTTTTGGTTTTCATTAGAAAAACCGTCCCATTGATTTTTTCTTAAATGTTGACTTTTAGAATAGCTACTCGCTATATTCTGACTGAGGATTCCGCCCTGTGCAATCTTCTTCGTTGTAAGTTTGTCGAGAGGAGCGGTTTTCCTCCCTGTGCAATTCTCTTTGTTGTACTTTTGAAAAACCAAATTCGTGGTACTTTCGAAAAAATAAAATTCGTTGTACTTTCGAAAAATTCGTCGGGCGGAGCGGTTTTCCGCCCCGTGCATCTTGAAATTTTTCAAGTCAATTTTTCGGTGCTTTCGAAAAGTATTTATTTTTCCAACGACGGAGCCCAAAGGCGATTGACCGTCGTCCTCAAAATAAAAGAAATTTATAAGTCAATATTTTGGTCATTTTTAGTGAAATAATTTTTTATGTAGATTTCGATGAAAATGATGCCAAAGCTGGTTACCGGTCATTTGTAAAGTGATAATGTTTGAAAGTCGATTTTTTCATCGGAATTTTGGTCTAAATTTAATTTCTTAGTAATTCGGATATTTTTCAAATGGATCATTTTACTGGGTTCAATAACACCATCAGTCATCATCCTCAAGCAAATGGAATTTATGACATGCACATTCACCGAATTTATAATTAAATTGAGTTTCTCGAAAAGGAATTACATTTTCATAAAATTATTAATCATTCTATTTCTTGGAAATGCTTAGCCCTCGAAACGTTTTTCGCCCTTATTCTGGAGCTCATCAGAAAGACATAAAGCCACTTAAACATGTTTTATGCAAAAAACCAAGAAAACTTCCATAAATATGAAATATTTGGACATTATTTTTGACACTGACTGAAGAAAACGACAGATCTTCACCTGTCTATGTCCTAACTAGTATTGTAGCCTATATACTCAATACATGTTTAAAAGTTAATTATTATTTGTTTGCTTGTAATTGTGATGAAACATATTCTTTATAGATTACAATGAGAATTGTCAAATAAGAAATAGACGAATTCATTTTAGGATTTTAATGGCTAGCATAACCAGAATTCAGGTTATCGAAAGAATGCAAATATTTCATTAATACTTCTTTAGAGACAGTTTTTCTATTTAGTTCTCATAGATGGTTTTTTCTGCTGTTTGCAAAATACTATAAAGAATATGTTCCACTACTATTATTCCATGTTTTGTTAACATTTCCATGTATATACATCCAACTATGTGTAGATATTTAAACTTTAGTTGGAATGTAAAGTCTGTTGGATTAGTAGAACAAAATACACTGAAATAAAAACAAAAATACTTAGTTTAGATATAAAAGTTACTCCAAATAAATCTGTGAACATTTTTAAATTGCCTTGTTAACACTTAAAATATTTTCATGTATAAATTATCCCTTTTTAATGCTAATATCTGTGCTTCGACGGTTTCTGAATTCAACCGGGGTCAGCTAATGGTAAGCAGATAATAACTTATAGATTACGTATCTAACAGAATTAATTTTGCCAAAACTTCAGCATCTACAAATAATTTACTCAACAGTATTGTGTATCGACCAGGCTTCCACAACTTTGAACTCATGTGAGGAATTAACCTGTATAAAATATACGTTATAGAGAACTAAAAACGGTAAATCATAAACAAAGTTTTCTGCGCCCATTCCGGCATTTTTAGGGTGTCCCAGAGGGTCTTCGCGTAGGAAACAGATTAATTATCTTAATTAATATGGTGTTATCTTTGTGTATCGCATTTAGCATGCTTTGTATCAATATATTTCCAGATATATCTGATATTGTCACGATATATTACAAAAAACGTGTTGGGTATACATTTTTAGGTTAGTTATTAATATGTATTAGGGTTTCATATTATAGTTACTTTTATGCAACTAGAATATAGTACAAATGCTGAGACATATTTCAGTTCGAGGTCATTTTTAATATTGGTTCAAGTATTATACGATAAAAAGAAATATTAATCGATAGCATAAACGAAATAATAGTCCTTTTATAACACTTCTATTAAACAGGACTACAAGGTATCTCACTAAGATTTTCACAAGTGCAAATATTTAAACGCACTAAGTACCACTAGGTCGTATAGTATTTACAAACTCAATTAAAACCGCACGAAACTAGAGGATCTTACGGGGTATTTTCAATATATCGCTTCACATTGAACGAGAGAGCACAGAATTTTACAGATTTATATTCACCACTCCTCGTCTACAGTCCACGTGGACTTGATCCGTCTGTCACATAGAAATATAGGTGGGATTAGATGCGTAGCGAATTTGATTTGTGAACACTAATCTTGTTCAGAGTTTTTGCATGCCATGATATATAAAACAAAAAATACGTGTGAACTATTTGTATCGTATGATCTGTAGGAGGCAGTGCAGTACAGCCAGGCAGCGTTATAAATTACTCAATTCTAATGAATATTTGAACAAATTATCAGTGTTTAGGTGATTTTTTGAAAATGGCATTTTGGAGGCCCTTCGATAGTAGTGACCACGAAACGGACAATTTTGATATAGAGCCTAACATGCGGAATTTGAAAATAAAGACTTACACGTTGAAACTCAAAGGGTTATTTTGAATATTTTCTCTTGTTTAAAAGGTCAAGATATTGATTCTTCATATAACCAAATTGTGAAGAGGATTTGTGAATTAACCAAATTTAGCCGTACTAAAATTTATAGGATTATTAGAGCCGGGGATGTAGTTGATCATTCTATTACACGGAAAAGAGTTGGACAAAAACTTGAAAAACTTGACAACACGTCCAAAGATGTCATTCGTCGATTTGTGTATGACTTTTACAATGAACAGAAGGTGTCCACATTAAAAATGATTAGGAATAAGTCACGCGACTATCCAGATTATAAATATAAATCATTAGATACCTTGCGAGACGTTTTGCTCGATTGCGGTTTTAGGTAATAAAAATTTGACAAACGAATGGTAGTTATGGAATCAGCACGCATCGTTGATCATCGACACGAGTACTGCGTAAAATAAAAGAATATCGAGATACAAATAGAGACATAATTTATCTTGACGAAACATGGTTTGACAGCCATGATGTAGTTCAATGCGGTTGGGTAGATAACACCAAAAAGTTTAATTTAAGTGTTCCATGTTCTAGGGGAAAAAGAATTATAATTCTACATTCTGGAAGTAAAAACGGCTTTATTCCAATTGCAAATTATTTGAGAAGTGATCAAAGGAACAGCTGTTACCAAATATCCCACCAAAAAATTCTGTAATTGTTATGGACAATGCGTCATACCATTCGGAGCAATATACAAAAATTCCGAACACCAACACAAAAAAGGCGATATCGTTGAATTTATGAAAGGTAAAGGCTCGGAAATACCAGAAAAAAACACAAAATACTTTACTAGAACAGATTGGAAAGCAAAATTTTAAAAAGGAACACGCCGTTGAAAAAATTTTTGAGGCACACGTCTGCCTCCATACTATTGCACTTCCAACCCCATTGAAATGGTGTGGACTGCGTCAATATATTCCATCCCCACAATGAAGTGCATCTGTCGAAATAGACAAAAGTGATATATCATGCGTATCTCATGTGATAAAAAAGGAAAATGAATATTCTATATTACCACCTACCAATCCAATTATTATTAATGTAAATACCGATTCAAGTTCTGAAAACTCGGATAGTGATGAATGAAATATGGTTTATTTAAAGTTCATAGACAAAGTTTTTTTTAAATTTGTTTATTTAACGTCGACCTATTTCCGCTACTGAGTCCAATTACGGATGCCAGAAAACGAGTTCCTCCTTTAGAATTTTGCCGAGTCTTTCCTTTATAGAACAGTAGAAATTTTCTACCTGCCTAACATCATAATACTGCAAAGTTCATAGTATCATGGCCTAACATTTAATAAACAAGACTGTCGCTGCTTTACACCCCTTCGGAAGGATTGTATACCATCTATGCAACTCCCGTCTAAGATTACGTAACTGTGATGCTAGAAGATAGATCGAGAGGTAGGTCACTAGACAATAGACGTAGCCTTAATATATCATTTATGTGACTTATCAAATGTGATAAACATATTTATTTCATTAACCACTTCTATTGAAAAAGCGTATTATAGAAATACCTTTCTTTAACGAATAAAAAATAATTATTTAGTATTTAAAGCATTTTTACATTTCTACCGCCGCCGCCTATGTCCCAAAAAGGAGCTGCCGGCTCTACTACGAGTTTTCGTTTTTTTGCTGTCCCAGTTGAGATCATATATATTATGTCTCACCTTACCAGTATTCAATTTTATATGGTGGCAATTTTAAACACTTAAAGCAGTTTCAGTTTCAAACGAGTAAAAGATTTGGTGCCACTGAGATTAAGTACATAGCCAATGGATTTTATTTTTATCATTCAAATAGGTATTCGCACTCGGTGACAGCCTACTGTAGCTCCCAATTGTTAAATGATAGTATCTAATTTATATAAATCTAATTTGAATGTTTAAGGTGACCGCTCTTTATTATTTCATTAACAGAATAGCAAATTCCTCTAGGCAACGGGGTCTTTTAGTCAAATCTCATTTTGCATTTTTAAGTACGTGTATACGGGGTAACCCGTTGAATAATTGCAACACTATAAATTCGAGATGAATTTGATAAGTAGTTTAAGAAATATAACATGAACCGATGCGCAGGAAACGCTGACGTCACTTACTCCCAGAATTTGTCTCGAAGATACGTTTAATATTCAAAGCCGGTCATTTAAGACAGACACACCTATCAATAAAGATATCAGTATCAGATATCAATAATGACAAACAATGTCAAAGTTGTATAATAAATAACACCTAAATAAACATTAGTTTTATATAAAAAATACATGGAGAATAGAGAGAGAGAAGGAAATTTCATAAAGTACATTCTAACATTATTCAATCATATGTATAGCAATGCTATTCACACAATTTATATTACATTTATATCAGATAATAGCAAAAGCACATTTTGAGATATGTTAAATTAACATAGGAGTAAATGACGTCACACGACTCCTAATATGAGAGTGCGTTCTCAGTTAATTTTGAAATCTATAGCGACTGTAGAAAATTTTAGTTTTTTGCAATTCGCTCTAAAATCAAAAGATCTTTCAGGCAATATAATAAAAAATGAGCTAAATGACCCCATTGAAAAGGCTGACGGACTTCGGTCAATTTTAGTTAGAAAAGTTATTTATGGCTCCACCAGTGGCGTTTCTACAAACATGTCCTCTGATATTTTTACCAAAGAAATGGTACGCCACTGACTTTTTTCCATGTGGATATTTTTTCTGATTAGCCTGGTCAATTCTCCATGAAAGCGGTCTCTTGCGTTTTTCTCGTCAGTTTCACAGTTCTTGAACAAAGCAACTAAATTTAAATTGGAACTAATTATTATTAACTAACATTGATAATGATAAATTTTGTTTTATGAAAATTGTTGGAAATTGCCACCTTCGCTTATAGGCTTGCTTCTGCTTGTCTTCTCATCGAACTGCGCTCTCGTTCAAATATTTCCGGCGTATCCCGTATTGTTGTACATAAGGGATTCGTTCTCTTAAATCTCCTAAAGTGTTAATGGGATTTTTATACACCAGGGTTTTGAGATGACCTCACAAAAAGAAATCCAAGCCTTTGAGATCGGGGGGGGGGATCTTCCTGCCCATTGTCATTGTCATAAGCATTCGTATAATTTATCATATTTACTAAGATTTTTTAATTAAAAAAGGC
This sequence comes from Stenurella melanura, assembly GCA_963583905.1. Taxonomy (NCBI): domain Eukaryota; kingdom Metazoa; phylum Arthropoda; class Insecta; order Coleoptera; family Cerambycidae; genus Stenurella; species Stenurella melanura. Next base: position 36,388,478 of record OY757314.1, on the reverse strand, counting down.
GAAAAAGTAAAATACATTTAATGAAACATCGACAACAAATCGAAGAAATATTAAAATGAAATGATTTTAAACACCAACAACTTACTTTATGTCAACAAATATTGTTTTGAAAATTATGTTTTTGTCATTTATTCCAGTATAACTTGATTTATGCGTTCAAAAAATGTTAGTCAATACTGCTAAATCAAGCAGTTTGAATTAGATTATTTCAATCAAGAAGTGTGCGTCTGATAAGAATAGAAGCGACCGTTTTCATGTAGAATTGATCGGCCAAATCAGAAAAAATATCCACATATCAGAGGGACACCACTGGTGGAGTAATGAAATAACTTTTCTGACTAAAATATGTGGTTTTATATCGTATTAACACACACCATGATTGAAAATGATATCTAAAGTGCTTTCTGAGATATTAAAAAAAACGATTTAAAGAAGAAAAGTTCAACACCATGTAGCAAAAAATTTAGGCCGTCGCGGACGTATGTTCATATGAACTTCTCTTCATAAAAACCTAAAGAATAACATCTTGAAAGATTATCACGTCATTAACTAACACCCTGTTATCCAACTAGTCTTGTGATAGAGCAGTTAATTGCAAGATCCTGTAAACTAGAATGCTTTAATGTGGTTTTATTTTTATCAACAAACACTTACTTTGGAATGGATAATTAATACTGATTTGAATCGGAAACGTGTTAGTGATGTTGTAATAAAATAACTAGGCCAAAATAATTATAAATGCAAAAAAATTATAAGAAAAAAAGATTTGCAAGAATGATTTATCATGATGATAAAAATTTGGAGCCATAATATCACCTCCCCAAAAAGTATGAAAAGAATTGTTTAAGAATAGGAGTATTTTCCGCACTTCTGTAAATGCAATTATTTGAATTAAATTTTGAGGAAAATCATACAGAGCATTTCAAGGTAATTTAAAAAATTGTTGGCAATTCTAATGCACTCTAGTGGCTAAGCGAGACAACTTGGAATTGAGGTCTTAGTATTAAATCAACCTATTTGGATCGCAAAATCCTAGGGTAGCTCCATGTACATGGAATATTGACACATCAAGGACTTGCCAAATCTTAATGTCGTCTGTCATATTTTTCATTATTTGTGTGCCAAAATAAAAATAACGTTAGGTTTAAAATAAATTATCGTGTCTGCAAGAAACGGTCTACACACATATATAAAGACACACAGAATTTTTTTATTCAAAATTTGAATTCAACATATTATGCAAAGAAAAATCCACGATGCTTATTCAAAAATCATTTATATACATACACATGTTATAAACAAACTTACTTCTGTACATATTGCATATATAATATAAAGTATATATAAACTCAACTATTAACATCGAATATTAAAAGAAAAACTTATTAGAAAATCAATATTTACCACCGTGTGATATCAAGCAATTCCAATAATTTATTTTTTTCGAGCACGAAATATGATTTATGACTTCTGGTATTAAGTCGTCTCTTGAACACTTAGACAAAGTTCGTGGTCGTTTAAATTGTCAAAGGTATCTGGAAATTATTAAGTGTCTTGATCTTATTCCCGCAGACAAGCTTACTTGAAGATAAATGGAGATGTCTAGCAGGTAAATAAAGATAGTGCTATAGAAATTAGGTAAAGTATAGTATCTTCACATTACTATTTAATAATGTTATCAGAAATCATGCACACAAAATATTATTTGCTCCTTTTTAATTTACTTATTACAGATTTTCAGTATTTAACATCGAAACGAACAAAACTGAATGCAAAAAAACTGTTTCGGAAACAATTGAGTAACTAAGAAATAAAACGATTATTGAATACATGTTTCTTTCTTTATTGAATTTTGCACTCTAATTTGATCAGTGTCCGTATCTGTCTGTCGTGACTGTGTTGGCACATAGTTGATAAAATTGCAAACATATAATATACGACATAAATTTGTACAAATTACGATTTAATAAAGGAAAGAGTCAACTCTAAGTTGCCTCTGAAGCGAATCAGAGAACACATTTGTGTTGTGCAGGGCCCTTCAAGAACATTCTTAGATGTAAGATTTAATTGTACAACTTATTATTAATCATTCACATTTATACGTAGTTCAATTGAAAATAATTTTGTTATTGTTAGAGTAATATCATAAAGCGAGAGCAAACTTGTGTTTATAAATAAATTTTACAAAAGATCTATGAATGGTTTGTAATTATTTCTTATAAAGTTTTACATTCCAAATTAATTTTTTTTATTTTATTTGTGAAGAGTCTAATTTTGAGGGGCAGAATATTATAAAAAAAAATTAGAGGTAGACTTCTAGCATATACGCCAAAAATGAAGTTTCTGGATTCTTATCAGCTTGCTTTACTTATTTCCCCTCGTTACCCCCACCCCTTCAACGGAATCATCTCAATCAGATATCACTACAATACATGCGTGTACCAAATATCAAATGAATATTAAATTTTTATAAAAAAACTCTGAGGCCTTGGCTTCTAGTATACAGGGTGACTCACGTAGGCCATTCATTAGAAGTTTTTCAACTTGCAGTTGGATTAGAAACTTGAAATTTGGTATGCAGCCATAATCTATCTAAAATATTTTTAGTCCTCCAACTATACAGGCTGTGCCAAAAATTGGTATCAACTTTCTTATTTTAAATGGAAACCTATATTTTTCTTTACATGGTTCGATTGGTCTTTAATTCTGAGTTTAGTGAACCTAAGTTATGTTAACTTATCTATTACAATTATTGACATATGTCCAATTTTTTGAAAATAATTGCCGCTGTAGTAGTTTACGAACAAATTTGTATCTCGCAAACCTTTCCAAATTATGAAACCAAATTTGTGAGGCAGTTAGCTGGAAGTCCAGGCTAACTTTTGATGTTCCATCGGTGGTCCCATTTTGTACCATATGGGCGCAGTCGATTTTCAAATGTCGCCATCAAAAATTGTCAAAAAGTCAATTTTCTCAAATGGCACCTACTATTTTTTTTCACACCATTCGAAAGAAAATTGAATTTTAGGGTGAGTTACTTAAGCATTTTCTATACCTAACTTCACCCCATATCGAGTTATTCAATAAAAATCAAGAAATACCTTATCTTGCCGAGAGATTCCTTACTTCATCAAGTATGCCATTGAAACAAAAGACAGTTGTAGTAATTTTTAAAGCAAAATATGGATTCTTATTGCCTGCCACCACTAGACATATATCTAGAAGAGGTGGTCCTAACTACTATGGCACGTCTCAAATCCGTTGGCATACAGCCAAACATAGGATGTGGAGTGACCAGATGCCGGCTGTGGAATGAGGCAATTAAACAAATGCCACTTCTGCAGGTACGTGCAGATGGTATTTCTCCACAGTTCATCTTTGATAGACCCTATGAAATACACACCAACAGTAGCAATGAGGCCGTCAGTGAAGGAACAGTTAACATCTTCACAGACGGATCGAAAAAGAAAGAAGGAACAGGTTGTGGGGTATACTCCAGGAACCTGCAAATTCAAATTAAATGGGCTATGGACAAACAAGCCAGTATAATACAAACAGAACTGGCGGGAATAACCATAGCCGCAAAAGAAATTTCCCGTAGACAAATAACGGGAAAAACAATAAGAATCTACACTGATAGTAGACAATCACTACTGGCCCTACAGAGACACAAAATAACAACAGGGTCAGTATGGGAATGCCATCAGGCACTCGTGGGCGCCTCCAGCATGAACAGTGTCATTCTATGCTGGGTCAAAGGGCATGCACAGTGCAGAGGCAACAGGGAAGCTGACAGTCTGGCTAAGAAGGCAGCCAGTCTAAGTATACTTGGACCTGGCCCTTCCAACATACTGCCGACCTCAGCAATAATGCTAATGATTAAAGAAGACACCCACAGAAAATTTAAAAAACTGTGGGATGAAACTCATAGTTGTCAGTTGGCCAGGGATCTGCTTAGATACCCTGACAAGGATACAACGATGATCTACCCGGGAATGTCCAGGAAGAACCTGCGCTTCGCGACAGGAATTCTTACTGGTCATTGCCAGCTGAGGAAGCACCTTTATAACATGAAGTTAAATGACACACCCCTATGCAGAGGTTGTGAACAAGAAGACGAGACTGTCCAACACGTACTCTGTGAGTGCCCGGCAGTCTCCTCTAGCAGAGAATCCATTTTGGGAGAACGTTGGCCTACACTGGCCGACTTGAGGGATATTCCCCTAGGCAGCATCACCACCTTCTTCACAAGATTAGGATGGTTGGAGGCCTAGGTGCTGCGGTCACCTAAATGTGACTGCCCTCCCACAAACTCCAAACTCCAAACTCCAATGGATTCTTATTTAATTACACACAACACCAACAAATTATTATTAACGAACAAGAACAATGTTGATGAAATTCTGACGTAAATTTTCAATGTGACCACCATATTTTTGTTCAAATATTCTGTTATTCTACTTTCAACAGATTGCGTAGCACATCTTTGCGCCTACCATTTCTGACGCCAGAAATCAATGCAAAATTGAATTTTAGGGCCACTATTATTAACATTGTGTATGTCTATCTACAGTCGTTTTTGAGTTATTGGAATTTTTTGAAAAAAATATTGTTTTTTTTTTTCTCAAGGGTAGTAGGCTTTGGAAACAATCATTTCATTTTAATTTTTATTCAAAAATCGTATAGCAATAATAAATAATAACAAAATAACAACAAATAAACAGATTAACAAAATAAGTATTTCAATACAAATGCTCAATGTGTGCATCGTTTTCACTGACAGAATTTCGTCAACATTGTTCTTGTTCGTTAATAATAATTTGTTGATGTTGTGTGTGATTAAATAGGAATCCATATTTTTCATTAAAAATTATTACAACTGTCTTTTGTTTCCATGGCATACTTGATGAAGTAAGGAATCTCTCGGCAAGATAAGGTATTTCTTGATTTTTATTGAATAACTCGATATGGGGTGAAGTTAGGTATAGGGATTGCTTAAGTAACTCACCCTAAAATTCAATTTTCTTTCGAATGGTGTGAAAAAAAATAGTAAGTGCTATTGGAAAAAATTGACTTTTTGACAATTTTTAATGGCGACATTTGAAAATCGACTGCGCCCATATGGTACAAAATGGGACCACCAATGGGACATCAAAAGTTAGCCTGGACTTCCAGCTAACTGCTTCACAAAGTTGGTTTCATAATTTGGAAAGGTTTGCGAGATACAAATTTGTTCGTAAACTACTACAGCGGCAATTTTTTTCAAAAAATTGGCCATATATCAAAAACTGTAATAGATAAGTTAACATAACTTAGGTTCTCTAAACTCAAAATTAGAAGACCAATCGAACCATGTAAAGAAAAATATAGGTTTCCATTTAAAATAAGAATGTTGTTACCAATTTTTGGCATACCCTGTATAGCTGGAGGAATGAAAATATTTTAGATAGAACGGGCATGATCGATTATGTCTGCATACCAAATTTCAAGTTTCTAATCCAACTGCAAGTTGAAAAACTTCTAATGAATGACCTACGTGAATTACCCTGTATACACCAATTCACAAGTTTATGTACTCTTACCAGCATGCTTTACTTATTTTGCCCTATTTACCCCTATTTAATCCTAAACTTTCAACGGAATCATCTCAAAATATAATCTAATTCCAGATGTTGTTAAAATACATACATGTACCAAATTTCAAGTGAATATAGGCCAGTCAACGAATGGCTCAAAGGGTGATGTAGAGTGCGTGAGCAGGGGCCTAAACAATTCCTTTAGAAAGTTGTTCAGGATGCTTAAGGAGTGAACATACTGAAAGTCTTGACGTCTAGAAGGTAAGCCGGATGGGAGGGGGCACAAAGAAAGTCCCACTTTTGGTTTTTATCTCGAAAACGGTACGTCGGCGTCGTAAGGGAAAAATTTTCTGATGCCAAATGAAAACTCATGAATTTCTCGGCAACTTCCATTTTATATACTTTTTTCGAATTCGTACCTGTTTTCGAGCTACACGCTCCGGAAAGTGAAAATTTTCGAAAAACATATTTTTACCTTACTTTAAAGAAAAGCAAGGTGGGCTTTTCAAAATTGTACTTAAAGTCAGAAATCATCAAGGAAGCGATCTTTTACAACCCTTCCTCCACTCAAGGTGAGGTTGAAGAGCCAGGGAATATTTGCTTCCTCAAATGTATGGGGCACCAGCAAGATAGACCTCCCTCAACCAGTACCGCCTCCAGTTGTTCATGAGGTCAGTGGCAAATATCAAGCCGGACATCAGCTCCCTCCCACCAACTTAGTAAGCAGCTAAACAACATTTCCGGCGCACCTACCGACAAGTGCAACAGTGGCTCGAGAATGAACTGCCGCCTCAAAAGTGGGGGTGGAAATATGTAGGAGACACCCTGGTGCCAATTACAACAGAAGATCCACCAGCACAGGAGGTCACATTAGAATGGAAAATTTTTTAAACACAAGGTAGGTAAATTAATTAATTTCAGGCCTTTGTTCTCATTTTTAACTGAATTTACATATCGTAGGGGATCATGTAGATACTAGCTTAACCTGCCTAGCCGCAGGCGACTATGTTGAATGCTAGTGTTAAAATGTGAATGGCAAATAAGAATTTTTACTTGTTAGCATAACCAGAAGTCAGGTTATCGAAAGAATGCAAAGATTTCATTAATATTTTTACATATAGTTTTTCACTGTTTGCAAAATCCTATAAAGAATATGTTTCATTACTATAAGCAAGCAAATAATAAATAATTCACTTTTAAACAAATAAAGCTATTATTATGTTTTCTCACTAGTGACTTTTTGAATATTTTCAGACTAGTTTGTAATACATCACATTTTATATATAAAATCACCATAGTTATTGCCATATTCTGTGCCCGTGATGGATAAATATGCATTACTCTTTAATTTATTATTTTATTTAATGTTTAAAAAACTACGTCTCACATTCGCTAAACCCTATCATTATAATTGATGAAAAAAATCTTTCTCTGAAAATGTAAAATATACAGGGTTATATATTTGAATAACTACAGATGACATCGTAATTCGAGAAATAGGGTAACTGTTGAAAATCAATGTACGTCACTTAATATAATAAAACTAATACAAACTTATAGTTTAACCAAAAATTAGGTGTTTTCACACATTTTCCCTGTATACAATAACCTAAGGCATTGTCCCTTAAAACCATTGGAATTAGTTAGTACCACTGAGAATACTAAATAAAAATATTTCCTGTTGGGATATTCTTTCACAGAATATGATTACTATTACCCTTACAGTAATTCACACAAATTGTAACAAAATATATCTGAAGGTGTTTGTCCCTTGTCTATATGTAAATAAATTTGATACAAAAATTAATTGACATTTTCCTAATATATCCAAGCAGTAAATATGCTAGGTCCCGAATGCAAGTTTATTTCATTAGGAACGTCGTGTCGAGGCGCCTCGCGCCGCGTCGTCTTACTAATTATACGGGAAACGACAAACGTCGCCGGCGGTAACACGCCAGTGATAAAATTATAAAATGGTTTATACGAAGGTGAATGACGATTTATTTGTATTCACAACAAAATGATTTCTATATTGACATTTGAATCCATCATATAAATCGGATTTGATTAAAACAATAAAAGGGTGCAACAAATTAGCGTTGATATAAATCTACTCAGATTAAAATAAATTTATTATATTGCTCAATAGAACTGTACACAATGTAACGCCAAAAAAAGATACAAGTATAAATTAACAATATAAATATATTAATATTAAATAATGTAATTAATTTCCTAGATTAACGTTTGACGCTTGGTAACTATGTAGTTTCAGAGCAGTGCTGTGTATCCATGTAATTTATAAATTTGGCATGTGTAAAATGTGGTGTACAGGGTTGGACAAAAGTATGAAATAATCGCTATAAATTTGCCTGTATAAGATTTTTAAAGAATGCTTAAAGGGGTGTAGCGATTTATATTCTTGCGCACGTTTGTGTGCTCCCTAATTTATCATTGCGTCAGCTGTTTTTGAGGTCATCGAAGTATCCTTAAATGGCGACCTATATTTTTTTCCCACATTCTGGTGCATTTTTTTATTCTCTCCTCAGCCATATAAAATTATGAATAGGTTGCAAAAGAGATATTTTGAGAAAAAAAAAATTATTGCATTAATGCGACAAGACGATAAAAATTCTAACAATAAGAGATGAAAAGTAAACTTATTCAAGAGAGAATGTGTACAAAAGAGAAACATTTCGTTTGCAGCAACTGTTCAAACTGTTCACTAATTGACAATTACCAAGCCTTTCCACAAAGCCTTTTGTCGAATTTACCAGAACATGTTGGAGTATTTGCATTATTTCATCACGAATTCTTTGCCTTAAATCTGCCAAATTATTGAGTCTATTTTAATAAACTTTATTTTCTAAGTACCTTCAAGAAGAAAGTCTAGAGGGGATAGATCCGGGGAACACGCAGGCTATTCAATAGCACCTCTTCTTTCATTCCAGCGTTAAACATTCTCGGACTATTACTGCATGGTGAGGGAGGGGTGCATTCTGATGAAATCAAACGTTCTCTGAAACTTCTTCATCCCCGTTTCTAAAAGCAGGTATAACATCGTTCGGCAGGAGCTCTTGTAACATATTTTGATACCTAAATATTAAAACATGTTATTCCGTTGCGAACGGCAGCCGATTTTTGGTGGAGAGCACAAGGTCGTGGGTTAGGATTGTGTGTGGACACTCAAAAGGGCGCCACCGGCTGTATGTTACGTAATATGATTTAAATAATTTTGCCAGCTCGGAACAAAATTAAGTTACTAGCAACCATGCGATGGAATACTCAAAATATATCTGTGATATCAAAACTCTACTTTACTCTATTAAATTTCAAAATTTAAGCAAATATCAGGAGTACCAGTGCAAATAATAAGAACATGTAGACATTAGACATTTATTACAACACACATGAGATATACAACAATAAAAAACAAGTAGTTTCACTATTATTCCCTTAACATGATCTGTATATGCAAAAGAAATTCAAAATTGCATGAATGACCCCCTCTAGAATTACTTCAGTGATTTGACCTCTTTTTATAGAAATGCAACTTCGGCTTTAATGATACCAACTATGAGTTTTAGATTTGCAACAGCGAGTTAAAGGTTTACATTGGATTAAAATTACCGCTCATTGCTAAAGTATTGTGTAACTAAGAAGTTTCGATGAGCCAATATTCACAATGCTCACTGGTGCACTAGAATGTTAAAGAATGATCTAAAATAATTATGTTCTACTAAATATACTTCATATGTGACACAGTAGAAGGTAAATTGTATCACGTGGTACCAAGCGTTACTTACAGTAAAAAATGTTAAGATAGTTCAGCCAGGCATGTAGTTGCCATATCGTTATGCAATTTACTCTAATATTTCAACAAAAAATCACTGAATGAAACTATAACAATTTCTATAAAATTATGTAACTAAAATGTAACAATAAAACCTGATTGGAGCCTTAGCGTTTCCTCTGATGACTGCAGCGTGACCTGTCACCACTTCCTAAGCTGTTCTCGACGTTACTTACGACTACGACTCTGCGTCACTCCTAAATCTCTGCCTAAATTTCTTGGAGACTGTTGCAGACAACTCTGCAACCAAAACTTCTCAAAACGTTAGAAGGACCCACATAAAACCAAATGTCTGAGTAATAGACTTCCTCCTATTACTCCTCTATCAATACTGGGCCCCCTTACATAACCAAAATGGCAGCACCATTCATTCTGAACATAAGCCTCTCCAAAATATATGCCTATACCAAGTACAAGCCTCTCCAAGCATAACTTATTTTCAAAGGGCCAGTCCCTCCAAACACTCTGTAATATTTACAATAAATAAGAACTAAATAGAACACCAACTAATAAAATAAAAGCTTACCTCCTATAGAGAGTATTGCATAACTCACGAGACACGTGGCGATCAGATTAAGACAAGCAACAAAATTCCTTCCTGGAATTTACAGAATGCTTCTGACAGGACGGTAAAGAAACACTGGGTACATCAAATCAAATCCCTTTTCAGTGTTAACGATGTAAAACCCAAATTCTCCAATACAAAACCGTTACCGCCGCCTTCAGCTCTCTCGTCGCTGTCGAAAATGAATCTCCTCGACGGAAATCTGCTTGACAGTTCCTCCGCGTTGCCAACTTGAGCATCTAGAGAACACTTTCTCTAGCCAATAAAAATGCGCCAACAAAAAGGGCTTGTAATTTAAAGACTGAATTACACCATTGTGTAATATCCCAACAACAAGAACACTCAACACCTCCGACTCAAAAATAATACATAAAAGAAAACACGCTTTCTTTCCTTGTTGAGAATTTCAGATATGCAACCTGCTATGCTCCTTTGAAGTACGAGTGGTTGCCTATCAAACAAATGAACTAATGGGTTAATCTACTGTATTCAAACTAAAATTATTAATGTAGCTTTTTCAAATGCTACACTCTAAATACTTTAAACCGTTTAATGTCCTGTCCATAAAAAAGGGCCAATAATACTTCCCGTAAATATTCCTGCCCATACGTTTATTGTGTGAGGGTGCTGGGTCTGAGCCTCTCAAATCCAATGAGGACTCTTCCTAGACCAAATGCGATAGTTATGCCGATTAACTGTTCCTGTTGCTATATCAGAAAAGCAAATATTTTGGGCAAAATCATCATCATGATTATGAACTTGAGTCTTTTCTTCACAAAACTCACGGCTTTTGTCACAATCGTCTTCAGACAGCTCCTGCACCAAATAAACTTTGTTGGGAAATATTGTTTCTTCTTTCAAAATCCTACCTATACTGCGACGACTTAAATTTTCATTTAATGCTAGCTGCGTCCTAGATGTTTGTCGATTTTCTTCGAGCCCTAACAGAATATTGTCTACGTGTTATTTGTCGCATTATCTTAATTTATTCTAATTCTTTGGGACTTCCTGCCACATGTATTTTTTTCTTCTTTTTAACCTGTGCTCCAGGAGTCAACAAAATATAACCAGTATGTTACTGGGAAATAACCTCTACGCCTGTGACTTTTACGACAAAGGATCAGTTAGAGCTTGCTTTCTTTGACAAATCAAACAAATAAGTATAAAAAATTGAAATTAAATATTTCGCCGACGTTTCGGATAAAAAGAAAGTATATGCATTTAAAATAAATACTTCCCGAGAAGAAAAACACACTAGTTTGAAATGTTGTTTTATTTTCAAAAATTGATCAAAATGTATCATTTATGTCGGATTACATTGTTAATAGTATATATTTTAATTTAATAGTAGCGCAAACCGTTTCCTTTTATTGACTTAAAATTTGTGAATTTCGACAGCTTCGAAATTAACCACAAGAAGTTAACATAGCTATGAAATGTATGAAAATTAAAATGAAAATGTATTTTTAACAAAAAGGAAAAAAATGCAAAATGAAAGTAAAGCAGTGTACTTTGTAGTGCAGTTTTTAACTTCCCAATTATCTTCTTTTTAAATTCGCTTTTATACGGGCGCGTCAAAATGCGGTTTTCTTATATTATTAAACAGAATTCGACAATGGTACAATTTTAGGACTTGTAATTTATGGATTTTTCTCGTGAATTCCTATGCTTCCAATTCATAACAATCGATTTTGATACAGTTTTGTTAAAAAAATTACAATGGATCTGAAAGCTCATAAAATTCGCTAATTAAGGCATGATTATTCACTTCGTGGCTATTAGTACAAGAACCGAAAATTTTTGAAAGAAATATGTACTTGTTTTTAATTTTTTTTGTCTTTTTTTTATTATTTCAAATATTTCACTCAGTATTGTATAAAATATGATATTTACAAGTTTACATATATTATTGTCTGTAATTGTTTATTTGTGGCATATTCAGATTTTCTTACTTTTTATTGGGTATTTTGCCACTGAAAAATATTTAAAAATTTTTAATGAAAAAACCTCTGCGCCAAACGGATCAGACAGAGGTTGGTTCTTGAGTACTTGACTGTTTTAAAAAGTCTCACACCTAAAAATATATAAACTAGAACAATGTTATAAACTAAAAACTGAAAATCAAAGCTATAGGTAGTTAACGTTTCGGAAGAGAATCTACTTCCGTTCTCAAAACTTTTTTGGCCGTCAACCATGACAGTTCTTTGTTTATGTATTTCCATAGTCACGTGAGACATTAAATTATATTTATCTTATTTTTACTTACTTCGTCTCTACGGATGGGCAACCAACTAGTACAAAAATCTAGTGAATAATTAGAAACGCATCTATCCTCGTTTAATAAAATAATCGCGGATTCTTTAAGTTTTCGTTTAGTTCCGTTGCTCTCTATTTCCAAAATCTTCGCCGAGTCCCATTTAATTCTATGATTATTATCCCACGCGTGTTCACAAATTTTGGATTTTTCAAATTCTCCCCTTCTAGCGTAATTTCTATGTTCACCAAGCCTTACGTTGAAAGGCCACCTATAATTCACCTACGTAATGTTTTCCGCACTCACACGGAACACTATAAATACAATTTTTTGAACTTTGAACAATATTTGGAGGTTTGGTTCTTGATAAAACCGATCTTAGCGTGGAACCCGTTTTGAAAACCGTTCGTACGGAAAACCTGTTCCCAATTTTTCGTAATTTATCCGATAAACCATGTATATATGGAATTACTGCCATTGACCTAAATACCTCAGGTTGTGATAGTATATTCTCTCTACTACCAATGTTCAATAACTGACTATCAACAAAACAAAATTGCAACAAGATGGGAATTTGACGAATAGAACTAAGTTAAGCATTGAAACTATAATGGAATTACTTACACTTTGCATTAAAACAACATACTTTCAATTAAATAATGACTTCTATTAACAAGACTTTGGGATGGCCATGGGTTCTTCATTATCTCCAATATTAAGTAACATTTTCATGGAAAATTTCGAGGAAAGTAATATTAATAATCTAGCTTATAAACCCATTGTATGGTGGAGATATGTAGATGACATTTTTGCTATATGGCCTTATAGTAAAGAATGTTTAAGTAATTTTTTGAATCAGATTAACGAAAAAGAACCTTTCAATTAAATTTACAATAGAAATAGATAATAATAATGAATTACCTTTCTTAGATATTTTAATTAAAAAATTAGATAACACATACCAAACCAGTGCGTATAGAAAACAAACACACACAAACAGATACTTAAATTTCAATTCAAATCAACATATTAGTGTTAAGAAAGGTGTTGTTAAGTGTTTGTACGACAGGGCCAAAATTATTTCTTCAAATGATGTAATATTAAGGAACGAAAAACAATTTATAAAAACTGTCTTATTAAATAATCAACATCCTGATAGTTTTGTTGATAGTCAGTTATTGAACATTGGTAGTAGAGAGAATATACTATCACAACCTGAGATATTTAGGTCAATGGCAGTAATTCCATGGTTTATCGGATAAATTACGAATAATTGGGAACAGGTTTTCCGTACGAACGGTTTTTCAAACGGGCTCCACGCTAAGATCGGTTTTATCAAGAACCAAACCTCCAAATATTGTTCAAAACTCAAAAAATTGTATTTATAGTATTCCGTGTGAGTGCGGAAAACATTACGTAGGTGAATCATCTAGACCTTTCAACGTAAGGCTTGGTGAACATAGAAATTACGCTGGAAGGGGAGAATTTGAAAAATCCAAAATTTGTGAACACGTGTGGGATAATAATCATAGAATTAAATGGGACTCGGCGAAGATTTTGGAAAAAGAGAGCAACGGAACTAAAAGAAAACTTAAAGAATCCGCGATTATTTTATTAAACGAGGATAGATGCGTTTCTAATTATTCACTAGATTTTTGTATTAGTTGGTTGCCCATCCTTAGAGACGAAGTAAGTAAAAATAAGATAAATATAATTTAATGTCTCACGTGACTATGGAAATACATAAACAAAGAACTGTCATGGTTGACGGCCAAAAAAGTTTAGAGAACGGAAGTAGATTCTCTTCCAAAACGTTAACTAGGTACCTATAGCTTTGATTTTCAGTTTTAAGTTTATAACATGGTTCTAGTTTATATATTTTTAGGTGTGAGACTTTTTGAAACAGTCAAGTACTCAAGAACCAACCTCTGTCTGATCCGTTTGGCGCAGAGGTTTTTTCATTAAAAATTTTTTAATATTTTTCAGTGGCAAAGTACCCAATAAAAAGTAAGAAAATTTACATATATTAATCGAATTTAGAGAAGAAAATATGAAATATAAAAAAGTATCTCAATTAACACAGCTCTTTGTTCCCAGTATATTTTTCATCGTGAACTACATTTTTTTTTAATTAGGATGACTTTGGTAACATCCATTCTGATGTTTCTAAACAGGATTCAATAATTTGTAAATCTGTCTTTCTAATATGTTTCAGAGGTTTGATACTACAATATTATTTAAAACCGCTGTCCTACTTAGAACAATTTAAAATAGCTGTCAAATATAGTTATATACTTATTAAAAGTTTTTATTTCTCTATTTATATTTTTTAATATACAGTCTTTACACTAAACAATACCCGGTAATAAGATTCCTACAACACAAAACAAACATTTTTAAATGCGGCACCCTCTCCACATTTCATTTAAGCTAACTTCTGAAACTTCTCATTAAACATCGACTTGTGAACATTTCATGCTAACGTTGAACATAAGACTTTTCCTTGGAGCGTTTAATTTATTTTTCATGGAATAACTTGTGACACCCCTTTTGTCGAATGTAAAGAGTCCTCTTGTCTCTTTCTGAGAAAAAAACATTAAATTAAATTAATTTGAAAGTGGAACCGTCAAAGCAAAACTTATTAACAGCTGCTGACTAAAACAAGAAGGTAATACAAACGTAAGCTGAAGGAATTTGTGAAATGAGAAGAATGTGAAATATATTTTATTAAATATATATCCAATATCCATCGTCGAACAAAACGCTTCTTTTATTAACACCTTACATTATATGATAGAAAATACAACATATAGTAAGTGTTTGTTATGGTCTTGCTGCTAAACAAATAGACAGTATAGTGTAATAAGTTAATCTCACCCAATGGAAATTGATACTGTACTCTAAGTTTTTTAAGTTCTCACGGAAGTAAGTGCCTTTACTGAATATTAGTTATCTAGTTGCAATAATTGCTGAGATATAGCTATTTGAAGAATTCCCTCAGCTAACAAAATTCGTTATGGATTGAAATTTCATTTGCTTCACTTAAGTTCCGTAGGAATGGGGACTTGATGCATTCTAGAAGAAATATCAAACTTATTATTGCGATGTTACTGGCAGTTTGTCACAATTTAGGAAATTTCCAAATATTACTATAATAATAATAATAATAATAAACAAAAAAACGAAAAAGTAGAGATGTAAGCAGGAAGAAAGAGTACTAAACATTTTACAAGGATCTTTAAAAATACTGAATTGCTCGAAAGAGTATTTAAGCAACTACAAAACTACGTTTAGAATCTAACTTAAAAAAAGTGATTTTCAGTAACAAGTTTTGGCATGCAAGGAAAGGTTTTAGGCATTCACATACTCAAGATATTACCACTATAATTGTTTCTGTTATATAAGCCGTGTTGTTGCTGTCCATCTGTCTGTCTGTCCACCCGTCACGTGTCTTGTAAGCAAAAGTTTACACACTATATTATTACATTGCAAAGCCGGCTAGGCATAGGTCACATAGTAGTCCCTAATGATTTTAGATTTAAAGGTAATAAATTTATTACAAATACGATAATATTGTGGATCAAGCCTTGGCGGCTTAATTCATCTCGCAGTAGATAAGGCCAAGGTCACCCACTAACATAAACTAATATTATATATTTACGATAGAACTACGAGGAGTATCCTATAGAATGTGCAACAATTATACAAAGAGCGCAGTGACTCGGAGAAAAGTATAATGGTTAGCTTGTATTAATTAATTATCCTTTAATCGTAAAGCTTCTCTGCTTTCCATACTATACTGATACAGCGTTCTCAACAAAGAACATACATATTTGATTTTTGGTAAAAATATTAGTACTACTCCAACTAAAAATATAAAAATGTTTTATTCAGTTTAAGAAATAAGAACTAAATTAAATATCACATTAATTTTCGTACCTTCCAGTTCTATAACTAATTACAAGAATTGTAATTTAAAGTTCTCTGACGGCAACCAATGACCAATGGCTATTTTGCCTTGGTATTACTTATAGCTATTCATGTCTATATAGAATCGCTGATTACCGCCAATATATAAACATGTTGTTCAATATGCTAAAGCTAATAGAAAATTACAATATAATTACTAATTTTGATCTAATGGATAGCTTTCAATAACAGCTGCAGTTCTATTTAATATAAAGGATTACATTTAAATTACCAACTTGCCTATAACTTAAAGTCGAACAATGAAGCTCTGCAAAATAGCTGTAACTGTATTTAATCCTACCTTCACTTTTTGAGCAAAAAATAAAATTTATTATGAGAAAGTATTAAAGAAAGAAATATTCATAATAATGATGAGTTTATATAATAACTTTCTCAATAAGTTCAAACAGGTTGCTCTCTTAAAATTTGCTATATTGGTAAGAAATTTTTAAATCCGGATTAAGGTACTGCAAAATAAACGAATGATAGCAAGCGGTGAGAATTGTACAGAAGCTCACTTAACATCTGCAATAAAATTTCTTGCGAAAATTTTCCCAACAACGGCCTAGGTGAAAGGCTTTGTACAGGGGAAATTTGTAAGGAAAAGGAATACTGCTTTTAAATTTCATTTCTAATTAACTCTTTGTTTAAAAATTGTGTACACATTATATACATCTGGTACTACCAGTTTATAATAATTTTCAAACAAATATGTCTTTCAGCACTAACTAGGCCTGAACGTATGTACAGTTATTCATAAAACACCCTGTATACTATACCATGAAAGCATTCAGATAAGAAAATATTTCTAAATTAAAATATATGAATTTTGTTTCAGTGATCACTTTCTGCCCTTTTTCGTGTATTCAATTAGTCGCCAAGCAGACAGGCGATGTTGTTTTGGTACGACCCGTATATTCTTACTATATAATTTTTAATTACTACGTTGTGCCCTAGTTTATGATTGTGTAGGTTCCACCATTTTCCTACTTTCCCATCGCTTTCGCCAATATTCCTACAAGAACCTTATAACATTTTGGCGGCAGCTCTCCTAATTTTTCTCACCTTCATATCCTATCAATTCTATATAGTTTTATACTCGCTTCTATTACTTTTCTCCCCCCCCCCCTCCTGCCACTTCTTCTGCTTTATCTATTATATCCTACCATGCTTATTCTCTATTCATCCCATTTCACCACCAGATTTCTGCATTAGCGCTACCTTGTCCTACCAACGCACCACCTTCACTCACATTTTACCACCTTTCCACAATTTTCTCCTTAATTTTTCAATATCTCCCCTTGCTGTTTCCATCTCTTCATCACCCGTTTACGTATCTTTTCGTTCCCAACATTTTCACGATCTTCCCGTCCCTATCTTATATTTTCCCTGTAACATTTCCCACTATTGTTCGCCTTTAGATCATTTTCTATACGTCTCCAGAATCTTTCTTTGCTTTCCCAAATATTCACAATTTTTCCCACCTTCTTACCACTATTTTATAATCTCACTGTATTGTCCCACCATCTGATAACATTCCGAAAAATGTCTCACCTTCTCTTCACCATATCTCTAGATTTTATCAACACATTTCAAGTCATTTTTGACTGACTGACAGACAGATTATTAAAATATTAAATACGTTATTTCGCTATGATATAGTTAAACAAATCGAAAATAGAACATTCTAAGAAACGACAAAATTACAGAAATACACATTTGCAGATTTATAAGCATTGACTGTACTGTTAAAATATTATAATAATTGTATGGAACTGTTCTGTAAATGTTTACTTATACAGTGTGTCCCAGGATAGATGTAGCAAGAGGTGCAATGAACCAAAAATTTAGGAATTTTGGACTGGTATTTGCGGATTGTTATAAAACTAAAGTATTCCAAAAATGACTTGATTTGGTGTTCTACAGGGTGTTATATAAGCAAAGTTGTAAAAATCGTCACTTATAAGGTACCTTTGTTTTTCAAAATATGAAAAAATTCCACTAAGAAAAGTTATTTAGAATGCAATTTTATACCTCTCTGCCAAATTTCAGGAACATAAAATTATTTTTTTGAAACTTTCCATTTTTTGCGAATTAAGAGCTGAATTCATATTTAAAGTTGCGTAGGAGCAAATGTTAATCATCTCAAAAACTAGGCTACTGGTAAATAAAAAATTGAGTATGTGAGATGTAAGAAGGTACAATGTTAATTGAACTAATTGTAAAACAAGAAACAATTGCTAACAGAAGCTTAATGAGATTTAAAAATTATAGCAAGTAATAAATGTCAAAAACATAACAGATTCCCAAACAAATTAATTATTGACCAATGCAAAACAATGTTTACAAATTTTTTACTGTTCGACGTAGCTACCACCCATGTCCACACACATTTCGATCCTTCGCCTGAAGTCCTTAAAACTATTTCGAATATGATCTTACGGTATGGAGTTTACGGCATTTGTAATTCTCTGCTTCAATACTGCTACATCGTTAGGAAGTGGGTCAGCGTAAACCAACTGCTTAAGTCGACCCCATAAAAAGAAATCCAATATTGATCTGGTCTGGGGATCTCACCGGCCACTTAATCGGTCCATTCCTGGCAATCCAATTTTCTCCAAAATTCAAATTCAACCACCGATCAACCATTTCTGTGGAGTGGCGAGGGCAACCATCATGTTGAAAATAAACTTAAGGCATATCTCTTAAAATATTTAAACGTTCTTCAGAAAATCTTTCAAGAATCTGTAAATGAATGTGCTGGTTTAACCTTCCCTCAATGAAATAAGGTCCAATAATTTCAACGTGATAAGAAACGGCACACCACACATTCACTTTTTTATAATATTGTCTTCTAGAATGAATTCTAAAATTTGGATTTTCAGAAGCCCAAAACTTACAATTTTGAGATGAAACAACACCAGTGATTGTGAATGTGGATTCATCTGAGAAAATTATGAAATGATGAAAAAATCTCTCTTCCATGATTTTTTCTCCAATGGTCCAACAAAAATCCAACCTACGGCCGTCATCTCCCTCTTCAAGTGTATGTTTATAATTTGCTTTATATGCCCTAATTTTCTTTGCCTTGTAAATTCTTTGGAGTTTAGACTTGCTAATATTAATAAGAGCTGACCTCTCTCTTAGTGGCATCCTAGGATTTTCTATAAAAGAGGCATGAGCTATAATAGCCCCAACATTGTCTTCATCATATGCTTTTACTTTTCTTTTCATGTTAAGAACACTACCAGTAGCCAGAAACTTTTTAATTATTCCCATAGCCTGAGTACGTTACAAGGCAGTGTTTAGAAGTTTCAAATTAAATTGGCTTACCACTTAGCGAGTTTTCACCGCCAATTCCGTTGCATTGTACAATATAAATTTTTTCACGCACTGTGAGTACCATTTTCACTTAATTTTTTATGCTTGATTCGTTAATTTGAAACAAAAATTAAGGATAATATTGACTACGTTTGACAGATATGTCCATAATAAATGATAAATGTGTATCCACTGCTTTTTTCATAACCTACTTTTAGCTTCTACATAACTTTAAATATTAATTAAAAAAAAATAATTTCTGTGCAGTTTTAATTGAATGGTTGAAAATAAAATACTAATTTATTGAACAAAATGGGAAGTTTCAAAAAAATAATTTTATATCCCAGAAATTTGGTGCCGAGGTGTAAAATTGCCTTCTGAATAACTTTTCTTAATGGAATTTTTTTCATATTTTGAAAAATAAAGGTACTTTATTAGTGGTGATTTTTACAACTTTGCTTATAAAACACCCTGTAGAACACTAAATCAAGTTATTTTTGTATACTTTAGTTTAACAACAGGCAGGACTGAATCCCTAAATACCATCCCAAAATTCCAAAATTTTTAGTCCATTACACCTCTCGTTACATCTATCCTGGGACACACTGTATAAGCAATTGACTCTTTGTACATATTTCAAGAACTGATTCGCCTTTCAGTTTAGTTCTAAGATAATTTTTAGAGATTGATTGATTGAAAGAAGTGAAATTAAACACGTATCATTTCAATAGCGCCACGTACAGATCCTATACCTGCGTAGTACTGTATAAAAAGAACCAGGCGCTAAATCTAATCACTGAGTAGCAGAACGAACATTGTAATTTTCCTTTTGAAACGCAATACCCGTTCAATATGTTAATTAATCCCAGTTTATTAGAATGTAAGTGCGTCAAGGTATACCCAAGCTGCATATATTTAGAGGTGTCATACACTCTTAAAAGGCTAAAAGGCACATAATTGGCATAGTAGGATTGACGAGGCAGCTCAACTATGCTGGAAGGTTTAATTAGATGAAGTCTGCGCTCCATGTTAATATTAACCCTCGGGGAAATTGCGAACGGACATTTTGTGGAAAGAAAAATATTCCCAATTTCCACTCATCAGGGTAAGTTGAATTAATTTGTGCATGTCAAGTCGGGTTGATTCGCGCCATCAAATTACCGCTCTATGTCATTTACCAAATACAATGTGGAGTCTCTTATTAACCTGTAGGATGGAGTGGAGCAGTCTGACTTGTTTATGGAGTCACAACTAAGTTGGTACGATAACTTTACGAGTGTAGTCCAGTAGCACTTAGAACACAACATTTAACTGAATTTAGAAACAATATCGTAAGTTTGAAATGAGTGATAAAGGAGATAAGTGACACAATCATGTAACGCAGAATTCAAGTTCAAAATTCGTTCGTTATTCTTAAAGACAAACGTTTGCATAAGAAAAGTCGCAGGTTTAAACTTGCCGTTAAAACAAAACAAAGGGAGATGTACGAAAATATAATAGATTACATATATGCACATTTATTTAATTCATAGAAACTAAATTAAACAAAGTAAGAGGAGTAATATATCAATTAAAATATTCCGTGGTATTGTATAGACATTTACCAAGCAAGAATAGCTTAAGTTTTTTTTATATATTATCCTTATCTATTGATTTTATATCATTCGGAAGGTAATTAAATATTTGAAAGTGATACTTAGTCTAGATAACGATATATGTAAATTATTGGCGAGTATTTATCTGGCGATAATTAATATTAGTCGAAAATTATATTTATTATTGAAGACAAACAGATTTCAAAAATATGTAAACTACATAAAGTAAGAATTTTGAGGTTCTTAAAGATATCTTTGCATGTGAGTGGATCCGCCAGAAATAAATCGTAAAATTCATTTTTAAGCCACAAGTGCTTCATGTGAAAGGACAGAGTCCCCCAAAAGCAGATTCCATATCTTAGTCGGCTCTTTACCTGAGCATAGTATAATGTAATTAGATGATCCTTTGTAAAAATAGATTTTAGGTTTGTAAATAAAAAACAAATGGAAGATAATTCCGAAGATAAAAATTTACATTGTGTTTTCCAGTTTAAACAAGGTTCAATGTATAGCCCTAGAAATTTAAAGTTGTTTTCGTTAGCTTGAATGCAATATGTGTCTCGATTATTAATAGATGAATTAATGTTAGATGTCATGTTTTGGTATGAATGAAATCTGCTCAGTTGCGTTTTGTCCTTAATATAATATAGGGAAATACCGTTGAACCAGTTTATTAAGTGTTCAAGGGTGTATTTGCATTTGTTCTTTAAGGTAGTCAGTCACATCTGTTTGATACGATGACAGAGGTATCGTCTGCGTACAAGGTAAAGTATACATCCTTAAACAGTGTAATAATATCATTGATATACCTATAAAATAAAAAAAATAGAACCTGTTACGGACGGCGCCCATATTTATTTGTTTTAAATCTGAGGTATAATTATGTATTTCATTTTGATTTACGTGATTTATACTTTTACATATCGTTTACGTGAATTTAGGAATGATGAAGTCCAATTCAGTATACCACATAGGTCTAGTTTACTTATTAGAATATCGTGGTCGACGCAATCGAACGCCCTGCTGAGATCGCAAAAGATACGAACCAGGCATTCGCCAGCGTTGATGTATTTTATCAATGTGTCATAGAAACTATGAATGGCTATAGCTGTAGGTATTCCGCGACCGAACCTATGATGGTATTCCGTAAGGATATTTTTATTTATAAAAGAGAATAATCTATCTGGAAAGGTATATTCTAAAAATTTTGAGAAACCACTGAGGACGGTAATCGGTCGATAAATATCTAACAAATGCGGGTCTTCTTTTGGAATACCGGAGTGACTTTTCCTGTTTTTAGATAAGATGGAAAAGTTCATGATGAATAACAAAGATATACTAAATATGTTAACGGATTGAGTATTGGTTGTAAATAGATTTTAATAATAAACATGGGGATATCATCCCGGCCTGAGAATCTCTTTTTTTTAATTTAGCAATTAAAAGGTTTCAGAAAATTAGCTTCAAAGGTTTTATCGTAGACATGCGGATATGTTTATTCACTTGAAGATATTAAGAAGAATTGTAGAAATAACTAGAGGTATTAGCATTAACCAAAAACAATGATCACTTAACACCACAATTCATTTATATAGTCAAGTTTTTGAGTTAGTTACTTCTTTCATCCTCTCGACCCTTTAAATGAAATTTCTATAATTGTGCACTAATATCATTTCATAGGAATGGTCAAAAACATTAATTTATCTTATTACCTCCGTTCCTTACCGAACATTATACTATACCGATATTGTACCTGATATTTTAATGATGCATTGCATACGGAAATTTAAAATGTCAGCAATTCCTTAATTTATTCGATGAAATCCGTTTAGTGGACCGGCACAGAACCATATTTCAACATGAAGATTGTCGAATACACTATCGTCGCGATATCAGGGCATGGCTTGGTCAGTACTTTATCAACAGCTAAATTGGAAGAGGAGGACCTTGGTCCGCTGGGTGTTCAGATCCCACACCCTTGGATTTCTATATCTGGAGGTACATGAAGGAAACACTTTATGCCATACAAATAAATTCCATTGGTTGAACGAATTCAAATTTCCACACAGCAATTGCGACAAAACATATCCGAAAGGTTTACAAGAATGAGTATGTGAAAGAGGGCTTATGCTTGTATTCTGAATAGGGGTGGACACTTTAGACATCAACAGATGTTAGTTAATGAAAATAAAAAAGTTGGTTATAGCTTATTTTGTTATTTTACTTCGTAAATGATAACATTCACATATTCGAAAAATCGACATCCTTTAAGCTCCAGCATGTTTCTTAAGGAATTGAACAGTAGCTGTCTTATAATTTTGTATACCTTAATACAAAGCTATTAAATCAAATAAGTTTTTAAAATAATCTGCATACGAAACATGTCGTCATATTGTGAAAACTGACCGTTATGAAATGATAAGTTCCTTGTTAATTTTTGAACTAGGCAAAGTTCCTTTTACTGGTAATCTTACAACTCTAAGGTTATTGTTGCATCTTGATTTAACTATGATAAATGCTCCTTAGAGTGTACAATTCAAGCAAAAGGTTTCAAAAAATGAATAATTCGCATTGCCACTAATCCTGTATAACTATACCTGCAAACGTAGGTATGTAATTACTAATTTGAAAGAAAACAATAATTAACTTTCCTATATAATAAACCTCGAAGAATGATTTTTCACGAATAATGTGTCTTGTTAAATGTATTTTGTAATGTTTCATTATTTAAATTTGCTCTTAAAGAACTACTAGCAGTAGTTATTTAACGTGTTCTTTTTTATAATAGGGATGCTCAAACATAAGGATCTAGACAAGAATTCTTTATTAATATGAGAGTGTAGCGACTCTTTTATTAATTATGAAGAAAGTCTTTTTATGATGAATTCGTAGCTCAAATGGAATAAAACAATCCTAGTTGAATAAAATACCTACGTTTCGGGAAATTTATATTTTCATTGTCAAAGACTCTCTGTAAATTTCTACAATTTATGTTTATAAAATGTTCACAATTTGCGTTAATTACTTGCAGCCAAGTAGAAATTTCCGTCAAAGTTATAGAAGCATATAATTATTGTATTTATTTATCGTATGGCATATACAAATCACATAGACAATAATAAAGATATCAGTCATAATATAAAATTTTGAATATAAAATAAACAAAAATACAGTATGAAAAATATAGAGCAGATACATTTAAAGCATATTATTATAAAATATATAAATCTTGTAAACAATGGCCACAACAGGATATGTGTTACAAACAAACATCTAGGTGACAAATATAATCAATCGCATTGTCGGTCGCTTTCAAGAAAACTTCAAATTGACCTGGATATGCTCTCAAAGGACATTCTTCCACTATGTTGCATTGTGGGGATAGGTTAACTTTCCATTTGTGGAGAAACTCCGCACATCTTCCATGCCCAGTTCTAATTCTATTTATGCTGGACTAAATTTTTCTAGGGAGATCGAAACCAGCGGGCTTATCAGAAATACACTGCAGGCTTCTACCGTGCCTTGACGAAACCTCCTCCCATTCTTCTTCCCAATACCTCATCATATTGAAGTGGCGATGTTGCAAGTTTCGGGCTGACAGAGTGGCCGGAGCTCTGGATCGGAGTCTATTGATATTAGTGACGTCAGAGAATTGATGTATTGGTAGTAGTGTGTTGTCTTGTATTTTTTGATATTCTCTGATAAGAGCATGTAGCCTACGTAATTGTGGAGCAGGAATGTGACACAATGTTGGAAGCCCGAAGACAGCTGTGGCTTTAATTGTACCCGATATCATCCTCATTGTGTGGTTTAATTCGACATCGACATTTGTAGTGTAGGCACTATTAAACCATCTTGGGCAGTAGTATTCCGCTGCCGAGTAGACCAGCCTCAAGGCAGACGCACTTAGAAGAGGTACCGATGAGATCCATGTGGTGCCTCAGAGCTCTTGAATTATATTATTTCTAGTATGGAGTTTCGCGGCTCCCTAGCTAGTTCTCGTCCGTAGTAGAAGACTACACGTGCACCCTGGGTAACGCTAAATGAACTAGTTATATTGGCGGTCAAACAATCTGAAAGTGTCCTCTCCCTTTTAAGATCTCCTGACGCACAAATCGCAATGAATACGAAGAAAGTATATAATACAGGGTGTAATCAGTTTCATGTCATTAAAAAAAAGAGTTAATGGGGACCGACTAGACAAAGAAAAGAACGTTTATGACTTTTCCCTCTAGGGGCACTTTGAAAAAAACTGATCTAGGTCAATATTTTTAATATTATGGTAGATAACTATTGAGAACCACTGCTTTTCTTGGTCAATGGACTTATAGTTCGCAATTACACAACTTTTAAATTGTCATAAAAAAGTGCTCGCCGGCACACGCGGTGGTCTACGGTGTTAAAGGATCATCGACCGCCGTTCTCCCTTCGTGCACAATTGCAAGCAAATAATGGCCATAGAGGTTTAAACAGAGCATTTCTTTACATGCGTGTTTTTTAATTTGGAACAAAATATTGGATTGTTTATAATTTAGAAAATTTAAATGTGGTTTATTAACATTTGTAACATAAATGAGTGTCCTGGGTTAAAAGCTTACTACCTACCTAAATGATTCAAAATCTCTGCATCTGCATCAATACACAGTTCGGTACGTCGAACTAAGGACATACGCACTTCGTTCAACACTAAACACTAAACTATCAACTAACGTTGTCAATAAAGAAAAATAATATAAAAACTTGGTACAAAAGCCAAAAAGGAATACAAAAAGAACGAACAAGTAATTTGTGTCTGTACGTAATCAAGAATTTGACAACTTGAACGGTAAGTCAATAAAGTAAATCTTAATTGTAAATACACAATGACGCTAAATTTAAAAATAACAAAAACAACGAACGGCGGGTTGGACGTGTGTACATAACGAAACACCCACAGTAACTGAAATATTGTACAAGGGAGAGTTATAGTTTTCTTCAGATCAGATCTAGATCTAAACCTACCTCAATATTCCAGCAGTTCTCAAAAAATTTTATTGAAAATTTGCGAAATTTTGGTTTATTTTTTTCTCCAAAACTATGAGCTTTAGACCCGATGTTATATAAGGTATTTTTGTTTGTCTTGTCGTTCCCTACCACCAGTTTTTTTTAATGACATGAAACTAATTACACCCTGTATATATTGAGCACTTAGGTAATGTTAGTCATTCTTTGTTAAATCTACTAGTAACGAATAACAGCATTACTACACAGGGTGTACAAAAAATGTTCCCCCTCCATGTTCTCCCACCATACCTAAAATTTCCAGAGAGGAAAAAGTTTGGTAGTTATATGTCATCTTCGGTTACCTACTGGCAGACGATAACTTTCGGTCGTCGAATTTACCCGCCATTATCCTAATTATACCCCAATATGACCTCAAACAATATCATTAAAAATGTTGGAAAAGTTTTTTCTTCAAAACTATGGGCTTTAGACCCTATGTCATATCTTTGTCTAATCGTTTCCTACGACCAGTTTTTTATTAACATGCAACTAATTACACCTTGCATATAGAACAAATGTATTTTTATATACACATACTTATGTCTTATGTTTATGTTTTATATTGTAAAATGTTATTGTGAATATGTAATTTTAACTAGACTTACCTTTCTTTTTCCTATATGTTCTTAGTAGAATAGTTTTTACATCTTTTATTTATATTTTTATACACTACTTTTTTTTACTCATCTTTCTGTACCTGCATGACAAAGCTAATCCATAAATGTACTTTATGGCATAAAGCGAATAAAGAATTTGAATTTGAATTTAATTTGAATTTGAATTAAACTATTACTCAATAAATTAACTAATATTACAGTCACACTAAATTACAGAAATGCTGTTCGTCATTTCTCAAGAGAAAACATTGTTCTGGCGTTTGTGACATTCCTTTAGAAGTACCGAACCAGTTTACTTGGCTGTTGACATTTATCCATTCAATATCCTATACTTGATTGCTTTCAGAACTCATCTTAGGAACTTGAAATTCAGGCCTGCCACAAATGCAGCGTTCCGCTGGAAATCGTCCATTTTTATTCCTGCGACGTCTACAATAACTTGATCAGGTAATGCAATTATTAGAAATGTAACAGCTCTTTAATCTTTTGAAGTAACATTTGAAACGCGGGTTTCTCTGCATACATCGTTGATATATTTTACGATTTCTACTGATTTATTTTTAATTATTCAGAATATAAAATTGTGTGTACTTTAATAATTCTATTAATTTAAAGAATTTTTATTTAGTTCGCTATTACTAATAAAATTCCTTAACTTGTATGTACAATACTGATATAAAAAAACTTATAACGTTAATTTAATGTTTTTTAAATATAACAGAAATAAACAGAATATGGCACTGAGTGAAAAAATTATTGCAGTATACAGGATGTTTGACCGATGGTTTTAAAACGAAAAGGGTGAATAGGTGAGACAATTTTCAACATACTTGGCCCCAATGACATCTATATAAAGTCCCACGGTTTTTGAGATATTATTTTTTTTGCCATTTTTGAAGATTTTCCAAAATTCAGCTTTTCAGATGTTATAACTCATTTTACAATAGTTTTCTTTATCTCGAAATGTTGTGATCGAATTTTTGACCACTTTCCGATATCCAATCATGCTGAAATATTTCACACAGCTTTGGTTTTGAAGACAATACAATATAGAATATACAATATTATGGTAGATCCAATATGGCGGCCACCACAAAATGACATAGTACCATTTTCTTGATATCAAATGAAGGGGCATATAAAGTAAAATGCAATAAGCTGTGTAACGTTATTCTAAATCCAATATGGCCTCCGGCACAAAATGGCGGATAACCTATTTTTTACAACCCACGGCATGGCTATCAAATGAAAGGGTATGACAAGTAGAATACTTGTGTTATTCTAAATTCAATATAGTGGACGGCACAAAATGGCGGAATACCTATTTCTTTACAATCAGCGTTGTGATAAAACGTTATGAATAGTATGTTGTAATATAACAGCAACAGCAATACTTTATGAGCGCCTAATGGTTTTCTCTTTCATAACTTGTATTTTAATCACTAAATAAAAATAATTTTGTAATTTTTAGTGCAATTCAGTTTTAAAATAAAACCATTGTTTAAAAAAGAAATATTTATTCTTTTGTTTCTAACAGCTAAAAACAATTCTTGATGAGGGTAAGGACTTTTCGAATTCAGGTGGACAAGAGTCAGCTTAGTGCTTCTCTGCCATGCACGATTATTATTATACTCTTCGCAAATACAAAACGAAGAGTATATTGCATTCGATCGACACATCTCTAAAATCGGTAATATTGCTCGTAAAGAAAAATTTTCATATCACTGTGTTTGTAATCGAAAGTTGTTTTCCGTCCGTCTGTTTCTCCATCCATCTGTCTGCCTCTCTGTCCGTTTGTCACGTTTCTTTGTAAGCACGACAACTTAAGAACGAAAGGTCCGATTGTATTAAAATTTGGACAGTAAGTTTGTGTTAGCTAGAGGAAGAACCCTATCGTTTTTGAACAAAATCTATGAATTAATAAAAAGTTATCAATTATTTAAATTCTTTTTTATGTGTTTGTATTATATAATGTTACATTGCAAGATCGGCAATAGTCCCTATTCGGATATCATATATCAGCTTATCTACGGTAATAAATTTGTCACAAAGGCGATAAGATCATTGACCAAGCTTTGGCCACTTTCATTCATCTTTTTGTATTTACGATAAAATGCAAAGGGTGCACTATAGACGGCGCAACAACAAAAGTGCAGTGAATCGGAGAAGAGTATAACGGTTAGCTTATTTTTATCATAATATGTTAGAATTTTAGTAATAAGAATTCGATGATGTTCATTATTTTTTACTTCCCTCACATACCGAAGGGAAGTACGATATTCGAGAAAGAATTACCTACCCTCCGACATTTTTTCATATTTTCACGTTCCAGATCATGTAGATTTCGAAAATATAAGTTTTTCAATTTCGTCGGTCTGTCTGTCTGTTGGTGCATTATCTAAAAAACTACTTGACGGATAA
This sequence comes from Stenurella melanura, assembly GCA_963583905.1. Classification (NCBI taxonomy): domain Eukaryota; kingdom Metazoa; phylum Arthropoda; class Insecta; order Coleoptera; family Cerambycidae; genus Stenurella; species Stenurella melanura. The sequence goes on along the minus strand of OY757314.1, from coordinate 36,359,264 downwards.
TAGTTAAATTTGGTCGGTAGCTGCCACTACAACCAGCGAAGAAATGGTTAGACATTCACTGGAAAATATACAGGATGGACCGGACCGTCTAAATCAAATAAATGATGAAAAAAATATTTTTTTGCTCTAATGTAAAATTTCTACGTTCATTACATTCTAAACCTATTTCAGAAAGAAAAAAAATTCAAAATTTAAAAAAAAAAATTTGTCAGTTGAAAGAGAAAAATTTTATTTTTGCTCAAATTTAAAATTTCCACGGTACATGACATTCTAAATCTACTTTATAAAAAAAATAAAAAAATTCAATGAGAAAAATTTGAAAATTTTAGAAAAATTTTTTTACTAATGGAATTTTTTTTGCTCAAATTTTAAATTTCCATGTTTCATCACATTCTAAACCTATTTCAGAAAAAAAAATTCAAATGGAAAAATTTCTTGAAATTTTTCTTCTTACCTATAGAATAAAAGGTGGAAAAATTTTGTTTGCTCAAATTTAAAATTTTCTCGTTTCATGATATTCTAAATCCATTTCACAAAAAAAATTAAAAAAAGAAAAATCGTTTGAAAATTTTGTCAAAGAATTTTATAAAAATTTTTTACCATAGAATATGATGGATTTTTTTTCTGCTCAAATTTAAAATTTCCAGGTTTCATCACATTCTAAACCTATTTCAGAAAAAAAATTGAAAAAGAAAAATTTTTTGAAATTTTTCCTTATTACTAATACCTAGAATAAAAGGTGTAAAAAAAATTCGTTTTCTCAATTTTAAAATGTCTGTATTCTAAGACTATTTTAGAAAAACATTTTTCTTCAAAACTGAAAATTTTTTTATCAGTAGAAAGATGGTCATTTTTTTCCGCAAATTTAAAATGTCCTCGTTTCATGACATTCTAAAGCCATTTCATAAAAATAAATTTCAAAAAGAAAAATCTTTTGAAAATTTTGTCAAAGAATTTTTTTAAATTTTACCATACATATGGAATTTTTTCTTCTGCTCAAATTTAAAATTTCCCAGTTTCATCACATTCTAAAGCTATTTCAGAAAAAAATTCAATAGGAAAAATGTTTTGACATTTTTTCTTATTACTAATACCTAGAATAAAACGTGTAAACATTATTCTTTTGCTCAAATTTAAAATTTTTACGTTTCATGACATTCTAAACCTATTTCAGAAAAAGAGTTTTGAAAATTTTAAAAATTAAAAAAAAAAATTTTGACAACTACTATAGAATAGATGACGGAGAGAATTTTTTTTTGCACAAATTTCAAATTTCCACGTTTCATGACATTCTAAGACTATTTTGAATAAAAGGAAAATTGAAATTTTTTTAACCAAAATTATACATCCACTCCACTGCGTGGATATGAAACTGAAAAAACAACAGATGGCAATAATATTTTACATATAGTTAACGCACTTTGCAAGGTAGACATCTATTATAGTTTTATTGAAAAGTATACAGGGTGGTCATCTTAAAAAACAATTGTTGTAAATTTGTAAAGATATTTACGCAAGCCTTCCATATTTGGCACTTTTCATTTAATACTGAATTTTTGCTATCGGATGACCACATTTTTTTGACCAAAAGTTATCAGGTTTTCTTTATAATAATACTTTCCGATTCTTATTCTCATATGTGGTTTCGTAATTAATAATTTTTTAGAGTAACCACCCGGTATAATTAAAGAGGGAAGTTCTGTGTAAACAGCTTTATCGATTTTTTATTCATATGATTAATGTTGGTCTATTTCCACGACTGTGACCGACGCTAAAAATTATTTCTTCTAACCTCTTCTCGTAAGAACATTAGGAACATTTGCTTAACATCTAATAGACAAGTGACTGACTGCAACATATCTATTCCGAAGGATAGTATGCCCACTACGCAATCTTCGCCGAAAATTGCATAGCTTCGGCCTACACATAAACAAGTTTTAAAAATTACTGTGGAGCAAATGTGAAGAACCAGAGAGACGCATATAAATAGCAGTCGGATATTATGTTTTCTATCTTTGATTTGAGAATCATCTCAAATTATTACCAAGGCACTTCTCCCTGTGATAGTTCACGTGTGTCCTTCTGTAATCGTTCCATTTTATTAAGTAGGAACAGAAAAGAGTAAGGATAAAATAATTATTCATAAGAGTATATTACTCCCATCGCCCCCGTCTTCACGTAACATATCACATGTAGTTTTCTTTGCTCTTTTATAAACTCGCACGTAATGAGAATTCGTATGCGACCAAGCCTTATTTTCTTTATGATCTAATAGAATATAAAAACATTTTATGAGTTCGGGGTTCGCCAAAGGGAAGATTTATCCTGTTTCATATGCATACATATCACCAGGATCTTATACGTGGAGAGACGGTCTATATTTCCTTTAGTATGACTGTCACATGCAATTTTTAACTTTTATTACATGTATAATATTGAGGTTTTCAATACTACACGCTTGCCCAGATAGACGTCCTTTGAATTTTCATCAGATACGGATACAGGGATTCGTCAAAAGTATACAAATGCCTAGGTACAATAATCTGCAACAAATTCTTTACTAGTTTTCCGACATTAAAATATGTTGCACAAACGAGTAGTACAAAACGACTCTTCATCATGGTATTTTCTTCTATTTTGTCATATTTTACAAGATAGATTGGGGAGAGTATTATATAGAACAATTTATCTACTGTCAAAATATACATGGTCCGCTTACTTGGGCTACCGCTTCCAACAACATAACGTTACAAAACATTTTACCTATAATTACTAATATAATGCAAACGTTGTGATACGATTCCCAAATAATATAAAACCGATAAAATAATAAAATATTCAGATTTACTATATTTACATTAAATCCGATTCGTTTATAAAAATCGCATGCAGTCACAAAAAATATCCATCAACCCATACGTCATTAGTCGATGGGTACGGGTATGCAGTTATTTACTTATTGGTTGGCAAACTTGTCTATGGCAAGAAGCGCTCAACTTATTATACACCTGTTAAAGATTGCTGCCTGTCGCAATATGTTATTGTCCAGTATCCAAGTAGATATAATCAGACCGCATGGCTGTGACTATCACGTTAACGCCAATTGATTGTTGAAAACGGGCAGGTTTTCTGACTAGGCTTCATAGGCCCGGGCCTAGGAGCGCCACTCTGCGAGGGGCGCCGTTTTCATTCATCATAGTAATTAGTGCCCATGAACTGATAGCAAACTCGGGGGGAGGGGCGTAAAATTGACCAGGGCGTAGGGGCAATTTATATCTAAAACCGGTACTGTAACCTTGAATATGAATCTACGTAAACAAAGCGAAATTAAACAACGTTTTTAAAATGTTTCGTTCAATTCCTGCAGAGAATAAAGTAACCTTGTGGATTAGCGATCTTTTGATGATTTTTCGGAAATTGATTGTATTACAAAAGTTGCTTAGAATGTATTGTTTCATTACATGCATTCCTTTTCAACGCCCCTGCTATCGAAAAATGATTTTGCATCGCAACTCCAGCTATACGTCAATTCATAGAAAAATTGTTTTTAACTGAAGTCAAATATTCTAGTGAACACTTTTTACAAAATGGAAATATCTGTCTTAGTTCTCAAGAACATGGCCACTAGAGTTTTAAGTGGGACACCCTTGTACATTTGCCTAAATCTCCGTTTTTATTTCCGTATATAATTTAGTATCAACGTAAATAACATACACAGGTTATAGTAAATGTGAATTTTTTTTTAAATTATCTTGTACTATTTCTTGTGTCAACAACTTTCGCTCCTATGAATAATATGATAAACAACCATATTGGACTAGTGATGTTTATATTACGATTACTCGACCAACTGTTTGGAGATCGTCATCATCTTCGGTGGCAATATCCGAACAAATAAAACGTAAGAAATAGGGATCCATATAGTTTCAATGGTGAGCACCACTAAACATTGCGTTGTAACAGTTTACATATTTTTTAATTACTGCGTATAAAAATTTGAAAAAAAACTAACAATCAACTACCCATAACAGTGTATTTTTGGTAAAAATTCTGTGATGTAGCATTTTTAATACCTAAATATAAAAAATGCTTCACCTATGCGAACGGCAGCTAGCTCTTTGTTGGAGAGCACATGGTCGTAAATAAGGAGTATGTGGAAAGTCAAAAGGGCGCCAACTGCTAGTATGCTAAATGCTGTGATTTCAATAATTTCGCCAGCCAAGAACAAAATTAAGTTAGTAGCGATCATGCGAAGGAATTTTCAAAATATATTAGTAATATAAAAACTTACACTTTACTATGAAATTTCAAGATCTAAGCTAATATCAGGTGCACTAGTGCAAATAACAAGAACATATAGACATTGACATTTATTACGACACAAATGAGATGTACAACAACAACAAAAAATAAATGAATTTACAGTTACTCCCTAAACATAATCTATACGCAAAAGAAATTCAAAATATGTGCGTGACTCCATTTGAAATTATTTCGGTGGTTTGAGTCTTAGCATAAGAAATGCAACTACGAGTTATGTGAAGCTGAGTTTTAAATTTACAACAGCGAGTCAAAGATCTACCATGGGTTAAAATTACAGCTCATCAGTAAAATATAATATAATAAACGAGATTCTGTGAGCCAACTTTTGCAACGCTCGCTGTGTACACTAGAATATTAAAGAATGATCTAAAATAAGTATGTTCTATTAAAATATTTCATGTATAACATAGTGGAAGGTAGATTAGCATCTCACGGTACCATGCGGTGCTTTACAGTAAGAAATCTTAAGATATCTCATCATGCTAGGTATTAACTTAGAGTTTAAGTTGTAGTTGCAAAATCGCAGTGTAATTTACTTTAATATCTAAACAAACAGATCACTGAACAAAACTATGATAATTTCTTTAAAAATATGTAACCAAAATGAAACAATAAAACCTGATTAGAGCCGTGGCATTTTCTGTGACTACTGCAGCCTGACATATCACCACCTCCCAGACGTTCTCGATGTTGCTTACGACTACGACTTCGTGCTGCACCAAAATTGCACAAGTATCCTGGAGGCTGCTGCGAATAACTCTCCAAGCCAAAACTTCTCTAAATATCAGCAGAACCCACATATAACCAAATATCTAAGTAATAGACTTCCTCCTATTACTCCTCTAAATACTAGGCCCCAGATAATCAAAACTACAGCACGAAACAGCTGGGCTCTGACATAAATTGCAAAATTGTCCAACCCATACAAATTGTCCCTGGCCTAACTCAAATATAGGCCTACCCAAGTACTCTCATATAGAGAGTATTACATAACCTCACGAGACACGTGGCCTCAGAACTTCAAAAAAACAGACGAATTCCTTCCAGGAGTTGACAAAACGCTCACAACAAGGCGGTAAAGGTTATTGGGTACATCAATCAAATCCCTTTTCAATGTGAGCGATATTCTTCAACACAAATCGGGACCGCCGCCGTTCGCTATCGTGGCTGTTGCAGAACGAGCTAACCAGAGCGGAAATCTCCAAAATTTCCCTAGTGTTGCCAACTTATGCACTCTTAAAACATTTTCTCTAACCAATCATAATGCACCACAAAAGGATTCGATAGTCAAAAGACTGAACTACGAGAATATACAATTAACATCACTAACTCAAATAATTCTTAAAGAAAACATGTTTACTCTCTGAATGTTAAGACTTGCAGATATGCGACCTGACCTGATATGCGACCTTGAAGTACGAGTGGTTGCATACCCCTCTGCTCCAATAAGTGAACTAGTTAAAGTCAACTTACCGCCAATCTGTTGAATTGAATCATGTAGTCTTTTCGAATGCTACAGTGTACGCGAATCATTATTTTCCCGAATAAATAATTATTTGATTTCTTCAATATTTTTTATTTATACGAAAGGGGCAGCAAAATCAGCACAATTTTTTCTAAGATGTTAAATCATATCTATATTCTTAATTTTTTTCATAATAATGAACGCACAACTTATAAAGATAAAGAATGAAAACGAAAAATTATACTTATTATCGTACAGGGATTACCAGTGGCGATAGGGGGCTACAACTCTAGGAAAATATCTAGTTAACCTGCTATATCCTTTAAATATCAACTGAATGGGTTTCTCGTTTTCAACCAATATCTTAGAAAATTTTATCTTCTATCAAAAAGGTACGGTACGCATAGCTTCTTACCACATTTAGCTTAGTTTTCTTCTTTCTGTAACAAAAGTCAAATTAAGGGAAGCCAAGTCCGACCCTGTCGCTTAGAATCACCGTATTTAGGACAATAACGTAAGATACTGGCCATAGAAACATCTGTTTTATCTTGCAAACTGATTTACTTAGAGCCCAGGAAACGTATTTTGTTAACTTTACTCTTTATTAGGTAGTCGACGTTAGCCACTTGTAAACAATAAATAACCATCCAAATTATTGTATGTCCAATTCGTCTTTCTTACTTGCAGTTATGGACACTTGTTAAATACGAGCTCACCGGGGGGGTTCTAGTTAGATTTTCAAGACTAAAACATTTGATAGAGGCTTCCAGGAACATATGTAATAGACCATAAGATAGATAGACCACTTAAGGCAGATTTTAAAGTTTAAGTACATTTGTTTTGTATTTTGCCGGTTTTAATAAGTAGAAAATTAATGTGTTGTAATTGACCTAGGAATATTCGGTCGCGATTCAGCTAAAGATTTGAACTTGCCGCGGACCATTTCATTTCTTAATATTGTGTAATTACTGTTTGTTAATTTATTTAATCGTGTTTAAGTGTTTGTGATTGTCAATTTCATTTGCTTTCATTTTCTTACGTAAACATAGTGGTTTAAGTGTTTTGAGAAATTACGTGTTTTATTTGCTTGTCATGAAATTAAGTTCATTTTATATTCAGTAAAGTTTGTTTGTGAAGTAACCTGGTTGATGGACACCAAAAAGGATAAAATCACCAAGAAAGAAAAGGGTAAGCACAGTTTTGTTTTCGATGGATATACTATAATATCGACGGAGTCTGCAAAGTGATAGGGATACTCCGTACTCTGCCAATGGTAATGTCTGATTAAATCATGTAATTAGGGGAATAAAACCCCAGTTATTCCATTTCTTTTTGTTGTTGTTATTGATAATAACTGTTTAATCTGGAGATAAAAGAGAGGGAACGTACCTCACAACAACTCTAAAATATTTCCGTTTTATAATTATTTTTTTTATAACGGCGGCGACCCATCAAGGCTAATGTTATACACTTATTTTATATGCTTTCCCTCTCAGTAAACTCCTGATTAGTAGGTATAATGTATGTTTACATCTAGTGCTTTTCACTACCCTTATCAATTATATAATATGTTTTCAATTTCTATGCAAAAATTAAATAAACAATTCATTAGAAATCTATACCTATACTAAATAATGATACGTCGGCTCCATGGTGGGAATGATAATCTGTTATCATTCTTAACGTTTTCCGCAATCCCAAGAATGTTTTTGAGACGTAAACGTGAGAGACCGTTAGTCTCATTTTTTATTCTGTCACTTCTTGGTTACTGAATCTAAGGGTAGTATTATCAGAAATTTATTATATATCACAGCAAGCTGGCGAAATATTACACCACGAATACAAGTGCTACGGACACATACTGAATCAGCACAAAGATATATAGGGATTTAAAATATATTAAGAAATCTATTTCCTAGAATTTTTATAAATTCGACAACTGCAACGGATGTATTTTTCTTATTTACACGTGTTCTTTAGTTCTGTTATTAGTTTCAAAACTATATCAGTGCGTATATTTTCACTAAGCTTAGTTAAGTAATCTGAATGTGAAATATATTTTAACCTTCCAGTGGTCGCGCCGTGTCCTACAGACCCAAAGCAATCTAATAATTGACACCAAAGTAATTTGACAACACTGTCGCGCCTCTTCGTCTCAGTACCTTCCTATAATTGGCCGCCCTTGCGTGCTGCATGATCAGTTGTAGTTTTGCCTTTGGTGTGCAGTTACTGTGAACAAATTTTGATATTCAGACCCGGCGCGACTGCTTAAGCGCTAAATTTTGCCAACATATTTTTTTAATATTTTTTCTATTTTTCGGTGGTAAGTTCAAATTCGGCATATTTTCAACGCTGATATTAAAAGAGATAATTTTTAGTAACAAAATGAATTATGAGGAAGAACAGCGCAGGCTTTTACAACTTCTTCATGATGTTGATACTGATGAAGAGTTGCCTGATGATGAAGAGGAAAATGGCGTAACTGACCATGTAGAAGAAAGACTGGAGGATTCAGAAACCGAACAAGAAGCCGACAGTGAAAATAGTGAAAATGAAGCAAGTGAAAATGAAGAACGTGAACCACAGTTTACTGGAAAAGATGGTGTTACGAAATGGAATAAGCATGTGCCTTCCAAGAGGGTACGAACACGAGAGTCCAATTTGTTGATGCGTTTACCTATGGTGAAAGGAATTGCCAAAGATGCCAAAACTCCTTTAGAGTGTTGGAAACTCTTCTTTACAGATGAAATGCTGATTTCTATAGTGGACAACACAAATAAATACATAGACAGTATTTCTGGTAAATATACGCGTAACAGAGATGCTAGACCGACAAATTTGAGGGAAATAAAGGCTCTTATGGGATTGTTATATCTGGCAGGTTGTCTAAAAGGCAGTCGCTTGAGTACAGAAGAACTATGGGATCGACAGGGAACAGGAGTTGAACTGTTTTGGCTGACGATGTCCCTACAAAGGTTTCGATTTCTGTTACGAGCAATACGTACCGATGATAAAGAGACTAGAGCCGAACGAGAAAAGATCGACAAATTGGCAGGTATACGAACTATTTTTGAATCTTTTGTTGCGAATTGTCAAAAATATTATAATATTACAAGATATGCAACAATAGACGAAAAACTTGAGGCATTTAGAGGACGTTGCGGATTTCGCCAATATATTCCATCAAAGCCCAATAAATACGGAATTAAAATTTTCGCTCTAGTGGACGCTAAAATGTTTTATACATTGAATATGGAGGTGTATGTGGGTATGCAACCAGAAGGCCCTTTTCGAAGAAATAATGATGCAGCTAGTATTGTTGAAAGATTGATTCAACCAATATCAAAGAGTAATTTAAATATTACTACAGATAATTGGTTTACATCTTACGATTTGGTAGAAAACTTGGCAACTAATCATAAAATTACACTTGTAGGAACAGTCCGCAAAAATAAAAGATTTCTGCCCCCCGAATTTGTACAAACAAAATCGCGTCCAGTTTACTCCAGCATATTTGGCTTTCAAAAGAACAAGACCATGGTATCTTATATTCCAAAGAAAGGAAAAAATGTTGTGCTTGTATCCAGCATGCATTTTGATGACTCTATAGATAAAAACACCCATGAACAAAAGAAACCGGAGATTATTACGTTTTATAATTCTACCAAATCAGGAGTGGATGTAGTGGATAAATTAGGAGCGACTTATAATTGTGCTAGAAACACCCGACGATGGACCATGGTAATTCTGTATGCGCTTATGAACGTAGCAGGCATTAATTCTCAAATTATACATACAGCAAATAACCCGCTCATCAACATGAAAAGGCGGCATTATCTGAAAACCATAGCTCGTGAACTCATAGATGAGCACCTAAAATATCGTTCCATGCTTACCAACGTACCACCCGCAGTGAAAAGACGTCGTCAGGAGGCTGCCGGTACTTCACAAGAACACCCTCAACAACCAGCAGAGGGTACAAGAAAAAGATGTGAAGAATGCCGGGGAAAGGATAATAAAACTCGGTTTTATTGCAAAAATTGCTTCAAATTTTTATGCTTGTCTCATGGACATATTTTATGTGGCACATGCAAAGAAAGCAAATTGCAGGATGAATTTAATGAATGATTGTGGTCTCTACTACATGTATTTATTAAATGATATTTTAATTAAGTACTACAAAGTGTTCTTTTTATTTCCTTTTTGATTTTTGAAAATTATGACATTATTTTTACTGCTCTGTATTTTAGGCTACAGTTTTCCAATAAAACATGCAAACATAGTTCTGCGTATTATATTTTCTACAAATATATACAAATAGTGAATTGTTGAATGTTTTCATACATAACAAAAAAAATACATGTTATACACATATTTTTTTGTCGGGTCTCATAGACCCAGTGCGACTATATATGTCAAGAAAGCAAGCGCGACCACTGGAAGGTTAACAAATTGTAAGTGTTGGACCTCATGCTGTGTAATAAATAGTGGAGTGTCGTTAGTCTTAAAGAGTGAAAAACCTCGAACGAGAACTGCATTGAATAAATTTTCATGACGTTTGTTGCATTGCATTGTACTGTTAAAACCTAATACTAAAATGCTTATAAATTAGAATATGTTTATTTAATAGTTTATTGAAAATGTCAAGAAATAATTGTAAATTAACTAGAATCCAAAGTAACTAATCATATGGATGAAAGATTACACACTACACACTTACACAGCCACACAAAAAAAAACAATTTTCGGTTCCACCAACGAAACCCAGTACACGCTAGGTTTTTGGGGTCGCAAAATCCGAATCCTAGCTCGGTTTATCGGTATCTGATCTCGTTAAGGTCATTTCAAGGTCAAAGCATTAGATTTCGAGAGAAAAATTTGAAAAAAATTGTGTGTAAGTTTTTGAGGTCGCTGAATCCAAATCCGAGGTCGGGTTCTCGATATCAGGTCGCGTTAAGGTCATTTCAAGGTCAAATCATTAGATTTCGATATAAAATTTGAAAAAATTTGTATATAGGTTTTTGAGGTCGCTGAATCCAAATCCGAGGTCAGTTTGTCGGTATCGGGTTGCATTAAGGTCATTTCAAGGTCGAATGGTGGAAAACCTGACAACATATTCACCTGTTCTTTCGCGATTTTTCAACTATTTTAAGAGATTGTTAAGTTACTCTCACGTTGTGAACTTGGTCTATTTTTCAAATCAAACACATTTAATTGTACGAGCTATGCACATTGTCGACCGTGTCCATATCTTGTAATAGAGGGTGTTGTAGTCCTAATGTCCACTTTATTCACATATTCTTTTGCCTGCCTGAACCATTTTGCTTTTCTAGACATTTAGTCGAAAATAACTTATTTGGACAAAGTGTCCTATTTCAATATACAGCTATTCTCGTAGCTTCAGCAATACCTTTTATAAGACTACTTTGAAGATAAAAATATATGTACGGTAGATCTATTCTGTTTATGAAATGGTTCCTTTGTAAACTTTTTAAGTGCATTTTTATTTCATTAAGCATTTTTAAAAATGTTTGTCATTCTGTATGCATTTTTAAATTTTCTAAATGGATGATGTAAGTAATAAATAAGAATAAATCTACTGTAAAGCATTTTTTTCGGCAAAATTAGTCTTTACCTGCTGCCTCGTCAAGTACGATGTCGGTGACAACTGTCCCGAAAGGGAATGTCTAGAATGTTCCGCTCATCAGCTTGTCGAGGTAACGAGGCCATTGGAAGCACACTGTCTTGCAGGGGAGCGATAGGGAGTGAGAATGAAGACGTAGTGTGTCCGACGACGAGTTGACATTGTCCTCGTCAAAGTCGGAAAGCCCTTATGCTTAGCCCTGGAGAGGTATAGGGGTATAACTTTGTCAGGTTTTCCACCATTCGACATTGAAATGACCTTAACGCGACTCAATACCGACAAATCGACCTCGGATTTGGATTCAGCGACCTCAGAAATCTATCTACAAATGTTTCTGTTGAAATATAATGATTTGACTTTGAAATAACCTTAACACGACCTGATACCGATAAACCGACCTCGGATTTGGATTTAGCGACCTCAAAAACCTATATTCACCTATTTCAAATTTTTCTGTCGAAATCTAATGATTTGACCTTGAAATGACCTTAATTCGACCTGATACCGACAAGCCGAACTCAGATTCGGATTCAGCGACCCCAGAAACCTAGGGAGTACTAGGTTACGTTGGTGGAAGCGAAAAATTTTTTTTTGTGTGGCTGTGTTATTTATGTTTTTGGGGTTGGTCAGTATTAATTCAAGGTCGAACATTGCAAACATAAAAAATGGAAACAATATAGTGGCCAGAAACTTTGTAATGAGGTATAGTCAAGTGCAATTAGACACAAAGTAAAATGTCTCGGGGCCCAATTCTACTGAATGAATTTTCATATTTTTTTCTTGCAATGAGTTTCTAATACCGAGTACAAAAAAGTTTACCCTTTAAAAATCAACGCTTTTTACTGGGTGTGGTTGCCAACCCCTCTAGAGGGCTAAGCAAAAAAATAAAATAGTGCCTCCGAATCTGATATAGTCATATTGTAAGAGAAAAAGGTAGACTAGAATTCCTCATAAATATTTATATTTTCCAAGTTATAACGATTGGAAGATTACAACATTAACTTTAAAAAATTGGTACCTTGAGACTCAACTCAAAAGCCTTACATTTATGGAAAAAGCGGTATGGGACAGAAAATAAGATCATGTATTTACAAACGTATTATCTTTTGTCTATTACTGTGCGATGAATAGTTCTAGAAATAGTGTAGTTTTAAAATGGCGGTCGAATGTTTATATGTCAGAAACACATATATAAACATAAATAAGCATTTATAAATAATAATAAATATATCTAGGCTTCTAAATGTGCTAAAGCGTTTTTTTTAAATGTGTGTTAAATTACCAGCTACTCAAATATAAAAAAAATATGTCGATAATTTAATTTGTTGTTCAGATATTCGCAAAAAGCATACCTCCCAAAAAATAATAATTTTTCCGACGCCATTTTGGAGATCAAAAATATAGAAAAATGATACTCCCACAAAAGTTTCGTAAAATATAAGTCTAGGCAAAAGGAATGAGCCCAGTCCTCTAGACTGGGAAACACCGCTGAGTATGGAATAGTGAAATTATAGATAGGAAGACACCGGTCATCCTCCGATTGGGTAATGACCCGGTCCCTTACCACTCTTACCAGCAGATACAGGACCTTTATGTGCCCCCTTCCTCGGCCAGTCCCATTCCACATTCCATTTTTGAACAGTTTATTTGCTGCTTTTTTAGCTTCCAGTTCCACCTGGATATGCAAGGGAGTGAGTCCAAGAGTGGCCTCCATTGCTATCGTTGGAGTGGTTCTGATAGCTCCTGTAATTCCAAGGCAAGCTAGCTTTTGAACTTGACATAGGCGAGCCCTAATTGTGGAGCGCTCCTGGCAGCGCCACCACACTAGTGCCGCATATGTTATTAGGTGTTTCACCATGGTGGTGTATGTCCAAAGAGCAATCTTAGGACTTATTCCCCATTTTGGACAGAAGATGCGTTTGCACATCCATAAGGAGGCGCACGTAGTCTTTCCATGACAGCTTGGAGCCCAAGGTTACCCCGAGATACCTTACTGTGCGGGAAAGATACAAACGTGTGCCCATAAGAGAAGGAAGCTGGAAGTCGCCTATTTTTCTCCTTTTAGGGAACAGCATTAACTCTGTCTCGCCAGGGTTGACAGAGAGCCCATGTCTGTTACATTATTCCTGAACTATGTTGAGAGCCCGTTGCATGAGACCTGTAATAGTCGTTTCAAATTGGCCTCTAATCATGATAGCCAAATTATCTGCGTATGCTTGTGCATAGAAACCTGCCTCGTTCAATTCGGCCAGAAGCCCGTCGAGCCGAAGATTCCACAGCAGTGAAGATAGCACCCCTCCCTGCGGACATCGTCGGCCCACCTTGGCCTTGACCGTTTCGTTGCGAAGCGTGATCTCGATGTCGCGGGTGCTCAACATAGACGATATCCATCTGATAATGTTACCGTCCAAATTGCGGTACGTAACTGCTTGAGAGAGAGACTCGAAGGTGGGGTTATTAAACGCTCCTTCGATATCCAAAAACGCTACCGTGGCGAGTTGTTTCTGCTCGAGCGCCTTCTCAGCTCTGACAACAAGCTGATGAAGGGCCGTCTCTGCAGATTTCCCCGCCAGGTATGCATGTTGATTGGGGTGGATTGGTGATAGCGCCAATACCCCATCTTTTATGTACCTTTCTACCAACCTTTCCAGTATCTTCAAAAGAAAGGATGTGAGGCTCATTGGTCTAAAAGCCTTAGTCTGGTCATATATGATACGACCTGTCTTTGATATGAAGACCACTTTGACCTCTCTCCAGGACGTTGGTATATATCCTAGAGCTAGGCAAGATCTTAATAGATGATAGAGGTGACTTAGCAGTACAGCCGCACTGAATTTAGTTTGTCTTTTAATTTGCGAAAGTTGACTTATTTTACGCATTATGTGCATAAATAGCTATAACTTTTGTCTTATGATCGAAACAACGGTAGACTAACTTTTCTCAATTAAGGCGCATTATGTCTGGCTAATTCACGGTGATAGCTTAACTGCAACATGAAACATTGCCTCAAAAAGTAAAATGAATAATTCCGATGCATACGATGATATTAACAAATGAAAGTTCAAACTTCAAGTAATACATAAGTATATAATAACAATAATATTCGAATTTGTCTACGGAGCAGACATATTTCTTGATATAAGTACAGTGAATACTCTTATCATATACTGTAACTTCATTCTTAATACATTTCGCTGCAGGTTTTGTTAAGTATTTGAAGCATCGTAAATGTATTTCTGAATAAATATACTACAGGAATATTTGAAGTGTGTGGCAAATCGGTTTTGAATTGAATTTAATGACGCTATTCATAATATTTCAAGTGCACTTTATCAAATATGATGTAAGTCCCAAAAGAGGCGCATTTGGAAAGATTGAACATTTTACAAATAAATAAGCTGCGAATTTACAACTAAATCATAACAAAATATTGAAATAATATTAAAGAGGAGAATTGCTTATAGGCAAAAAGATATAGCTATTCCGTAATTGTTATTTGCGTAGTATGATATTTTGATGGTAATCGCAGTTTGATGAAGTAATTTAATGCAATCAATAGATAATTTATTAACATATCTTTATTTATCCAAAGGATTACGAGATATTAAGATTAATAGGATATAGTGTAACGATGAATTAGTACATACGAACAAGAATAAATTGCTGCACTAGAATAAAGACCGATGCACGAGCTCAGAATGACATTCTCGTGTCGGAGAGAATAAAGAAAGGTTCGTGACTTCCTAACCATAGATTTAAAGTATTTTTTCGCGACTGAAGAGTATGTTGTGGTCAGTGTAGTGAGAGTGAATATTTCGTTTTTGCGACTAGTAGTATGTTATTTGATCTACAACTGACGTCAGTATTTTAGGTCAAGTAACTTACTACTTCAGCCTTCAACTAACTACGCTCTGTCTGTATTCAGCGTTTGAAAACGTTTGACAGTAGTGGTACATAACCTGTATTTTTGGTCATTGCAGGGGCTTTTCAAAATTGTGTAACAGCATTTAATAATATTAATTGGTTAAGAAATAAAAACAGGGAAGCCGGTTACTGTCTTTATAGTTAAATTATATTTTTTAAGTACTTCTAGTACCTACAAGAAATCGTTTGTATTTAATGGATATATCATAGCCTCAACTATTATATCGTCATTATCTTTCCAGAATTGACAAAACTTTAAAAATGTAAATAAATTGAAATCCATTACCAACAAACAAAGAATACAATTATTTGTCTAACAAAAAGAAAAGTTCTGAACCAGAGACTCTGAACTCAACTGTCACTGCTGTCAGTTGTCAACTGTCACCCAGTTAAGAGACTATTCGCATTTTCGCGAGAAACTATGGTATGAGAGAGATCATATGAATATAGAAAAAGAACGAAATAGTTACTACATGTTAAGTCACATGGTCTATTTACAGTCGCGAAAAAATGCTTATTGTTGTGACGCCGTATAAGTGTCGCCAGCTTGATAGCGAGAGACTCGGACTAGTGGGACTTTCGAATCTAGCCTAGTTCGGAAGACGACGTACTCTTCGTGACCTTCTGCCCCAGTCTAAGCATGCGACAACGCGGTGGTGAGAGGTTTTGTACTCAGGGCAGAGGGAGATATTTAACTTTAGCCTGACTTGAGCAACGCTTGATAGGTGTGTCGGTCCGATTTCGTTACGACGTACTAAACAGCCGCTATCATAGGCTGGAGAGTTTTGTGCATTAAGCATCAGTATCTGTGTTGAAGACGTCACGAATTTGAATTAGTATTTTATCGTCTCGTATTTTTCTGTCGAATTGACAAGGTCACGTCAACTGAATGTCAAAGTGACAAATGTCAATATTTTAGTGTCGCGTATTTTTCTGTCCTAGTGACAAGTGTCACGTCAACTGAATGTCAAAGTGACAAATGTCAATATTTTAGCGTCGCGTATTTTTGTGTCAAAGTGACTAGCGTCACGTCAACTGAATGTCAAAGTGACAAATGTCAATATTTCATCGTCGCGTGTTTTTCTGTCGAAGTGACAAGCTTCACGTCAATTAAATGTCAAAGTGACATACATAAATTAAATCAATTTTCGTAATAACAGCTGTCATAATTGTCTAATAATCCGGTAAAATTAGACCAAAAAATAGGAGCGAAGGTACAAAAATTCACACCCAGCTGAAAGTTGTAAGATTGTTCAAAACACCATTATAAATGAACCCAAAAAAGTCCTCATCAATCCGATACCTGGAAAAAAATTTATGCGGGGTCAAAGGTCACAAAAATTGGTTTCTCGCGATTTTCAGCAAAGCGGTAAGTTTTATCATAAAAAACCGCTGCCTAAGGAATCACTACTTCCACATCCAGATTCTTCATCCAAGTCACTTTAAAGGAAACATCTTGACTGTATTTGCACTCTAGCATGTGGAAATGATTGGTCATAGAATTTTAATATTATTTGGGGAAGATGTCATAGAAAAGTTTGAGGAGTTGGTTTCTACCATATACGTTAAAAATTAAATTTCTAGTTCACCCTACTTATTTTCTACTATACACAACTTACCACCTCCCACCCCTTCAATGGAGTCATCTCAATCAGATGTCACTACAATGCATACGTGTACTAATTTTCAAGTGAATATCTCAATTTGATGTTATCAATCCCATTAATAATGAAGCGGAGGTGGTGGAGTTTGAAAAATATTAGAAAGAAATCTGAGGCCTTGGTTTCTAGTATATACACAGAATCCCAAATTTCTGTACTCTTATCAGCTTGATTTACTTATTTTCCCCTAGTCACTCCTATTAACCCCAACCCTTCTACGGAATGATCCCAAAATATAATCTAGTTTCAGATGTCGTTATAATACATACGTCTAGCAAATTACAAGTGAATATCTCAATTTTATTTTATCAACCCCTTTAATAATGTAGTAAAGGTAGTGGAAGGGTTGAAAAATATTATTATAAAATCTGAGACCTTGGCTTTTAGTACATACACCGAATTTCATGTTTCTGTAGTCTTACCAGCTCGCTTTACTTATTTTCCCTATTTACCCCTATTTAACCCCCACTCCTTCAACGCAATCATGTCAAAGTATAATCTAGTTTCAGATATAGTTATAATACATAAATGTCCCAAATTTCAAGTGAAAATTTAATTTAATTTTATCAACTCTTAATAAGGTAGTGGGGAGATGGAAAATACTAATAAAAAACCTGAGACCCTCGCTTCTAGTATATACACCAAATCCCAAATTTCTGTACTTTTACCAGCTTGCTTTACTTATTTTCCCCTATATACCCCTATTTAACCCCCAACCCTTCAACGGAATCATCTCAGAATAATAATCTAGTTCAAGATGTCGTTATAATACATACGCGTACTAAATTTCATGTGAATATCTCAATTTTATTTCATCAACCCCTTGAATAATGGAGTAAGGGTGTGGGGTGATGAAATATATTATTAAAAAATCTGAGGCCTTGGCTTCTAGTACATACACCAAATTTCAAGTTTCTGTACTCATACCAGCTTGTTTTACTTATTTCCCCCTATTTACCCCTAAATAACCCCAAACCCTTCAACGGAATCATCTCAAAGTATAATCTAGTTCCAGATGTCGTTATAATTCATACGTGTACCAAATTTCAAATCAATATCTCAATTTTATTTTATCGACCCTTTTAATAATGAAGTAGGGGTGGTGGGGGTTGAAAAATATTATAAATAATCTGAGACCTTGGCTTCTAGCACATACACCGAATTTCAAGTTTCTGTAGTCTTACCAGCTTGCTTTACTTATTTTCCTCTATTTACCCCTATTTAACCCCCAACCCTTCAACGGAATCATCTCAAATTATAATCTAGTTCCAGATGTCGTTATAATACATATGCGTACTAAATTTCATGTGAATATTTCAATTTTATTTTATCAACCCCTTGAATAATGGAGGAGGGGTGGTGGGGGGTTGAAAAATATTATAAACAATCTGAGACCTTGGCTTCTAGTACATACACCGAATTTCAAGTTTCTGTAGTCTTACCAGCTTGCTTTACTTATTTTCCCCTATTTACCCCTATTTAACCCCTAACCCTTCAACGCAATCATCTCAAATTATAATCTAGTTCCAGATGTCGTTATAATACATACGTGTACCAAATTTCAAATGAATATCTCAATTTTATTTTATCAACCCTTTTCATATTGGTAGGGGTGGTGGGGGTTGAAAAATATTATACAAAAATCTGACGCTTTGGCTTCTAGTACATACACCGAATTTCAAGTTTCTGTACTCTTACCAACTTGTTTTACTTATATTCCCCTATTTACCCCAAATTAACCCCCAACCCTTCAACGGAATCATCTCAAAATATAATCTAATTCCAGACGTCGTTATAATACATACGTGTATGAAATTTCAAACGAATATCTCATCTTTATTTTATTAATCCCATTAATGGGCTGGGGGTGGTGGGGGGGTTGAAAAATATTATAAAAAAATCTGAGGCCTTAATTTCTAGTACATACACCGAATTTCAAGTTTCTGTACTCTTACAAGCTTGCTTTACTTATTTTCCCATATTTACCCCTATTTAACCCCCAACCCTTCACCGGATATCCTCAAAAAACAATCCAGTTCCAGATCTCGTTATAATATATACGTGTACAAAATTTCAAGTCAATATCTTAAACCGTTCCGGAGAAAACGTGCGGACAAAAAAGTTACAGACAGACAGACAGACAGACAGACAGACAGACAGACCGACAGACAGAAAATTTTTTTTCGCTCAAATTTAATATCTCGACGTTTCATGACATTCTAAACCTATTTCACGAATAAAAATTTTTGAAAATTTTTTTGCGATTACTATACTTCCAATCCACTACGTGGATGTGGAAGTAATTAGTTCAGACGAAAATTGTAGACCAGATAATTATCTATAAAAAATGTCTCAATACTTCTTTTCCTAAGAGTCACCGTTTCTGAGATATGACGATTCAAAAAGTAGTCATAATATGCACACGTTTCCACGCCACCTTTGAGGTGTACTTATCGCTTTTTTTTAACGTGGTTTCCCCGGTAGGTCTATTCCACTGGTCTGTGGTGATTCTGTTTAATTTGAGACTATTGAATAATAAAAGATATTAGCAAGGGTTGAAAATGATAAAAGCGGTGTAAATTAAGAAAAAATAGGGAAATTTTTCATCTGATTCATAATTCTCCAATACATCTGCTTCCTCTTCTTCTTGTTCCTCTTGTTCTTCTTCTTGTTCTTCTTGTTATTCTTCTTGTTCTTCTTGTTCTTCTTCTTGTTTTTCTTGTTCTTCTTCTTCATCCTGGGGGAAAGTAAATGGCCTCAATAGTGATGCATCGCATGTCTCCTCGTTGCTATCAAACGAATCCTCTACTGTTGCTGATTCAACATTGGAGCACGACCGACCTTGACAATTTGTACATGCTAGAGAACAATACAGTCCAACTTTTTTGCAACCACATTTAGCACTGCATCCCTTTTTACAGTTGCAAAAAATTGTGTTTAGCAGCTTTTCTGGCGCAGGTGGGAATAAAGTCTGAACTGGTTCTAATGTATTGGCGACCAACTTTCAACCCCAGTCTTTTGGGTCTAGCTGATAACCAAGCCACACTTGAACTTGGTAATATACCCGAAAAAGATGTTGATGAGCAGCCACTGAGGTTGGAGGAAGACAAGCTAATTGCAGTTGTTTTTCATTTCGAGTATTTTTAACGAAACATGCAGGTAGTTTTTTTAGGAACTCCGTACATAGAAAGAAGAAAGCGAATTCCGTTGGTGACAATTTCTTGTGGAGTTGAATTACTCTTTTTAAAAACTTCAGCACATTGAACTAAATCTTGTTTTTCAAACATTTTAAAAACTGTTGTTTTACCCCTTCTGAAAAATGCAGATGTCGTATCACAGCCAGTGATTGCGTGTAAAAATAGTACATGACTTTGACACTTTGCAAAAGTAGACAAACTTTTCAATGAACGTATTTCCCATTGATGTTAAGCTTTTCCAGGTTTAAAAAAACAGTTTTTTCGGTTGGAGTTCGAGCAGTGAGTAATACGAGTAAGTCTACATCTTCACCAATAACAATAGTTGCATTTGTTAAATTGAATTGCTCTATTGCTGTTTCAATTATCAGTACATCGGCATCATTACTAGCTTATTTTACCAATACATTATCAGCAGTAAACTTTTCTTTCAACATTGAAATGAACCGACATTTTTTGTGAGTATTTGCAACAAATTTCTGTTTACTAGTAGGAACTGGCACAGATTGATCAAATAAAATATCAGAAGATGAAGACCCTAACCACGCAGACAATTGAATAGGAGACAGATGTAAGTTACTCTGACCGATAGAAAAATATTTTTACTTGTATTACAGCTTCAGTGATGTATATATGTGGCGTACCTACTTATACATATTTTGACGATTACAACTCCAACTTTTTGAATCGTCATATCTCAGAAACGGTGGCTCTTAGGAAAAAAGTATTGACACATTTTTTATAGATAATTATCTGATCTACAATTTTCGTCTGAACTAATTTTATGATAAAACTTACCGTTTTGCTGAAAATCGCGAAAAACTCATTTTTGTGGCCTTTGACCCCGCGTAAATTTTTTTCCAGGTACCGGATCCATGAGAACTTTTTTGAGTTCATTTATAATGGTGTTTTGAACAATCCTACTAACTTTCAGCTGGGTGTGAATTTTTGTACCTTCCGATGTTTAAATATACCGGACTATAAGTGACAGAAGTCAGATTATTTATTGCAACGATAGCTATTAGTCTATTTTCGAAGTGACAAATGTCAAATTAGTCGGTATCTTTAGTAACATTATGAAACACCGAAAATTATTTATTTAAACTAAAAATTGATAAACGAAAGTCACAACGGAAAGTGGACGTAACGGGCATCACGTTATTTACCATATCGTTTTCTTGAAGACGTTTTTGATTTGAAACCATATAGAACTATTAAATTGACATAGGGAAGGTTGCTAGGTTTGATCAAAGCCAAGGTAATCATCACCCCCCCCCCCATTTCCATATTGTTATTTTCTCAGTTTACTTAACTCAATATCTTTTATTGATACTTTAACGTAATTTACAAACTGTGTTCTTGTTCACCATTCCATAATTGGTAAATAAACTTTGTTAAACCGATATTATTCCCATTGACTTTTTTTGAATCCTGGAATTACTCCACTGTTTGTTACCTGAGCCAATAGTCCTAGACTACTGTAAAACTATAAAATAACGCTATAATAGATTTCTCTTGTAGTAGTATGTTAGATAGGATTAAGAGATCATGTCAGTTTGGAATATAACATAGGATCACTTCATTCAACTCTTACGTGAAAATAACGTAAAAACAAAGACAAACACATTAACGAACAACAGTAAACTAATGTCGAAAATTGTAGTATATTGGGTAGGAAATATACACTGTACATAATTTTACTAAATAGACACATAAATGAATTCCTAATAGGTCAACAATCAATTACAGAAAATGTTCACACAATGTTTTTAGGACTTTCTGCAGCACATATCTTCACTTGTAAAAGTAATATCTGTCATATCGGCTCAGTGGTACAATGTTAAGGTGTTTGGCTTGCGACCACGAAGTCCCGGTTAGAATCCTGGCCTGGACATGGACGTTTAGTGTGCGCCGTGGCCTAGCAGTGGCACTGCATGTCTAGTCGCTGTTTTCTCTCCTGAGTTCGAGTCTCAGCTGCGATAGGTGGCAATATCGCAGGGAATGGTTGTTGTGTTGATGTCTATGTGTACCTGTCCTGGTGGAGTGATGGAATTGCAATGGCTAAACTCCTCCAAGACGATAATATAAATAAGACGATTATGTCAATTAAGAGAATCTACAAAACAATACAATTATCTGCGTATTTATTTAAATATTCCCAATTTTGTTATTAAATACAGATAGAATAGACAAATATAGATAGTACAGACACATGAAAGTAAACATAAGACATTACTTTCAATAACTTTAGCAGTGACACGACCAGATCGGATGGCTGATAAGAGGGTATAGAAAGGTCCTATACCTACTTTTTATATCCGACATTCTCATTGCTGATAATGTCACGATGGCCGCATTTGCCGACGACGCCGCTATCCTGGCTATCGGGATCCAGATCCCGACAGTGGTTCACAAAAACTTCAAGATCACTTGATTGAGCCGCAAAATGGATGGATCGTTGGAAAATAAAAGTAAATAGTGAAAAGTCAACGCAGTCACCTTCAGTACTAGACGAACTACTTGTCCTCAAAGCCAAATAAATAATTCCGCCAATTCCAGTAAAAACTGAAGTTAACTATCTTGGACTCCATCTGGATCAATAGCTAAGCTGGAGAAGTCATATACAAACCAAGAGAAATTAGCTGCAACCAAAAGTCAAACAGATGAATTTAATGATTAACAGGAAGTCCCAGCTGTCACCAGGAAATAAATTGCTAATTTATAAAATTACCCTAAAGCCATTTGGACGTATGGAATCGAACTGAGGGGGTGCAGCAAGCCTACCAACATGAAACTTTCTCAACAGATCCTGACCCGAAGACCTTTCTGGATAGGTAGATATGGGGAACCGTTAATGGATGGTACCCAACACAAGCCAACGACCTACCATCGTATTTACTAATTACTATATTAAATACATTGTTTGAGTAGATTGCAAATATGTCTTATTTTTTGTTTGTCTTACATCCGTTGGTAATTATAATTTAATTATGTATCAGATCCATCAGTCAGTTTTTCCTTTTTTGTCCACCCTTCTAAAATAAGTGCATAACCCATAGCTTTTAGGGGGAGTTTAATTTTTTTAAAGTTTGTCTTTAATAAAAATAAATAAGAATATTTAAAAATCTATTTCGTATTTATGAAATAAAAACCTTATAAGTGATTTTCTTATGTAACATTTTTCATTCTATTTGTCTTCAAGACTTCAACAAAGATAAAAGCCGTCTGATATCCTTCTGTTTTTCTTTAGGCTCAGCTTTTAAAAAGACCACAGTCATTTCACCCAAGGCGTACGCTGGCAGTAGGCAATGAAGAATTCAAATGAATAGATAATTCGTTCGCTGCTTAACTGAATTGGAATGAACGCGGCCTTTATGATTGTTACACGTCGTGTAGTTTTGTAGTCGCCTGGGAAATACAACGGCCTCGGTTTTGCATTGTGAATATTCAGAGAGGCCTGTTGCTTAGTTATAAAATGATATTGTTAAACTTTCATCGAGTTGTTTTCGTTAGCGGAAATATATCATATTCATTTCCATGGTGATAAACAATGGAATATTTGCATACAGGATGTTCCCTAAATAATAGTTTCTACTTCAGCTTTATACATGAAAAAGTAAATATCAAAAAACTAATGGGTTGTAACTATACAACTCTCCACTATTTTGTCTCTAAACTAACTTACAAATGTAACGAACAGAGGACTTGTGCAAAATATAATTATGTGCGCCCAATTTCTAAACTGATCAAAGCCTTTGGCTACGCATCTCAGGATACTTTAATGAAAAATTGTTTTATTACAAGTTTCCTCTTAACAATTATAAGCTAGTTTCATCTTACCTAGTGGGGATATCTCAATTTTACTTCCACATCCACGTAGTGGATTACATATAGCAATCGCAAAAAAAATTTCAAAATTTGTTTTTCTTGAAATAGGTTTAGAATGTCATGAAACGTCGAGATTTAATATTTGAGCGAAAAAAACATTTCCGTCTGTGACTTGTGAAAACTGTGAAATTGTGAAACTGTGAATTAGATTGTTTTATAAACATATCCGGTGAAGGGTTGTGGGTAAATAGGGGGAAATAATAAAACAAGCTGGTAAGAGAAAAACTTGAAATCCGGTGTATGTACTAGAAGCCAAGGCCTCAACATTTTTTATAATATTTTCCATCCCTCCACCACTCCTCACTCCATTATTAAAGGGGTTGATAAAGTTACAGAAACTTAAGATTCGGTGTATGTACTAGAAGTCAAGGCCTCAAGTTTATTTATAATATTTTTAAACCCCCCACCACTCCTACTCCATTATTAAAGGGGTTGATAAAATAAAATTGAGACATTTACTTGAAATTTGGTACACGTATGTATTATGACGACATCTGAAACTAGATTATATTTTGACAAGATTTCTTTGAAGGAGTGAAGGCTAAGTAGACGTAAATAGGAAAAAATTAGTAAAGCGAGTGCAGAAACTTAGGATTTGTTGTACATACTAGAAACCCAGGCCGCAGATTTCTTTTTAATATTTTTCAATCCTACACTCCATTATTAAAGGGATTGATAACATACAATTGAGATATTCACTTGAAAGTTAGTACATGTATGTATTGTAATTACATCTAATTGATGATGATTCCGTTGAAGGGGTGGGCGGTGGGGAGGGTTGTCAATAGGGGATAATAGGTACAGCAAACTAGAAAATTCATTTTTAACGTATGTGGTAAAAACAAAAGCCTCATATTTTTCTATGATGTCTGCCCCAAATATTATTAAAATTCTATGATAAATAATTTTCTCATAATAGAGTGCAAATATAGTCAAGATGTTTTATTAAAGCAACTTGGATGGAACTCAGTAGATTAAAGTTCGGCCACGGGTGCTACCCGGCGCATCTCAAGAAAATAGGAGTACCTATCAGACCTATGTGATACATGTAATGTCACTGCAGATTTGGATCATATATTTTTTGAATGTGTAAAATACAATGCAGAAAGCGATCTCTTTCACAGAAAATTAACAGATCAAAATACTTACCATCCTAATAATATTTGTCATTTGCTAGCGCTGAATAAAAAACCCATCTATGATGTAATTCTCGAATTTCTTAAAACCATTAAACTTAATATTTAAAATAGGTTAGGTTAGGTTAGATTTCTCACCCCTTGTTTTTATCCCATTGTATATATTCCTTCCTTTCCGTGGTCTTACTCTTTGTGTGTGCCATTATAAAATGCCCTGACAGACCCCTGGGCGAGAAGAGAGTGTCCTTGTTTTATCCCAGAGTCTCTATTCGTGATCGGTGGTATAGGTTAGGTTAGAATTAGGGTACAATTAGTTAATTAATAAGTGCATATTAACTTTGCATTTGGCTGTATCGACATAAGTCGCAATGCCAAAAAAAAAAAAAAAAACTTGAATGGAAAATATGGATGTGAAAGCAGTGATTCCTTGGGCAGCGGTTTTTTAATTAAAATTATGAAATTATGGAATTCTTAACTATTAAATTTGGAGTACCTCAGGATGTTTTTCTGGGTCCAACTCTCTTCCAAATTCCATCAATGACTTGCCCAATATAACTGTCCAAGCTAAAGCTAGAACAGGTTTAGCTGCGGACGACACAACAATACTCTCTAAGAACAAGAATATTATTAAATTGTTATTCAGAGTACATAAGACTCAATCCAGTATTTAAGACTGGTCCTTGACAAATAAACTCATGTTAAATGAGAAAAGGAGAGACACAATGATTTCTAGTTTAAAGCATCTTATAGTAGATCACAATAATATCGCATTCACGCTCTGTTTAAATTTCTAGGAGTTCAACAACTTGAAACAACGTGAAAAACATGAGAGTTGTTATGTAACAATGTATTTAAAAATATGTTTCTATTAACATATCTCTTTTGAAAAGTCTTGTGATTGTATCACAGACAACCATACCAGCTGTGTATTCTAGATTAATTAATTCTTCAATCATCTGTGCTGTTTTGGTCTGAGATTACTGTTCTCGTGTTGCACCAGTATCTGCCATGAAAAGAGAAGAAGTACAACTACTTTAAGCAATTAGGGAAAAAATTAAATTTAAATAACGTCAACAATTGGATTGTTGTAATAATAACCATATGCTATTCTGATTGGATTTACCCCATCACCTCACTTCGTTTCATCGACCACTTTTGGAATACCATATATAATGCAGTGCTTCCTTTACATTAAAGACAAAATGGATATATTGTGGCGTTGAAAATGTGGTTGATCGGTGTTACTATTTTGCCCAACTTATGTTACAAGTGGGTCAATCTACTAGTGACGTAGTCAGCGTCACTAGGTTAACCTGGCTAGAACAGTAAATATACGAAGAGTAAAGGTTAACTGAGTCCAAGGCTTGAGCGCCATGATTAACTAGTGTAATCAAGAAAAAGGAAAGCTAGAGGTTAATCAAAAGAGATATTATATGCAATATCATATTATAGTCTAATGACAGCACAGTATCAGCGATGCTGTATTGTAAATCTCGCTAATAGCTATAAAGACTGACGATATAATATATTACAATGAGCTAATTTACAGAAAATTGCAATACAAAGTAATCTTGAAATTATTTCGAGAGTTAAATATAATAAATTACAATTTTACTTAACAAAAGCACATATAATACTACGGCGAAATATTATATACAACTATGAATGAAGACATATAACAGTGAATTAATTATAACAACGAATTAAAAAGACAATCTAACAAAAGAAAAGAGATTTTGCTCGAATCAAATATTTTAAATTTAAAAGTACTTCGCTTTCATGAAGCAAAAATTACTAATGTGGAAATAATCCCATTTACATGAATAAATAGGCAAAGGTACCTACTTGTATTTTGTTTCTATATAATGGATTGAAATGTTGTGTAGTTCTAGGATCGAGTACCTCCATTTTGCTCAACTGGAATTCCTCGTACACTGTAGTCTTGAGTACCATTCAGTATTCCTCTGTCTTGGCCATTTTGAGGTTAAGAAATCATAAATAGAACGTGCTCATGCAGAAATAATTTGTCGTTAAGAAATATTAAAGAAACTTTCTCGTACAGACGGTTTTCGTATATACGAAACGTTGAAGAAAAACGTCGTATTGAAAGCATGACTTTAGATGAAAATGTTTGCCCTATAAAGAAATAAATTAACGTTTAACTAATTCGCCCTAAGAAAACTCGTTATTACAAACTTTAAAGAAAACTTTAAAAGAAAGTTTCAAAGGAAATTCCCAAGAAATCTTTAGAGAAAACTTCAAAGAAAAATGTGCCGTATTGCAAAACTTTGTTGTCAGAAAAAACTCCAAAGAAACCCTAAAATATAATTTTAAAGATGGCATTTAATGGTATAATTATTTAAAGCCTTACCTTATACGTCCATAAAGTTTTCTTATATTTAATATCCCCCTTAGATGTCGAATATTTTTTTTAAATAAGTTTAACTGGTTAGAAGTCTTAACGAGAAAAGAAAGCATTTAACCCGGCGCATTGTTAAATACCACCGTTGGTGGTCAGATCGAAAAGTAGTTCTACTTTGATAATATAATATTAAATTAAAGGAAACATTTATATTTTGTTCAGATAATGCTACATTTACGTGTGGCTATATCTGTCAGTCTGTCTGTAGGACCGTCTGCCTGTAACCTTTCTTGTGCGCATATTTTCTCTGAAACGGTTCACGATATTGTCATCAAATTTGGTACACGCATGTAAGTATCATAACGAGAGATCTGTCAATTCCCATCCCTCACGATCAAGAGGTTTGCACAGTTTGAAGTCTATGTTGAGCACCGAAAGAGATACCCAAGTCTCACATTGACTGTATGTTAGCCTTCTTTGAGGAAACGAATAAATTGAAGTTTCCAACGGAAGAACAAATATTCTAGAAATTACCATTTCATTACAATATTAAAATATATGTCACAAACACTCTGTCTCACTCATTTACCAACATGTAATTTAAATGTACATTATTTAACCTTAACCACTAAATCCGAAAAAACCTGTTTTCTATCAAGTGTGTATCAGATAATACATTTGGTTGAAAGGGTTTTAATAAACGACATAAAGTGGATCGTTGAATTCAACTAAAGCACATTAAAGGGTTCCACGTTCCCCGACGTAAAAATTTGGCTTTTAGCTATTCAATTCTATTAAGAACATTGGAAAGAGAATGAGATAATGATTAATGTACAATTTTAATGTATTTTTTTTCTTAATCAAATTGGCGTAGAAAAATTAGAAGAATTATATAGTTTTTTAATGCCAGTCTTACTAATAATTTGGAATAAGTAAAATTAATGCTGACTATATATTATCCAGGCTTCTTATTAATTATCTGGTTAAAAGGATTCTTGGATACTGTTTTCATTAATAGACAAATTTTTGTGCGAAGTGAATTGTATAATTAATGAATTATTGCATGATGTAATGTCTTACTCCATATTACTTTTTATTTAAATTAGTATATACACTGGAGTTGTATGGTGAAAAAGAGACTTCCAAAGCCAAGAGATGTGCCACTAAATGCTTGTAATGCAGAGGACTATTATTTAAACAATGGGGTAAAAATAAGATAATTAAATGACACATGAACTTCTGGCTGGGCAGCATAAATTAAATACAAATGACCACAAAATCTCCTTACATTACACTATTATTACTATTATATTCCATGTGATAATCGATGACCTCTAACTCTCGCTGCTGACTATCTTTGATTTCAGATTTTACAATTTTCTCCCCGTGACCACATTTTCGTAATGAAAATATATTAACTATTCTTATATACATATTGGACATTTCAGTTTCATTTACGTATTTTGGGTTATAATAAGATAATAAGACCAAGCAACATTGTACAACTTGTACAACTTTCCAACCAGCATAGATAATACTAGTCGCAACAAAATCCAACTGATCTTATTCTAAAATGATGTTATGTCTCATGTATTTAAATAACTAAATTGCCCCATGATGCTTTCGTTTTATACATAGTAGGTACTTATTTATCATCTAAATTTATGATCAATCTGATATATTGACAAGGACCTCTTTATTTATATATTTTAATTATAACTTAATTAATGTTATTCCTTAGATAGAACATATGACCTTTCTTTACACACTAAAGTTATGAGCAAAATTAAAAATATAGTGTAACAATTATTATTAATTAGTGCATGTTATCACACAACAAATTGATAAATGAGAGAAATATTTACGTTTATTAAATTGATTACTAGTTTAAATTTCAAATGTAAAAATAGAAAATGTGTTGGTCTCAACTAAGCAATAATTCGATAAATAATTCCCAACAGACCTATATAGCCTTTTTCATTATTTGAGATTTGAAACAGTTGGAAACACAATCGTATTATTTGCAAGCGCAACTCAGCAAAAAACTTGAATTCAGTTAAAATTCTGGCGAGATTAAAAGATGTTAAAGTTAGATTTAAACACTTACTTGACAGCTGGATGAATATCTAAATCTTTTATGTATATATCTGGTGTAATGTTTAACACAGCCTGTAGTGTTTTATCCGTCCATATACAGATAAATAGGAAAATAAAATGCCATTTTGTTTGCTTTTAAATATTAAAAATTGTATGCTGAATACTACTTCTTATTATTATAGTATCTGATTGTAGAAAATCTATGTCATATTTTGTATTTCTTATACATTATAAATAATTTTTAAGGGATTTATTTATCTAAAAAATTTTTTAAAATAATAAACAATATGAAGTTTTCGTGTAATAAAATCCTATTTTACCTCACACATATGTAAGAAGGACTTTCGTAGCCAGGACCAAAATATAAAATTTAATGAATATGTTTTATTGTACCTCACCTTGAGCTTGAATTTCACTGGATAAAGTGAACCACAGGCAACTGCTTCTTGTATCCGTTTGTCATTATTAGCTTACATTTTTAGTGTTATTTCATAGAAAGTACCGAAATTAATTTCCGACACAAATCTTCTTGACCGATACTAATTATTAACTCTGCTACGAATAAAAAAAGACACATGACAGCCCCCTAAACAATAAAACATAAAAAATGTGTATACATTTGATAAGTAAATTTAGCTTTAAATATCACATAATTTCATTCTATAGTAGAAAAGATGTAATATATTATATAATGCAAAAGACCTTTTAAGTGCCCGAAAGTATTTGAATAAAAAAATCACCTCAAACTTATAATAGTCTAGGAACCAGTGCGTAATTACCTGAAGTATTTGTAACAGATAGAGAGGATTAATCTTTTGACTTAGAGTATGGCAGATAAGAAAGATGTCAAAATTTTTCTCAGTGCTGCAAACTTAATTTATAAATGAAAATAATTACAAAAAAATAAGCTTGACATTTCCTGATCATTTTTAGAAGTAGACAGCTTGCAAGTTCAAAATGTCTGCCGCTGTTCCTCCACTAACCGGAATGTATGACTGCCTCTGGTCCACCACTAATCGAGATGTGTAATTGTAATAACTAAGTGATAATTAATCAATAACCAAAAAATCAACTTGATACTACGTCGTCATTCTCAATAACATAGTTTGCAGGTTTAGAATGTCTGTCGCTGGACTGCCACTGACTTGGATGTATGCTAATTGTATTTTTGTGGTTACTATATGGTAAGTATTCGATCCAAGAAAATATTCGCTTGATACAAGTACTTGTTTCAATTGCTAAAGACATTTGGACTTTGTACCACTAAGAATATTTTCATATAATTTTTTTCTGCCATGCTCTAAAGAACAAAATTAATAATGTGTCTAGCTGTTAAAAATATATCAGGTAATCGCACGGTGATTCCTGTACAAGAGGAGGGGACGGGGGGATTCCCCGGGCCCAGATTTCTTGAAGGGGACCGTGCATCAAGGCAGGGCCTCTGAAAGCCAAATTTTTAATATTTCTGAAAAATTAAAGTTGTATGTAATGATCGCATGTAACATGAAATATTTAACTTCAGCTCTAGATTTTATTAGTGATTTCTGTTATGTTATGAGAATTTACGTTACGTACACGGTGATTCTTTAAGGGCGCCCCCTATTTGGGCCTTAATTTCGGCCTTATATAAAAAAATATTTCAATGACTATTTAACCATTTCGAAATTATTTTTTCCCAGGAATCCAAAAATTTTATAGAAAAAAAATTGAACGTTCTGATTTCAAAAATATATCACTTATATATGTTATTTTTAAACGTTTTTGAGTTATCAATATTTAAAAAGTCACATTGTTAAAAAATAATTCATTAATTTTTGTAGGTAGGTCGTGACTCAAAACAATCATTTAAATTTGACAGTTCTATTATTTTCAAATATTGTTGTGTTTGGTTTTACGACAATGGTTTCTTATTCTATGGAAGATAAGCGAGATTTTTTCGGAATATATTTGTTAAGTGGTAAAAGTTGGAACGCTGCTTTAAGAGAATATAGGAGAAAATATCCAAAGAGACAAATCCGTACAGAAATATTTTTAAACGCATTAAACGATGTTATGATGTAAATGGAAGCGTTCTACATAAAAAGATGAACAGGGTTAAGCGAGTTTTAACGGAAGATATGGAAATTGATATTTTAGGATGTTTTGAAGCCAATCCAAATAAATCTCCAAGAAGTTTAATACCTGAAATAGGCACATCTTATAGTTCAATTCAACGAACTTTGAAGAAGCATAAATGTTAAGTATCGTCCATTTAAAAATAGAAATGTTCAGACTTTAAAACCTAATGACTTTTTAAGACGAAGTCGTTTCTGTTACGATATGTTACAAGAATGCGAAGAAAACAATTATATTAAAAACATATTGTGGACCGATGAGTCAAATTTTTCAACTGCTGGATTACCAAATAGAAAGAATAGCCATTATTGGTCCACAGAAAATCCGAGAGGTATTCTTGAAAATAACTACCAAGGAAGGAAATCATTTAGTGTGTGGTGCGGTATATTCAATAACTAAAGTTGTGGGACCAATATTTTATAATGGCCATCTTACGGCAACTAGATATTTAAACTTTTTAAGAAATAAAATAGCAGAAGTTTTGGAACAGTTACCTCTTCAAGATTATATTAATATAGTATGGCAACAAGATGGTGCTCCACCACACTTTTCTCGAAATTTTGAAGATTATCTTGAAGACAAATTCCATGAAAGAATAATGCCCTATGGTACCATTTTATGGCCTTCAAGAAGCACGGATTTGACTCTAATGAATTTTTTCTTCTGGTCGTACTTAAAAAGCAAAGTGACTCCATGTGAAGGTATTAATGAAATTCAACGCAGAATAAGAGTAACTATTGAAGAAATAAATCAAAATCCGGAAATATTATCCCGTGTTAATAACCATATAATTAGAAGATATAATATGTGCATTGAAAAAAACGGAGGACCCGTAGAAAATTACATATAAATGTTTTATTGGGTTTTCTTGAGTTTGTATTAATTATTATCATATCGTTATTATTCTTGTGTTTCACTTGTGTGTGACATTTATATTTCTTTATTATTAGATTATAAGATATGCCTATTTCGGGTATTAAATTTTTTATAAGTAGATTTATTTATTTTTTAGATTAGAGCAAACAAATTAGGTCATTTTTTAACAATGTGATTTTTAAATATTAATAACTCAAAAACGGTTAAAAATAACATACATAAGTGATATAGTTGTGAAATCAGAAGAAAATGCTCTATCAGAATATTTAAAAATATATAGGATGTCCCATTTAAGAAAATGTAAATTTAATCTATAACTTTTTCATTTTACCTTCATTTTTTTTTATATAAAATTTTTGGATTGAGAAAAAATAATTTCGAAATGATTAAATAGATATTGAAATATTTTCTTATAAAAGGCCGAAATTAGGGCCAAAAAAATCACCGTGTACATAGACTCGGAATGATGCGGCAGAAATCATAATATAGCGAAACCAACTAAGCATATTTTATTTAATAAAAATTACAAAAGTATTTATATTTTCTTTCATTTTGTACGAAAATCATATTTGATATTTTATATAACGAATTTTATTTAGAATGTATAAACACCTTGAAGACTAACCTTTATGTACATATGCACACCTCTAATGTAAGAAAGCTCCTCTTTTCCTCCTGGCCTCGTATTTTCTCTCCACGACCCTGTATGCCACAAGTAAATCTGTTAATGTAAATAACTGTAATTACTTATTATACTCTTCGCAAATACAAAACGAAGAGTATATTGCATTCGAACGGCACATTTCTAAAACCGGCAATATTGACCGTAATATCATTTGCAAAAATAAAAAACTGCGAAGAGTATCCTATAGAATATGCAACAATTATATAACAAGTGTAGTAAATCGGCGAAGAGCATAATGATTAACTTATTTTACTAAGTATAGTAATCGCAAAAAAATTTTCAAAAATTTTTATCCGTGAAATAGGTTTAGAATGTCAT
The DNA here is from genome assembly GCA_963583905.1 of Stenurella melanura. Taxonomy (NCBI): domain Eukaryota; kingdom Metazoa; phylum Arthropoda; class Insecta; order Coleoptera; family Cerambycidae; genus Stenurella; species Stenurella melanura. The sequence continues at coordinate 36,325,576 of OY757314.1, read as the reverse complement.
GAAACGTCGAGATTTTAAATTTGAGCGAAAAAAAAAATTTCTGTCGGTCTGTCGGTCTGTCGGTCTGTCTGTCTGTAACTTTTTTTGTCCGCACGCTTTCTCCGGAACGGTTTAAGATATTGACCTGAAATTTTGTACACGTATATATTATAACGAGATCTGGAACTGGATTGTTTTTTGAGGAAATCCGGTGAAGGGTTGGGGGTTAAATAGGAGTAAATAGGGGGAAATAAGTAAAGCAAGCTTGTAAGAGTACAGAAACTTGAAATTCGGTGTATGTACTAGAAGTTAAGGCCTCAGATTTTTTTATAATATTTTTCAACCCCCCACCACCCCTACCCCATTAAAGGGGTTGATAAAATAAAGTTGAGATATTCATTTGAAATGTCGTACACGTATGTATTATAACGATGTCTAGAATTAGATTATATTTTGGGATGATTCCGTTGAAGGGTTGGGGGTTAATTTGGGGTAAGTAAATAGAGGAATATAAGTAAAACAAGTTGGTAAGAGTACAGAAACTTGAAATTAGGTGTATGTACTAGATAGAAGCCAAAGCGTCAGATTTTTTAATAATATTTTTCAACCCCCACCACCCCTACTCCAATTTGAAAAGGGTTGATAAAATAAAATTGAGATATTTCTTTGAAATTTTCTACACATATGTATTATAACGACATCTGGAACTAGATTATATTTTGAGATAATTCCGTTGAAGGGTTGGGGGTTAAATAGGGGTAAATAGGGGAAAATAAATAAAGCAAGCTGGTAAGACTACAGAAACTTGAAATTCGGTGTATGTACTAGAAGCCAAGGTCTCAGATTATTTATAATATTTTTCAACCCCCACCACCCCTACTTCATTATTAAAAGGGTTGATAAAATAAAATCGAGATATTCATTTGAAATTTGGTACACGTATGAATTATAACGACATCTGGAACTAGATTATACTTTGAGATGATTCCGTTGAAGGGTTGGGGGTTATTTAGGGGACAATAGGGGTAAATAGGTAAAGCAAGCTGGTATGAGTACAGAAACTTGAAATTCGGTGTATGTACAAGAAGTAAAGGCCTCAGATTTTTTTATAATATTTTTCAACCCCCCCACCACCCCTACCCCATTAATAATAAAGTTGAGATATTCATTTGAAATTTCGTACACGTATGTATTATAACGACGTCTGGAATTAGTTTATATTTTGAGATGATTCCGTTGAAGGGTTGGGGGTTAATTTGGGGTAAATAGAGGAATATAAGTAAAACGTTGGTAAGACTACAGAAACTTGAAATTCGGTACTAGAAGCCACAGTGTCAGATTTTCTTATAATATTTTTCAACCCAACCACCCCTACTCCAATATGAAAAGGGTTGATAAAATAAAATTGAGATATTCATTTGAAATTTGGTACACGTATGTATTATAACGACGTCTGAAACTAGATCATAATTTGAGATGATGCCGTTTAAGGGTTGGGGGTTAAATAGGGGCAAATAGGGGAAAATAAGTAAAGCAAGCTGGTAAGACTGCAGAAATTTGGGATTTGGTGTATATATTAGAAACCAAGGCCTCAGATTTCTTTATAATATTTTTCAAACTCTACCACCTCCGCTTCATTATTAATGGGATTGATAACATCAAATTGAGATATTTACTTGAAAGTTAGTACACGTATGTATTGTAGTGACATCTGATTGAGATGACTCCATTGAGGTGGTAGGTTGTAAATAGTGGAAAATAAGTACGGTAAACTAGAAACTTCATTTTTAACGCATATGGTAGAAACCAACTCCTCAAACTTTTCTATGACATCTACCCCAAATATTATTAAAATTCTATGACCAATAATTTCCACATACTAGAGTGCAAATATGGTCAAGATGTTTCCTTTAAAGTGACTTGGACGAATAATCTGGATGTGGAAGTAGTGATTCCTTAGGCAGCGGTTTTTTAATTTAAATTAATACATAATTTACGTTTCACGAAAGAAAACGGAATGGCAAAATCTGAATTTTCGGAATGTACTCTAATTAAGGACAATTTAAAGATATACATGGATCCAAACAAACCCAATTATATATTTCCGCTATATAAAATTAAAATTCATGACATATTATATAAACTTTCCATCGAAGAGTAAGACAGGTTCAAAGCAATCATTAAACCGGCCCGGTTCGTCGGCCCAATCATAAATTAATAACGAATTTCCTTACATCTCAAAGTCGTTTCTGTGGAAACTGTCCATGTTCTGTTTTCGATATAATTAGGATAATTTGATCTCAGTCGTTCAATTTAACATGAGCATATTTTGTTACCAAGGACACGGCGGCGGGTGCGCCTGTGATAACAAACTAACTTAAAGCAAAAATACTTGAACTAATCAGTCAAAGTTCAATAACATCTGGTATTTGAGAAAGCTTTTATTTCTGCTTACATAATTGTTGAAAAATTGAAATAATTTTTAGCTAATACTAGGTAAATATGAAATATTTACTATGAAAAAGCAGAAAATTATCTATTTCTTATGTACACTATTAATGTATAACCTACTGTTGGGCGTGGACTGAGCCTTCCTACATAATCTCATCCTGGTGGATGATCTTGTTGCAAACTTTTACGATAAACTATATTCAGTTCTGGATGTTAGTGTTCCTAAGCATTCTCCAAAACCCTCGAAGTATCCGGTCTGGTTCAATAATATTATTATTAAATTAATAAAAGAAAAAGAGTGGTACAAGAAACAAATAAAAAAAGATAATCACTTATTAAATCCACATTTAGTAGAACTTAAATTTGAATTAAAAAGGCAAATCGGACTAGCATACCTGCATTACGTAACACAAGTTCAAAATAACTTAATTATTGGTCATTTCTGCATACAAAGACTGACCACACCAATTTTCCTAATGAAATGTCGCACAATAAACATACGTTTAAAGGCGGCCAAGAAATAATGGAGGGTTTCGCTAAATGTTTTGGCTCAGTATACTTATCTGAGACGCTTGAATGCCCTATTGAAAAACCGAATTCGTATTGTGACAACCCATGAAGATGTAAGTAGAGCTGCTAAAAAGTTAAAACCTAAAAGGGTCGCAGGGCCTGATGGCTTACCGGCATACCTGGTAAAGGCGTGTGCCGAACTCATGTTAGAACCGTTATGTATTATATTTAATTTGGCAGTAAAAAATGCCTATTATCCTTCTAAATGGAAGGTGGAGCGACTGCTACCAATACACAACTCAGCTGATAAAAAAATTATAACAAATTACCGGCCAATCGTGATTCTATGTGCATTCTTCAAGTTATTTGAGACGATTATCTACGAAATTATCTACAGCTCAGTAAAACCTGCAACCTCCGTTTCTCAACATGATTTTTTACCTGCAAAATCTACTAATACTAACTTATTATATCTTGTCCAGGAAACTGCATTGAAGTTAATATACAGTTAAATGTTATTTACACAGATATAGCTAAAGCCTTCGACAGACTGGATCATCAGACTCTCATTTGTAAATTAAAAAACTATGACATAAACATCATATGTCTACTATGTTCTTATCTCAATGGCTACCAGTCAGCAAACTTTGAAATCAGTTCCGGCGTACCTCAAGGAAGCAATTTGGGTCCTATGCTATTTCTCATTTTTATTAATGACTTGCCTGATGTCTTGTGTCACTCAACTTGCCTTCTCTTTGCAGATGACTACAAGCTATACCGCAAAATCGAAAATACTAACGACTGTACGCTATTGCAACAGGATCTAGGCAATATCTCTACGTGGTGCAATGACTTCAAAGTTGATCTCAACATTAAAAAGTGTGCAGCGATGACGTTTTCTAACAAAACTCAAACCATCGATTTCCCCTATACTATTGATAATACTGAACTTCGCCGTGTTGACGAATTTAAAGATCTCGGTGTTCTTTTTGACAAAACACTATCTTTTAATAGTCATATAACGCAAATAAGTATTGCAAGTCTAAAAAAGCTGGGTTTCCTTGTTAGAAGTACTAAAGACTTCACTAACATAGAGTGTATCAAAGTATTATATAACAGCATTGTTGGGTCCAAGCTTGATTAAGTATCTTCTATATAAAGAAACGCATTTGTATGATCATTTTGCTCAGTACAATGAACTGTTGCTTAGATATGACTATGAATCTCTTGAGCTGAGGCGTGTTCATGCCTCATTAATGTATATAAACTACTAAATCACCTTTCTGACAGCTCTAGTTTCTTTCAAAATTGCCATTTAATGTACCAAACCGAATAGGTAGAAATTTTGACCTTTTTTATATTCCACGAATATGTACCTGTCCAGTGTCCAGCCCTTTAGTAAGGTTATGCATATAAGATAATCTTGACCACTCGAGATTTGATTTATTTGCCCTTAGCCCTTTCAATTTTTTAAGACATGTTAAAACAATCGCTCTTAACGAAATTTAAACCGGATTTAAACCGGTCTGTTACTTATTTTTTGTATTTATATATACACCTTGTTACTTAGTATACACCTAATTGTTATTGCAACTGTTAAGCGATACCTACTGGGTTCACTGTATGTGATTGTATGTGTTGTAAGGTATTATATATTTGTGTGTTTCACTTTTTGTTCATTCCTTGTAAATCGTTGTTTGTTATTCTCATATGTTGATTGTACTATTTATTTAGCCTCTCATGTAAATCGTGTCTCTTTACAACTTTGTAATTGGGCTTCGCCTGTAAAGTTGTTGAATAAATAAATAAATAAATAAATAAAATGTGTTAATAAGATCGCTTTGAAAATATAGCGAGTGGAAGTTGCAGTCTGGTTTGGCCAATTGCTAATAACTATCTGATTACTTTTTTTACTTCTCAATTCACTTTACGTGGTGCTATAAATGAAGTAGTATCGCGCATCTGAGAGACACTACAGACATTGACAATGGACAGGCCCAGTCGTGTCTTCGCGGCGACATCTAACAATCTCCATTCTCAAGGAAGATTCTAGTAACTCTTAAGACTCCCCAATGATGAAAATAAATAAAACTATATTTACTATGTTTGCTACAGTCTAATCTCTCCGTCGTAATTTGAGGTCTAGTGGTGCACCCGTGATTAGATTTTATAAACTAGCACTTTTTATAAATAATTCTTAGACTATTAAGGCCGTTGATAGATTCTGTGAGTATTCAGATCGCTACACAAACTGACCATTGGTAAGTAGTTATCTGATTTGAGCCACAGAATCTCACGCAGGTCGACAATCTTAGATCTAGTGGATCAATGTGGGAATCGAATTCAAAATATATTTCCATTGAAACGAAATTCAACAAATACAAAAAAATAGAAATATACAATATTTAGCTAATTGTATATAAGACGACTTGTCAGAGAGTACCACCCTTGACACGGTGTTGGGGCCCGAAGGATCGCACCACATACAGCAGCGAGAGTATTGTAACAATCGAGTGTACAAAAATATTCAGGCTCTCGGTCAATTACGATAGTAAAATGTATGTCGAACATTTTGAAAAATTATTCACTTTTACTTTCGCACTAGAATTTTCAAGCTTGTATCAGGATGCTTCCGGAAGTTTCTTATATGAGCTCAATGGTTTTCCATCTGATAAAACGTACTAACGGTATTCGATCCAAAAATAATTTTTTTCCGTTAAGTCGCATTCGACCAACCCCTATGGAGATACCCCCATATGACTTTTTATGATGTACTTTAGGTCCATCGGAATCGATTCATCGACATTCTTTTTATTAGGCATTCTTGTGGTTCGGACTCGGAGTATTCTCCACCCCTTTCAGAATAATATAATATGATTTACGGTTTCTATTTGGAAAACTGCTTCATTTATTTTTGTCTAAAATTTACAATTTAAAATAGCTACTCGCTACACCTAACTTTCGAAAAAACTTTTCGTGATACTGTCGAACATTTTTCGCGATGCTTTCGAAAAATTCAACAGGCGGATCAGATTTCCGCTGCTCGCCATCGGAAATTCCAACTTTTGGTAATTTCGAAATTAATGTTCGAGCGACGGTGCCCAAGTCCATTTTTCCATCATTTACGGCTTGAAAAAAAGTTATTTTCAATGACATTTTTCAATTCAATTTTTATGGGAATTTGGTCTGAAATTACTTTTTCCTAAATATGTTTATAATTTTGAGTGCCATTGAGATTATGTACATAGCCGATATATTACGTACAAATCCACGCAGTGGAGTGGAAGTATAGTGATCTTAAAGAAAATTTCAATTTGACTATTATAGAAATGGGTTGAAATGGCATGAAACGTTGGGATTTTAATAATGAGAGAAACAGAATTCTGTTTGTCTGTCTGTTTATCTGTCGGCCTGTCTATCAGTTTGCCTGTCCGTCTGAATTTATTTGTGTGCAATTACTCTAAAATAGTTTGAGAAATCGATTTTATATTAGGTACAGGTATGTATTATAACGATGTATATAACTAAATTACATTTTCAGCTTATACCGTTGAAGAGTTGGGTGGCAAATATGGGTAAATAAGTAAAGCAAGCTAGTAAGTGTGTGAATTTGGTAAATACATATACTAGACGCCATGGTCTGAAATATTCTCGACACCTGACACCACCCACATCTCCACTCTATTAAAGAAGAGATTAACAAAATACAAGCAAATTTTGACTTTAAATTTGCTATACGTATGTATTATAACGAGATCTGGAACAAAATAGAATTAAAATATTGACTTAAAATTTGGTACACTTATGTATTATAAAGAGATCTGGAACTGGATTATATTTTCAGTTTATTTCGTCGATTATACACGTTTACAAAAAAAAATGTTCGACCAATGGGATTCTATTACCGAAGGTTTTTGACTAATTCAACATGATGCCGTAGTCCGTTTTGCGCCATCATGCTCTTACCAGCTTGCTTTACTAATTCACATATTTACCTCTACTTACCACCCCCTCAACGGAATCATCTCAATCATATCTCATTAAAATACATACGTGTACCAAATTTCAAGTGAATATCTCAATTATATTTTATCAACCTCTTCAATAATGTAGTGGAGACGCTAGGGCGTTGAAAAATATTAGAAAGAAGTCTGAGGCCTTGCTGTCTAGTTATATGTACCAAATCCAAAGTTCTTGTACTCTGACCGACTTGCTTTACTCATTTTCACATATTTATTTCTACTTACCCTCACCCCTTCAACGGAATCTTCTCAAAATACATTCTAGTTACAGATGTCCTTATAATACATACGTGTACCAAATTTCAAGTGAATATCTCTATTTAATTTTATCACCACTTTTAATAAGGGACTGAGGATGGTGGAGGGGTTGAAAAATAATTTAAGAAAATTCTGAGATCTTCGCTTCTAGTACAGACAATAAATCCTACGTTTCTGTATTCTTAACAGCTTGTTCTACTTATGTTCTCCTATGTACCCCTAATTAACTTCCAACTTTTCAACGTTATCATCTCGAAGTACAATCTAATTATAGATGTCGTTACAATACATACATGTACCCAATTTGAAATAAAAATTTCAACTTTATTTTATCAATCCTCTTACAGCCGGTTTTACAATCGCTAGTTAACTTCCAGTCAGAGTTAACTTTCAGGTTATTATAGAAATTGGGTTTTACAATATCTGGTCATTTTCGATGTGGTAGTTATCTAGTAGTTAACTTTACTAGCAGATGAGGTGTGGGTTAACTAGAAGTTGGCAGTTTACTGGCAATTTATAACCTATAAAATAACTGTCACAAAATAATTTTTTGATATTTTGCCTAAAAATGGATATGTACGAAGTAAATGCATATAGCAGTGATGAGTAGCCAAGGTAATCCTGTATAGACCTAACTTTTTCAAAGAATACGATGGAAGAGATTTTTTAAACAGATCGAGACTAAATACTACCTACTTACTTAGTAATAGACCACTAACTCATAAATTGCTTCTGACATTTATATTTGATAGCATGTGACGTGACTTTGGACCAAAATTAATACATTTTATGTATATTACCCATTTTCCAGTACCAACATTATAAATTTTATTCACAACCTCTCGTTTACAAATCATCACTTAACTTTACATTGAAAAACGCATGTGTCGGTAAAGTTATAGTTAACCTGCAAGTAAAAGTCAACTAACATGAAAGTTAACTTGCGATTGTAAAACCGGCTGTTAATAATGAAGTGGGGGTGGTGGGGAGGTTGAAAAATGTTATTAAAAAATCTGAGGCTTTAGCTTCTAATATATACCAAATGTCAAGTTTCTGTACTCTTGCCAGCTTACTTTACTTATTTTCCCCTATTTACAACTATTTAACACCCAGTCCTTAACGGAATCATTTCAAAATAATGTCTATTTCCCGGTGTCGTTATAATATATACGTATACTAAGTTTAAAGTGATTTTTGTTATCAACCCCTTTAATAATGGATTGGGGGTGGTGGGGGATGGATGGAAAATATTATAAATAATTACCAAATACCAAGTTTATATACTCTTACCAACCTACTTTACTTATTTTCCCATTTTAACATAGTTAACCCCGAAGCCTTCAACGCAATAATCTCAAAATGTAATCTAATTACAGATATCGTTATAATACATACATGTACCAAATATCAAGTGAAAATCTCAATTTTATATCAAAATCCCTTTTAATAATGGAATAGGATTGGTGGACAGGTTGAAATATGTTATAAAAAAATATGAGGCGTTGGCTCTTAGTATATACACCAAGTGCCAAGTTTCTGTACTCGTATTAGCATGCTTTACTTATTTTGCTATATTTAGCCCCCAACTCTTCAACGGAATCATCTCAGAATATGATCTAGTCCCAGATGTCGTTATAATATACACGTGTACTAAATTTCAAGTGAATATCTCAATTCTATTTATCAACCCCTTTAATAATGGAATGGAGTGGGGGGGGATGGATGGAAAATATTATAAAAAAGTCTAAGGCCTAGACCAAATCCCAAATTTTTGTACTGTTGTAAGCTTGCTTTACCTATTTTCCCTTATTCACCCCTATTTACTCCCCAATACTTCACAAGATAAGTTCAAGAAACAATCCAGTTTCAGATCTCATTTTAGTACACACGTGTATAAAATTTCTAGTCAATATCTTAAACGGTTCCAGATAAAGCGTGCGCACAAATAAAGTTACAGACAGACCGACAGACAGATATTTTTTTCTTCACTCAAATTTCAAATCTCGACGTTTCATGACATTCTGAATCTATTTCAACAAGAAAAACTTCCGATATTTCTTTTACGATTACTAAACTTCCACTCCACTAGGTGAATGTGAAAGTATTTAAACCCAATCTATACAGGTTGGACCATCAATAATAGGCCATAATTCAAGGTACATACTCTGGACCAAGATATGAGGTTATAATCAAACATGCTTTAGTAAATTGTTGCTGTGGAAAAGGATAGGAGGCGTTGAAGTTGTATTTTTTCTTTTTTTTTGCAATATTACAACTACCTCTTGACCGATCTTCTCCAGATTTGGTAAGAAAACATTATTTAAGCTAGGAAACGATAATTCATGTATCACACTTCTACGTAAAGAAGAAGAATTCATTGAAAACAAACTCAATTTGAAAATGACAAATCGTATTTATTGAAAAATTTCACAACATAAGTAAAGACTAAAGAGTAACAACTACGCAAGCTCACTGACTCTGTTATAAACCGTTTGCTGCGACTTAGAGTAAATTTTCGATGTGGCCTCCACCTACTTCTAGGCACTTTCTGACACCCTGTATTTTTTTCACTGCAACAGTTTATTAAAGCATTGATTATATCCTCATATTTTGATACCCTTGAATTATGGCCTATTTTTATTGATCCGGTCTGTATAATTATTTGAATTGAAAGTTTTTATTCTTTACCATTGTTGACCTAATATATTACTTCTAATTTAGAATTTAAAGCATCAGAAGTGTACGTTTTGTATAAGTTGCTAAATACTCATGATAATACCATTACCACAATACATGCTAGTAAGTGTGTCACCTTAAAATCTTGTAATGCATTTAGCAAAATTATAAGAGTGTAAAATGTCACACTGAATCAGCTTTATTATAATATGACATGTATAAGCGCATTTGTCGAGAATGATTTAATATTTTAATGGAATTTGTTACAGGCGGACTAACTTTTATCCTTCGACATACTACATCGCATTAATGCGCGCCGAGTTTTTCATTTTATCCCTATAAATATTAATAAGACACAGATGTGATGTACGTAGAATCGTATAATGAATTTGATTCTTTATTTCTGTCTAGATAAAACAGAACATATATAAAAATAAAATATGCTAGAGATGCATGAATTAAAACAAAAATTACATATTTTCATATTTGCTCTCATAATTAAGTGAACATATCCACAATACCTATTATTAACACGCAATTTTTCTTTCCTTTCAACTAATTATTTTTATTTGCATTTTGTTTCAATTTTATTTTTTCTGCCTCGTGTATCACTATCTCTATCTATTTATATTTTGGACTCATTCTTATATATTTCTTATGTAGTAGGTAACAACAACTGAAACTAATTTATAATTACTATTCTTATTTTCTTTTTAGTTCGTAAAAATAATTAAGTCATTCAATAAATTCTCAGTCATGTAATTAATTCAATAACAACAATCTAATAATAAACTGTTATTTTTCAGATACTCCTAATTCTGTCGTCGATAACTTTCCCACTGAAATAACACTTCGCAACAAACTCAGAAACTTTGTGAGAAAGACCCGAGAATATCCCACCAAGTTAACGAAAGCAGCATAACTTAATTGGATTTACGAACTACGATGTTGGTACCCCATAATTTATTTGAACCATATCGAGTGCAAGCTTGAGATACTGTAAACTGCACTGCATAGGGTGGTTTTCGCCACACCGGAAGTGCCATTTTAACTCTATCCCAACAGATTGCAACCGGTTACTAGAAATGCGGTGCGAGAATTGTTTATGCGCTAATTCAGTTAGTTCATTTCATGATATCTAGGTTTGTTGACGCAGTGCAGAACAAACATCACAAAAACTGTTATTCAACGTACTTGACTACGTTGAATTCTGAAGCGCTATAATAAGAAATCGAAAAGAGATGGTAACTCCTCAAAACTAATTTTCTTCTTTAAACTAATACTCCAATGTAATTTTTTCCTGTTTTTCTGGATTGCTTTGAAAGGGCACGCCACTTAATCAGGATTTTAGTGATATTATATTTACAGCTCATTTTTAAACTAGGTATTTAAATTCACGTGTTTGTGTGTGATCTAATCACCTTGCGTTAGAAGGAGACAAAAAATGTATGATAAGAACCTTAGTCATGAAAATAATTTTTAACAAAATTTCTACTTGTCTAAAATTTGTTTTATGTTGAAATCGATGCACTTTTTCGTATATTTGTCGTAAAAAACCGCTGCCTAAGGAATCACTACTTGCACATCCAGATTTCTCGTCCAAGTCACTTTAAAGGAAACATCTTGACTATATTTGCACTCTAGTATGTGGAAATTATTGGTTATAGAATTTTAATAATATTTGGGGCAGATATAGAAAAATTTGGGGCGTTGGTTTCTACCATATAGGTACGTTAAAACTGAAGTTTCTAGCTTGGTCTACTTATTCTGCGCTATTCACAATCTACCACCTCCCACCCCTTCAACGGAATCATCTCAATCAGATGTCACTACTATATATACGTGTACTAACTTTCAAGTGAATATCTCAATTTTATGTAATCAATCCCTTTAATAATGGAGTGGAGGTGGTGGGGGTGGCGGGTTGAAAAATATTAGAAAGAGATCTAATGCCTTGGTTTCTAGTACATACACCAAATCCCAAGTTTCTGTACTCTTGCCAGCTTACTTTACTTATTTTTCCCTATTTACTTCTGCTTACCCACACTTCCTCAACAGAACCATGTTAAAAGATAATCTAGTTTCAGATGTTATAATACATATGTGTACAAAATTTCAAGTGAAAATCTCAATTTAATTTTGTCATATCTTTTAATAAGGGAGTAGGGGTGGTAGGGGGATTCATAATTTAAGGCCTTCGCTTCTAGCATATATACCAAATCTCATATTTCTGTATTCTTGTCAGCTTGCTTTACTTATTTTCCCCTATTTACCCCTATATAACTCCCAACCTTTCAACTGAATCATCTCAAAATATAATCTAGTGCCAAATGTCGTTATAATACATACGTGTTTCAAATTTCAAGTGAATGTCTCAATTTTATTCTATCAACCCCTTTAATAATTGAGTAGGAGTATTGGATGGTTGACAAATATTATAAAAAAATCTGATGCCTTGGCTTCTAGTTTATACACCGAATTTCAAGTTTCTGTACTCTTACCAGCTTGCTTTATTTATTTTCTCCTATTTACCCCTTATTTAACCCCCAATCCTTCAGCGGAATAATCCCAAAATATAATCTAGTCCCTGATGTCAATTAATATTATATACGTATACCAAGTTTCAAGTGAATATCTCAATTTGTTTATCAACCTCTTTAATAATGGAGTGGGGGTTATGGTGGGGGGGACGGAAAATATTATAAAAAATTTTGAGGTCTTGGTTTCTAGTACATACACAAAATTTTAAGTTTATGTACTCTTACCAGCTTGTTTTACTTATTTCCCCCTATTTCCCCCCAGTTCTAGATGTCGTTATATGTGTACAAAATTTCAAGTCAATATCTTAAACCGTTCCGAAGAAAACGTGAGGACAAAAAAGTTACAGACGGACCGACCGACAGACAGACCGACAGACAGATAGAAAAATTTTTTTTTTCCGCTCAAATTTAAAATCTTGACGTTCCATGACATTCTAAACCTAATTCAAGAAACAATAAATTTAAGTTCTTTCTACGATTACTTTACTTCTAATCCACTACGTGGATGTGGAACTAATTAACACTTTTATAGATAACCTCGTTAATTTTCGTGTAGCCATAGAATGCCTGAAGAGATGTGAGGAATTATAGGAAATTCCTCGTAAACTAGTTACTTATCCAAGCCAGAAGATCACAAGGGATTTAAAATTAAAAGAAAGTGGTTCAACAAGAAAATTTGAATTCATTTAATACAAACATGTATTGATTAAAATTTCAATTTGTTTAAAATAAAAACATTCAATATCTATCTACTTAATTATATTCAAAATCAATTATATCTGCATATCACACATGGTAAGTGGGACTCATCCTGAGAATGTTTTTTATTTAAAGTCTTATTTATTTGATCTCAACTACACACAACGATGAAGAGAATATATCAATTGACTTTCATACAAAGATTTAAGTTATGTTTGCAGGTTTAGGTGGAGTTGGAAGTATTGGGATTTACGATAATAAATCTTATTAGAATTTTGGTTCGCTTGTAGCTAACTTACTATAGCCTATTATATCAGTCATCAGGATAGAGCATCTGGATTACTTTTTAAAGTTTTATATATGTTGTATTAGGCATTCAGTTTTTTCACACGTACTAATGGAAACTAATCTAGTATCTAGTATCAGTCCCTCTCTGTCAAGATACCATTATGTGTTTGTCCGCCATCTCATTTTGCGAGACTTTTTGTTCGTATTATTCCAATTTCCGAAATTATTCTTAGTCACATTTCACTACACTTAAAAAATTATGTAAATGCGGTTTTGCATCTATTGTACAAACGACAATTTTCTCAATTCAATTTGATTGTACTTTTATAACTCTTTCAGAGATCACTTTTGCTGGGTTCTATTCCACTGGAGGCTTCGGGCAAGGCCTTCGTTCTAAGAGAAACCAGCTAAAGAAAGTCGGGAAACAACTTTATTTCCACATTTTTCGCAAATTAAGTTTATTCCGCACGTTTTGTTTTATTGTATTTATGATTTAATTATATATGTTAAATTAATATATTTTATATATTAGGATAGGTTAGGTTAGGCGCGCCTAACCTAACCTATCCTAATATTTGGCGTCAAAATGTCCGAAATCCTAACGGAGTCATAGAGATGATCTTCTCATATCTCATTTTAAACAATATCATTCCCTATCATTTAGGAATGTTAGTGCCTTTAAGTAAGAAAACGAAAAACTTGCTGCATATTTAATTTTAAAATAAGATTACCAATGTTCAAACAATACAGCGAATAAGAATTTTTTTGGTAGCTGTTATTTAGTGCTAATTCATTCAGTGAAAATTTCTAGTTTACATTTTTTCTATTATTATTATTTTGAGTCTTTTATATCATTAGTAATCATAAATTGACAAAGCACACCTGTGAAATAAGCAATATATCTCGTAACTTTTAATTTTCTTTGTACATATATTAATTTGTGATGAAGCTACAAATTTGATGACCACTATTTTTTCGATCGTTAATGAGACTCTCGCGAAAAAACGGTTTAAAATGTAAAATGGGTCGGGGGTACCAGAAACTACTTTACTTGCACTCCGGTTTTAGTTGGTACATCTTCTTCTTTAAGATGCCTCTAGTAGAATTTTTGTGAAAACCGAAAATGTGTGAGTGTAAATGTTAAAACCCATACCCATATCATTTTTAACATTTTTTTAACACGAAAACTTATACAATCTCTATGGAGTCACCTTAAGTTATTTGTCTAATAAACCAAACTTGATTAACCAATTAGCCGGGTACATGAATATGTTTTAAGATGATTGGTACAATTTTTGTTAATACCGAAAATGTCTGAATGTTAAAGTTGATGTCTATATTCATACCACTTTAAATAATTTTAAAGCAGAAATAACTGCCAGTTTAATCGATGGTGAAAAGAATCACAAATTAATACATGTACAGAAATTTAAAGTTTTTTTAAATACGGAACACTTGTACAGTCTCCACTAATATCACTTTAAGTTCTTTGAGACACTATCTATTTTCAAATTTTCTTTTTTTGAAAGTTGTTCTTTTTCCTCAAGCTTACTTAGTCGTTGTCGTTCTGCAAGTCGGAAGGCTTTCTTGGCTTTTATAGATTTCCCTATTACCGAAAACGCACTCCTCAAAACATTCTTTGTTTCTATATCCTGTAAAGGATTGTAGCTTGGAAAGTCATCCTTATCCCATAACTCACAACATGCATCGTTTGAACACATATTTTACTACACTTCTTAAAAAACTTATTGAGAACCGAATACTACGTTTCTTGAAAAGTTAATTCATTCAATGAAAAAATGTCTAACTCTGAGCTTTTAATACCTGCTGCATTTCATTATCCAGTTGAGAAACTGTGTTGAAAAAATATTGTAATATTTAAAAATGAGCCGGGGGCCGGGGCAGCCACCACCAACTTTACTTGCACTGCGGTTTAATGGGTATCTCTCTTCTCTTGGAATATGATTAAGATGCCTTGGTGAACGTCGAATATTAAAGCTGATATCCATACCACTTTTAAACACAAAACTTGACGATTATAGTCATCTTAAGTTTTCGAAAATGTGTCACTTTTTTTAAATAATTCTAAACACCGAAACTTGTAAAATCTGTTAAATATATGCAAACTTATTTAAAATATTATTCTTATCGACGTGGAAACGTCAGAATTGAACACTGAATACTATTTTGCTCACAACAGTGTGTTTTTATATTATGAAAACAAGTCTTAATCAAATTCCAAAATCCCAGTCAGTTTGTTGCGTCTTTAAATTTTTTTTTTTAATCGCTCAAAAATTCCAGCACATGTTGAAAGGCACGTATATCTATTAACGTTAATCACCGGGGCCACCCACCAGATAAGATAATTATCTCGCGGTGATTAAAATCCGCGGATTTCCCTAATTACGTCATTATCTTAATTGCCTCATTAAGGTTAATGACCTAATTAACTTTCACTTTTTTTCAAGGCCGGTGTCATGTATACTACTCTCGTAATACGAAATACTTATCAGCTAAATGTCCAATAACGTCCTTTCGTTAGTTATAGTGTTTTAAAACTAACACTATTACATGCGCATATTTCTCTGCTATTTTAAGACATCACTACAAGTTTAAATGGCTTTGTTCTCTTCAGTCTTTGGACAGGTGTTGATAGTCCAGGAACTGAAGAACTGCATTTTCATGTGGATGAAAACCTTCTTCTTGCTTCTTCGCAAACCTACTGATTTCTTATTTAATTGTTAGAATGCCAAGATCACTGAGAATATCACTGTATCTAATTTATCATAGTGCATTCACCATAGTATGCAGGATTTTGTTTTGGTATCCTTGAATTTTCTGATTCTGATTACCATCTTTCGCGCACCTCCAAAGTTGTATTCCATAGTGAAAAGTAAGCTTAAGATTCTGATTTTAAATCTGAGTTTTAATGAGTAAGGACAGACTGAAATGTCTTTCTATGAGCCATTTATAATATCGGATTTTTATGTTGAATTCTTCTTTCTTATTTTTTACATGATACTTCCAATTCAGCATAGTGTCCAATGTCATACCTAGGTATTTGGCTTTATTTTCGTGAGAAACCACCGTTCATGGTGACATTTATGTGTACCGATTTATCTTCATTATGTATAAGTTCCTCTTTTAAGTCTAGTCGTAAATGGTATTACAAAATGCTAGCTTTCTGTAGTAGCTGGATCGATGTAACCTCGTCTTATCCTGTTGTGAGCAAAGCTGTGTCGTCAGCAAAGATGGCTACTTTCATTTGTTCTAAGCTTTTAGTGCCACCGGTATATACATATAAGAACACTACCTTGTGGAACTTCTACTTGTATAGCTTTTACGTTGGAGTCAGCTTATCTTTATTTTATTCTGAAGAGTCAGAATTATGAGATTAAATATAAAATAAAAATTTGAGTTTTTTCTAAGGCTGGAAATACTTTTTTTTCTGGATAATTAACTGATAGGAGGTTCCCTTTTGGAATATTTGTCTGTGTTCAAAATGTTTAATTAAACATTATAGATCGAATAAAACGCCTTGTAATGATTCCGAAGTGTTGTACTCCATTTTTTTCTTAAATATTAACAGCTCCTGACGGACGGTACCCCGCGATTTTGTTAATTGTTTCCATTCACAAAACTTTGATGTACTATTAATAAAATATTATTCATGAAGATATTCTAATTTCTTTCATTAAACTTGATGTCAATGAAATGGTTTCTGATCATTTCCGGCAAGATGGAGCCCGAGATCACACACCCCAGCTATTTACGAATGAATCTCTGACAAACCAAGTATTACTTTAAAATAAACAAGAAGTTTTGGGAGCAAACAGTGACTACAGAACATTTTTTTTCTTTTAACAGAAGATAATAGAGTTAATGAAAATGCCCTTATTGGAATGATGTACCCCCTTTAAACTCACTTAAAGAACCAAACGTGTCAATTTTTTTAATTGATTTTTTAGTAGGCGTACTAAGCGATTTCAAGAAAAAACTGAAACATTAAGATAACTTTTAAACCATCAATACTTGAATAACCACATATATACGGCAATTCTGATTGAAAATAACCTCTCCACACTTTGTTTGATCGTTCAGTTATTGAACACCCTGTATATGCAATGAACTGCTTTCACTCAGTTTTTCTCGTCCAGGGATATATTTAACCCCTTTGTAACTTTATGAAAGTCATTACAGTGACCTTTGAATAGGAACTAATTGGTTCCTTGGCAGTAATTAGGAATTATATTTTAACATTCCTGTCACATTTAATTTCAATTGGCCATTTAACATTAAAGGTATAATTTTCCTCGACAACGAGCTGCATTCATTAAACTGCGATCAAACAGTTTCATATCGTTCGCATGCTGTTAGTTTCAGACATGCTGAATATAACTATAAATTACATTAATATTGAAACTACCAATCTAGTATATTAAGTGTTATAAATTCAGCTGATGTGTACCATGTTTAAGTTCCAATTTAGCACGTGACTTCTAATAAGATGGAACCAAGTTAGTTGTCGCATTGCAGCTGTAAGTTGGGGTTATGGTGTCACTAAGACTGATAACATTTTGGCAGATCGAGGGGGGAATCAATTTTCATCAAGACGACAGAATGTCTAATAGGTACACGTTGGTTGACACCTTCTATAACGCCGGCTAATGAATGACTTCAGGCATATTCAAATAAGGCCGCTATCTGTAACGCGCCATTGCTCACCAATGTAAGACATTGGCTAAGATAAATACACACTTTGGATCAGATTGGGTGAAATATATAGTTAACGACCACATACACACATACCGAAAAATCACACTGTAAGCTTAATATTTATTAGACTAAATAACGCGGCGGTGTCTAGTAGAAATGTATATGGCTGTCTTTAATCTGGTATGAAAATCCAATGAAATAGGTAGATTTAGAACTACTCAGTAAATATGAACGATCAGTTTACTTACAAATGAGATGCAGTACCGAAAATTATTTAACAAACTAATCGTTAGATCTATATGAGGCATCAAAAATATCAAAGTGAGTTCTAACAAAAGTCGACAGTATAACAAATATAACCGTTATTTTAAAAATATTCACTAAAGGAGGTAGGTGATTTTTAATTTTGAACAAGTGTAATTGATAACCTTGAATAATTTGCGAAGCTATAAGTGAAGTATAAAGTAAAAGAAATCTGAACGTTCAAGGTCTTAGTACTGCTTCGTAATTCGAAGAGTATAACAGACTGACGCATGACGCAGATACTCTTTGTTTAAAAAAGTTTAATTCCTATCTGGAAAACATGCGCAAGAAGTTGGAGCCACATGCAGGTTAGAATAATAAGCATCTTCTCTGATAAACGTGTTTAATTAAGAACTCCAGCGGTACTCTAAGGACTGGTAAGGATCAGATTATCAGACTATGCCTGGACGAGGCATACAAAAAATAAAAACTGGCTCTAATCGACCAAATTGCGACTAAGGCATTTTAGTTGGTTGGTTAAGATGGAAAGATAATCCTGTACAGAATATGCCAAAAATGAGACAGGGATTTACCCTAACGATTGGAGAACCTCAATCTTCGTACCAATATATAACAAGGAAGCGACGAATGTTTGTAATTATTACTGAATGCTGGAATCATTATCACAACCCAATAAGATAATTCCTCAATCCACACTTCTTCATTATCTGTTGGCAAATACCTCTTGAGCAAGAAGACTTTGTTAGAAGGTGCAATACGAGAGAGAAAATACTGAACTTGCAACAAGTTTTATTGAAACATTCTTTATAGGATTTTGCAAACAGCAGAAAAAATAACTATCTATAACTATAGATAGTTATAGATAGTTATTTTTTCTGCTGTTTTCAAAATCCTATAAAGAATGTTTCAATACAATTATAAGCAAACAAATAATAATTCATTTTTAAACTTGCAACAAGTTATCGAGGAAAAAAGATAATATTTCCTAGAATACCATAAGGATTTTAACAGAGAAGTACCACGTAGCTCTACTTTGATTAAAGTAGACAGCACTATCCCCGACAAAAATAAAATTGGCAAAGTCGTCAAGCTATGCTGTGTCCTCTCATAAATCCGTTTTAACATTAATTTATAGTTAACACGATACGACGACTGCTGAAAAAATGACAGGGTGTAGTAGTTATAGACAAAACGAGGATTTCTAATTTGAGATTTGCACATGATACCAACTTAGAGGCAGCAAGCAAGCAAGAATGATCTGATACACTCCATGCATATGCTTCAGTCAATTAATATTCGATTTCGGTTTAACCGAGTACATAGCGCACATAAAGGATAGGAGACTCCGAGATAAACACACCACACATAGCAGACAACTCCCAGATCCAGCCAAAATCTAAGTCATCCGGAAGGGGGTTAAACATTTGATAAAGCACAAACAATATCCATTACCAACCAACACTGCCAGTGTAGGAGCTGGAGATCGAGCCCAGTATACGGTAGTATGATCAAGCGTATTCGCCACTATCACAATTGAGTCTGCTTTGCTACCGTGCCGGTTATTGTAGTAAACAAGGTGATGTAACGTGAAGTCAACAAGTCCTTGGAGATAGGAAGGACTGGTCAACAAGAGCTCCTGGCATACTACGTAAGGGCCTAACCTGGTATGCTGACGGGACCAGGACAAACACAGGAGCTGGAGCTGGAATACATGGGGACAGACCCAAGGCAAACACAAGTCTTTTCTTGGACAACATTCCACTCTATTCCAGTCAGAAATTCTGGCTATACTTGAATGTGACAGACAGCTTAACGACACTTAGAGCACTAGCCTCTAACAAAGTGCCATTCCGACTGGTATGGGACAGCCACGAGGAGTTGGAATTTCTAAGTGAGCAGAACAGATTTAAATTACTCTGGGTGCCAGGACACTCCAGATAATATATTTTCTCGCCCAGAACCAGCACCAGGCATTTCCAAAGCTCAGCCAGAAGGGCGATTAAAAACTGGGTCAAGAGTAAACACAAAAACCACTGGAGGAACATTTCAGGAATCGACATGGAAAACATTCATTAAAGGTCCATGTGGAAAACAAACTGAAGAACTGCTCACAAGGAACGTGACGCAGTTAAGATAAATACTTCTGACTTCTGACTGGACACTTTCCTGTGAAGAAGTGCCTGATTGCAATCGATAAATTTGATGGCAACCTAGACTGCAGACTATGCGGTAAGGAGTTGGAAACGGTTGATCACATCATAATCAACTGCGAGGCGCTGGCCCACAAAAGATACGGCATCTACTGGCAAACACGAACAGACCCAGAATACATCAGCACCCGTTCAACCATTGATCACCTGATTAGGAGTTCAAGGGTGCTAGAGAGGGCAGATTGAAGCATTATAGGTAGATCACAATAAGCCCAAAAGGCTGTAGTGCCCTCGGAGTTTTCAACAGACGAGCCCTGAGGGAGAAAAAACATGGAGTCTTTGTGCACAGTACTGGCAAGTGATAATGTGAGATTTGGCGAAAAATGCAGATAGCAAGTGCAACTACTTTCCAGTTGAGGAAGATTTGGCGTTACAGAAATATCACGAAACTTCAAAGATCAGAATTGCTAACACCTCAGATTTGGACATGGACTGGGTCTGGAGATGTTTGATATAAATTTCCTGCATAGCTCATCGTATTAATAGCTCAATTCTTCAAGAAATGCATCATGACCAAGAAGAAGGAAAGAAGAGTAACCATTTAAAGAAGTAAACATGATGTTCATTTTTTAGGCAAAAATACAAATTCAAAGTAAGACTGTTATCTGCCTTCTAATATTAATATGGGTTAGGTTAGGATCAGTTGGGTGAATGGGTCGATTTAGACTCTCCACTGCGGATTTCCAATCTATTAAGGCTAAACATGAAAGATTACACCAATCAGGTACAATTTCTTAATGACCTTAGTAGGTGAAAGTGATTCCAAGTTCGCTGGCAGAAGTTGAATTTTATCGAATACCGAATACTCGGTATTCATTTAGCACCTTTCTACACGTTTGTTTTGGGTAAATGATTATTTAATCAACAGTGTCCACATGAGGTTTACCAAAGCTTTGCAATTTTGACCATTTGCCTTTACAGTACTTTAGTTCCTGCCTTAGGAAGTCCTATTAACATCCTACAATGCATGACAATTTCGCTGTATACGATGTGTTTGGCACCAGTTTATGTAGTCTTAAAAAGCTGTTATGAGACATTATATAAATGTGCTTTATTTTTCTTACGTCCTTTTCATTCATTCATAATATTATTTATATTGTTGTTGTCTCATATTAATTACAATGTGTGTGCTAGATGTACTTTTTTTTACATTATATATAAGTTGTTAACGTACCAATTGGAATTGTTTTTAATTTTGTAGTGTCCTATGTTAAATAAATAAATAAATCTTGGTAGATTTTGTCAGTACTGAGGTATTTCTTACTCAGACCAAGTAGTAACCTCTGTTTGACACTGTTGTCACTTGATAAATCTAATATCAGTTTACCTTGTAGCTAGAATGTCGGCTGCATCGTTATATTTAATCCTGGAGTGAGTAGATAGATATCTAGGCGAAATGGCCTAGGTTAACTTTACTATTGCTCATGCTATTATTTAGGAATTTTGCGGACAACTTGTCTAAACATGATCAGAACTAGATGAGCAGTAACATAATGAATAAACAATTTACTGTTATAATATTAAATACTGAATCTTGAGTGTACGCCATCTAAACCAATTTAAATTAAATTACTTACATAGTAAATGAAAATCTCTACTCTAAAATTAAGCTTTTCTAAACATAATTTATTAAAATAAATTTGTGTATCTACACTATTTAGTAAGATAAATTTAAAATATGCATATTATATAATAATATAAACTAAAAATATTTAATTGTGAAAATGTATTTTGAAACACTAATTATTTCAAAACATAAAATGATATAGATAACTAGTATAAGAAAATGCAGTGTAGGTGATTTAATTCATTAAGTATTTTCGAACGCAAATGTAGAATTCAAAATAATATAGACTTATTTTGCTGAAAATAACATCCATTTTACGATTATGTTTTGGCTGTTAAAAGTAAAATATGGAAAACAGGAAACGTGATAATAGTTAAAAGTCTATTCAATAGAGTGGAGCACAGTTTGATCGGAGTTTAGCCCGAGTTTGCTGACCTATAACGCCCTCACCTTAGTGGATCTCCCAATTACTACGTCGACCAGAAATCCAATTTCGAGAGTTTCGTGGTCGTCTAAAATACTGTTAGTATATTACAACATTGGTATACTCTATATCGCATTATAAAACTAATAATAATAAATTGATGTAGAATATTTTTAATGCCGATCTCTTTGGTTCTTTTAAATTTGAGATCAATCTGGAAGTTTTGAATTTTTATGAGGCTGATTTTTAACTAAGATTGATTACAGACTTACTTAAAATAATAGTGCGTGATATAGTGGTATCGCTGGTTCATGAAATAGTTAAAAATAAATTATGTTCAATCATATTTTATATCTAATTTTAATTAGGACTTAGTTGTATACTGTACAGTACAGGCTTATTCATTGTATTTCGTCACCATTAACCCTCCTGTTTTTAGCATTTTAAAAAAAGTAGAATACACAAGTTGTAGAGTAACAACTGTAAATGTTTTTAAACAGCTAAATAATCACTAGCCTGTACAGATCATGTGATATAAAAATGAAAGTAACTTTTTAAAAGGTAATACCACCCTATTTATTTTAACATCGTTTTTTAAATCTCGTTTTGATTTAATAGTTTTTAATATAACTTTATCAATATTCTCTCACCTACACTAGGTACACGTATTTGAGTACGCCTCTGTCCTTCAAATCACGTAATATGTATTTTCTTCGTTTTGGCATATTTTAATTAGAACCTGATTTTAAGAAGTTTTTTTTTACTTATATGACGTAGAATTATAAACAAAAAAAGAATAAGGAAAGGCTGCTTGCGGTAGAAATCGACGCGTTGAGAAGAAGCTGTAAGGTGTCTAGGCTAGAACATAGAAGAAACAACGAAATAAGGGAAGGAATCACGAATGAAACAATTATAGATGACATAGACATAGCTAATATTCTTGAGTGTAGTTTTAGGTCTCGGATGATTAGGTGTCCAGCTTGAGCTCTTTGCCCAATCATCGGAGTAGACCTGGACCGGCCTCGTAAGGGGTGGGCCTGCTGTTTTCGTCATTCCCCCCTTCCACAAATGCGAACGGTGTTGGCGAGGTTAACAGACATTCCCTGCTCCTGGCTGTTGGACCCTGCCAGCTGGGTCGTTTCTTCTGGCGCTCTTCTGTCTTGGTTTTCTTTCTTCGCTGGCATGTCGGCTCCCGGGAGCGTTTTTCGTCTGTCGTGAGAGGAATTAGCTGTTGCCGAGACCTCTGGGAGTTTGGAAAGAAATTTGGGGTGTTTGACTAATCAGAAGCCGAGGGTGCCAATTGGCTCCAAGTTCTTCGGAAAGGAAGGTTGGGCTGTGTAGCTCAAGGATTGTGTTCGGCCAAAGACGCGTTCTTAGCGTTGGAGGCCGGCACGGGCTATTGGTAAGGGTACCAAGCTGGTTGTTTACTAGGTACTGTCGGGATCGGGTAATTGGGTATATTGGTTATTAGCTCCTTGCGGCGTGGCTTGAAGATCGGGCTGGAACAGATAAAGTGTCATCTACATTTACCCCTTATCCAGGATCTGAAGCTTCGCCTGTATGATCAGTGGATTCCCATGCTCTGCAGCACGGACGCATAGGTTCTTCGCTCTGTTCCGTTTAACTTCAGTTACTGGGGTGTAGTCCAAGTCTCTAAAGATGTCGGCGTTTCTGACAAACCATGGTGCATCCACGATACACCTAAGTGCGACGTTTTCCAAGGTTTGTATCCTCCAGGTAGGTGGCTGCTTGGTATCCCCAGGCAACGGAGGCGTAGGTCAGAACAGGTGCAATGAGTGTCCTGAGCGTGAGCTTGTTCCTCAAGTTGAGTTAGCTCTATCTTCCTATTATAGGGTAGGGTCCTCAAGTACAGATGATGAATAGATGGGGAGAGAGTACCAATCCCTGCGGTACGCCTGCTTCCATCGGTGTGTATTTCGATAGTTTGTCAGCAATCTTCACATGGAGTTGCCTCCGACGAAGGTAGGATCTCACCAGCTTAACGATGTCAACAGAATAACCCATCAACAGCATCTTCGCCAAACCCTATCGAAGCTCGTCGGTCAGGGTTTTAAGTCTCTTCGGGATGATACTCTCTACCACTTTACACATCGCCGGTAGAAGACTAATGGGGCTGTAACTAGAAGAAAAGCTTAGATTCTTACCTGGTTTGGGAATCAAGATGACGTCTGCTTTCTTCCACTTGGTGGGGAAGTAACATAGTCTGAAGATTGCGTTGCTGACGTTCACCATTGCTGCTACTTCTTTGACGGGTAGCTTCTTGAATACCATGTTTCCTATTTCGTCGCACCCCGGCACTTTATGGGATTTGAGGCTTCTCAGGATTTCTCTGACTTCTTCAGGAGAAGTCGGGGAATTATTTATTCATCCGACATGCGTCGCAGGCTTCTTACTCTGAGTGTTACGTCGTCCTCCCAGTCCTCATTTTCGTCTTCGATCTGATTTTCCTTGCACTGCAATTCCAAGCTGTCGGCAAAAGCCTTGGCTTTTTCCTGTCGAATGTAGATAATGCCATCCTCTCCGTGGATGGGCGGGACCGGTTTTAGCTTGGCACGCAGAACCTTCTCTGTAGTTCACATGCTTCTGTCCTGAGGGTCTAGCGACTCTAGGCGACGTTGCCATCTGTTCTGCCTGTGTTCTTGCAGGGCTTCTTTAACTGTCTGAGATAGTTGGTTGTATTCCCTTTGGCGTTCAGAGAATCTTGTCCTCTGCACCAGTTTCGAACCCTCCTTCTCTCTCGAATGAACTGCATGGTATCTTCATGGAGTTCTCCCATCGACATTGCAACTCTTCTAGTTACAAATTCCGTCGTGCTTTCCGTTAGTGCTGCCTGGGTGTGGTTTTCCAGGGAGATCATAACCTCTTCTACTTCTTCCTCACTATCGAGTCTGGGAACGTGTGCAATGTTCCTTTGAAAAATTGCTCGAAACTGTTCCCAGTTCGTTCTTCTATTAGTGAAAGTTTCCTGTTCATGGACACCATCACCTAGTTTTAGGAAGATGGGGTTGTGATCCGAGGAGCCTTCAGTTTGTGTTTAAAGCTTGGCAGTGAAGGTCATCTCGTTGAGCAGGGCTATATCCAGCATTTCGGGCCTCTGTCTTCCGTTGTCAAAGGTCGGTTCTTCGACGACGACTTCTGCTTTCAGGTATTTGACACTTGCTTCTCGTAGCCTTTGGCTTACAGAGGTCCATACTTCTTTTCTTCTGAAGGTGACTGGAGGGACTTTCTTCTTCTTCTCCTTGTTCGAAGGATCCACTTGGGGGCCCGGTGCAAGGGTGGTGGCGGCCGCTGTAGGAGCTCGATCCGGACGGTCTTTGTTTTGGGCTGTTTAGGTTCCTCTTCGTCGGTGTCCATTTGATGGGTGGCCGACTTTAGAAAATACGGCTGTTGTATGGACATTTAAGGCATATGGAGCCAGATAGATCTCTTCAGCGAGTATGGCAGTGGTATCCTACAGAAAGAAAAAAATAAGGTAGACTTTCGGGAGAATGGATGGAGAGAGTGATGAATGCGATGAAAAGAAGAGACCTGAATAAAACCGAGTGGATAAATAAGAGAGCGTGACACTTAGGATGCGAGAAACGGCCCAATTAGCTGTAAACCACTCGCTGGATATATACGTATAATTATTTTTTAATTTCGATTAATATACGAATATGAATGAGGTTGCTTGAACAATGTAAAATTAGTATAACAATGAGAACTCTCATTTAAATATCTATTAAATAATTTCATATTGTTCCTTTGAATTGGTTTAAATTTTAATTCAACAATCAATTTAATAAGTATAATTAATTCATTTTCGAGTAATAAATTAATATTTGAAATACGAATTACACATAAATCCCTATATTTAGCTAAAACTGGATATATTACAAATAATGTATTGTGTATCATACATTGTCGGATCAAGACTGATCAACAATTGAAATTACAATTTAACATAGAGGGGTGTCAAACTAAGCAGCAAAAGAGGCGAGTAAGGCGTGTTCTTGCTGCAGCTATTTTATTGTTTTAATTTGTTTTCGGTAGCATTAAATGTAATAAGAAGTTTTGGATCAAAAACCATTGCTTATTGTAAAATGCTAATAACACATGTTGCAAATTTAAGATTTTTTGATGTTTTCCTTATTATCTCCAGTCCTACCTACCTATCTCATTACAAGAAAATAGATTGTTCGCAATTTAATATCATTAAAGCTATACAAAAACTCTGATACCTCTTTCATTACCTTGTAGAATAAGAAGAGTCATTAAAAATAGCTCTTCTGTGTGTAACATTATAAATAATGTGCACAAATCTTGGCAAAAGTATGCATAAAAATGACACTAATTGAACTAAATCTTAGCTCAAAATAATTATTTAAACGGCTAATCACTAAGAAAGACGACTAACCTATGGTTGACATGCTTACATTTCAAATACCTCCGACTCATCACACGACGAGTAAAGACATAATGTCTCCTATAGACATTATATTATTATGAGGTATTATGAATTTAGTGATGGCGCCATCTAGCCTTCTTACAAGATATATATATTCGAAACGCTCAGATATTTACAGTAATGAATGGAGCAATAATTAAACTCAAAAGTTTAAAATTGATTATTTATTAATATATTTACCCATTCAATCTTTATTTTCAATTTAAGAAATTTTGTAATCAAGTTACGGTTATTCAGTTAAACAAAGAATGCTCTGAAAAATTGAATAAGTGCTGCCTTCCAAGAATAATTGTAATGAACAATGTAACAGTGTAAGTTTTAATTTCCGAATTAGTATGGCTACTTGATTCTATGATACCATAAGCTTATAATTTACAAGAGTTATATTAACTTTAGACATAAACTCAAGGAGAAATTTGTAGATATAATTTAAAAGCATAGTACCACATAAAATACCCCTTTGCCGAAAATATTTCTCAAAATAAAACCTGATATATGTTAGTGTTTACACAAGAAAATATTTACAGCGATAAAACTTCACTAGACACTAGATTCACTACTATTAGGGCATTTGATAAATGCAGTAGTCCTAGAAAATGACGTTTTACTAGCTTCCATATTAATGAGTGAACCAACCGCTTTAATTTAACATGAACCAATTTGTTGAGCTTTCGTTCATAATTTTTCTTTTAAATGTGTGGTTTCATATTTTTGCTGTATTCAAACGTTTTTTATTAATTGCTTGAGAAATCGTTTTCCAACAATTTTGCTTAGCTCACTAGACCAATCAACTTAAGACAGATGCGCGTGTGCAGAGATCTTGTGACATTTGCTTTTTTTATTTCAAATAACCGAACGAAACATGTGTTTGATTTATGGATAAGCAGTGATGGCTTTCGAGAATCACGATACAAATGCGAGAGAGTTAAATACTACTATTAAAATGTCAAGTATAGCATTGGGCACAGTATAATCGCTTCTGACAATAAACAAGAGAACGAGAACTGAACATCGGAAATAAATCCTTTATCAATAACTGGAACTTCGGTCAATGATAAGTCTTCCTCTTCAGATGGACGACGTAAAACATGAAAAAGCAACGGTCGACTTATTATTTACCCTTTGCACTGTACACAATAAAATGGATTAGTATCTTGTGTACACATACTGAAGTATTATGTTATTCATAAAGCAGCTTACATACACACACCCAACAGCCCGTCAAAGAAAGTTCAGTATTTTGCAATTCATCTCTATCCAATGAATCAAATGTAGTTGACCCATTTATTTCCATAGCCATAAATATCTTCAAAACTATTGTTTTATTTAACAAATCCTTCTCCAGTTACTTAAACGCTGAAGTAGGAGGGTCATTTTCGTATATTTAATCTCTGCACCTCATTCCAAGTAAAAATTGAAGACTAAAAGAGTATCCAGGATAGAAATGATAGGTGAGGGTCTACCGAGAAGAGCTTCCTCGATTTTCGATAT
Organism: Stenurella melanura; assembly: GCA_963583905.1. Taxonomy (NCBI): domain Eukaryota; kingdom Metazoa; phylum Arthropoda; class Insecta; order Coleoptera; family Cerambycidae; genus Stenurella; species Stenurella melanura. The sequence continues at coordinate 36,297,013 of OY757314.1, read as the reverse complement.
GTTAATTTTTTTTAAATAATACCAAAGCAGGAGATGTGTAGAAAAATTGCTGAATAGAACGGATAAATTCTGACCTAGTTCCTAATTAAACTATATAATATTCAACAAACTTTGATATATTAGAAACTCCAATTGGCTCTATTATGTGAAGAAAAAAATCGGTAAACGATAAATAATTAAGTGAGAAACAGGCCGCTATACTTTAATTTAAATATGAATAACTTGCTTGGGATTGAACTCACTTTATTAAATGCAATTTCTTAAGAGTACCACGGTAAAGTGCGAGAGCCTCCCTGCCTAGTCCATCCCGGAAGCTACTCCTTGGACAGTATTGGTCTCAGGTGGGAAGAACACGCCTACAACCCTTTTAGTAGTACAGAGTGTCGAGATCCATAAATATGGACTCGAATTTGGTAATAAATAATTGTTTATCATGAGACACCTCTGAAAGTTTCAAATTGACCATACCTTTCATTGCCGAGATATGAGAATTTGAAGTTGCCATTATACATCAATTGAAAGTGAGCCATGGTATAGTTTCCACGTGAATAATTTCGAATCTATAGCTGATAGCAAAGAATGTTTCAGACATAAGTTTTAGGGGTGTTATGATACCTAACGGTGACCTTGACTTTAGCAGTTTCTACGGAAAAATCAAATCATCAATTAAGTTACCTGGACGTGACCTCGTTAAGGTAAAGTCAAGGTCGTTAGTCCTACAATACTTCTACAACTTTTGTTTGAAACAGTTTTCGCTCTCAGCCATAACTAATGATTCACGTGAAAAAATATGCAGTGGCTTACATTCAATTGATGCAACTTTAACCTCTCATAGCCCAGTAATGAGAGGTATGCTCAATCTGACACTTTGAGAAGATAACTGCCTCATGATAATGTATCATTTATTACTAAATTCGAGTCCATATTTGAGGACCTCGAAAAGGGCTAATTTTTGCCGCTTCTTAGGGTCACATTTTGCTTCGATTCTGTTCTTTAAGTGCAGGGTGAACAAAAAGTGTCATTGCACAAAATGCAAATTTTGGGTACGTCCATGCCTCGGAAACTTTGCACATGTATTTCTATTTCTTAAAAAAATATTTAATAAAAACAGCTATATTGCGTTAACACTCAAAACTGTTGACCAACTGTACTATGATTGAAGTTATTAATAGGGCATATCTTTACACCAAAATATTTCCGTGTATAGAAAACCGGGTGAATTTCATTTTACACTTCTCACAGTTTTCTTGGAAGGTTTTCAAGTTTTCTACATATCTTATACTTGGATTCAGTTGATAGCTTAGGTTGAGAATATTATAAAGACAATGCGGTTTTCGCTTGAGATTCGACGGATAAACACAGAGAGCAAGATCGGGATGCCACTTGATCAAAGTTTTCCGTACGGATTCATCACGAAATTTAAAAAAGTTAAACTTTCTAACGGTCCATTTTCCTCCATTTTTAAGATTCGTCATATTCGTCTGTCAGTCTGTCTATCACAGGTGTTTCTCTCAAAAGGTACTGGACCAAATGGCATTCTTTTTCCTTTTAGCGCCTACTTTCAATGAAAATTATAACGAATAGTGGCGCATAGGTAGTTCCTGTAAAAAAGTGAAAACACATTTCTTTTGCCTATGTTGAATGAACAAAACCGCTCAGTGGCACAGTGACTAAGCGTTAGGTTTACCACCACGGAGTCCCAGGAACGAATCCTGGCCAGGGTACGGATATTTACTGATAAATTTCCTGTGATACTGAGTTGGTAGCAGTGAACAAGACCACTGTTGAGTTGCGCAACATGCCTATCTCTCTTGAATTCGAGTCTCAGCTGGGGTAGATGCCATAATTGTTTTGTTGATGTCTATGTGTACATATCCTCGATGAATGGTGGAATCGCTACAGCTAAACTCCGCCAGGACGTTAATATAAATAAGGCATTAAAAAACGTTGTCAAAGTGAAAGGAGTGGCAGTTTCCATGACAAATTAAATGTGTATGTTTCAATTCTGAAACACCTAGCTACTGAACCTTATTGTACGTACCCAATATGGCCGGTTTTTATTTGCGTCTTTGAGACACATACCACTAAATAAGCAAATAGACAGCGTATAGAAGCTTTTAAGTGTTGTGCTCCAAACAAGCTATTATTTAATGATTCAGTAACAATCAGAGAAGTGTAATTTGATGGAAGAGAATTTTGGGGGAGGGCAGTGAACCTAACAGACAACCACGACAAATGTAGTGATGCTGTGAGATACGCCATGTAACAAACTGAATCGATGAAAGGGTCATTGAACTAAAATAACAACTGCTTGTTTTCAACTTTCAAATAGCTGAGAAAGGGAACGGAAACATCATATTTTGTTAGCAGGGTATTTCAAAACGCACTTTTATGCATAACGATATATACTTTAGTTCTCGAACTTAGGGTGACTACTTATGAAATGGGGAAAAGCATTTGTACACGAATAGAAAAGGAAAGTGTAAGTAATTGTATATTCAGGCGTAACAATTTATTTAGGGTTTGCCTAAACATTTATATTTATATATGTATATACTCGATCTACTTGACAATATGTGAAGTGTTGAAATATGTAAATATGTAATCGTGAAGGAGTCCTGAAATATGACAAATTGGTTGGAAATTTTTGAATGTGTCAATAGAGTAAATAGGTTCATGCATTGATAAAGTTCGGAATTCATGGACGTGTCTTAACATATTATATTATGTTCATGAGAATACGTGGATAGAATTCAGATATACATCAATGTAGCAACGGTATGACATTGACATTGAATTGAATGCTTGAGTACGTTAATATTGCAGTTTCATATCTGTTTGGTTCTCTCATAAATACCGTAGAAAATGTGGATTTAAACATACTGCGTATTCAACTTAACCTAGTATCTATATGTCATAGCTTAATTTACAAGATAAGAAGTTTTAAATGTGTCACATTTATTTTAAAGAAGTATAGACGTATAGAAGTCAAAAGAAAATGTATAAAAATGTGTTTGCGTTTAATGAAACAATTTCTACATTCCTACTTGTCTGAATTTTCCCATGTCCTTTAATATTAAATAATTTAAAATAATACCTACATGACCGTTAATAATGTAATAAGGTACAACAAATATGAATTTCAAATGATAGTTCAAGAGTTGAGGGAAAGTGACCTTTACAATGATCGTTAATTATGTTACAATAAAGACTATAGATCTGAAATTCTCAAATTTCAAATATAATGTTTTCAAGTTATCCGGAATATTATAGCCTGAGGATCAACAACATCAAGCATTAGTCTGTAATGTTACATTAGTTGATGTCTAGGTGATATCGAAAACGTTAGCTCACGGCAGTCATTAAATTCGAAGGCTGGGTCGTGGGCAAGGATTCTTATTATAATCAATTTTGTTCATTTACTTAGATGTTTGATTTAGCGTTTAGATGTTATTTAGCACCAACATTATAGCAAGTTTTGCCTGTTCGCCAGTCGAATACTTCGACGAGGGTAGAGGGGAATCAAGACACTCAAAAACAGTGATTATAAAAACAAGTACGCAGATAGTATAAGCAAATTTAATAAATAAAAATGTTACTGTTAAGAAATAACATGTATCTGGATGTTTCAAAAGTCAAACTACAAGCTAAGAACAATTATTTTGTGATGTATAATAGCATCAGGAAAGTAGAGAAAACTAGATATAAAAAATTGTACAAACTATAAGCAGTGACTGGTAGCAAACGACGACATATTATATGGACATAAAAGACGTAAAATACTGGTAACAATAATTTTCCATATTAGCGTGAATTATAAATATGCACATATATACATTTTCTTTCTTACACGACGTGTAACACAAAAAGCAAATTCACTTAGTAACCAAGGTGTGTGCTAATTACCTGAAAGGTTTGTCTCTTATTTTTATTAATCTAGGTACAAAGTCTAATTTTATTTTCGAATAAATCTTGACCCTTTACCAAGATTAGTGTATGTATCAATATAACAATACTTTACTATTTTTGAGTATATCATGCATTAAAGGTGTAATTTATAGGTACCAAATTAACAGCTATTAGCCGTTGAACAAAATATTATATAGCAATCAATAGTTTAAAGGTTCAATGGATTAATTTAAATATTTGAGGAGCACGCAGTCCTAATAGGTAGAAAGCCGGCTATATAGATTTCCTATGAATAAGATGCATGAAAATCTTTATATGAGTGAGTAAGTAAGAGACATACAGAAAGCCACTTTTCATTTTTGCAAGTTTTGCCCGCGTCATGGAATTCTGACGTCATTTCCGGTCCGTGATTTTTTGTGTCATCGAATACATGAATAAAATTAACGTTAAAATATAGGTTTTGAGGTATACAATGAGATTGTAGTAGGGTGCCAGGCTTAATTTGCCCGCAACCCTGAGACACCCTCGACTAAAGTATTTTTTTTTCTAATTTCTTAAGTCATCGACTATACATTTTTTTTAAGTTAAAGTATAGCCCTTCTAATTATTAAATAAGAGGCTGCCTCTTCTTATTTGCCCGCATCCTCCCATTTTGACGTCACTTCCGGTAAAATTCAATAACGTGGGCAAAATTTGCTTATATGAAAAGTAGCTCCCTGTATGTCTGTGGTAGTACTTACTCACTCACATGAAGTTTTTCATGTATCTTATTCATAGAAAATCTATACAGCCGGCCCTGTCCCTATAAGATTAAATGCCAAAGGCAGTGAACGATAGGACTGCGTGGCCAACGGAAAAATCAAATCTGTTCCGACAGAAAAATAACGATAAGCTCGAATACTTGGTATATTGAAATAGATAGACTGCATAGTGGTTGAGGTTTTTACGTAAAATCCAAGAAGAGGTTACTTAGAGTCTAAGCAGAGATCACGTAGGGTCTAAGAAGGGTCTAAGAATAGACCTAAAAATTGCTGACATCTAGAACCTCTTGCATTTTCAGTTTAAAATTGCAGTAGATAAGGTAACAATAATAATTAGACATTCACCCTAGATTTCATGAGGCCTGTCGAAACTGTATCCCTAAGTGTACATATTCTTGTCGAATAAAGACTATTATTATTATTGTCATCATTATTATTATTATGTACAGTTTTATGTTATGTATCTGCGTAAAATCTGAGTAAAAACGCCACATTGTACATTTTTTCTTTGAATATGTAACCTAGTCTTGTAATTGGGCTTAGGCTTGTCGGATATTACAACTGAAAACAAATAAATAAAATAAATGAAAGAAGTAGTGCGAAGTACATACAAAACATTTACAATTTTTAATGAACTAAAAAAATTAAAAACGCCCTCCAGCCTGCGAATGATTTACCCCGTATATATGCCCTTGTATCCGTATTCTTCGCGAGAAAAGCGCATAAAAATTTTTGATGCATTTCGAGTGGATCACTGTACTATTTTTTAAATATCTTCGGCTCTATCAGTGGTAGAAAGAAAACGGTCGTAAATGAATAAATAGACTATCGAACTGTTGGGGAATAGTTACATAAAAGCACATATAAATACAAATTTTTCGATTTCTCTTTACTAATAATACAAGACGTGGGATAACAATCATGCAATCTTTACGGAAATTGGAGAAATATGTATTTTTATGCTATAAATACGTGAGAAAATATCAAAGACAATTTTAATTTTTTCGACCTCAATTAGCCATTTTCAAAAAATATTAAAACGGGTACAATTTAATGAAAAATGATTATAGGGTGAACTTATTTTTAAAGTGTAGTTATTTATGCAATTTTTTGTGAGCCTATGTCAGAATCTGTTCATGAAGATAAAATGGCGTCATTTTAATTTTTTTTTAAAAATCACCTTTTTTAAAAAAATTTCATTTTCTGGCTGCAATACATCGTCCGCATTCTTTAATCATGGAAGACATCAATATTAGAATTGTTTAAAAATTACGAAAACACTTTCTGTATAAATGCTAACTTTTTATAAACTAGATGCTACAAAGACAGCATTACGAAGTGGAAGGGAAGCATGTGTTAGGGCAGTTTATGGATTTGACCCATCAACACAAATTGATTGAAATGTAATTATTTGAAAAAACGATTCGAGCCAAAAGAACTGTTGCATGTAATTTGTCTTTGCTTTCACCAATACTGATGCTCTATATCAGTACTCGTTAAGAGTTTATTTGTAAATTCAAACATGCCTTGGAAGGGACGATAAAAATCCAATGCATTTTGGTAAGAAAAAATCTAAAAATGGCTTAATGCCCATAACAAGTAATCAATCAGAAATGCCGAAAAGTTTGATAGAAAAAATTGAATGTTCTTGCAAAAAAGGTTGGAAAACAAATACGTGCTCATGCAAATCTAGAGATAGAAATTGTAGTACTCTACGTCGTTTCTGCAAAGGCATAAATTGTGCAAATGTGTCTAGTGAATTAATAGATGATGATACAGAAAACTATGCTGTTTTTGCAGATGACGAATCTGAATATATTGAAATGATCAGCGATGCTAATGAAGATTCTGTTTATCGTAGTACTGACTATTTTGATAGTGGGACCAGTAAAGATTATGCAAGTGAATCGGATACGCAAAATTGTGGATTCTAGCATGTACGAACCAGTTTGTGAAATAGAAGAAGATATTTATGATCTAATGATAAGTCAAAACACTGATTTAAATGACTCAAATTATCTATGTTTAGTTTTTTAGATGATTTTAAACATAAATGGTCATTAAACATAATCAAATGCAAATGCAAATTCCCTACAATGTTTAGAAGGATATATGTTTTTGTACTTATCTATGATGAGTCTTTAGTAAGAGTTTGAAATAATTACGAGTATTTTTGCTAGTAATATATTCATTTCCTCAATTCTATTTTAGATTACTCTTACATTGTAGGGAATTTGCATTTGCATTTGATTATGTTTTATGATTATACCTGTATTGGTAATTCTCCGAAATCTGTTTTGGATTATCCTGTTCGTTAGAACCATAAATAATTATTGCATAAATACGTATTACCTGGTAAGTGACTGTTTAGTTCATTTTCAACTTTGAAAGAAGTAGCACTGAAGAAGTATCCTTGTGTAGGATACAGAAACACGTGTCTGTGAAAGTTTTCAAAGTTTTTGGTAAGTGTCTTTGTCTTTAGTTGTTTTTTGGTTTTGTTGAACAGGATAATTTAAAATTAAAACTAACATTATTGTGACAGTTATCTGTACGTAATGTGCATATTTCTTTCTTATAATTCAATGTTGTTCGTGGCATGTAGCCAGCAAAGTATTTTGTTTAGAAGGATATATGTTTTTGTACTTATCTATGATGAGTCTTTAGTAAGAGTTTGAAATAATTACGAGTATTTTTGCTAGTAATATATTCATTTCCTCAATTCTAAATGGTCATTTATTATAGTGATTTTTCATTTTCGTCTTTAAATATTTCAAAATGAGTATGTTAAAGCTTACATTTACTTTTTATTTTATACGTATAGTAAACTAAAGTAAATATAATAATACATCTTACGAAAGTTGTTTTTATGTCCATTCGATAGCGCCAAACAAAGTTACGCTCTCCGATCAAAGAACTTATCCCTCTTTGATCGGAGGTTGCGCTTAAACGATTATCCTTTTCAAACAATTATTTTGACTATCATATAATCTTCATAATGTAATCACATTTTGTTCTATATAAAACATATATGAAAATCTGGCATAAAAGATAAGGCATATATGAAAAAATGTCAAAAAACGACATTTTAACTTGATGAACAGATTCTGATATCTGTTCACAAGAAGTGCATAAAAAGCCTACACTTTACAAAAATAATCCTATCAATATTTCCTATTAAATGGCAAGGAGTTTAATTTTCTCGAAAATGTTCAATTCTGGCCGTAAAAATACGGCCACGTATTTATGTTGTATTTAAAAATTCACAGTACGACAATAAGTTATGAAGTCAACGTATCTGTAGTATCAAATTGTGCTGATAAGAACTTTTCTTGCTTATGCTTATCTCATGTATCAAGTTTCATGTATTGTCATGTTTATGTTCGCACAGTAATGGCAAATTGCACATTTGCCTTTCTTTGTTCTACGTCTAGCTGACAAGACGGTTTTATATACACATCTTTATATTAAACTTTTAAACTTACAATTTTATATTTTTATTCAGAGTCATCGATGACTCAAATAAATATTTTTTAAAAACTTGTTGTCGAAACCACAAATATAACATTTATAGCATAAAAATAAATATTTTCTCCAATTTTTGTAAAGATCTGATGATGTTTATTCCACGTATTATATTATTAGTAAAAACAAAGATAAATCGATAAATTCGAATTTTTTTGAGGTTAGGATGTGCTTTTAATGTAACTATGCCTCAACAGTTCGACGGTCTATTCACTTACGAGTATTCTAATGTTGTCTCTTATTTTTCTACGACCAATAGTGCCGGAGATATTTAAAAAACAGTGTAGCGATGCAATCAAAATTCATCAAAAATGCACTTTTATGCGCTTTTCTCGCGAAGCGATTTTGCTAATTTTTCGGTTTTCGATTGATTTGCATGTGTTATAGGTTGTTTACATTTAAAATATAAATAGTCGTTGGACGCATATTTTGTTTGGGTTATGGATCCGTGAGAGGTACCTAAGAAATATAAACATGGACTGTTGGGAACTCATGAGAGGAGATACGAGGCATTCGCTGGTTAGACTGTCATATACACACACAAGTATTATAGATATTCTCAATATAGTTTATTCATATGCAGTATAATTAGTTTTGTTTATCAGTTTGGGGGTGTTTCACCCCTAACCTTATATTTCAGAAGTGGGGATGTGACCTTGTGATTAATATAGTGATTACAATGTTAATTATTTGAAAAGATAAAAAAATGAATTTCCCTGACAACGCCCCAAATTGTGGAGAACATAATTGGCTCGAGCATTACAGGTGTTACATAGTGCCGTAAGTACAGGTTCAATAATTATTATAAATAAATATAGAAAGCTGGGAAAACGGCACGTATAACTGAAGTTATATTGAGATGATAGACTCTCATTTGAATATGATCTGTCAGTAGATGACTGGTTATGAAAAAAATTATTATTTTGCTCGCTTTTATCTTTGGGACAAATAGAAAAGCTGACTAAAAAATGTGTTAAATTTTAGAAACTGTTAACGATGTGCTTCACAATAGGTTCCCCTAATAATAAAATAGGTTTATTTATGCAGTAGAGAATAAATAATGTACAAATATAATTTTTACAATGATTTAAATATACCTACATAAATTAACGAGCATATAAACTGCAAGCAGAACACTTTCTAGAGGGGATAGATTGTACAGTACAGTGCAATGCAACATTTAAATTGTGCATAGATGTCTATTTATTTATTATTTAGATACAACCACCGAACAAGTAACCAATTACAGGGTGGGGAACATTACAGCGAAGTTATATAAAACGGACACATTAAAATCGAATAGAACTATAGTGGAACAGCACAAAAAGTAAATGTTATATTTTATATTGTATTATAAATCAGGCTCTTTAATTGATTGAGTACTATAGTTGAACATATCAAGTTTATCTTGAAGTGGTTTAGTTAAAATTTCTATATATGAAATATAACGGGGAAAATTTAATAAATTAGTTTGGGGAGTAGAAAGACGAAATATTTCACAATTTTGTCTTGTTATACGAGGTATGTGTAAATTCAGTTACTCCAAAATATGAGGACAATCAAACATGTTATACATAGTTTTATAGAGAAAAATTATTGAATGTATATTTTTTTAGTTGGTAAACTTGGCACGTTAAATCTTTCCAACATGACGTTTTGGGAATATTCAGTATATGCATATATGTCCGCGTATATGAAAATAATTGTATATATAATTGCGTTATGTATGTATGTGTATGTACACATGTGAGTGCATATATGTATATATATGTACTAAATAATATCAAATAGTACATATTTGGTGTTGTATAAAAATGACATATTTAATTTATTTTGGGACTGATGATTTCATTCAAATGATGTTTACAAAAGAGTGAAAGAATTGACAGAGTTCGAAAAAAAAAAACTTAAAGTCAAGAATGACTGCTACACTCCCCAGTAGGAACAAGAGTACATTTACGGACACGTGTTTCGGGGTTATTGCTCCTCATCAGCGTTGGGTAGCTTAGAAAATGTTGTTATATGAGAAGCAAAACCGCCAAAGGCACGTACACAGTGCTCTACTCTTTACCTCCATAACTTATGAGCCTCAACGAGAGCAGCCAATACATATAGCCAATGTTTACAAATGAGGCATGATGAAAAAATAAACACAAAAACAAACTTATGTATCAAATAAATGATTTTGGTACTGATAGAATATATGTATGAAATATCTAGCCTCTGTTTAATTAAGATATACCTAATACAAAAATGATTTAATCATTTATTACCTTTTATTGTGATTCTGTTTGTTTATTTGATTTCGTATTTATTTCTGCATGTTACTTGTGAAGAAGTTAATTGTGTACGTAAGAACTAAATTTCTATGGTAGCCGAGAAATTCTATAATTTTAACCATAGAAGACGTTCTTGAAACAAATTCAAGTTTAACAATTAGGTAGTATTAATTATGAAACTATAAACTAAGCCATTTAGTATTTTTAATCAATTATAAATCGGCAAAAATAAATAAGTACGTGTTTTTGTGTTTTGTTGATTTAGGCAGTGATAGGCTTTGTAAGTAAAGTCGTAGCTGATAAAATAAAATTGAAACAAGTATCTTTCAGGTAGTTGAGAATTCATTGGTTTAACAGTTTTTGTTATGTATTACTGAAATTGACTATGTACTGTAAACATATCTCTTAATAGGGTCCCAACTCAAACCCAAGTTTATGTTATAATTATAAATACTCCACAGGATTTTATTAGTCTGACATACTTTTACCTAACACTATTCAGTTATTATTATAAAAACATACTCAAATGTACACAAAATACGAGGATACCGACAGATGAGACCTTAATTTAGGTAATTGTTATATTATAAACAGTACTAAGATAACTCCATTGTGGTATCATTTCCATACGAAATTGTGTAAACTTTGAAAACTTAGAATGGATTTAAAGGTCGATTTAGTTGTAATTTAAGTGACTTAGAAAAGGCAAACAATACGATGGTGCATATACAGTGTGTTGTGGGAAACTTATAGTCTATTATTATTTGAACAAAAATAAAAAAATAAATATATGCATGTGTATGTATACATATTATTTCAATATATATAAAAAAAAAGAAAATTTAATAAGAAAGTCACTATTGTTCTATTCTATTCAGGCTTCAAATCAGAGATAAAATAATAATAACAATGTCTTTATTCTCAGTAGAGTCCACGGTAGTTAACAAAACAGTGAAAAATAAAAATAAAATTACCGAAACAAGGCGAAGTTCACAATTAAATGCGCTCTACCACTTGACGTTAATAATAATTAAGTTATAAGTGGTGGAATAGCATTAGCTAAAATCCGCCAGGACATTAATATAAGACGATTAAATAAATAAATAAATTTAAAAAAATAAATGAATAAAAAAATATATATTTCTGGTTAACTGCTCGAAAAAAGAAAGAGGGGGAGCAATAAAAAATATGCCTAGACCCTGTTATTAAACAAGTTAGGCAATTTCAAAATTGACCATAGTGTTAATACTAATTAATGACAAAATAATAAACAGTTGTATATTATAATGAACATTTAATTTAATTTAAACCAGTCGTTAACTACCTGAAATACTGTTGTCAAAAGGGATATAATCTATCGGATAGGTATGGTGGATGGAACTATAAGACTACTACGTGTTGAGTATTATAGAGCAAGTGTAAAAATTTATCTAAATTAACTAAGCTGCGATCCACCAATTAGCTAGGTTAGTTATAGCTGTGGTATAATTAATAATTGAAGCAAAGATTGTCTACAACAGACTATAATGTGGAGGTGATAAAATTAAAAAAAAAAAAATAGGAAAAGGCTTTATTATGCAAAAAGAAAAGTAAAGAGATGAAAACTAGGTCAGTTTAATGGTGCCATTGACTGGATACTTCCGAGAGATAATCAATAGTAGAGTTGTAAAGTGATGCAATGACTATGTCTGTCATTTTAGACTTGAAATACCTTGGCTGAGATTAAATATATATGACTGATTTTCTGATATGCGTAAAATTGTTAAAATTTGTGTAAACGCTTGCCTAAATTGTTTATATTGGAAAACTCTGTCAGGAAGTAAGTCAGTAACATTCCATTGAAAAATGTCAGTGCCATAACATACGAATCATATAGATCATTTAGGCCTATTTGTTAAGCCGAGAAAAAAAAAATACTAAAATTTTCTGAAGGTGAACCTGTACAAAGCACAAAATGAAAGTATGTAACACGAAAAAGAAAATGTTCTTAATGTAATCCGAAACATCTGAGACGAATGAACAGTGTGAACACTTTAATCGCATTGGCAATATAGAAAATGATGATTGAGATTTACTAGTCAAACTGTAAAAAAGGGAATTCAGTGACACAATTTACAAAATCATGGGCTAGACGCCTACTGAATTACTGTTTTCATATAAGCCACACAGCGATACAATAACAGATGTAACATAGTAGTTTGTCTGAAATACGTGAGGTTGTTTATAATTAAAATTCAGAGGTAAAACATTGTCCGTGCAATACGCATGATGAGAATACTATGATGTATTCGAAGGTCCGTGCAATACGCATGATGAGAATACTATGATGTATTCGAAGGTCCGTGCAATACGCATGATGAGAATACTATGATGTATTCGAAGGTCCGTGCAATAGGCATGATGAGAATATTGCGATGTATTCGAAGGTCCGTGTAATAGACATGATGAGAATATTTTGATGTATTCGAAGGTCCGTGCAATAGGCATGATGAGAATATTGCGATGTATTCGAAGGTCCGTGTAATAGACATGATGAGAATATTTTGATGTATTCGAAGGTCCGTGCAATAGGCACGATGAGAATATTGTGATGTATTCGAAAGTCCGTGCAATAGGTACGATGAGAATACTAATGTATTCGAAGAAGCCATATGGTAGAATTTGCATAATGCTTGTAGATATATACTTGAGAGGTCATGTGATGAGGAAATATACGTTTGTGTGTGTGTGTGTGTGTGTATATATGTGTATATGTGTAAATACATTGTATACATGTATATATGTGTATATATAGCTGAATTGTGTATGTATTCGAACCCCTGTCGACCTAGGTTGATGGGATGAGATCACGTGGTGTGCCCAGTGATCGAACTGGTAATGAAGTTCCATGATTAATTGATCACATGACCGAATAACAGCATGAGAATGATTTGCTTGGTATTAACTTTATTTCTTTAGATTTGCTTTGCGTTTTGAATACATAGATGCCTGTTATATTTTGTACAGCTAAATACCTAATGTAACGCATAACTAATTATTTGCTGTAACACTTTTGTTCTTAAGTATTATTTATACGTACTGGATGTTTTTAGGATGAGTATAATTTGATTGGGGACAATCAATTGGAGCAGGATGGCCGAATGTTATAGGTTGTTTACATTTAAAATATAAATAGTCGTTGGACGCATATTTTGTTTGGGTTATGGATCCGTGAGAGGTACCTAAGAAATATAAACATGGACTGTTGGGAACTCATGAGAGGAGATACGAGGCATTCGCTGGTTAGACTGTCATATACACACACAAGTATTATAGATATTCTCAATATAGTTTATTCATATGCAGTATAATTAGTTTTGTTTATCAGTTTGGGGGTGTTTCACCCCTAACCTTATACATGAATAAATGAAATAACAAAAAATCTGTTTTCCGACTACATGACTTTTAAATAGTAATTTCCCTCTACTATACACAAAGAATGTCCTTGATATATTTTAAAAGTGTCACATCATTAATTTGTGCAATAGAGTGCCTACTGCAGCATAATTAAATACTATTTAATATATTTTAATAGAGTCAACGAAAATATATACAGAAATACAGTTAGATACTAAGCTAAATTTTCCATGTAATAACTCCCTAGACATAGTAATGAATGGGTTAATAAATAATACAAAATAGACAGGGTAAACATCTAAGGATTTAATGGAGGAATCCTGCCTGATTCATTTTCTTAATAATTCAGTGGTTATGCTTCCTTCCTTGCACCATCTCACTTCACTTAATATTTACCAGATAATTAGCCTTGTATGTGTCAAGTACAGGCACACACCATGCAGTAAACTCACGCCACTTTAATAAACACTTCAGATGTTTAGAAGCTATTTGACAATAATTTATTTAACACACGCGATGGGTGATCAGATGTTAAATAGTAAGACAACACAAGACATATTTTGTAACACAATTAATCAAATGTGTTATTCTCTTGCTCTGAATCTAAATATCTGTGAACATTTAACAATTTTACACGCATCTTTATGTTAATCTAATCTTTATATATTTACTGTCAATTTATCTACTTTTCTATATAGATTAGAAAGATTTAGAGTTACTTTTATTCACAAGGTAAGGCAAAAACTGCAATAACATTTTCATTAAACATTTAGAGATGAAAACCAGAAAAATTGCATTAATTAAGGTATCGGGTGGTGGGGGAACTGAACTATGTCGTCGTCAAAATGGCTACCACGACATAGTAATACTAATACATTTTCATCATAAATTCTCACTGATTTAAGCCAGAACAGATATAATTTTTTTCAATTCTAAGGAAATTATAAGAAATATTTGTTTATGTTTTTTATTTGTTACACGAGAAACGAAATTATATTTTTTATTACTCTGGTCAGATTTTCATTATCAAATAAATGCATTAGTTTATATGGGTAAAGAAATTACAAAAACGTATTACGACGATAGCAACGGTATTACTAAAGAGAATCTACTCTAAAATAACACGTTTTAAAACAATATGTGTCGAATATGTGATAGCAGTTGCAACTCATTGTGGCCTCCTCAGTAAGAGATACAGTAATGCGAGAGTCTACTCAGGGCTACTTACCGTTAGAAATATGGCAACCATGCATGTTTATAGAATCGCAGGCAATTCCAATGCATAGAAAAGTTACAAAAATCTCGGATTTGTTAATTATTCTAAACCCATCAAATGTATGGAATAAGATGTTGGTAAAATTAATTTTCAATCTAAATAATTTATTATTATCTTCCCAGCCATATTAGAAATATGGCAACCATGCATGTTTATAGAATCGCAGGCAATTCCAATGCATAGAAAAGTTACAAAAATCTCGGATTTATTAATTATTCTAAACCCATCAAATGTATGGAATAAGATGTTGGTAAAATTAATTTTCAATATAAATAATTTATTATTATCTTCCCAGCATATAGGGAAGTTATTGTATTAGGCCAGAAAATAGAAATCAATAAGTTCAACATATTTTTATGTTTGAAATATTATATATTTTTATAGATTTTTTATCAAATATCATCTCATACTCCTTTATAATACTAAAGAAAAAGTAAGAACACAGTAAATAATCAATATTAATAATTAAAAGAGGATGAATTGAATTGTTTAGGCTGTTACACCTAGAATTGATATAAATTATCAATAAAATGGAATAAAATAAAATTGTAAAAAAAATGCCTACTTTTCTACGTTATTATTATTATTATTGATTATATCATGCTGGGAAGTTGGCCATGTGAACCTCAAGAACCGTACTTGGTTACAAATGCTACCCTTGGGACTATTTGAAATCAGCTTATTTTTAATAATTCTCATCGTGATGTGAGGTTATGCAGCAGTCACTTCAAAAACACGGTTAAGCATCCACTATTTACATCGGAACTACCAACCTACGAGACACTTTCGATCGACAACGTTGTTGATGTTCACACGTGAAGAGTTTCAATAGAAACGAACCACTCATTTACAAGATATCGATTTCTTTCATGCTCAACTTTTCATAGTCTGAAAGTTGACTATGTCAAAGCTAAGGCACTGGATCAGTTCCCCCACTTTATCCACTAACATCATCACACCGGTACAATCTTAATTAAAACCTTTTACCGTACCTAAAATATCAAAAACTTGTATACGCCATTTACTAGAATTTACAAACAAATAAGCTAATATCATAATAAAATACTCTACAATTAATATAAAACAGTGCATACTACTTGCCTCTGGAGACCGCTCTGCATAAAGAATATCATCTGATCTCAATATTGAGTATTCCAACAGGCAATTTAGCCTATGGTAGAAATTTTAAATAAAAAATGTAACTCTAACGGAAGTTATCCTGTTTAGAAGAAATTGATCCGCACACATATATTCACATATACAGACAACTTTATCTTTTATTCTATATTTGATTTCAGTGGGTAGTGAAAGAACTTTTATACAAAGGTCTTTCTTCTACGATGATTCTTAAAATTGTTGTCCGGTTATAATGATCCTACTTGATTGAATCAAATAGGTATAATAAGAGCAGCTTTCACCATTTGCATTATGGAGAAAGCACTAAGCCTTGAAAATAAAATGTATCGATAGATTTATTACCTGAATTTTAATCTTTTCTACCCTAGTTCTAGTATAGAAAAAAGTCCTGCTTTAATATCATATTGCATACATAGCGTTATTTGAGTAGGTATTTAGTCAATCTAGAAGTCACGACAAAAACAAAATTTAGTAAATTTATTATTTTATTAAAACAGATAATAGGCCGCTGGGAAACATAAATAGTTGGATACAGGTGACATTGTAAAAGATAAAACTAAGATATAGTAAGTTACACAACAAAGTTGTTCCTTCTTTTGTCTGTTTATTCTAAGATGTTCCAACTTCGACACCCCGTAAGAACGACATCAGTAATCAAACTCCAAAGCTTTCAATCTGCTCTCGCTCTTACTGTTTATCTCCCAGATTTCTAACCTATTTTGCATATAATGGTTTCTACATAGCTTTAGAGATAATCTTTTTATTTCATTGTTTATTTTTACTCCAGAACACTGAAATAAGCAATTCCGTTGTTCTCTTGTCTTGTTTAACTTTGATATTGACAGCATCGGAATTTGTGCCATTCTGGAATATTATACAGTGCGAATGAAAATAGTTTCCTTTGATCCAAGTCATGTGATTTTATTGGGAAAACACAACGTAAGTACTTATTTTTTTATGTGTTGGGAGTTAAGATGCTAGTCAGGCTACATTACTTTTATTAGACGGTTGAGATACCAGTTTACTTGTTAAACTGGCTACAATATTTCGAAAGCAGACGTAAAGGCTCTTTCGTAGTTTCACTACATTACCAAACCTAATGAATTAAGAATTACTATTGTTTTCTTAAATGTTTTCTTAACCGCTTTTCAAATCAGCGAGGTAACTGCTTGAAAATCCAGAATAATTTTGTGTCAAGTAAAGAGAAACGATGCCCTACAGATTATAGTAGAGTCCGAACCACATCTTGGGGATGGATAATTTTATAACTAACATTATTCCGCGGTGACCAGGGATTGAACCTGCTTCGCTAGGTATGTCAGTATCCAAGCTAGACGCGCTAAACCATCATCATCATAACAAATTTATTTAGTTCCTTTAATACAGTAAATTGCCTCCCCGGATTGAGACCCGGAGTCAACCGTACAATCACGTCGCGCAGCGCCGTGGTGTTAGTGCGGTTGAACGAATCGCGACCGGTGCGGCTCAATAAAACTAATATTTAAAGGTTAAAACTCCTGCCGCCTGTGGCGGCTTAAAATTAACATTAACATTGTTTTGCCTACACAGTAAGCTTAAAATTAAAATATTCCACTTAAAGCGTTTGGTCGCGCACTCTTTCACATTTTAGAATTTGGATTGCTGAGAGAGGAAAAAACTCAATGAAAAAACCCGTTCGAGGCAATTGTGCCCCAACAGTTTGCTCGCCGTTGGGAAGTTGTGGTTGTGGAAAGGAAATTTAAGTTCTTAAGGGGTTGTAATTTTTATAAGTTTCTCGGTCAAGAAGGAATTTTTAAGAAAAACTGACAAAATAACAAAAATTACAAAAATACAAACAGAGTGCAAACAGTTAGAGATAGGAAAGGGATAGGTACAGAATAAAATTATGGTGATGAAAGTGTGTGATAGTGAGAAGTTTTGGTAGAAAGACGCGCTAAACCACTGAGCTACCGTCCCCTTTATGTGTTTTCATGAGAATTCCAAGAGTTTCAATATAGACGAACCATTTACTGACAAGATATCGATATCTTTCGTGCTCAACTAGAGAATAACAGAACTTATAAGTACATATTAATTTGTTGTTAGACCTAACATTACATAGAAAAAAAATCTAATTCACATTGTTTAATGTGGCTTTCAAACAATTTGGTTATTATTGCATGTTAAAATGGCCGGTTTTGTGTTTTGTTTTGTGATTTTTTATTATTGGTGTAATACAACTAGATAATTTCAAATTGGTGTCTTTGATATACATATTTATGGTAAGTAAATGAGCATATTATTTTTTAGTTTTGACATAAGCTAGATGCTCTAGGCAGTTTAGTTTCGTTGCGTATACCTTCGTGTACCATGAAACAAAACTACATCTTGTACCTTGGAAGAATCTGTTGAGGTAAAGAATGCTACAAACTGGCTGTTTTTTTATAGGTTTGCAATGGGACAATGTTGGATGCTAGTGTTATAATGAGAATGTCAAGTGAGAAATTAAATTTATTTTAGAATTTTTGATCTGCTAGCATAACCAGAAGTCAGTATATCGAAAGAATGCAAAGATTTCATTAATATTTTCATTCTATTCCTTTCGCCTGGGCGACAGTCCGCTAACACGCAACATAACCCAAATCAGAATGCTTAATGCTCCATTCCAGATAAAACACCCCCTACCATACCAGGCGTTGCCTATCTTCCGGCAACCTCTATAGCCAAACCTTTACTAATCACCACTTTCTCGAATCCTACACTATATCTTTCAAATCTATTCTGTTCTATCCCTCTTCTCTTCCTTTAATTGTTTTCATTTTTGTCTTTTTTGTTCTTTTGTCATTTTTGTTAGAAATTCCCTTTAGACCAACAAATTTAGGAAATCTAAATATTTAAAAAAATAATAAACTTCTACTTCCATACTCTCCCTAACGGCGGGCAGACCGTTGGGAAATCAATTGTCTCGAACGGGTTTTTTCGTTGAGTTTTTCCCGTATCAACAGCCAACATCAGTAGTGCGGTAGTGATGGTTTTAAAATTAGTTCTTAATTATCTTAATGTTTAATTTAAAACAATGTTCAATTTTAATGTTAATTTTAAGCTGTCACAGATGGCAGGTCTTTTAGCGTTTGTTTTTTTTTGTTGTTCCATTATATTAAACCGAACCGGTCGTGATCCGTCCAACCTAACGTCCGCCACGACGTCACGCGCCTTGGTTGTCTGGTTGGCTCCGGCTTGCGGTCCGAGGAGGCAATGTTTGTACCCTTTTAATATATAATAAATCTGTTAAAGTAAAAAAAAAAGTAAGTAAGGCGAGAACTCAATCGGCGAAGTTAAGTAACGCCGGGAGAGTCCGTCACTTAGATGAGTGAGCGTATCTCATGTCGCCGTCCTGGTTAAGTGGTGGAATAACATTAGCTAAGCTTCGCCAGGACGATATACTAAATAAGAAGTTAAAAAAATGGTAGATGTAACTTATTAATTTGGCGAGTATTTATATGGTAATAATTACTATTAGTCATAATTTATATTTATTAATGAACTAATGAACAAATAAACAAATTTTAAGAAAATATAAACTATATAGGGTAAGTATTTTGAGATTCTTAAAGGTATCTCTGCATGTATGCGTACTGGATACGCCAGCAGTACATCGTAAAATTCGTTTTTGGGCCACAAATACGTCATGTGAAATGGTAGAGTCCCACCAAAAGCAGATTCCGTATCTTAGTCGGCTTTCTGCCTGAGCATAGTATAATGTAACTAACTGATCCTTTGTAAAAATAGATTTTAGGCTTGCAAATAAAAAATAAGTGAAAGAAATTTCAAAGATAAAAATATACATTGTGTTTTCTAGTTTAAACCCGGTTCAATGTACAGCCCTAGAAATTTAAAGTGTTTTCGTTAGCTTGAATGCAAAATGCATCTGTATTATTAATAGATAAATTGATGTTAGATGTCTTGTTTCGATATGAATGAAATTTGCTCAGTTGCACTTTGTCCTTATTAAAATATAGGGAAATATTATTGAACCGGTTTATTAAGTGTTTCATAACAGTCGCCACTGTCTCTGAGAGAGTCTGGCAGATATATTTCAGGTTCTATATCATGTACATCTTATTTCACTCTGCGCCTAGTCACAAACGTCAGTAACATTTTACTCCAAAATTGTAATAAAATATAGTTTATATAAGTCTTGACTGTTTACTCGTTTCTGATGATCGTCCTGTATGACAAATATGATACGATTTCAATGAACTATTCCACCATGCTATTTTATATACAGTGTGTCCAAGTAAGTCAGCACCATATGGGAAACTTTTTTATTATTGGTTTTATGAAAAAAAGTTATTCTTGATGAAAAGTTTTGCATGGCCTAAAACCAAAAATGAAATAATCAGATATCAATTTTTTGCAGTTGTATACGAGGTTTGTCGAAAAACGTAAATTTTGCTCAAGAGTAAAGTACCTTTATTTATTACAATATCGACAATCGTTATTAATAAAAGTTGATCCTAATTGAAAACTACGGTCAGATGTCTAATATTATCCATCCACCATAAAAGAACAGATTTTGTTTATGAATGTTATTTATTAGTTAAGTTATCTTCTGTTTAACTTTTCATTTGTAAAATAAATTATTATGATACGCATGCATGAATTATTCAAATGCAATGGCAAATTGTTACATTACTTACCAGTGAACCGAAAAGTTATCATGTTTTTCAACACAATAAATGTTTTATGATTTGCAAAATTAAATTATGTATAATTTATACCCAAAAATTATTAAAGGTACTTTACTCTCGAGCAAAATTTACATTTTTCGACAACCCTCGTATACGACTGCAAAAAATTGATATCTGATTATTTCATTTTGGGTTTTAGGCCATGCAAAACTTTTCATCAAGAACAACTTTTTTTCATAAAACCAATAATAAAAAAGTTTCCCATATGGTGCCGACTCAGTTGGACACACTGTATGTTCCAACTTTGAAAGAAACAATTTTAGGTTAGAAGTTATCATATTAAATAGATATACTCATTCGGCAACGCTCGACTGTAAATCTAGTTTGTTTCATAAGGGTGTTATCAATTACACCTTAATAGTATTTTGAAGCAATTTGATATACATATATATTTTATTCTCGGAAAATTATTTTCGAACCTGACAAACGCCCTGTATATTATACAGCTTTGATATCTTGTATATCTGTGTATATTTATGTGCATAATGAAAAACCGTTGGATTTAAATACGCGCGAGACTTTCTAATTTATCATTTCGCAGCGGTAAAGTTGAGATAAGAACTTACTAATTTACAATGCAGTTTAAGTCGAACGAATCTTGAGATTTTCTTTAAATCGCAGCGGCTTATCTGTATAATCTTGCAAGCTGTTTAGTTTAGATTATCTCTCAATGACTTTTATAAAATTTACGCACATGAATTTATAATAAATAATCATTTATTGCATAAGATTTGTAGAATCATCAGTTGATGCTTCATAATATGGGGTAGGATGTGCCAAATTATTTCATTGATCCTTAAAGCCATACAGAGGCATTTCTTAAAAATTGTATTAAAAATACTTAGTTTCAGCTAAATGATTTATTATTATTATTATTTGTACGAGGTGGGGTATTTTAGCAGTACTCAATTCAACGAGAAAGGAAATAAAGACAGTATTGATCATTTATGACATTTCCAGTTAATAATTGGTAATATGGTAACAAATTCTCTCAAAATTCTAAAAAGAAAATCCAGATCTGTATCAAAGAAAAGTTGTTAAGTAGTCGAAGAAACAAACGCGGCATAAAAGTAAATAACACCTTACTAACAGTAATGAAAAATACCAACTAAAATGTAGTTTTGTTACCTGGTAACTTTCAAAACAACGCTAACACAATGCAAAAGTAATGAAACAACATTTTGAATGCGATCCGGCTTTCATTGTTTGTTTACGTTTTTATCAAAAACTGTTCACTTTATAAACGTGAAACAAGAGTGCTCTTTTCGTAAAGAAATTTCTGAAAAATCTTGAACACTGCATTAATGGCCTTCAAATTGTAAGAACATTGTGATTACAGCTTCGATACCTTGTTCATCTTTGTATTTTTGTGTGTTTAATCAAAAGCCTTGGTGGCGCTTTGCTCTAAAATTATAATAAAGCATAGTTTTATTGAACAAGGTAGTTTTTACATCTCTGGTAATCATTCTTTTCATTAAATGAAATACGTAATAAAAAATCATCTTGCTTATAAGTTCGACATGTTTTAGCAAAAAGTGTATTGGAATTATTGAAATTAGTATTTATCATCTTACCTTTATACATGTAGTGCATACATGTAGTACAATATTTCTTAGACCTTCATCAGTACCTATAAAGAAAAATATTACAATTTTCAGAATACTTGTATTGTATAACTGCTTTCTTACTCATTCTAACAGATGTTGACATTTTCATATAATACAGTTTTAAGGATAAATCAAGGCTTTTCCATTAACAAAAATGAGTGACATCGTACGTAATTCTATTTATCTTCCACAATGTCACAGAACTTCCTAAATCTGTCTCTTTAAACGATGTAACTAATGTAAAGAATATAGCTTTAAGTTCTTATTAATTAGTACAAATTGTGTAACAAGCTACGTTTACTCTTTGCAGTGGATATGAAAGAGTAGATTACTTATTTAATATTTCAAGACAAACAACGTACGGTTAGTATGATATGAAAATATATATATAAAAAAATGTATTGTTATATTTACCAGAATGTTCACCTTCTTCAATTAAATGAAACAGTGTTATTTATTGTTATCATTTTAAAATACACTAAAACTAAAATAAAAATACATGCTTGTTTCCATGTCTTTACATCTATCTACGTAAAATTTAGTTTGCTTATTTAACTCCTTATGCTTATGCTAACCAACTTTCCTCACAAAAAACATTTAGAATGCGTTACGATTACCTGAGTAAAGAAACAAGAATCCAGCGCATTTTTTATAATCCATCTTATTGAAGATACATTGTGTCCATTATTTTCTGACACATTCTGTAGACCGTCTGAAGAAAATCCTATAATAACTGTCATTTTACACATTATGCTTTTTCAGAAATACAATCCCACTGTCATAAATTGATTTTCTGAAAATTTTTAGAATGAAGTAATTGTTAATACTGCAGGAGAATTCCATTAGCCGATGATAATCCTCTTTAGGTTGGCAATATTTTTGCTAACCTGTCAATATTCTGGCCTCAAAATTTCTTACTTAGAAAAAGTGAGGATTATGATATTATTATACAGATCTTCTCACGGACTATCACAGACTCTATACCCGCATCCCGGATGCATCAATACGGCACCTATTTGCCTCCATAGTGATCCATATCCATCAAATAAATTAGTAACTCTAATAAATATATGTGTTTTGTAATATTTATGTCGTTTCAAACTTTGCACAGCTGGAAAGTAGCTAATCTTGGCATCCTTGTTCTATATCAAGCCCGATATTGACACCTGTCGGTATTATCCACAAGATCTCCAAGTAATACGATCCTGCTTACTACGTCACAGTCACCTTTCCTTAGCACGTTTGTGTGATATTAATGTGCCCGGTCGACAATAATAATCTTCAATTTGCCATTATTTATACTTAAACCGTACTCAGAGCTTATTGTTGGTAGGTTGACAGACAGAACCATGATCTTATCCTATTTTGCTGTAACTAAAGTGATATCATCCACAAATCTGGTATTACTTCCGCCTAGAGCTACGCTACCATCCTGCAACACACTTTACATCAGATACATACTAATGAAGATTGTAGTTAAAGCATAGCCTGCCTATCTACCTTGTCAACTGTACATGTGTTGGAGCCAGTTCTGTCGACTTGCACTAAAGTAGATACTTCATACAGTCGACGAATAATGGATAATCTGTTTCCAATACATAGTCCAAAGCGGGTCTCACTGCACAATGCCAGAAGTCTTACGATAGTCTATGAAGGGGAGGTAGTGAGGCACATAATATTCCTTTGCCCTGTGGTTAAGTTGTTGTAAATTCAGAATCTGTATATTTTTTTAAAAGACACACAGTGTACAACATTATACATTCAGATTCACGGTCACCGAACATGACACATGAAAGATAAGAAAAGAATCTAGTCAATAAGAAAGTCATTAAAAAATTAATGTAAAAAATAAGTGGGTGCCTGCCTGAGGAATCACTACTTTCATATACAGATTTTCCTCCAAGTTTCTTTAAACGGAAACTTCTTGACTATATTTGCACTTTAGTATGCGGAAATAATTGGTCATGGAATTTTTATAATATTTGGGGCAGATGTCATAAAAATTTTTAGGGAAGTTGCAATTTAGCAAGCTTCGTTAGGACATTGAAAATGAACTGGGCTAACTTTCAAGCCCAGTATGATATTTACAAAATCTACAAAATGTACAGGGGAGAGAAACAAAGAAAAACTTTAGAAACTTTCAAGCTATTATTAAGCTGAGGATAAAAAAAATTAAAAAGTTACACAACTCAAAATAATTGTAATAGGTGTTACATTAATATTCCACAACAAAATTGGTTTCGTAAAAATACGGGAACATGAATCTAGGTATCAAAATTTATCAAATACACAAGTTTTGCAAAAACGATGCTAGGCGTCGGTCATCGTCGAGATGTGAAAACGCAAGAATATGAATTTAGGTATCGAAATTAGCCAAATACACAAATTTTACAATATCGACGCTGGGCGTCGGTCGGCATCGAGACGTAGAAATTCAAAAACATGAATTTAGATATTAAAATTGATGAGCTACACAAGTATTACTGAAACGGCGTAAGGCGTGGGTCGGCGTCGAGACGTAAAAATACAATGTGAACCTAGGTATCAAAATTTATCAAATACACAAGTTTTACTAAATCGATGCTAGATGCCGGTCGACTTCGAGAAGCAAAAATGCAAGAACATAAATTGAGGTATCAGAATTGATCAAATACACAAGTTTAACAACATCGAGGCTAGGCGCCGGTCGGCGTCGAGACGTAAAAATGCAAGAACATAAATTTAGATATCAAAATTAATTAAATACAGGTTTTACAGAAACGACGCAAGGCCTCGGTCGGCTTCGAGAAGTAAAGATACAAGAATATGAATAAAGGTATCAAAATTTATCAAATACACAAGTTTCACAAAACCGACGCTAGGCGTCGGTCGGCATCGAGACCCCAAAATGCAGGAACGTGCATTTAGATGACAAAATTTATCAAATACACAAGTTTTACAGAAACGAAGACATCGGTCGGCGCGGCGGTGAGACGTAAAAATTCAAGAATATGATTCTAGGTATCAAAATTTATTAAATTCAAAATTAAATTTGGATATTTCAAAAAGTGAGTTTCAAGTAAGTATCGCAAATTTATTTCATCAACTACTTTATTAATGGAGTGGTGGTGGTGGGAGGGAGTTGAAAAATGTTATAAAGAAATCTGAGCGCTTGGCTTCTATTATAATCATCAAACCTCAAGTTTATGTACTCTACAGAGCTTGCTTTACTCATTTTCCACTATTTACCTATACTTACATCCCCACTCCTTCAACGGAATCATCTCAAAATATAGTGTAGTTCCAGATGTCGTCATGATACATACGTGTACCACATTTCAAGTGAATATCTCGATTTTATTTTATCAACCCATTTAAAGTGGAGTAAGGGTGGTGGGGGGTTAAAAAAATATTGTAAATAATCTGAGGTCTTGGCCTTTATTACATACACCGAATTTCAAGTTTCTGTACTCTTACCAGCTTGTTTTACTTATTTCCTCCTTTTTACCGCTCTTTAGCCCCCAGCCCTTCAACGGATATGTTCAAAAACAATCCAGTTCCAGATCTCGTTGCAGTATATACGTGTACAAAATTTCAAGTCAATATCTTAAACCGTTCTGGAAAAAACGTGCGGACAAAAAAAAGTTACAGAAAGACAGACAGACAGACTCAAAGAATTTTGTGTTCCTCAAATTTAAAATCTCGATGTTTCATGACATTCTAAACTCGTTTCAAGAAAAAAAATGTTTGAAATTTTTTTTACGATTACAGTACTTCCAATCCAAGTGAATGTGGAAGTAATTATCAAATAAAATTTTATCTAATGGTCAATTAATTTGGCATCAATACTTCAGGTTGACATTGATGTAGATTTATAATAATAATTCATTTGGTTACGTTCTGTTTACAAAGACTTCAATGCTAATGTTTCGTCCGCATTAGCAATAATAAATATACACCTATTTATCTAGTTGTTTAGTTTACTTTCGCGCGTTACATTTTAAATTCTCTTCCGTTGAATGGTATTGTCAGGGTTTTTTGTGACTTCTTACGGCCATGCGCCTCACGCAAAAGGAAGTCAGATTGCTACCACACGTTCGTGGACGCATATATAGTATCACTCGCCGCTATCATTAATTGAATTTTATATTGTGTATTTTGCTACAAATTTGTTACACGTTTCGCAAATTTGCCGATCTTAAGTGTGTTCAACGTGCCTGCCAGCAACGTGGTCCAGTCCAGGTGGTGTGAGAGCTCTCCCCCCAAAACCACCCCAACATCAAGACATCAAGGAGACCAAGGCGGGCCTTTAATAAGGTAAGAAGTTTGCGAAGTTTCTCTGTTTTTACCATTCAAACGCAATCAATTACAGTCCAAATCCGGGCACTCATTCGAGCTGCCATTTTTTGAGTTAATACCGCACATTTTTTTGGCCCTTCGACCAACGGATAGGTTTTTTGTTGTTTAAATAATTTTAGTAGTTAGTAGTTTTAGTAGTAATAGCTTAGTAGTATTACATTTAATGCATTAAAGTAAAATTAATTTAGTTTGCCTATTGAATTTAAGTGTTTTCTGATCCTTTCTACATTATTATCGTGTCTTAAATTCATCTAAGTGTGTATATTTATTATTAGGTCATATTATTTCATATAAATTTAGTTTCTGCCATATTGATTTGGTATTCCTTATCAGTTAAAGATAATATAGAACCACGGGAGCCGTTTAAGGGTTTTTTCAGCTTGACTAGCGCACGCACTTCATTAATTGGTAGCTGCGTGGATTAACTGAGAAAGGAGTGGTGATCATTTGGATTAGAGTCTCGCTGGTACACATAGTTAAATTTTGTCGATTGACATTTAATACACTGAGATTTATTGTTTCCTACGCGAAATCATTCACATTCAATATGTCAACATCAACTACAGATAAGGTTAAAAGGTGTAAGGCTTTTCGTTCTATAGAACTAAACAAAATTCATGAATTATATGAAGTAGCACAAACCGCTGTGGATGATCGAAACATTCGCACTCTGTTTAAATTACGTTTTCTCGAAATCGATCATATCAAAGAGGAGTTCACTAAGCAACACTATGCATTGCTTGCCTTACTAGTTACTAGTGAGGACGCCACCGTAAAGGACGAAGACGCTATACGTAAAACTTTTGATAAAGAATATTTCGCAATCAGAACAATTTACACAGATATTTTTGAAAGTATTTCCGATGACACACAAGACTTGGATATGCCACAAGTGCAAAATTCAAATATAAAACTCCCGCAAGTCGAATTAATAAAATTTAATGGGAACATTAAATTATTTCCAACTTTCATGGATATGTTTAACGCTTTAGTTCATGAAAATCGAAGTCTTAAAAATATTGAAAAGTTTAATTACTTGATTTCTTCTTTAAACGGACCTCCTCTTTCATTAGTTAAATGTTTGCCCATGACTGCAAGCAATTATGAAACTGCATACAATAGTTTAGTAAACAGATATTCAAACAAAAGGTTGTTAGCTGTTGCCTATTGGACGGAAATTGAAAATAGTACAAAAGTAACGACTGAAAATCCGTTTGCGCTTCGACGAGTTTTAGATATATTTTCGGAAAATTTGGCTGCATTAAAAATTTTAGAATTCCCTGTTTACCAGTGGGATTTTATTTTAGTAAATATGTTGTTGAAACGTTTAGATTCGTCCACTGTTACACGTTTTGAAATGCATCATGGTTCTCTACAAATTCCAACTTACTCTGAACTTGTAAATTTTTTAAATAAACATTGTATAGCTTTAGATAATTTAACGTTTGAAACACAGACAGCTAAAAATAAGAAAGTTGATTTTAAACAAAAATCACAAAATCGTAACACGCTTAGTTCTTCATTTTTTGTAAAAACCAATAATTTGACTTGTAGTTTATGTAAAGATAGTCACATGCTTTACAAATGTCCTGTATTTGCTACAAAAACTTCATTCGAACGTTTCCAATTTGTAAAAAATTCTCGTCTGTGTCTCAATTGTTTAAGTGATATGCACATGATTAAAAATTGTAGGTCACCATCTTCATGTCGCCAATGTAAACAAAAGCACCATACTTTATTGCATTTTGATAAAAGTAACTTGCCGTCTACACAAGTTGAACCTGTTACGGAGGCGCCTGCAGTTGCGTCAACCTCGGAGTCTGTCAATTCTCTTACCGGGTTATTACCAAAAAAAACTAGTGTTTTACTTGCAACTGCACTCATGGAAGTTTTGGATAGCCATGGTAATTATCAAAAGGTTAGAGCGCTTATAGATTCTGGATCGCAAGTTTCCTTTATAACACAAAAATGTGTAAATCGCTTGGGAATATCTCGTTATAATTTGTCGCTATCGGTACAGGGCTTAGGTCAAATGGAAACTGCAACGAATTCGGGAGGAGTAACTATTTGTTTGCGCCCCCTCGGACAGCTGTCGCCTATGTTGAATGTCGACGCGGTTATTTTACCAAAAATTTGTAGTGAATTGCCGATGTCGCATGTATCTACTGAAACGTGGTCTCACATAAAAAATTTACGTTTAGCCGATCCACATTTTCATAGTCCTGGAGCTATTGACGTATTGTTAGGCGCTGATATTTTTCCTCAAATATTACTTAATGGTCGGTTAACTGGAAATGTAAATGAACCGATTGCTTTAAATACGATTTTCGGCTATATTTTGCTAGGTAAGATAGAGAGTTCTGTTTTACCACCGGTCCAATCTTTATTTTGCACCGCTGAAACCATTTCTTTAGACAAAACGCTTAAAAAATTCTGGGAACTTGAAACTGTACCTCACATAGAAACAGTGTCCCCAGATGATCGCACTTGTGAACAATATTTTTTAGATACTTTTTCTAGGAACGATGGTGGTCGATTTGTAGTATCGCTTCCATTTAGACAAAATAATCCTACATTTAAGGATACGCGCTCGCTTGCTCTAAATCGATTTTTGTCTTTAGAACGCCGCTTAGTTCGAAATTCTGCTCTTTATAAAGAATATTCGGACTTTATGAAAGAATATTTAGACTTAGGACATATGGAGCCTGTTTCTGAATACGTTGTAACGCCTCATACTTATTATATTCCACATCACTGTGTGTTAAAACCTGAAAGTTCGACTACAAAACTGAGGGTAGTATTTAACGCTTCTGCTAAATCGCCTAGTGGATTTTCCCTTAATGATACTTTATTAGTAGGACCTAAATTACAGACAAATATAATAACTATTTTGTTGAATTTTAGATTACATCGCTTTGTTTTTACTGCCGATATCAAACAGATGTATCGACAAATTTTGATTAACTCTGATCACAAAGATTATCAAAGAATTTTGTGGCGCTTTTCTCCTGTCGAACCTTTGCAAGACTTTAGATTAAATACTGTTACATATGGTGTTACCTCTGCTCCATATCTCGCGATTCGAACACTTCTCCAATTAGCAAAGGAGGAAGAATCAAGTTTTCCTTTAGCTGCGAAAGTTATTTTAACAGATACTTACATTGATGATATAGTAACTGGTTGTTCTTCGCTTACAGAAGCCCGTGAGCTTCAAACGCAATTAATTAATCTCCTACATAATGGAGGATTTGAGCTGCGGAAGTGGTCTAGTAATGATCCGTCTTTACTATCACATTTACCAGAGTCACACTTAGGCACAAATACTCTTTCATTTGATGCTGATGTTGATAGTTCTTTGAAAATACTAGGTTTACAGTGGCATCCTGGAAATGATTCGTTTTCGTATAAAGTAGATATGCTTAACAGACCATGCACTAAACGTAATATTTTGTCCGAATTAGCTCGCGTTTTCGATCCGCTTGGTATGTTAGCACCTATCACATTTTTTACTAAACATTTAATACAGTATTTGTGGTGTTTAGGCCTAGATTGGGATGCGATACCCCCCGATGATGTACTTAGTCGCTGGAATCAATATAAGTTAGACCTACCGTTATTATCTAAATTTCACTTACCTCGGCGAGTAATAGATGATAATTATCACATAAGTGAAGTACATGGTTTCTGTGACAGTTCCTCGAAAGGATACGCGGCTGTCATATATTTTCGCTTTTTTAATACAGATGCTCAAAAGGTTAATGTATATTTTGTTTGTGCAAAATCTAAAGTCGCACCTCTAAAAACTATTTCGATTCCACGCCTAGAACTTTGTGCAGCTGTACTTTTGTCAAATTTACTTTCTTATGTTTTGATTGTTTATAGCTCTAGTCTTAAGTTTGATAAAGTTTTCGCCTGGTCCGATTCACAAATTGTATTAACTTGGATAAAATCGTCTCCGCACCGCTGGAAAACTTTTGTTAGTAATAGAGTTTCGCTTATCCAAGAAAAGATATCGCCTTCATGTTGGTACCATATTTCTTCCGAAGAAAATCCCGCTGACATTGCCTCGAGAGGTTCACTTCCCTCCGAGTTGTTAAATAATTCGTTATGGTGGGCGGGACCCGCTTTTTTTAAAAATCCTCAGAATTCGTGGTTACCCGCGGTAGGAAATTTGGACATACCTGCGGTTTCTGAGGAAGAACGCAAGATAGTTTTGCCTGCTTTATCGCCCTCGAATTTTGTCGAAAACATGTTAAAGAATATTTCTTCTCTTGCTACTATACAACGCCTCTTATGTTATATTTTACGCTTTATTCACAACAGTCGCTATCCCAACCAGAAAAAATCTGGCACGCTTACTTATATAGAACTGCAAAACGCTTTATTAGTTTTAGTTAAGCATACTCAACAATTAAAATTTGCCAAAGAAATACAGAAAATTAAGCAAGGTCAACGAGCCTCTAAAACTCTTAGAAAATTAAATGTATTTGTGGACGATAAGGACATTTTGCGGGTAGGTGGTAGGCTACATTTTTCAAATTTAACTTACGATAAAAAATTTCCTGCGCTTTTACCTAGATGCAGTCGCCTGACCGATCTACTTATCGAAAGCGTACATATCAAATACTTTCATGTTGGTTTACAAACTGTTCAATTTTTAATTTCACAACAGTTTTGGATATTGTCTCCTAAACGTGCAATACGCCAAGTTTTATCTAAATGTATCACTTGTTGGAAAGTTAAGCCTAAACCTTATCAGCCGCCTATGGGAAATTTACCACGCTCACGTATTTCTCAAATAAAGCCCTTTTTGGAAGTGGGGACGGACTACGGTGGTCCTTTCATGGTAACTATGAGCAGGCATCGAGGTGCCAAAACACACAAAGCCTATTTGTGTCTTTTCGTTTGTATGACTACAAAAGCTTTACACCTTGAACTCGCCTCAGACCTGTCTGCCGAGGCCTTTCTAGCTGCATTTCGCCGATTTGTTGCTCGTCGCGGACGTTGTACTCATGTGTACAGCGATTGTGGCACTAATTTTGTCCGTGCTAACAAAATGCTACTTAAGTTCATGCAAAACGCTACCTCGCAAGAAGGTATTCAGTGGCATTTTAACCCACCTTCTGCTCCGCATTTTGGCGGCCTGTGGGAGGCGGGCATCAAATCCGTAAAATCACACTTACTTAGGGTTATTGGGCAACAGATTTTAACTTTTGAAGAATTTTATACTGTCCTGGTTCAGATTGAGGCAATACTAAATTCTAGGCCTTTAACTCCACTGAGTTCTGATCCTGCTGATCTCACTGCCTTAACTCCGGGCCATTTTTTAACTTTAGAACCGCTTACCGCTCCTCCTGATGAGGATCTAACCGACGTGCCACTTGGTAGGTTGAACCGTTGGCAGCTAGTGCAACGCTTACACCAAGATTTCTGGAAGCGTTGGCATAGAGAGTATTTGCATACTCTACAACAGCGAGGCAAATGGACAGAACCCACTACTTCGGTTGTACCAGGAACGCTGGTTCTAATAAAAAATGATCTAGTGTCGCCTTTGAATTGGTCTTTAGGACGCATTACCGAGTTATATCCCGGTGCCGATGGGGTTACACGTGTTGCCTCGGTTCGCACGACTGATGGTACTTACAAGCGCCCTCTGGTCAAGCTGTGTCCCTTGCCGATATCCTCGTAGTTTTGTAAAAATTTACTTATAATTAGTTATTAATTTCTTTTGGTTTTTGTTTTTTTTTTCCTTTTTTATTTTGTAAAATACTTTGCATTTTAGGTGAGCGGTATGTTTCGTCCGCATTAGCAATAATAAATATACACCTATTTATCTAGTTGTTTAGTTTACTTTCGCGCGTTACATTTTAAATTCTCTTCCGTTGAATGGTATTGTCAGGGTTTTTTGTGACTTCTTACGGCCATGCGCCTCACGCAAAAGGAAGTCAGATTGCTACCACACGTTCGTGGACGCATATATAGTATCACTCGCCGCTATCATTAATTGAATTTTATATTGTGTATTTTGCTACAAATTTGTTACACGTTTCGCAAATTTGCCGATCTTAAGTGTGTT
The DNA here is from genome assembly GCA_963583905.1 of Stenurella melanura. Taxonomy (NCBI): domain Eukaryota; kingdom Metazoa; phylum Arthropoda; class Insecta; order Coleoptera; family Cerambycidae; genus Stenurella; species Stenurella melanura. Next base: position 36,263,982 of record OY757314.1, on the reverse strand, counting down.
CAACGTGCCTGCCAGCAACGTGGTCCAGTCCAGGTGGTGTGAGAGCTCTCCCCCCAAAACCACCCCAACATCAAGACATCAAGGAGACCAAGGCGGGCCTTTAATAAGGTAAGAAGTTTGCGAAGTTTCTCTGTTTTTACCATTCAAACGCAATCAATTACAGTCCAAATCCGGGCACTCATTCGAGCTGCCATTTTTTGAGTTAATACCGCACAGCTAATATTACTTTTTATTAATAATTTTTTCAGAATCATAAAATTTAAAGGAAATTTAGTTAAAGGTTCCCTATAAATACAAGTTATATATGAAAGTAGTATAACATAAAAATTTTATGTCTCAGTTAAAATAGTTAATCCTTTTATGGGAGTAATGCAAGCTTTTGGAATTATCCGTAATCAAAAAAATTATGATGTCGACTAATCAGTTTTTAAAGTAGCGACTGACATATGCCGACCAGAACAAAACTCAAATATTTAAAGTGCCACCATAGATAACTCGATAGAGAAGAAAGCTGTTTATACAACCACGTATTATCCTTTATTGGAAATGTATGGTTCTTTCAATATTCGCTACTTTCAGGGTTTTTGATAAAAATTGAGGAGTGCTGTCTTCTAATGAGTAAGCTTTGACTGTTGACAAAGCACAACAAATATGATATGTAATTTTGTCACTATATTTCATAACATGTAGTTTGTGTTGTGATTTATTGTGGAGGAAAACGGCAAATAATTACTCACACTAGGTTATTTTGAATTTGTTAACATTCTTGCATAGTACAAAAAAATAAATAGTAGAACATACAGACAATCTTATGATATATTTTGAATTATCATCAATCAGTCCACAAAAGTCTAGAAAATTGTAGAGGAGTTTTGTTACATTTTGCAGCCGAAACGCAGAAAGAATATAGATATAGACAGATATATAACATCAAATAAAGGTAATGAAATTAATGTGTTGAGGTATTTCAATAAAAATCTCAATCATTCCATTCATTCAGTGGCAGGAAATTTGGGAATATCTTACAACTCTATTCAGGGGACTTCAATAAAATATGTATTTCATAATATTAACTTTACTACTGTACTACCGTGCAAGATCTTTATACTGACGGTCCACGGTGAAGGATGTAATTTTCAGAAGTGATATTAATCCTCACAAAGTTGAGTCTGAGTTTAAAAAAAATTATGGTGAAGTGGCAAAATTTTCAGGAGAAGATATTTTCAATTACAAATATTCGCAATAATCAAAATCCTTATGTTACACGACCGAGGAATTTTCAGCATTAGTTCAGATTTTTAATGTGTTTTGTTTCTTAATGAGCGATAGATTGTGTTACCACATTTGCGACAAAGATTTGAGTTTAGCAAGATATTTAGGAATTTTAAATATTGTCGTAAAGAAGTTTTCATATATTTATCAATATTTCGTATACTGATATCAACTGGATGGAGCCCCAAGTCACTAGAGAATTAGTACCAAATTGAATAATATTCGAAGACAGGTGGACAACGCGTTTGAGTCCATAAATTTGGCCTGCCAGATCTTCTGACTTGACTCCTATGAGCTTTTATCGATGTGGTCGCATAGAGAGTGAGATCTATTGAACCTAGGCAAATAAGATAAGTGAACTGTGAACTCAGAGCATTAGAAGGTTTGGATAAAAATTAGGAATGCTATTTCGTATTTAATGAATAAATGGATTCTAAAATGTTTAGAGGTTAATGGACAACATATTGAATAGTCTAATTGTTTTGTCTTTGTAAAGCTTTTATTAATAATGAATTATAATATTTTTATTATATTTAACTCAATAAAATGAGGGCATCCCAAATATCTAAAGAACCATAAATTTTAGATATACAAATAAGGTACATGGTTAAATGCACAGTTCATTCACTATCGAATTGTGTTTTTACTTTTCTATGGTGCTTTGCTCATTCTGTGACATTAATTTTAAAAACATTTCAGCGGACATTTTCATATTTTTTTACACAACGGATCCTTGCCTTACGCGCATATGGGTTAACCATCGCGAATAGGTAATTTTTTTTTTGTATTTAAGCTAGGGAGATTAATTTTTTGAATAACATATCCGTGTTTCTTTATCATAAATGAAGCTATATGGCCTCCATGTAAATATGGTTAAGCCTTCCGAGTTTAGGGGGTGGGGGTGGTACCGTGCCATACACTTATCAGAAACCCTTTCCTCAAAATCCACACCGAGAACAGGTCAGGTCCCTACCCTCTTATCCTCCCTCCACAAACTACGAAAAAAGGCAAAAACCCGACTCTGAACAATCTCTCCACGAAAAATCTCAAAAAAGAAGGTTGATTAACAAATTAGGTATTATTGTCCCCCCTCTACGGGTAAAATTAAGGGTACCATCGTGTTTAGCACCCTCGAGAACTGGGGGGAAGGTAATTTTGTAGCTACTCCAGAATTTTCCAAATTTCACATTGTAGCTTCATAGGTTTCCGGTACAATACCTACTAACTTATTTTTTCCAATTATACTACGTTACCCCTCCGATATAGTTTTGTGAAAAATATGTGTTGTATGGTGTATAATTAATGAAAGAATGGTGGTAGTCTCTAACGTGTAAGTACTTACATACATTTTTAGAAAAATTCAGAAGCAAAAAATTTTATTCTATCTCATCAAGATATCCCCTTAACATATATGTGAAATAGAAACAAATTGATTCACTTGACGAAGAAACAAGATATTAAGAACGTTTTAAGGTCAAAACTTTTTGTGGTAGTATCTAATGTCAAGACAATTCACTGGAAGGATCCACGCGCAAAAAGGTAACACAGACATGAACACCTATCTTAACCTACCATGGCCATTCAGGTCAACCTTCAGTAGAATCGGACATGCCACTATTTTGGGAATATTTTCGTGGAATAAATCCAACCCCATAGTTAAATTTTCACATATATTATTGTTGTCACCCAATGAATTCTATTAAATGGCGGAGGTGCCGGTGATTAGCATAATCTCATCTAATATGTTTTCTGGCTATTTTATTCCCTGTGACTATGGTTATATAGCCTCTTACCGTCTCAGTGAACATACACCACCTAATATTTGTATACCTTCTCCATATACGTCCAACAGAGGGCTAAAATATATCACCCTATATTCGCATAAACCTTACAGTTCAATAAATGGCGAAGGTGCCGGTAATTCTCATAACCTTTTCTAATACCTTTTCTTTTTAACCTGTTTCCTGTAGCAGTTATAATATTAGCCCATTACCATTCTCAGTCAAAGTACGCAACATTTACTATACGCTTAATTAAAATTGAAGCCATATTATTGAAAATATGATACATACGGTCAGGAAGAAACGCCTACAAACACACAGCTATACTAAAAATCTATTTTTAAGTCAAGTCAAAAAACAAGAATCTTGTACCACCATAACTGATGCCATGGCTAATAGCAAGTAGCCAACGTACCAGCTATAAGTATACTACCAACCGCAGTTGAGTATTACGCATACAGACATTGATAAGTGGGATTTGCCACACAACTCAGTTTTTCGGTAGCTGGAGACATATATCATAACAGAATAACTGTGGGAAATACGATTTAAAAAAGTAAGGCTGAATTTATGACAAATTTAATAAAACACAAACGCTAATAAAAACAACTGTGTAGCCAAATTAAATTTAAAATTGCATTTAAATTTATGGAACGGTACTTATATTAAAACTGATCTCATTTCTTACAGGAAACCTAAGAGATTAATTTTAGGTCTCTAAGGAAAACTGGATAACGAATTGTGAATTACTTCATTAATTTGAGTTATTAGTGCATAAACTTGTATAATTAATGAAAATTACTTATAAGCTTAACCAATGCTACAAGTTTTGTCAAAGGACATTAATTAAAGCTAACTAGATATGTTTTTCAAATGCTCCATAAAGTGTTACTTTTCATTTGTGATCAAAAAGGAGCTGCGGTGTTTATTATACCTATCAGATATCATCAAATACATATATTATAATCGGGGAAAGCTTTTTCAAATCAATGTAAAAAGATAGTACTTATTGCTGGACTCGAATATCAAATAAAGAGTCTGTATACAGGATGATTCACGTAGGCCATTCATTAGAAGTTTTTCAATTTGCAGTTGGATTAGAATCTATCATGCTCGTTCTATCTAAAATATTTTCAGTCCTCCAACTATACAGGGTGTGTCAAAAATTGGTACCAACTTTCTTATTTTAAATGGAAACCTATATTTTTCTTTACATGGTTCGATTGGTCTTCTAATTCTGAGTTTAGAGAACCTAAGTTATGTTAACTTATCTATTACAATTTTTGACATATGTCCAATTTTTTGAAAAAAAATGCCGCTGTAGTAGTTTACATACAAATTGGTATCTCGCAAACCTTTCAAAATTATAAAACCAAATTTGTGAAGCAGTTAGCTGGAAGTAGAGGCTAACTTTTGATGTTCCATCGGTGGTCCCATTTTGTACCATGTGGATGCAGTCAAGTTTCAAATGTCGCAATCAAAAATGGTCAAAAAGTCAATTTTTTCAAATGGCACCCACTATTTTTTTTTCACACGGTACAAAAGAAAATTGAATTTTAGGGTGAGTTACTTAAGCATTCCCTATACCTAACTGCACCCCATATCGAGTTATTCAATAAAAATCAAGAAATACCTTATCTTGCCGAGAGATTCCTTACTTCATCAAGTATGCCATGGAAACAAAAGACAGTTGTAATAATTTTTAAAGAAAAATTGGATTCTTATTTAATTACACACAACACCAACAAATTATTATTAACGAACAAGAACAATGTTAACGAAATGTTTGTCTTTTCTTTAATTTTTAGGAAACAATAAGTACTGCTTTGAACTAAAAGATAATGCATTTATACCTTATATTAAAGTAAATTATTTTTTATGGGCCTGTGAATAGTTCAAAGTGTAAAAAATCAAAAGGCAACTATATTATACTGTTATTTTTATAGACTAATAGATATTTATAGCCATCAAAAATGGAAACACAAAAGAGTATTTTATATCCCATTTAAAACTCATTTGGATTTTTCTTCCTAGCATGATTGATTTTCAAGCAATTAAATTTTTTCTATAAGCCGCGCGCAAAAAATTTCAAATAAACGAAAATTCTTTCGCATTAAAAATACAAATTTTGCAATTTTTTTCAATATCGATTTTCTGGAAAACCATGGTATATACAAGAAAATTACAAGAGGACCTTTTCGTAGATAATTAGTCAAGCTTTCTTTTTTATGATAAGCAATTTTTTTATATCTTCAACGGTTTCCAAGTTATCAGTAAAATAAGGCTTTTTTTTACCAAAGGGGTGGTTTTTTTTGGGGGGGGGGGGTTGCGGTATCCCCAGAACTGATTTTTACGGTTTTGTGAATCCCTCCACTAACAGTTACTGAAGGAAATTCTCAGATAACGTTTTTTCTTATGGAAGTCTTTATAATTATTGGACTATATACAATTTAGCATCAAGAGAAAAGGCCAGTCTTGATATTTCCATAGCGACCTAGAACGGACTTCCATTCCACGTATTTACTTACTTGTGAATTTTTGAAAATTCGATGTTTTTCAATTATTAACGGAAAAGCCATCTTTCGTTCGCTCGTGCCAAGCCAGATTTCAGGTTTTGCCTATTCCCCTTGGTATTAGAACAAAACACCACTCTTCCTCTTTATTTATATACCTCAGCTACACGTATTTACTTACTACTACTGAACGGCTGTTAGTGGTCACGGTGTCTCGGTAGATCTTCGAGTTTAAAGTTGCGTATACTGACGTCACAAACGGTCGCGCTCTTTTTGGAGCTATTGCTAATTTCAACCCCTTATATTTGCAGAACGGAAAAAGTTAATAATGTGAAATCTTAAGCGCATAATAGGAATGTCGAGTACTATATAAAAACTATATAAAAAGAACATCATGTAGCAAGCCTGTTATAAAACTGTAAACCGGAGGGCACGCTAATTAATTAAAAAAATTCCACTGATACGCCATTTGTTGGTATGTACACAGAAATGAGAGATGTTCTTGGCCTATAACATCAAACATATAAATATTGACATGTCCATTAATTTACTATTTCTACATAGTTATAAATAATGGTGTAACCAATAATAATTATAAATAACATAATCCCATAAACTGTACGTTTGGATAATTAATAATCAACTAATTATTTAATTATTATTTGATACACAATTAATTCATTAATAATTGACGCTTACAGAGGATTAATTACAAAATATTATTAATCCTTTATGGATTACTGCTAGAAGCACGTGAAGCTGTATAAGCTCTGCTGGCACTCGGTTTAATTATCGTTTGCAAAAATATATTCAAAATTGTGGTATTGAGTGATGAAGTACTAAATCGTGATTAATAAAACATTATAATGGATAACTCTTGTTTATAAGGATACAGAACTGTTACGACTTATATTAGCAATTATCAAGTTCGTAAATATTATGATTACCTGTCATTTATTTTAATAAAATCATATCATTTCAACACAAAGAAAAATCTTATTTTCATGTCTGCACATAAAAATGTTTCAAGATACTTTGGGAGAAGAGATTAATAATTCTTATTTATTTGTTTTTTTTATTTTAATGGCCTTATTTACATTAACGTCCTGGCAGAGTTCAGCTATTGCTGTTCTACCACTCAACCAGGACACGTACACATACCGCGTGACACAGGAGACATGTAACACCCCGTAGCATGTTTATTTAAAAAGACATTATTTTGAAATTTGGTACACTTATATAATGCGTGATTGTCCTTTTTTAAGTATAAAAAACTTATGTCCACCACTTCCGGTGAAACCGGAAGTGACATCTACTCTGTTATTTTAAATGGCACCGTGTATATTTTTTTTACCTATCTGATTAGTCCCTAGATTCTCTTTTCAACCATGTATCGAAACATGGCATTTGTTTTTAAAATGATAGTTGATATCAATTTTAGTTTGTTAAGTCTAGGTGGCCCTGATATGAACCTTGGCAGATATTGATGCGTAGTGTGCCGTGATATCGAAAGACCTCTGGCATGCAACTTTGTGCCTCATATTTTTTTGGGAATAACCAGTAGCTGAACAGACTAATAAGACTTATTAAAAAAAAATATCTTTAAACAACCCACGATATCTTAAAAACCAAGATAGGAACCCAATTTTTTTACTTCACTTAGTCAAAAAATACGTATTTGTCCTTTATTTTTGCTCAATACAATTGCTGCGCCTATCATATTTTGCTTTCTTCATTAAAATTAGCATCGAATGTTATTGCATAGTAATGAATATTGCACTGCAACACAAATATTTACTAAGCAGGCGGTGGAGAGAAAATAAAAGTAGGTAAAACGATTTTTTTAATAAATAAGAAACATCAGTAACACACATTTGAACAAAATTGATGAAAAACCATTACACTATGTAATACATTTTTACAACGAATGAATGAAATTAAAATAAAATATTTACTGAAGTACTACATACAAAAAACATTTTTTCACTACAGATGTTCAAAATGTTGTCCGTTATTATCTCTGCACAATCGTGTTTTTGTGACGGTAGCCCTAAGCACGTTATCTAACTGTAATTCAGTAATCCCATCGATTGCTCTTCTGACTCTCATTTCCATGTCTTCTATGTTTGTTGGTGGAGTCCTGTAAACGTTTTCCTTGAGGTGGCCCCTTACAAAAAATGAAGCGGCGTAAGGTCTGGTGACCTTGCAGGCCATCGAACGGGCCCATTTGTTCCCATCCAGTTTTCTCCAAACCTTTCATTTAAATAATTCACCACAACTCTGCTGTTATGTGGTGGAGCCCCATCCTGTTGAAAAGTTATTGAGTTAACATTAGGTGGCAGTTCTTCCAAAAAATGTTGTATCTGGTTTTGCAAAAATCCCAAATATCTTTCTCCATTTAATGGAGTCTCAAAAATTATTGACCCAAAAATTCTTCTGCCAATTACTCCCAACCATACATTAAAACTAAATCGCTCCTGATATGCACTTTCTCTCATATTTCTGGGATTTTCTTGTGCCCAATATCGGGTGTTTTCACGATTAAATAATCCCAAATTAGTGAACCTGGACTCGTCGGAAAATAAAATTTGTTCGTGAAAATTATTATCCAAATTGTGTCTGTTCAGAAACCAATTGCAATAGTTCAATCTTCTTTGAAAATCATTTTCGTGTAAATGCTGGTGTATATGGTACTTGTATGATTTAAATTTATGTTTTTTCAAAATGCGTTGAGCTGATTCCCGATTTACACCGGTTTGGTCCTCAATCTGTCTTATCGAAATCGTGGGATCTAATTCGACAATTGCAAGTACATTGATTTCCGACACTTCATCGATAATGAAACTGTTTTTCGGTACTTCTGGTTCACTCCTGAATTGCCGTTCAACTCTTACAAAATAGTTGATTGGTGGATGAATTCTTTCGGGAAATCTATCTTCATATAAGTCAGCAGCCTGCCTGCTATTTTTTTTTACATTCGCCATAGATTAGTAGAATATCTACTTTTTCATTTCGTGAATACATGGCAAAATAGTGTTAAAAACGTGATAACTTAGGTATAATTTAATGAAAAATATTTAAATTGCTGCCAAGTAAACAATTCTTAATTGTCAAATCAAAATGACGCGTCGTTTTACCTTCTTTTGTTTCCACCGCCTGCTTATTAAATATTTTTGTTCCAGTACAACATTCATTACTATGCAATAACATTCGATACCAATTTTAATGAAGAAAGCAAAATATGATAGGCACAGCAATTGTATTGGACAAAAATAAAAGATAAATAAGTATTTTTAAATAGGCGAAGTAAAAAAATAGGGTTCATATCTTATGGTGTTTAAGATATCGTGGATTGTTTAAAGATATTTTTTTTTAAATAAGTTAGATCTTATTAGTCTGTTCAGCTACTGGTTATTCCCAAGAAAACATGAGGCACAAAGTTGCATGCCAGAGGTCTTGCCGTGCCGATATCACGGCACACTACGCATCAATATCTGTCAAGGTTCATATCAGGGCCACCTAGACTTAACAAACTAAAATCGATATTAATTGTTATTTTAAAAACAAATGTCATGTTCCGATACATGGTTGAAAAGAGAATCTAGGGACGAATCAGATAGGTAAAAAAAATATACAGGGTGTCGTTCAAAATAACAGAGTAGATGTCACTTCCGGTGAAACCGGAAGTGGTGGACATACATTATTTGTACTTAAAAAAAGGACAATTACACATTATATAAATGTGCCAAAGTTCTAAATAATGTCTTTTTAAATAAACATGCTACGGGGTGTTACATGTCTGCTGTGTCACCCGGTCTACATCAACACAACAACCATTCCCTGCGATATTGCCATCTACCCCAGCCGAGACTCGAAGTCAAGAGAGATAACAGCAACTAGACATATTGTACTACTCAACAGCGGTCTAGCTTACTGCTACCGTCTCAGTAATAAATGAAAAACGCCGCTAAACATCCATACCCTGGCCAGGATTCGAACCTGGGAGTCTGTGGTCACAAGCCAAACACCTTTGCACTGCGTCACTAAGCTGGGTCGAGTGATATGGTTCAATTTTTTAACATCCTAGATGTCTCTCACATTAATAGATTTTTATTTATCATCTACCATAAGAAAGAAGTATAAGTAGGGTTAAATAATAAATATTTGGACATACTGGCATAAGAAATCAGTGATTAAGTTGTAGGAATTCATCTGTAGCCGATACAGAATGTCAATAAGATATTTGTGTATCGTTTTGACCTCTGCGGGAATACTGGTAGCAATGGCCCAATGAACTTCACTGTAATCCATTGTTTGCGATATAATTCAAGCATTAATATTAATTATTACACAGCCACACAAAAATATTTCTGGTCTGGGGATCTGACCATGCTCATTATATGTTCTTAGGGTCGCTGAATCTGAATCCGAGGTCTACTCCCTCACGTCAGAATTTTGTCATAGCCTCTAGAAACCCATAATTTAAGCGATTTCGACATCTCATCACATAAATCGCTCTAACGTTTTCTAGAGAAAAATGACTCCATCTTTTTTGTATTAGATTGATTGAAAATTAAATTTCCAATCCGATGATGTAGGGCACCATATTCTTCCAGAGTTTTTTAAGTGAGATATAGGTCGCCAAACTGTGAGGTATGTAGGAAGGCGAGAGAATTAAAATGGAGTAAACTTTCTCTGTATCTCGTTTTGTTTTCGAGATATAGCCTCGGGAAGCGATAAAATAGTTTGATTTCCACCTCCCGGTGACTTCTAGTGGCCATATCTCGAAAACCACGGCACGCATCGACCTCAGATTTGCGCCAAACGATTCCTTACATCTTGCTACTTACTCCTTTTCAGATTTTTGCTAACTTTCGTTGTTATTAACTACCAAAATAAATAAAAAATACGTTTCTGAAAGAGAAGGCCCGGAATCAGATATTCTTTATTTGTCTTAAATCACATTTCAAGCTATCTTTTTCATAAACATCCCATATAAAAATTGTGCATAATAATTAAATCTCTGAGGGATTTAAACATCAAGAGAAGGATTACTTTATAGATCCAAATGCAATAGAAACGTCATTTTCTGTATAGATTTAATCTGCACATTTCGTAATCCGTGAATATCGATAGTAGAGATAAAATGTTCGTATCATTGAGTTGGTATCATATTCTCAATAACTTTCAAAACGTTCGTGCTTCTGTTCCTTCCGCAGTGCAGGGAATAATAAGGAAAGAGGAATAAAAATATATAACTAAGTTCCTTAGAGAAATATTGTGTTTCATTTACAATCTAGAAGATATCTCGCTTAATATCAATCATACAAAATAAATGTTTCTACAAAAATCGTGGCGACTTTTATAAACTACGAAATAGTTTAAGGACATTTGAAATCCATAGCCTTCTTTAAGAGTTATGACATGAAATCCAGAATATGCGGAATATTTCTAACCCAGACATCTCCGTTACTTGAAGACAAACAAAAGAACCTTTAAGGCGAAAGTTTTTTGCAGTATTTCAATGAGATATCGTCTAACTATATTTAGAACCTCTGCGTTTTGTTACTTACTCTTTAGAGTAATAAAATAAAATTACGAAACAGGCGGGAATGATATTAAATAGAGTATCTCGTCCCCTTGTTAGCGATATATCACATGCCTAAGCAAGAAACTATAAAAACATTTCTTAGATCAGATTAAAAAATATTAAGTAACATACTTGAAATGGATAAGCATGATAAATAAAACAATTAAGAAATCCAATAATGATGTTCTAAACTTCACTACAACATAACATTAGCACAGTTAAGAAAAATAAGGTAAATTCAGATAACAAAAGCAAAATAGTAATCAGGTGAACAACATCAGAAATTCTCCCAAAAATCAGTGACTCTTGACCAGTGTAATTTATCAATAATCCAATTTTTAAAGAAAATTACATTAAAAAGTTCCGTTGTATTCCGTGTTACCTAATAAACTATTTGTAGTATTATTTAAATTATTTCAAAACTGTAGGACATGGAGAAACTTAACATAGTATAGTTCTTGTGACAGTTCATCTCAGTTAATACTTAAACCCTCATTCACGGACTTGCTATTAAAAGTTTTGAATTTAGAGAAATGCGCCTCATCAATAATGATTGTTATAATTCGTTCATTGCTTATTTCGAATGTCCAAAGATTAATGAAAAGTACTGGTTCATTTTTAAAAAGAAAATAAGAATCAACAGTATTGCTGTTAATGTAAATAAGGTACATGGAGTTGTTAATCATGTGAGTGTATTTACATTTAGCTAGTAACTAGCGATAGGTTACATCCGAGTTATCTACATAAGTACCTTGTGTAATTCAGTGAGTTAAATAAAGTTAATTAAAACGACTTTATTTACAAATAACTACGTATCCTACAGAATGTTTACTCTAGTTTATATATGCTCCTAAAACTCTACTAGCGGTAGCTAAATGAGGAGATAGAAAGTCATTTTTGATTCACTGCTTGACAATGACTTTGTAAGTCGAAACTGCAGTCGCAATTTTTATAAATACATAGTGGTAGAAAACATAGTTATGTGTTTTATTTAGTTATTTGTGCAAAATGATTAACTACCACAAAGTAACGGCCCTTTCAATCAATTTTTTTTTAGAAATTCTTGTATATTTGATAATGAAAGCAGTATTAAGAACACACTTACTACAATCGACAGATTTTCAAGAATTGCAGCCCCTGTACCATTTTCAACGCTTATTATCAAGAAATTCAAGCAGGTATTTTCCTGGACAAGGAGGATATTCTAAACAGATTTGGTATTTCATAATGACTTCATAGGTATTCGTTTTGCATTCAGCAGGAATTTTGTGTATAAATCGATGTAGTAGACGCTCACCAGTTTCTCCATGTGTCCGTTTGCACAACTGCGTATCCCCCCATCATAAGATGCAAAGAGCAGAAATTTCCATTGTATTGCAATCTGAATGGTAAGCTAGTCTTAGCTAAACTAATAACTCTACATTACAAACATCGATCAGTAAATGAAAATTAATAAACAGGGTGTCCCGAAACTCCCGCCCTCCCCTTTAGGTGCCAATTCTTCATGCAAAAATTCTAAGAAGGGGTCCTATAAACATGTGTCCGGAAATGCTTAATAAAGGATTTCTAAGGATGGCGCAAGAATAGGTGTTTTTACTAATTATCTCGGAAAAAACACAACTTTATGAAACTTGGTTAACTATTTTCGATCATTATTGTTTTACGGCATTATCCAAAATTAGTTTTATCCAGGGGCGGAGAAACGAGGGGTCGGTGTCCTTTGTTTCTACATATTAATGTTTCAAGTTGACATTTTTAATATTTTAATCCCTGATTATGATTTCCTGGTTAATTCTGCATAATAAAAATCCCCTTTACAATTACCCATATGGCAAGCCATTTTCGAGTAAAAGCGGTCTAAACGAAATGTTGCGTACTCGTTTGCTAAATGCGCATTATTTATATTTCAAAGTAGACGTATGGCATTCAATGACAAAAACGGCAGAGTGCACCTCACAGGAGTACCTCGATATGATTATCTGTTATGGTATGATTTCCTAAAGGAACTACTTTCAATTATTTGGTGATAGTGTTGAAAGAAACATTGTGCAAAAGTTTCATAAACATTTATGATTTAAAAAACCTGAATTAACATTATTATTATTATTACAAAATGTGCTCAAAATGCCTTCCATCCTACTCAATGCAGGTCTCTGCACAGCGAACAATATTATTTGTGGCTCCTTCCGCCATTTCCCTGGTAATGGTGTCAAATGCCGCAATTATATCGGCTCGCATGTCGTCCTCACTAATTGTCTCATTAAAATGAACCAAATTTTTATATGGCCCCATACAAAATAATCCATCGGATTTAAATCCGGCGATCGAGGAGGCCAACTTATTGGGCCACTTCTTCCTATCCAGCGCTCTCGAGAAACTAGGTCCAAATGATGCCTTGCTACCCTACTAAAGTGCGCCGGAACCCCATCGTGCATGAAAATCAGATTCAAGCGAGAAAACAGCGGGATTTCGTTCAGTAAATCGGGTAGTTGTGTCCGGAGAAATCATACATAATTCGGTCCATTAAGTCGTGCGGGAAGAAATATGGGACCAATCTGCAAAATTGGTGGTAAATATTATTTTCAAGTTTTACTTGACCTATTAGTTATCCAATGAAAATGTAAATGTACTTACGCTTAGATTCCCTACTTGTCCCGCCCAAATATTAAATGAAAATCGGTATTGAAAATGTGTCTGTCGAATTAAATGGGGATTTTCATGGGCCCAGTAAACAAAATTCCTTGAATTAAATATTCCAAATTGGTCGGTTTAAGTGGTAGAATATTTTGAATTACAAATTTTTCACATTTGTTTAAAATTTGTTTTTTATTTCATGTAGGTACTGCATACAAAATTCAACTTACTTGTAAAGAAGATCATTCAAGGTTCATGGTCTCGCAGCCAGAGTTGCTGAACCCGACGATAACGATAAAAATGTTGATTTTTACGTCGAAGGGTTCGATGAATACTTGCTCTTGTAGTTCCCAGTAGTCTAGCAGCTGGCCTAGTACTCAACCTTGGCTGAGCAGCAAGTGTATCAAGAATCATCTCTTCTTCAGCTATTGGAATCCCTCTTGGGCGACCGTTACCTCGTCTATCAGGTAGGACATCTCCACTCTCCGGTACACGATTGAGGCAGCGCGTGATAACTTTTGCGTCGGGAAACCGTTCTCGTTGCGAGAATCGGTTCTCGTACAGTCGTGCGGCTGGTACAGCTTGTTGATGAGCCATACTATAACAAATAATCAAATCGAGATACTCCTGTGAGGTGTACTCTGCCATTTTTGTTACTGAATGACATACGCCTACTTTGAAAAATAAATAATGCTCATTTAGCAAAAACGAATACGCAACATTTCGTTTAAACCGCTTTTACTCCAAAACGGCTTGCCATATGGGTAATTGCAAAGAGGACCTTCCTTATGCAGATTTAACCAGGGAATCATAATCAGGGGTTAAAATACTAATAATGTCAACTTGAAACATTAATATGTAGAAACAAAGGACACCGACCTCTCGTTTCTCCGCCCCTGGATAAAATTAATTTTTGATAATACTGTAAAACAATAGCCTTTATTGATCTAATATAGTTAACCAAGTTTCGTAAAGTTGTTCTAAATTATTTCCGAGATAATTAGTAAAAACACCTATTTTTGCGCCATCGTTAGAAGGTCGTAGCTCCCTTAGGAAGCATTTCCGGACACATGTTTATAGGAACCTTTCTTACTATTTCTGCATGGAGAATTAGCACCTAAAGGGGAAGGCGGGAGTTTTGGAACACTCTGTATTTTAGTAATTTCAGTAAAAAATGTACATAAGGACGATTGAATCGTTTGATCAAATTCTTCAAAACAATAACACCACAGTGATGAAAATTTCATTGACTAAGACGACATCATCGGGAGATGAATAGAATAAAATATAGCAGTTTGCCATCAAAATTAGCGAACTTTCAAATAATTATAAAAATTATCCTATAATTCAATTCAGTAGTTATGTAAACATTTTAACTTACCGGAGAAGAGTATAATGCGTACATCTAGTTCCGCTATAGTTACAATACGTATTACAAATTGAACCATAATACAACTGACTTTTATTCTTAGGGTCACACGGAATCATTGGGCTACAAGGAAAAAGGGGATCTCAAGAGATTCACTGCTTCGTTGAGATTTAGATGTTGTAGAACACATACAAACCCGCAGCGAGTATCTTGGCTAACTCATCGATCGACAAATAAATCCAGTTACAAAATATACCGAAGCTGAGGGTACACAATTTATACAGTTTCATAGATTTATTAGTAAATGAATAATATATTTCTACCTCGTATGTTTTTCCAAGTATCCCGGAATTATTATGAATCAAACGTGATAGATATATGGCAGCGGTATATTTATTTAATGAGTCCTTTCTGAGTGAAAAGCGTGGTTTAAAATATGAGCAAATATATATTATGAAATCAATGTAATTTATTGTTACTTTGTGATATTCAATTATAACAAATAATAACAAACAGGAAACTTCGTTGCTTATGTATCACCATATACTTTTTTTTTGACTGCACTTTAATAATGACTGAACTATGTTCTCAAGCACAGTAATTATACAAATCGAATTGTCCTGTATTAATGCACTGTAATGGAATATGTTAATTAGCACGAAACTAGAGGATCTTACGGAGTATTGTCAATATATTGCTTTACATTGAATGAGAGAGCAAAGAATTTTACAGATTTATATTCACCACTCCTCGTCTACAGTCCACGTGGACTTGATCCGCCTGTCACAGAGAAATATATGTGGGATTAAATGCTTAGTGAATTTGATTTGTCAACACCAACCTTGTTCAAAGTTTTTATATGCCATAATATATAAAACAAAAAATACATATGAACTATTTTTGCCCTTTGGAGGGCAGGGTCCTTTTTTAACATAGGATTCTTGTTCAACACTAAAAAATAGATTTCAAGTAATGGGGGTCTTCAATCTCAGCATTCATCTTCTAGGCCCTGTACTGAAGTATGATGGTAAGGATGTTTCTGTTCTATATTCATCACTGACCAAATTTTTCAAATTGAAAGTCCGAGTTGCTGTGCAAGTTTTCTACGCTTGTTGTGTGATCTGCAGCAAATACGGCTAGAATATTTTCGGAGTGATGGTGAGCTGGTCCTGCAGTAGGCTTGTGGTGACGTAAACTATAGGTTTCAGCCATTCGACGATACGTATTGCTGAATACACGCGGATCCGAAATCTTTCTACATGGATGAAATAATACCGCGTACAATCTTCCAGTAAGGTTAGCATTCCCATCTGCTTTGTCATAGTAATAAAATATGTCAGCGTACTTACGGTCACTATAAGTAGCCATTGAAATTAGTATTACACAATGTGTCAAAAAGTTCAAACAAATTATGAGTAGAGAACGACACAACACAGAGGATAGCTAAAAACTTCGTCAAAAACACCAGAAATACAGAAGTGTGCGGGTTGATAACTGTCAGTGATATACTAAGAAACAAGTGACTAGTTCTGACTGTCTTTGAAACGATAGCTTAGTTTTCTTTTTGGTGAAAGAACGAAAATATTTAGTTTTTGATTAAATGAAAAATTTTTGTCGATTGATAGTCTTTCATCTTTTTTTAGTGACTGGTGAATCTTGATGGTATGCATGATGAGGTTACGGAAAGAGGATAAAATAAAAAAGTTTCAAAAGCAATTGTAATATCCAGATGACTTTTAAATGACTCTGAAAATCGAAACTTTTAATTACCCATATATTTTTTTGTACCAAATATCGTTTTATTTGGAGACAAAATCTTATATATTTTTTTGGTTGTAAGTTTATGTATTTCAGATATAGAAAAACATTATTTTAGAATATCAAAAGTATAATTTAATGCATAATATTTACATAAATGATGAAAAAGGAGATTTTCTTAAAAAAGTACAAAATCGGCCACAATAAAAAACAGCAGCATTTTTCATACCAGCCTACCCTGGTCGGAATCGTCATACCAAACACCCTATATATATAAATTTAAAATCTGACATAATTTATCATATCCAAGAAAAAAACAAATTACACCTAAATACATGCACACGTATACATACGTACATGCAATCATAGACACGTACGTTTTATTCTACTTTTGTTTTCAGTGTGTTATAGAATGAATCTGCCCGAAAATTGTTATTCTACGATTATTATTAAATTTAATTACCCGGTTATAATATATCTATTTAGCTAAATCAAATAGGTATAATAATTTACACTAATCTTTAGTGTATATCATAGACTATTTAACTTATTTTATGAACCGTTCTCTATAATAAATTTCGTTCCCACATTTTCTCATTAATGTCGGCAGAAAAAACTAATAAAGGTGCATGGACACTTTTACAAAGCATAATTTATGTTCTAATATCCCCTACTATTCATTAGTAACATCAGAGAATGACACGCCTTGTTACTTTTAATATTCACCGGGGTTAATAAACTTTCTTTAAGTGCCCTTTTACAAAGAGAAGAGTGTTTTAAAGCTTTATCTTTAATTAAATTTCGTGAAATTATACTGGAATATAAGGGGACACACCTTTATTCTTTCCAGTCTCTCGGTATGGTGCAGCGAAACTAAATGACGGCTATAGAGGCATTCTAATCTTAAATTAATAAGGCAAGTCCCTCTTCAAGGAGCTGTGAGACCTTGTCGCTGGTGGAGAGGCTTAAGTAGCTGCGATGATCCTGAGAGCAATGCCGGCGGGAGCGTTATGCTCCCAGCAGGGGCACCCATGCCGGTAAGGTCGAAGGTGAGCGGTGAAAACAAAGGACAGCTCAGCCCCAGGATCCACGCCGACAAGGCGTGGCTACGGGAAATGGCGAACCCGGGGATTATCCGAGCCACGAGTGAGCTGTGTCACTCACTCGCTTAAAACCGTAATCACGGCCCACACCTCAACGACCTCTGTGAAAAAGAAAAAAACGGCACCACAGGGGAATGTCGTGTGGTAGTTGTGACCGGGGGACTTGCCTTAACCGGCCGGTCCACGAGGAGAAAACCTCTATAAAAGAACCGACAGCGAAGTCGTTAAAACCTGTGGACACCGGGCGACCTCCATAGTATGTAGCCTTGCCCCCGGAACAGGCGTCACCCGGGGGTCGACCGACTATCGACCCAACACGTGGGAACAGAAATGAGTGAATTTGAAGAAAATAAAACTAGAGAAGAGGAAGAGATAGAGACTGTACTGCGTGCAGAGGAATACACAATGACGATAGAAGAGCAGATTAACCCGTTCAGAAGGAGATCGGCGCTGCTGCGAACCCCACCCCTAAGAGAGAGAGCAGGATCAGTACCGGATCTGCCTCTCTCCTGGAATGAAACGCCAATGGAGACCGAGAAAAGGAAAAGGAATGACGATAGCCCGCCGCAACAGGAGAAACAAGTCGGCATAGACATAAGAGGAGACTTGTCCAAGCTCTTTAAAGAGAAAACTGAGACAGACGCGAATAGCATTGTAGTGAGCTCAGATGAGACAGCATGCCCCAATGAGAGCGGACCCAGCAAGAAGAAGCCGAGGAAAGTAAGCCCAAAACCGGAGAAGGAGGCGAGTGAACTGAAACTGCTTAAGAAAATGACTGAGAGGCTAAACAGAACTAGCACTCAACTCAGAGTGTTGGTAATGAAAAACACTAATACCAAAGAAGAAATCAAGAAAGAGGTGAACTCTCTGGCCAGGCAGGTTGAGGACATAAAGGGAGGGCTGGAAGAATTAGAAAGATTCATGAAAAAGAAGAGCAGAAGCTGCGAAGAGGAAAAAGAGGTAAACGAGGCCTGCGCGCAGACTGAATGTGAAGAGAAAAATGAGACAAAAGAGGTCTGCACGCAGACTGATTCTGGAGAGGAAAAAAGGATACCCCATGTCGGGGAGGAGACCCAGACCGAGAAGGCGATAAGGGACATGAGGGAAAAACTAGGTAGAGTGACAGATTATGCTGGCTATAAGAAGCTGGCAGACCAGCCATGGCACCCAAAAACATACGAGCGGGTGATGGAGACGACGGGTAACCCGGTATGGGAGAGCGAGGAAAAAGACCTGATGCTATGTGCGGAAGGGGAAGACTCACTAACGAGAGGAATAGGCAAACATTTCAGGATGAGATTCCCAGAGCTAGCCTCGCTCGACGTTAAAAAGGAAGGCTTCACTCACGTAAGGTACGAAACGAGCGCTGCATTACAAGGGAAGGCAAGCGAGACTGTCACAAACTATGTCTACCTCGTGAAAATGGGAACCTCAGAGGAAGAGACATATAATAATGTCAACAAGTGGAAAAAATGGCTCATTGAGAGCGGCCGGAATAAAGTAGCGCTCCCTAGGACCACAAAGAATTGGGACAGGCTTAAGAAGATGCTGGAGATAGCAATGGCTAACACCAGCATCAATATAAAGGCATATTCTCCGCAAACTACTGGAAGAACTAAAAAAGAGGCAATATCGTACAAAGCGGCAGTGGAGAAGGGAATTCCCCAGACAAGAGTGGCAATCACGAGAGGTAGGGGAGCAAGGAAGGATAAGGGCGTTTTATTCGTTAGTGAGCAAGGAGCGAGCTATAAGGACCTCCTGAGCAAAGTCAAACAGATAGACGTAAAAGCACTGGGAGCGGATATCACAGCCTTGAGGAGGACTAAAGGAGGCGAAATGCTCATTGAAGTCAACGGGGGCAGGGGCACCGTAGAGCCGCTAAGAAATGCCATCGAGCAGGTTCAAGGAGTGACGGTCAGAACCAAAAAGCTGGGTACGGTCGTAACCATAAGGGATTTGGATGCGACCGTAACCAAGGAGGAGATTGGGAAAGCAATCTCAGAAGAAACCAAAATCAAGGAGGAAGATTTAGTAGTCGAAAGCCTGAGGCCGACACTAGGGGAGAATCAGATCGCCACAGTAAGGGTACCGGACAACGTCGCAAGAGAACTCACAGTGAAAAGAAGTCTGAGAATAGGATGGCTGAG
The DNA here is from genome assembly GCA_963583905.1 of Stenurella melanura. NCBI lineage: Eukaryota > Metazoa > Arthropoda > Insecta > Coleoptera > Cerambycidae > Stenurella > Stenurella melanura. Next base: position 36,243,815 of record OY757314.1, on the reverse strand, counting down.
ATGCAGGGTACGTGAACGCGCTGAAACTTCCATCTGCTACAGATGTTGGAGACACGGGCATATCAGGGAAGAGTGCAAAGGTCCAGATAGATCCAAAGCCTGTCTTAGATGTGCAGAGGAAGGGCACCAAGTTAAAGAGTGCAAAAACGCAGCATTCTGCCCCATATGTAACAAGGAGGGCCACCGGGCAGATTCAGCGGGATGTCCGCTAAACAAGGCAGAATCAAAGGGGGTAAGACGCATGGAAGATGGTGGCGGATCATCTTCACAGTAAGACAGATTAACCTAAACAGGTGCCGGGCCGCCCAAGATCTCGCCTGGGCGGTAGGAATGAAAAAAAGGGAGGATGTGTTGATCATCAGTGAGCCAAACAAAGCGATGTCCGGTAGACCTCGACCCAACTGGTTCACAGATGAGAATTTGGACGCAGCCATTGGGCTGATTAATAATAAGATTGGCGTTTACAAGAACGGGAAGGGCCGAGGGTTTGTGTGGCTAGAGCTGAAGGAGGTGATTGTGGTCAGTTGTTATTTTTCCCCAAATACCACAATAGAGGAATTTCAAAGATCAATGTCAGACCTGGAAGAGGCACTCAGAAGGATGAGGAATAACACCCGAAAGGAGGTTATCGTGGCAGCAGATTTTAATGCCTGGGCCCCAGAATGGGGTATGAGGGTCACAAACGTAAGAGGAAGGTTAATGACTCAATGGATTTCCCGACTCGACCTCTTCGTGATTAATGAAGGGGACGAATATACGTTCACCAGAGGAGACAGCGGCTCCATACCCGACCTCACTTTGGCCTCCGCCGGGATTGTGGGGAAAATCAAAGGGTGGAGGGTGGCTGATGATGAAGAATCACTAAGCGATCACAGGTTCATCTGCTTTGAGGTAGGACAGCAACCTCCTCCGGCGGTCTCCAGGCCGACGGGATGGAAACTGAGTCGACTGGATAGGCCAAAGCTTCTAAGAGCCATCAGAGAAGAGATAGGAAACGACCGTAACCACACAGACACAACCCTATCACAGGCAATCACCAGAGCCTGCGACGAGTCTATGCCGAAGAAACGAGCAGCCAAGATGCACAGAGGAATCTACTGGTGGAACGAGGAGCTGGCAAGACTCAGAGATATATGTATCGCTGCCAGGAGACGACACTCCAGGAGAGCCCGGAGACAGGACAGGCAGGATGACGATGAAACCACCCTAGCCTATAGAGCAGCGAAGAAAGTGCTCAGAGATGCAATATCCGAGGCCAAGAGGAAGAAGTGGCAGGAGCTATGCGCAAGTATAGACGAAGATTTGTGGGGGGACGGCTACAAAATAGTCATGCGACGTCTGAGAGCACCCTCTCCAGCGATCCCGCTAGACAGGATGAGGGAGATAGCTGACACGCTCTTTCCGCAAAGGGAGGAGGAAAGGTGGGATGACACGGATGTAGTGGAGACCCCCCGATTCACGGAAAATGAATTGAAGGTAGCGATTGAAAGGCTGAAGAGCGGCCGATCCCCGGGCCCGGATAATATCCCCCCGGAGGTGATTAAAATAGTCGCCGAAGAATCCCCTGAAGCCATCTTAGGGGTCATGAACCGGGCGCTGGAAAGAGGAGACTTCCCATCCAGGTGGAAGAAGGCGAGGCTAGTCCTAATCGCCAAAAGCAGCGGGAAGCAGGAAGAACCATCTTCCTATAGGCCCATCTGCTTACTGGATGCCTTAGGAAAAGTACTGGAGTATTTAGTACTGGGAAGGTTGGAACTGGAAATTGAGCGGAGGGATGGACTATCGAACTTCCAGTTTGGATTCCGTAGAGGGATGTCGACGGTGGACGCAGTGACCCGAATTACGAATACGGCAAGAGAGGCTATAGCGGCAAAGGGAATGTGCCTGATCGTCACCCTTGATATTAAAAACGCGTTCAACACGGCGGGATGGGGAGCGATCATAGGAAAATTAGAGAGAATGGAAGTGGCGCCCTACATCATTAAGATCATGAAAAGCTACCTCAGTAACAGGAAAATAGGACTGGAAGCAGATAACACCTCCGAATGGAGGGATGTGACTTGCGGAGTCCCACAGGGTTCGGTACTCGGGCCAACCCTGTGGAACATCATGTTTGATGACGTGTTGCGGATCCCCCTCGAAAACGGGGTCACACTAACAGGCTACGCCGACGACCTTGCCCTTACCGTGACAGGAAACAGGACGGTGGTAATGGAGGAAAAGGCCAATGCTATCATAGCAAAAATAGAGAGATGGCTGCGCGGGGTTCAGTTAAAGTTAGCCCCGGAGAAAACCGAGACACTAATATTTACCAGGAGAAGATCTGTCCAGCCCGTTACCATTAGGGTCGGAGGAACGGAAATTAGACCGGGGGGAGGGCTTAAATACCTCGGTATCTGGTTGGACCCAAAACTAACGTTCCGGAGTCACATCACTAAAACGGCTGAAAAGGCCGCGAAGTCGGCAACTGCACTAGGAAGAATAATGTGTAACACCCAGGGACCAATATCCAGCAAAAGAAGGGTGCTCTGTGGTGTGGTGCATTCGATAATCCTGTATGCTGCCCCGGTCTGGGGACGTGCTCTAGAGGTAAGGGCTAACGCCATTGAAGGTCTAGCAAGGATACAGCGGCAGATGGCAATCAGAATAAGTAGCGCCTATCGGACTGTCTCATATGAAGCGGTCCTCGTAGTAGCAGGGATTCCCCCGCTAGATCTAATGATAAAGGAAAGGGCAGAAGTATACGAAGGCGAAGAGAAAGGAACGGCCAAGAAAAGACTCCTCGAAAGATGGCAGGACAGGTGGGAGAATGCCCTCAAAGGGAGATGGACTCACCGTGTGATCCCCTCAATTAAAAAATGGGTGGAAAGAAAGCATGGGGAGGTGGGGTACCACCTCACACAGGCCCTGACAGGGCATGGCTGCTTTGCAGACTACCTCCTCGGAATAGGGAAGGTGGACTCCCGGGAGTGCGCGTACTGCGGAGACATCGATGACGTGGAGCACACGGTGTTTCGTTGCAATAAATGGGCGGAGGAGAGGCGGGGCATAAACCATATAGGACCAGAAGAACTTATGGAATACATGCTGGAGTCCGAAGATAACTGGACCAGAGCCGAGATAAGTATTAAGAGGATTATGGAATGCAAAGGAGAGGATGAGAGAAACCCCGACCTATACCCTCTACACAATTAAAGAGAATAGGGACAGGAAATGCTGATATGAACAACTCTAACAACAGACGGATATCCTGAAGTAAAGCGAGAGCGGTCCCAGGATACTCCCCACAATCTGAAGAGGGGTGGTTTTAGTGGGTATGCCAAGAGGTGAGTCCCACACTACCGCGAAGGTGTCCATAAAGGATTTCCACCCCGGAAAAAAAAAAAAAAAAAAAAAAAAAAAAAAAATAAGGCAAGTTGTGACCGAGAGAATTTACAGTGTTATACACAGGGAACTTAAAGCAACAAGGAACTTGAAACAAAATATTTGTAAAAGTGTATCCTGATATTAACTTAGGTATAGTTGTATACTAAATTATCGTGAGGCTGTGAGGTCCAATTTGTAATAAAAATGATGTCCTAAAGTAATTTTACACTGATAATATTGGTTATGTATTCCCTACAGCGCAAAAGAATATTCAAGTGATTATATTGGTTGTTTCAGCTTCAATCTAAATATAATGTAAAGTTAAATGTCGCTGTTATCGAACCCAATAAAAGTCATTTGAACAAGAAATCAAGAAAAGTAAAACAAAGTTGGACTATCCCCTATGCAGAAAATATAAAAAACACCTTTATCCAAGTCTTTAAGAAGTTCGTATAAGCTCAAGAACGGGGAGAATTCTGCTATGCTTATTAAATTATGTACCGTTACGCGTTGGTACATCGGCAAGAGCTGCAAAGCCTCATCTAACTTATATTCACCTATTAAAGTAAAAGTGTTTCATGCCGAATCATATGATCGCCAATCCCCATAAATCTAATCACAAACAACTATGCTAATAGACATATCCTGAAATGATCATTACAAATGCGAGCAGACCTATAAAATCCGCAGCACTCAGGCCTGTCGGCCCATTATGCATTCGCAACATTTGGGATTCCCTAGAAGAAATCAGTGCTCTCCACAAAGGATAACAGTCTGTTCCAGGGCTGATCCCGTAGATCCTACACAGAATATGATTGGTGGTTTCATCCTCCACTCCACACATCCGACAAATAGGGTTGTTTTTCAACCCCGTTGTGTGAAGATGTTTATTCAGAGGACAGTGTCCTGTTATCAATTCTACTATCCATTTCATTTTTTCTCTATGGAGCCCAAGCAGCCACTTAATGGTTGAGTCAGTTGAGGGCCCCTTTATATGGAACCTCGATTACCTCATTCCAGGAGCCTGAGTCCAATAGTTATTGAACCTTGCAATGGCCAAGTCTCGTAACTCTGTTTGAGCCCGACTTCTTGGTATACCGAAGACTGGCACCTTGTTTGACGCAAGAGCCCTCTAGGCTGCCTGGCTGTCGCTGCATAGATAAATATGTTTGTTGTCGAAACCTCTTCTGAGATTCTCGCTTGCACACACCAATATGGCGTATACTTCTGCGTGGAATACACTATAATACTTTCCATGTGGAACCGACATACGAGAGCTTGGTTTGCATCCGTATATGCCAGCACCAGTTCCCTCCTGAGTCTTAGATCCATATATGTGCCATTCGAGAAGTTCGGGGTTCAGAAGACGATTTTTATCACACTCCCAATCTACTGGGAAACACAACTTAGTATGATGTAGTGAGCCTGTAGACGGGGAGACACCGGTCATCTTCTGACTGAGTGATGACTTGGTCCCTTACCGACAGATTCAACGTCTTTGTCTTTCCTGGCTTCCAATTCCACCTCGATATGCAAGGGAGTGAGACCAAGAGTGGCCTTCATTGCTATAGTTATTATCCTGCAAATAATTTAATCTTTGTGTACCAGTCGAATGTTACATTAATTTCACTGTTGTATGAGGTTGAGATTATACATTGCTGGGATATGTCCTACATGCCATAGATGATATGCTGGACTGATTTGATTTCAATACAACTAACTAGATATATATTGAATGCTTTTACCTTATAGTAATTGAACATCTTAATCAATATATACATGAGTTAATCAAATTCTAATCATATTATTGAACAGCATAGTTTAAGGGTCGAATTTCGGAGTAAATTTGTTCTTTAAATCTTTCCAGCCACAAATTTGATATTTACTAACCGTGCGCATTAGAGTGTCTCGAATTCATACCACTTTCTTTATTTTAATCCTCATATTCAGGCCCGCATTTACTCGAAATACCAAAGAATTATCTCCTTCATATTTGAGCAAGATCAATTAATATTAACATATGTCTGCGTTGCCGTGATACAATTTGTTGTAAATTTTGTAACGTGCGGAATGCGCAATAGCATCCTTCGTTACATTTTCTAAGAATTATTAGAAAAATGTTAATAATCAAACATTTTATTCTCCTATGCTCTGGCACTATAACGAACATTTCTAGACAGATGGGAGCTTGGTAGTAGCTTATACTTACGCATCAGTATATTAAACAGCGCACGCTCGATAATATTCAAATTAAATTAAATAAATAGATCAAACTGACTGAAAAATGAAGTTGAGTCGAGTATTTATAATAAAGTCGGATAGTCACATGAAACGTAGAACTATCAGTAACAATATAGATCATTTGGCTAATTAATATTTCACTAAAATAAAGAGAACTACTTTTTGGGGCGGAGCCGCATTACTGTCGGTCCGAAACATATGTCACAATACACCGCGTTAGACTAAATTCGCTCTCTTTCACTCGAGCCGTCCTTCGAGGTGGACGTAATAGAAATTTTGTAAGACCCTGACGGGGATATTAGTAGAGAGGAACCTTATAGACGTATAAGGTAATAGTTAAATAATTATATATTGTTAAATACCATCTAACATTTAAACATATTGTTTTAGGTTCTATCTTTCTTTCTTTCTTTCTTTCTTTCTTTCATATAATTACAAATTTCATTTCAACGTCGAAGTGATCTTAATGTTACACCTTTGCTTTAAGCAAAATTATCTACGTTCTATGTTGATACTACGTTTTTATATACGTTTTCTTGAGAACTTTTTGGGATAAGAATACTATGTTTACCTTTATTATGAAATTTTCGACACAACATCTATTTAAGATTTTCTATCAAGCATACGAAAACCTGGGCGAAGAAATTATTTGTTATTCGAGCATAGCACGCCTCTACGATTTCATAACCTTCAAAGTGGAATGGTACGACATGTGACATCTCGCTAGAGCAAAATGGAGATCATGAACCATTTAACTACCCAACGGTTATAATCTATTATCATCGGAGGACAGGGGCATACCTAGGAATTTCCCTCATCAGGATATTATAATAAAAGATAAGTACCTTTGATTATTACCTGTAAAAGGGATTATTTTCGCATATCTAGTGCTACACATTAATTCGTAGTCACTCATATCTTAAATCCGTTGTTACAAATATTTCGTCGTAGTTATTTATATCTTAAATTCGCTGTAACAAATATTTCTTCGTAGTATCGATTTCTTGTATTCAACGTTTAACGTAATCGTAGTTGTTTGATAACATGATATTTTTTTGAATTTTGCCAGTATCGCAAATTCGCTGTGTCAAAGTACTTTTGTTTTAGATGTGTCTCAATGGTTAGTGTCCACGTAAGTTAGCCTTTTCCGTGGCGTACGGCTGTGATTCGTTACGTGCAGTAATGGGTGGCCGGCAATTTTCTTGCTGCCGGGTAATGGAGGCTAGGTTTGAAGTGGTCAGAGCCAGGAGTTGCGCTAATTGTTCATAGCTGGGTAGTCCCAAGCTCGGTTGGGGTTGGTCCGTTATGGCGGCAGAGGGGACTGGGATCGTTCCAGTCGTTTGGTTTTGGAGCACTATTTGTCTTTGGGGCGTAGCACTAGGTCTTGCCGTCTGGTACGGCGAGGTGACGTGGTAGGCGCCGGCCGACGAGGTAGGCGTGACGAAGTACTGTGCGTTGGGCGGCGTGCTTGGACTTGGGCTGGTTGCTGTTGGTGGTACCATGCAGTGAGGGGTGGCCAGCTGGCGGCGCGGTGTCAGCGAGGCGTCGCTGAAGAGTTGGGGCCAGTCGGGTGTGGCAGCAATGGTGTACTGACCGCTGGGCAGCCCTGAGCCTGAGTGGGAGGCTTCCCCATGTGTGGAAGCGAATCCAGCGAAGCGGCGATCTCCCAGCGTCGAGGAATCGTCGTTGGCCCGGGATGCTGTTGGGTCCACCATACAGCGAGGGGGCATCACCATGTCATCATCACCATCTAATCCCTGTTCCATCGCCGAGTTTTCGTGCCACGATGCTGCGTTGCGCTCCATGCAGTAAGGGGGCATCGCCTGGGAATCGTTGCTACTCCATTCCATATTTGTTGCCTGGGTTCCATGCCAGGTGGCTGCGCTGCGTGCCATGCAGCGAGGGGGCACCGTCGTGATGACGTCATGCGTGACCCCAGTGTCGTGTCCTATGTTGGTGGCGAGTCCTGCCTCGCTATGCCTAGGCGCGGAGCCCGGCGACGCACAGTAGTGGGGCGCCGTCGTCGCGACGCCATGCGTAGCACTTGTGCCTGTGGAAAAATCAGAGGACATGCTTACCTCGCCGAGCCGGGTTGCTGTGTTGCTTGCTGTGCAGTGTGGGGCCACCGTCGTGGAGACGTCGGGCGTGACCCCCGTACCCCTTGTCAGGGCGTCGTGTTGGCGGAGCACTTCGTGGTCAGATGCTGTGAGGGGCGTCGTGCAGTGAGGGGGGGCCGACGTGGAGACGTCGCTCTCGACCCCAGTGCCTACTGCCTTGCCACTCCGGGTATGCATTGCCACTTGACACTCAACACAATAAAACTCAAATAAAACACACTGTCTGGTTACAACACAAGAGGAAGGGATGACCTCGTCAGCATTGGCGTTGGCTTCTGTGCTCAACTGACTTCTGTTTCGGCAGAAGACTATTAGTTGCTGAAGGCTGGAACATTACTACTTGAAGGATCGATCACTACTTGCTCGCTGAGAAAAAGTGTTTTCTTATATAGACTTTTTTGTGCTCAAATGACTTCTGTTTCGGCAGAAGACTATTTTTTGTGCTCAAATGACTTCGGTTTCGGCAGAAGACTAAAACATGAGCACAGCGCGCTAGACAAGTCATAACTTGTTCGCGACGCCGACGCCGATGACACCACCCCCCTTTTTTGTGACTTTATTGAACATTAATAAAGGCATACAGGTTATGTTTCAGTTCAATAATTTCAATTATATAATGTAAGAGTGAGTGGATACAATATTTTCAAAACTATAAACTAAGAGTAAGTGTTAAGATATTTCAACAACTAAGATATTTTAACATATATAGACTAAGATTAAGTGTGGTAAGATATTTTAAGTAAATAACTAATAATAGGTCCACTAAGATATTTTAGGTAAAACAAGATATTTAAAATTAAAGTATTTTATGTGACAAATCATAAATGTATTCTAGTTGAACAAAGTTTTCGCCCTGTGGCGTCGAATTATTTACATTGGTATATTATCGCAAGTTTCGCTCTTCTGGACGTCGTCTCCGCGACGCCCGGGGCTGCCTGATCCTGTTGTGAATTGGGGGCTGCTAAGTCCTGCTGTGCTGCGTGCTACGGCAGCGGGATTCTGGAGCGAACCTATGAGGCTGCAACGTCCTGCTGTGTTGCTTGCTAAGGCAACGGGAGACTGGAGCGGTTTATTGAGGCTGCAACGTCCTGCTGTACTGCGGGCTAAGGCAGTGAGATACTGGAGCGCCTCGTGGGGGCTGCTAGGTCCTGCTGTGCTACGTGCTAAGGTAGCGGGATCCTGGAGCGGTGCGCCAGAGCCGGCTGAGCTCGGGCTGGCGTTCGAGTTGACGAATACTCGTGTCCGGACTGGGACAGGCATCTGGCTGGCGGATGGCTGCTGTCGGTCGTGGCCAGGCGTGGTCACGGCCTTCGCCCAGAACGGCATCGGGAACAGTATGGGCGTCGTGTCGAGCGGCTGCTCTTGTCTTGACGTAGAAGGCCCAGGGTCTGCTGGCGGCGGCGGTGCGGCCGACAGCGCCGGGGACTTCTCCTTCTTGTTTGTTTGTTTCCTCTTGGCTGAGGTGGATGGGCCAGGCACGACTGGGGGCAGTCGGCGGGCTGGAAATTTTGGTTTAGCGGCGGCTGTGGTGCTATGTCCACGTAGATAGTCGCCATGTCCACGGAAGTAGGTACCAGATCCACGGATGTAGACTTGTGCGTTGGCATCTGGCTTTGGGGCAGCGGGCACTACTGATCCTGTGATAGTAGGCGTGACTGGCTTCTGGGCAACGGGCGCTACTGGTCCTGTGACAGTAGGCGTGGTTGGCTGTTGGGCAGCGGGCACTACTGATCCTGTGATAGTAGGCGTGACTGGCTTCTGGGCAACGGGCGCTACTGGTCCTGTGACAGTAGGCGTGGTTGGCTGTTGGGCAGCGGGCACTACTGATCCTGTGATAGTAGGCGTGACTGGCTTCTGGGCAACGGGCGCTACTGGTCCTGTGACAGTAGGCGTGGTTGGCTGTTGGGCAGCGGGTGCTGCTGGCTCTGGGGCAGCGGGCGCTACTGGTCCTGTGACAGTAGGAGCTGCGAGCCTTGGTGGGGCTGGATGTCCTGGATCCTCGGGATCGTCATCCTCGTCGTTGCTGTCGTCATCGTCGGTATCAGCTGCGATGGCTCGTACGGCTGGAGGCACTGGAGGTCGCTTGTCGGGTTTCTGGCCTGGCATGGGCCTGATGTCATCAATGTGAATGGGCACTGGGATCTCGTTCCTGAGAATTTCGTACGTGTTATCACCCAGGGCTCGAATGATAACAAAAGGTCCCTCCCATGTGGGTCCAAAGCTGGTCCGGCGCTCCTTGAAGCCTCGGCACATCACTCGTTGCTGGGGTCGATACTCGATCGGGGCTGTCCTTGGCTCTGGGAAAAGATTCCTCTGGTAGACTTGCTGTCGTTGCGCCGCTTTCTCATGTCTGCTCCTAGCTGCTCGTCGAGGTTCTGGTAGCGGGCGGCGTTGCTCTGGGTGTTGCCAGTCTCCTGGGCGAGGTAACTCGGTCCCAAGCAGCAGCTCGCTGGGTGAGTAGCCGGTGGCAGCATTTTTTCTGTTGTGCAAGGAAAAGATGATCTGCGGCAGCACGACGTCCCATCGGTTTTGTCGTTTTCCCATCAGCTTTTCTCGTAGGGCCTTCTTTATCTCTTGGTTACGCCTCTCCACAGGATTGGCTCTCTGGTGGTAGATCGGCGATGTAAAATGTCTGATTTTATTCCGCTTGCAGAAGTTGAGGATCTTCTTGGCGGTGAAGGTGGGTGCCTTGTCGGTGATGAGTTCATCGGGATATCCCCATCGGAGGCAGACTCGTTCCAAGGCCCCTAAGATGTGGTTGGCATCAGCTTGGGGTGCAGCTTCGGCCTCGATCCACTTGGAACAGAGATCTGTTATCACGATGATAACTCGGTTATGGGTTGGTGTCTCTTCGTAGGGTCCCATGACGTCTAACGAGAGTACTTGCCAGGGTTTGGTGGGTGGTCTCGGGCGGAGTGGAGCGGCAGCTTGAAGGGGTCCTCGCTTGGTTGCAGCACATACCATGCATAGTCGCACATGCGTCGTGACGTTCTTGCGGAGTTGGGGCCAGTAATAACGGTTGTTTACTGCCCGGTACGTCTCGTCGCGGCCTGGATGACCTGCATGTGGGGCGTCGTGGTAGTGGTGCAGAACGCGGGGCCTCAAGGCTTCGGGCACAACGAGGGCGGTCCTCTCTTCAGTGACATGCCATAAGCGTCCATCTTCTACCCTGAATTGTTCTTTCAGTCGTCTTTCCCAGGGGTCTAAGCCTCGTTCCTGATCCTGGATGTCCCCCCAATGTCCGATGGAACCAGAAATAGCGTAGTCCGCGAGTTGGGCGGCCTTGATCTCATCGAACAGAGTGGTTAGCTCCTCAGGTTCGGCTTCCATCATCAGAAGTTCCTCCGTGGTCGGGGTATCGATGATGGCCCTTGGCGTGGTTGGTTGTTTGGTTGTGGATTCCTCGTCAGGAGGTAGCAAGCGGGAGTCATCGCCGGTATCAGCTGGCATGGCTTCTTGGGGATGACGCGACAGGAAGTCGGGCAGCTGGTTCAATCGTCCTGGACAGTGTTCTACGGTGAAGGTGTACTCTTGCAGCTGCAAGGCCCACCGGGTGAGCTTGGCCCTCTCGTCCTTGAACTGATGTAACCAGTGCAATGCTCGGCTGTCCGTGACAAGTGTAAAGTGCTGGTCCTCCAGCCAGTGGCGGTATCGACGACAGGCCCATACTACGGCGAGTGTCTCCTGTTCATTGATGTGATAGCGTTTCTCAGGTCCTGTAAACTTTGCACTGGAGCAGGAAATGATCCGTTTCTCCCCCTCTGGCGTTTTTTGATACAAAGCCGCACCCATGCCATGGTTGCTTGCATCGGTTTGGAGGTAGAAAGGCAGTCCTGGCTCCGGTCTGCAAAGGGCTAAAGGCTGTGATAGCTTCTCTTTGATCAGTGCGAACGCTGTCTCCGCTTCTATGTTCCACTGGAACCTCTCCTTTCCTGTTAGGTTTGTCAGCGGGGCTGTCAGCTCGGCAAACTCGGGTACAAACTCTCGTAACCAGTTGGCGGTGCCTAGGAATCCCTGGAGTTCCTTCTTGGTGCGAGGAGTGGGAAAGTCTCTTATTTGGATGACGTGTTTCTCCTGGGGTTGATTTTGAGTAGTAGTAATCCTGTAGCCCAGGTAGTCCAGCTCGGAGGCTCCAAATCGGCACTTCGGGAGTCCACAGTGCAATCCATGTATCCTCAGACGCTCTAATACCAGAGCCAAGTGACGAAGGTGGTCTTGATGATCTTCAGAGTATACTATTATGTCGTCTAGGTATACTTTCACGAAGACATCTATGAAGTCGGCCAGCACTTCTGTCATTAACTTCTGGAACGTTGAGGGGGCGTTGCGTAGCCCGAATGGCATCACAAGGAACTCGAATGTCGCTCCGTCTGGGGTACTGAAAGCTGTCAGGGGTACACTATTCTCGTGCATCGGGACCTGCCAGTATCCACTCTTTAAGTCCAAACTAGTGAAAACCTTCGCTGCACCTAGCTCTCGGATCGTTTCCCTTATCGGCGGCAACTGAGACACTTCTTCCAACGTCTGGGTGTTCAGCTGGCGGTAATCGACACAAAAGCGGGAAGTCCCATCCTTTTTGTTCACAATGACGATCGGTGAGCAGTAACGGCTGTTACTGCGTCGAATTACCCCAGCTGCCAGCATCTTCTTCACTTCCTCAGTGATTATTGCCTTTTTATTCGCCGAGTACTGGTAACGTCGTATTTTAAATGGTTTGTCGTCTTTCAGACGGATTTCATGGGTAGTGAGTTGTGTAGTAGGCTGTTTGAGCGTCTCTTGAAATACATCAGAAAATTTAGTGATGACTTCCTCATACGCACGGCTGTGCGTCTCTGGTAGCTGCTCCGGGTTGGCTGTTACGGTGCGGGCCGAGTCCTCGGTCCTAACCTCCATGTCCCAGAACAGGGTGTGCCGTTCTGACACCCCTGCGTGTATGCAGTGCCGCGGAAAGTCGATCACCACTTCCTGTTTCGCTAGGAAGTCTCTTCCTAGGATGATATCCTTGGTCATATCCTCCAAAATATGCATTTCGACCGAAACCGTCCAGTTTCCGATCTGCAGGGGCACTTCCACGCTGCCTTGGGTGTGCTTGATCTCCTTGGCGGCAGCCAAGAGCACGGGCATCGTCGGGTGATTAGTCCTCGGAAGGTCCTCTACGTAGTTGCTGTGGATGAAGGAATGAGTCGCCCCGCTGTCCAGCAGGGCTAGTAAACGGCATCCATTGGCCTCGACCCACAAGTGGGATGATGGGCCGGGACCGGCCGTCAGTCCTATTGACGCACTTAATTCTGGAGCCGGGCACCCTGGCTTGGGCCGGCTCGCTGCTCGTTTCCCGCCTGGGGCTGACTGTTAGCTTGCTGCCGGGGGGCTGCCTGGCTTCGTTGCTGCGGTGGTGCCGTGGATGTCTGTCCAGGGCCTGAGTTATTGGTTGGACCTGCTTGTTGGCTAGGGTTGTTTGAATTGGCGCCATGCCCTCGGAAGTTGTTACCCCCTGTCTGGACATTTTGTTGGCGGAAGTTAGGGTTTCCCTGTTGGTTGGAGTCGTGTCCACGGAAATTGGGGTTGGCTCGCTGGTTGGAGTCGTGTCCGCGGAAATTGGGGTTGCCTTGCTGGGGCTCTGACTGAGTTTGGTTGGTGGGGCAGTCTCGGTGATAGTGAAATCCCGGGCACTTGCGGCACTTTGGTAGACTATTGGTAGTATTACTCGCAGGCGGGATGGTGGCTGGCCTCGGCAGCGGTCGGAGTTGCCTCTGAAATTCCCTGTAGTCACCCTCGGCGTTTTCAGCCACTCGGCTCAAGCTTTCCATCGTGGCCACTGGGACATTTCTAGTTGCGAATCTTAGTTCCGGTCGCAGGAGCTCGCGCACCTCCATAACCATCTCTTCTTCCGGCGTATACCGTTCTACCCTCAGCCAGAGTCCAATTTTGCGTTGTATAAAAACGGCGGCGGGTTCGTCGTCTTTCTGTCTCTCCCCGTGTAACCTGGAGCGTAGCTTCCCCAGGGTGGCAGTGTCGTTGAACTGCCGCAGGAGCTTTTCCTTTAGGAACTCGTATGTGATGTTGTGGGACTTCCACATCTCCAGGGCGCGTCTGGCTTGACCCTCGAGCTGTTCTATAGCTACTCTCACTTTATCCCTGCCGTGGATGTCTTCATGGAGCATCGCCTCCTCGAGCTCATCCAGGAAGTTGACTGGATCCTCCCATTCCAGGCCTGAGTAAGTGGGCAGCGCTCTCGTTCTTCTTGTGGGCATCCTGTGATGACCTTGTATTGCGTGTATTGCGGCTTGAACGCTTCCCTCCATTAGTCTTGTCATGCTCTCTGCTAGGTTTTGTGTTGGGCGCCACTGGGGGTCCATTTCCCCAGAATCTGTGTAGTCGGGTCGTCGTGGATCCTCTTCCCTCCGGAAAGATCTGGCCTCACGCTGTTGGTCGCCATGTCCACGTAAGTTAGCCTTTTCCGTGGCGTACGGCTGTGATTCGTTACGTGCAGTAATGGGTGGCCGGCAATTTTCTTGCTGCCGGGTAATGGAGGCTAGGTTTGAAGTGGTCAGAGCCAGGAGTTGCGCTAATTGTTCATAGCTGGGTAGTCCCAAGCTCGGTTGGGGTTGGTCCGTTATGGCGGCAGAGGGGACTGGGATCGTTCCAGTCGTTTGGTTTTGGAGCACTATTTGTCTTTGGGGCGTAGCACTAGGTCTTGCCGTCTGGTACGGCGAGGTGACGTGGTAGGCGCCGGCCGACGAGGTAGGCGTGACGAAGTACTGTGCGTTGGGCGGCGTGCTTGGACTTGGGCTGGTTGCTGTTGGTGGTACCATGCAGTGAGGGGTGGCCAGCTGGCGGCGCGGTGTCAGCGAGGCGTCGCTGAAGAGTTGGGGCCAGTCGGGTGTGGCAGCAATGGTGTACTGACCGCTGGGCAGCCCTGAGCCTGAGTGGGAGGCTTCCCCATGTGTGGAAGCGAATCCAGCGAAGCGGCGATCTCCCAGCGTCGAGGAATCGTCGTTGGCCCGGGATGCTGTTGGGTCCACCATACAGCGAGGGGGCATCACCATGTCATCATCACCATCTAATCCCTGTTCCATCGCCGAGTTTTCGTGCCACGATGCTGCGTTGCGCTCCATGCAGTAAGGGGGCATCGCCTGGGAATCGTTGCTACTCCATTCCATATTTGTTGCCTGGGTTCCATGCCAGGTGGCTGCGCTGCGTGCCATGCAGCGAGGGGGCACCGTCGTGATGACGTCATGCGTGACCCCAGTGTCGTGTCCTATGTTGGTGGCGAGTCCTGCCTCGCTATGCCTAGGCGCGGAGCCCGGCGACGCACAGTAGTGGGGCGCCGTCGTCGCGACGCCATGCGTAGCACTTGTGCCTGTGGAAAAATCAGAGGACATGCTTACCTCGCCGAGCCGGGTTGCTGTGTTGCTTGCTGTGCAGTGTGGGGCCACCGTCGTGGAGACGTCGGGCGTGACCCCCGTACCCCTTGTCAGGGCGTCGTGTTGGCGGAGCACTTCGTGGTCAGATGCTGTGAGGGGCGTCGTGCAGTGAGGGGGGGCCGACGTGGAGACGTCGCTCTCGACCCCAGTGCCTACTGCCTTGCCACTCCGGGTATGCATTGCCACTTGACACTCAACACAATAAAACTCAAATAAAACACACTGTCTGGTTACAACACAAGAGGAAGGGATGACCTCGTCAGCATTGGCGTTGGCTTCTGTGCTCAACTGACTTCTGTTTCGGCAGAAGACTATTAGTTGCTGAAGGCTGGAACATTACTACTTGAAGGATCGATCACTACTTGCTCGCTGAGAAAAAGTGTTTTCTTATATAGACTTTTTTGTGCTCAAATGACTTCTGTTTCGGCAGAAGACTATTTTTTGTGCTCAAATGACTTCGGTTTCGGCAGAAGACTAAAACATGAGCACAGCGCGCTAGACAAGTCATAACTTGTTCGCGACGCCGACGCCGATGACATTAGACACGTCAGTTATTTGCACATAATACGCGTCGTGTGATCTGATATTTCCTAGATTTGACTCGTCAAGTCGCATCACTTATGTGGATTATTTATTTAAAGGAATTCGGATGTTCGGGGCGCGGTGAGATGTGTATTATCTTTTGTGGTTATATAACTTGGGGTGTCCCGTATTTTATTTGCTAGAGATGAGTTCTAGTATTATTTTTTTTATGGTTATATAACTTGGGGTGTCCCGTTTTTGAGTATTTAGCATTACGTAGCGGGGAGGCTATATACTGGTAGGCTCAAATAAATATCAGGTTCGAGTGAAGTAGCATATCTTTTATTAGGTTAAGTTTTATTATCTTTGTAATATATTTTGTGTCGCCATTTTGGTAAATCTAATGGTGTGTCTTTTGTGTTGCACTTTAAATATCTAGTGCTGTAATATAGTTTGTTTGTCGGATCGTTTGCGAGATACCTTTGTATTATAGTTCGGTTTAAATCTCGTAAATGGTCATATCTTTTGTAATATATGATTTTTAGTATTGAGGTAAAGTTACGAGATGTATCTTTTGTAATATAGTTTTTTTATCTCGTAAACACCTCAAGTTTATCTTGCTGTTGAGCAATATGTAATATAGTGTATCTTGTAATATAGTTTACCTTGTACATATTTTGGTGATATTTTGCTATACAGTATCGCTGATGCTGTGATAGCTCATTGTTTTGTAATATAATATTTTGTAATATAGTTCTATTGTACATATGTAACTTTTGTCTTTGGTTTATCGTTATCTTCAATTTTCCTTGATTACACTCAGTAATCAATGGCGCCCAAGCCTTGAACTCCATGCCCTTTAGCTCTCCGTATCTTTACTGTGCTAGCCAGGTTACACCAGTGACGCTAACCACGTCGCTCGTAGGGTGGCCCACACTTGAACACTTGGGCAATATTTAAACATCGAGTGGAAACCTTCTTTTCTTAGCCACAATTTTCAACAGAATAGTGAAATATAATCAAATAAAAATTATACACAAGTTCCCCCTTCAGAATTGTCCAACAAATATAAGTTCATAAGTTATTATTGGTCCCCTTTTAAATTATATCTTCTTAAGACTTCGTTATAGGGTGCAAAGAAGACCCCATAAATACAGAAACAGAGTATCGCGTATTTCTTAATGCTTATTATTATATATTTGCGTGTTTTGGCACAAATTACTATTGACTAATCAGATTCTAGTTTGTGTTATTTTAATATTTTCAAATGGCTGCCACGTTTTAACACGTTGATGTTTTAGTTCTATGAGAAATCTGAAACACAAATCGGATTCAGTTGCAGGAGCGTATGCTTTTGATACCAAAACTTAGTGGGACCAAATAATATGTTTCCTAACAACTTCGAGACCACAAAGAGATCATAATTGATTTTTTTACAGGTAATGAATGCAACCTGTCGAATTTCTGAAGTTACAGAAATTTGTCGTGAACGTTGGAATTGGAAGAGTAGTTTATTTATGAAACATGCCATGCAAAACAAATTCAAGCAATATAAACTAACAACAGTCTTCAAATAACTGAAAACATTACTAAACTACTATACGGTGAAGAAGTGAGACAAACTAAACTGTTAACTCTATCAAATAGGTAGGTACGTTACAATCGACTGGGATTGTATTGTCGAGTGCTCACATGGTAAAACATCGTTTTAGTTTCTACGGCCTCTTATTATCTACAAATGGAAAAGCACTTGTAATTTAACTACCCTTCTTCTCCTAATTCTGTCTGTAATAAAAGCTCATATTTAGAGAAGGCTTACATCATTGTCAGTTACTAATTTTCTTAATAGATGCAACATCTTCTTATAAGCAATTTGCTGTATAAAATTACAGTACAGGGTGTTTCAAAGTTAAAGTTACATACGTTACTTGTGGATAGAGGGCACTTTGGCGATTCCAAGTTGCTTGTAATTAATGCATCCATCGTCCTTTCTTACTGAGATATAGGGTTATTGATTTTGGCCAAATCTTTCTTTGATCATAACTATTGAACCACTCTGTACAATCGGTTCAGACTTAGATCATATGTTTCACTTATTTTTCTTGATAGATCTTCATAATAAACCAAAGAGAAATCCAGGTCCGGCTTAATAAAAAATTGACAATATGTTGTATGACAAAATTTTGTAGATCTGTTTCGATATGCGAAAAGGGCGGAAAAAACTGAATAGAGTAGCTCACTTAATATGTTCGCGCATTTCATTCATCAACCTTGATTACTTGCCGTAAATCCAACTTCATTTAAATGGCCCAGACAGTTGGAACTTAAATATTTATTTCAGGGTTTATTAACAAAAAGATTTAACTTGCAGCAGTGACAGTTCTTTCACTTCTAGACTATTCTACAATAATTTTGAAAACAATGTAGATTTGCGCTCATAAATCAAAATACTACATTTAAAAATATTATTATTTTTAATGCATGCATGTACAATAACAATAAATACATGAAAGTAATAAATATATAACTACAATAACTGTTCAAAGGAAATACATTCGATGATATGGAGGCATTTCGTTGATTACATTTCCTTGCTCTAGTAGCAATATTTCTTATTACACGTCTAATCATATCTGGATTATTTCTAACTTTTACGCAAGCGTTATTAACGGTTTCCAAAAGTTCCTCTACTATTATTGGCTACGTGATATACCCTTGCTTTTAAATGCCCCAAAGATGATAATCAACAGGATTGAAATCTGGTGACCTTGAAGGCCAATAATGAGGTCCATTTCGACCTATCCACATATTTGTAAAATTGTCATTTAGTAAATTTCTCACAATATTCCTAAAATTGGCTAGAGCGCCATCATGCTGGTAATACATACCAGCAATATTTTCATTTTCCTGTAACATGGGTAAGAAATGTTGCAAAAAGTCTAAATAAAGTTCATCTCATAATGGTAGGATATGTGGCCCAATAAAATGATTGTTGATGGAAGTGGCGCCCTACATCATTAAGATCATGAAAAGCTACCTCAGTAACAGGAAAATAGGACTGGAAGCAGATAACACCTCCGAATGGAGGGATGTGACTTGCGGAGTCCCACAGGGTTCGGTACTCGGGCCAACCCTGTGGAACATCATGTTTGATGACGTGTTGCGGATCCCCCTCGAAAACGGGGTCACACTAACAGGCTACGCCGACGACCTTGCCCTTACCGTGACAGGAAACAGGACGGTGGTAATGGAGGAAAAGGCCAATGCTATCATAGCAAAAATAGAGAGATGGCTGCGCGGGGTTCAGTTAAAGTTAGCCCCGGAGAAAACCGAGACACTAATATTTACCAGGAGAAGATCTGTCCAGCCCGTTACCATTAGGGTCGGAGGAACGGAAATTAGACCGGGGGGAGGGCTTAAATACCTCGGTATCTGGTTGGACCCAAAACTAACGTTCCGGAGTCACATCACTAAAACGGCTGAAAAGGCCGCGAAGTCGGCAACTGCACTAGGAAGAATAATGTGTAACACCCAGGGACCAATATCCAGCAAAAGAAGGGTGCTCTGTGGTGTGGTGCATTCGATAATCCTGTATGCTGCCCCGGTCTGGGGACGTGCTCTAGAGGTAAGGGCTAACGCCATTGAAGGTCTAGCAAGGATACAGCGGCAGATGGCAATCAGAATAAGTAGCGCCTATCGGACTGTCTCATATGAAGCGGTCCTCGTAGTAGCAGGGATTCCCCCGCTAGATCTAATGATAAAGGAAAGGGCAGAAGTATACGAAGGCGAAGAGAAAGGAACGGCCAAGAAAAGACTCCTCGAAAGATGGCAGGACAGGTGGGAGAATGCCCTCAAAGGGAGATGGACTCACCGTGTGATCCCCTCAATTAAAAAATGGGTGGAAAGAAAGCATGGGGAGGTGGGGTACCACCTCACACAGGCCCTGACAGGGCATGGCTGCTTTGCAGACTACCTCCTCGGAATAGGGAAGGTGGACTCCCGGGAGTGCGCGTACTGCGGAGACATCGATGACGTGGAGCACACGGTGTTTCGTTGCAATAAATGGGCGGAGGAGAGGCGGGGCATAAACCATATAGGACCAGAAGAACTTATGGAATACATGCTGGAGTCCGAAGATAACTGGACCAGAGCCGAGATAAGTATTAAGAGGACTATGGAATGCAAAGGAGAGGATGAGAGAAACCCCGACCTATACCCTCTACACAATTAAAGAGAATAGGGACAGGAAATGCTGATATGAACAACTCTAACAACAGACGGATATCCTGAAGTAAAGCGAGAGCGGTCCCAGGATACTCCCCACAATCTGAAGAGGGGTGGTTTTAGTGGGTATGCCAAGAGGTGAGTCCCACACTACCGCGAAGGTGTCCATAAAGGATTTCCACCCCGGAAAAAAAAAAAAAAAAAAAAAAAAAAAAAATAAGGCAAGTTGTGACCGAGAGAATTTACAGTGTTATACACAGGGAACTTAAAGCAACAAGGAACTTGAAACAAAATATTTGTAAAAGTGTATCCTGATATTAACTTAGGTATAGTTGTATACTAAATTATCGTGAGGCTGTGAGGTCCAATTTGTAATAAAAATGATGTCCTAAAGTAATTTTACACTGATAATATTGGTTATGTATTCCCTACAGCGCAAAAGAATATTCAAGTGATTATATTGGTTGTTTCAGCTTCAATCTAAATATAATGTAAAGTTAAATGTCGCTGTTATCGAACCCAATAAAAGTCATTTGAACAAGAAATCAAGAAAAGTAAAACAAAGTTGGACTATCCCCTATGCAGAAAATATAAAAAACACCTTTATCCAAGTCTTTAAGAAGTTCGTATAAGCTCAAGAACGGGGAGAATTCTGCTATGCTTATTAAATTATGTACCGTTACGCGTTGGTACATCGGCAAGAGCTGCAAAGCCTCATCTAACTTATATTCACCTATTAAAGTAAAAGTGTTTCATGCCGAATCATATGATCGCCAATCCCCATAAATCTAATCACAAACAACTATGCTAATAGACATATCCTGAAATGATCATTACAAATGCGAGCAGACCTATAAAATCCGCAGCACTCAGGCCTGTCGGCCCATTATGCATTCGCAACATTTGGGATTCCCTAGAAGAAATCAGTGCTCTCCACAAAGGATAACAGTCTGTTCCAGGGCTGATCCCGTAGATCCTACACAGAATATGATTGGTGGTTTCATCCTCCACTCCACACATCCGACAAATAGGGTTGTTTTTCAACCCCGTTGTGTGAAGATGTTTATTCAGAGGACAGTGTCCTGTTATCAATTCTACTATCCATTTCATTTTTTCTCTATGGAGCCCAAGCAGCCACTTAATGGTTGAGTCAGTTGAGGGCCCCTTTATATGGAACCTCGATTACCTCATTCCAGGAGCCTGAGTCCAATAGTTATTGAACCTTGCAATGGCCAAGTCTCGTAACTCTGTTTGAGCCCGACTTCTTGGTATACCGAAGACTGGCACCTTGTTTGACGCAAGAGCCCTCTAGGCTGCCTGGCTGTCGCTGCATAGATAAATATGTTTGTTGTCGAAACCTCTTCTGAGATTCTCGCTTGCACACACCAATATGGCGTATACTTCTGCGTGGAATACACTATAATACTTTCCATGTGGAACCGACATACGAGAGCTTGGTTTGCATCCGTATATGCCAGCACCAGTTCCCTCCTGAGTCTTAGATCCATATATGTGCCATTCGAGAAGTTCGGGGTTCAGAAGACGATTTTTATCACACTCCCAATCTACTGGGAAACACAACTTAGTATGATGTAGTGAGCCTGTAGACGGGGAGACACCGGTCATCTTCTGACTGAGTGATGACTTGGTCCCTTACCGACAGATTCAACGTCTTTGTCTTTCCTGGCTTCCAATTCCACCTCGATATGCAAGGGAGTGAGACCAAGAGTGGCCTTCATTGCTATAGTTATTATCCTGCAAATAATTTAATCTTTGTGTACCAGTCGAATGTTACATTAATTTCACTGTTGTATGAGGTTGAGATTATACATTGCTGGGATATGTCCTACATGCCATAGATGATATGCTGGACTGATTTGATTTCAATACAACTAACTAGATATATATTGAATGCTTTTACCTTATAGTAATTGAACATCTTAATCAATATATACATGAGTTAATCAAATTCTAATCATATTATTGAACAGCATAGTTTAAGGGTCGAATTTCGGAGTAAATTTGTTCTTTAAATCTTTCCAGCCACAAATTTGATATTTACTAACCGTGCGCATTAGAGTGTCTCGAATTCATACCACTTTCTTTATTTTAATCCTCATATTCAGGCCCGCATTTACTCGAAATACCAAAGAATTATCTCCTTCATATTTGAGCAAGATCAATTAATATTAACATATGTCTGCGTTGCCGTGATACAATTTGTTGTAAATTTTGTAACGTGCGGAATGCGCAATAGCATCCTTCGTTACATTTTCTAAGAATTATTAGAAAAATGTTAATAATCAAACATTTTATTCTCCTATGCTCTGGCACTATAACGAACATTTCTAGACAGATGGGAGCTTGGTAGTAGCTTATACTTACGCATCAGTATATTAAACAGCGCACGCTCGATAATATTCAAATTAAATTAAATAAATAGATCAAACTGACTGAAAAATGAAGTTGAGTCGAGTATTTATAATAAAGTCGGATAGTCACATGAAACGTAGAACTATCAGTAACAATATAGATCATTTGGCTAATTAATATTTCACTAAAATAAAGAGAACTACTTTTTGGGGCGGAGCCGCATTACTGTCGGTCCGAAACATATGTCACAATACACCGCGTTAGACTAAATTCGCTCTCTTTCACTCGAGCCGTCCTTCGAGGTGGACGTAATAGAAATTTTGTAAGACCCTGACGGGGATATTAGTAGAGAGGAACCTTATAGACGTATAAGGTAATAGTTAAATAATTATATATTGTTAAATACCATCTAACATTTAAACATATTGTTTTAGGTTCTATCTTTCTTTCTTTCTTTCTTTCTTTCTTTCATATAATTACAAATTTCATTTCAACGTCGAAGTGATCTTAATGTTACACCTTTGCTTTAAGCAAAATTATCTACGTTCTATGTTGATACTACGTTTTTATATACGTTTTCTTGAGAACTTTTTGGGATAAGAATACTATGTTTACCTTTATTATGAAATTTTCGACACAACATCTATTTAAGATTTTCTATCAAGCATACGAAAACCTGGGCGAAGAAATTATTTATGTTATTCGAGCATAGCACGCCTCTACGATTTCATAACCTTCAAAGTGGAATGGTACGACATGTGACATCTCGCTAGAGCAAAATGGAGATCATGAACCATTTAACTACCCAACGGTTATAATCTATTATCATCGGAGGACAGGGGCATACCTAGGAATTTCCCTCATCAGGATATTATAATAAAAGATAAGTACCTTTGATTATTACCTGTAAAAGGGATTATTTTCGCATATCTAGTGCTACACATTAATTCGTAGTCACTCATATCTTAAATCCGTTGTTACAAATATTTCGTCGTAGTTATTTATATCTTAAATTCGCTGTAACAAATATTTCTTCGTAGTATCGATTTCTTGTATTCAACGTTTAACGTAATCGTAGTTGTTTGATAACATGATATTTTTTTGAATTTTGCCAGTATCGCAAATTCGCTGTGTCAAAGTACTTTTGTTTTAGATGTGTCTCAATGGTTAGACACGTCAGTTATTTGCACATAATACGCGTCGTGTGATCTGATATTTCCTAGATTTGACTCGTCAAGTCGCATCACTTATGTGGATTATTTATTTAAAGGAATTCGGATGTTCGGGGCGCGGTGAGATGTGTATTATCTTTTGTGGTTATATAACTTGGGGTGTCCCGTATTTTATTTGCTAGAGATGAGTTCTAGTATTATTTTTTTTATGGTTATATAACTTGGGGTGTCCCGTTTTTGAGTATTTAGCATTACGTAGCGGGGAGGCTATATACTGGTAGGCTCAAATAAATATCAGGTTCGAGTGAAGTAGCATATCTTTTATTAGGTTAAGTTTTATTATCTTTGTAATATATTTTGTGTCGCCATTTTGGTAAATCTAATGGTGTGTCTTTTGTGTTGCACTTTAAATATCTAGTGCTGTAATATAGTTTGTTTGTCGGATCGTTTGCGAGATACCTTTGTATTATAGTTCGGTTTAAATCTCGTAAATGGTCATATCTTTTGTAATATATGATTTTTAGTATTGAGGTAAAGTTACGAGATGTATCTTTTGTAATATAGTTTTTTTATCTCGTAAACACCTCAAGTTTATCTTGCTGTTGAGCAATATGTAATATAGTGTATCTTGTAATATAGTTTACCTTGTACATATTTTGGTGATATTTTGCTATACAGTATCGCTGATGCTGTGATAGCTCATTGTTTTGTAATATAATATTTTGTAATATAGTTCTATTGTACATATGTAACTTTTGTCTTTGGTTTATCGTTATCTTCAATTTTCCTTGATTACACTCAGTAATCAATGGCGCCCAAGCCTTGAACTCCATGCCCTTTAGCTCTCCGTATCTTTACTGTGCTAGCCAGGTTACACCAGTGACGCTAACCACGTCGCTCGTAGGGTGGCCCACACTTGAACACTTGGGCAATATTTAAACATCGAGTGGAAACCTTCTTTTCTTAGCCACAATTTTCAACAGAATAGTGAAATATAATCAAATAAAAATTATACACAAGTTCCCCCTTCAGAATTGTCCAACAAATATAAGTTCATAAGTTATTATTGGTCCCCTTTTAAATTATATCTTCTTAAGACTTCGTTATAGGGTGCAAAGAAGACCCCATAAATACAGAAACAGAGTATCGCGTATTTCTTAATGCTTATTATTATATATTTGCGTGTTTTGGCACAAATTACTATTGACTAATCAGATTCTAGTTTGTGTTATTTTAATATTTTCAAATGGCTGCCACGTTTTAACACGTTGATGTTTTAGTTCTATGAGAAATCTGAAACACAAATCGGATTCAGTTGCAGGAGCGTATGCTTTTGATACCAAAACTTAGTGGGACCAAATAATATGTTTCCTAACAACTTCGAGACCACAAAGAGATCATAATTGATTTTTTTACAGGTAATGAATGCAACCTGTCGAATTTCTGAAGTTACAGAAATTTGTCGTGAACGTTGGAATTGGAAGAGTAGTTTATTTATGAAACATGCCATGCAAAACAAATTCAAGCAATATAAACTAACAACAGTCTTCAAATAACTGAAAACATTACTAAACTACTATACGGTGAAGAAGTGAGACAAACTAAACTGTTAACTCTATCAAATAGGTAGGTACGTTACAATCGACTGGGATTGTATTGTCGAGTGCTCACATGGTAAAACATCGTTTTAGTTTCTACGGCCTCTTATTATCTACAAATGGAAAAGCACTTGTAATTTAACTACCCTTCTTCTCCTAATTCTGTCTGTAATAAAAGCTCATATTTAGAGAAGGCTTACATCATTGTCAGTTACTAATTTTCTTAATAGATGCAACATCTTCTTATAAGCAATTTGCTGTATAAAATTACAGTACAGGGTGTTTCAAAGTTAAAGTTACATACGTTACTTGTGGATAGAGGGCACTTTGGCGATTCCAAGTTGCTTGTAATTAATGCATCCATCGTCCTTTCTTACTGAGATATAGGGTTATTGATTTTGGCCAAATCTTTCTTTGATCATAACTATTGAACCACTCTGTACAATCGGTTCAGACTTAGATCATATGTTTCACTTATTTTTCTTGATAGATCTTCATAATAAACCAAAGAGAAATCCAGGTCCGGCTTAATAAAAAATTGACAATATGTTGTATGACAAAATTTTGTAGATCTGTTTCGATATGCGAAAAGGGCGGAAAAAACTGAATAGAGTAGCTCACTTAATATGTTCGCGCATTTCATTCATCAACCTTGATTACTTGCCGTAAATCCAACTTCATTTAAATGGCCCAGACAGTTGGAACTTAAATATTTATTTCAGGGTTTATTAACAAAAAGATTTAACTTGCAGCAGTGACAGTTCTTTCACTTCTAGACTATTCTACAATAATTTTGAAAACAATGTAGATTTGCGCTCATAAATCAAAATACTACATTTAAAAATATTATTATTTTTAATGCATGCATGTACAATAACAATAAATACATGAAAGTAATAAATATATAACTACAATAACTGTTCAAAGGAAATACATTCGATGATATGGAGGCATTTCGTTGATTACATTTCCTTGCTCTAGTAGCAATATTTCTTATTACACGTCTAATCATATCTGGATTATTTCTAACTTTTACGCAAGCGTTATTAACGGTTTCCAAAAGTTCCTCTACTATTATTGGCTACGTGATATACCCTTGCTTTTAAATGCCCCAAAGATGATAATCAACAGGATTGAAATCTGGTGACCTTGAAGGCCAATAATGAGGTCCATTTCGACCTATCCACATATTTGTAAAATTGTCATTTAGTAAATTTCTCACAATATTCCTAAAATTGGCTAGAGCGCCATCATGCTGGTAATACATACCAGCAATATTTTCATTTTCCTGTAACATGGGTAAGAAATGTTGCAAAAAGTCTAAATAAAGTTCATCTCATAATGGTAGGATATGTGGCCCAATAAAATGATTGTTGATGGAAGTGGCGCCCTACATCATTAAGATCATGAAAAGCTACCTCAGTAACAGGAAAATAGGACTGGAAGCAGATAACACCTCCGAATGGAGGGATGTGACTTGCGGAGTCCCACAGGGTTCGGTACTCGGGCCAACCCTGTGGAACATCATGTTTGATGACGTGTTGCGGATCCCCCTCGAAAACGGGGTCACACTAACAGGCTACGCCGACGACCTTGCCCTTACCGTGACAGGAAACAGGACGGTGGTAATGGAGGAAAAGGCCAATGCTATCATAGCAAAAATAGAGAGATGGCTGCGCGGGGTTCAGTTAAAGTTAGCCCCGGAGAAAACCGAGACACTAATATTTACCAGGAGAAGATCTGTCCAGCCCGTTACCATTAGGGTCGGAGGAACGGAAATTAGACCGGGGGGAGGGCTTAAATACCTCGGTATCTGGTTGGACCCAAAACTAACGTTCCGGAGTCACATCACTAAAACGGCTGAAAAGGCCGCGAAGTCGGCAACTGCACTAGGAAGAATAATGTGTAACACCCAGGGACCAATATCCAGCAAAAGAAGGGTGCTCTGTGGTGTGGTGCATTCGATAATCCTGTATGCTGCCCCGGTCTGGGGACGTGCTCTAGAGGTAAGGGCTAACGCCATTGAAGGTCTAGCAAGGATACAGCGGCAGATGGCAATCAGAATAAGTAGCGCCTATCGGACTGTCTCATATGAAGCGGTCCTCGTAGTAGCAGGGATTCCCCCGCTAGATCTAATGATAAAGGAAAGGGCAGAAGTATACGAAGGCGAAGAGAAAGGAACGGCCAAGAAAAGACTCCTCGAAAGATGGCAGGACAGGTGGGAGAATGCCCTCAAAGGGAGATGGACTCACCGTGTGATCCCCTCAATTAAAAAATGGGTGGAAAGAAAGCATGGGGAGGTGGGGTACCACCTCACACAGGCCCTGACAGGGCATGGCTGCTTTGCAGACTACCTCCTCGGAATAGGGAAGGTGGACTCCCGGGAGTGCGCGTACTGCGGAGACATCGATGACGTGGAGCACACGGTGTTTCGTTGCAATAAATGGGCGGAGGAGAGGCGGGGCATAAACCATATAGGACCAGAAGAACTTATGGAATACATGCTGGAGTCCGAAGATAACTGGACCAGAGCCGAGATAAGTATTAAGAGGATTATGGAATGCAAAGGAGAGGATGAGAGAAACCCCGACCTATACCCTCTACACAATTAAAGAGAATAGGGACAGGAAATGCTGATATGAACAACTCTAACAACAGACGGATATCCTGAAGTAAAGCGAGAGCGGTCCCAGGATACTCCCCACAATCTGAAGAGGGGTGGTTTTAGTGGGTATGCCAAGAGGTGAGTCCCACACTACCGCGAAGGTGTCCATAAAGGATTTCCACCCCGGAAAAAAAAAAAAAAAAAAAAAAAAAAAAAATAAGGCAAGTTGTGACCGAGAGAATTTACAGTGTTATACACAGGGAACTTAAAGCAACAAGGAACTTGAAACAAAATATTTGTAAAAGTGTATCCTGATATTAACTTAGGTATAGTTGTATACTAAATTATCGTGAGGCTGTGAGGTCCAATTTGTAATAAAAATGATGTCCTAAAGTAATTTTACACTGATAATATTGGTTATGTATTCCCTACAGCGCAAAAGAATATTCAAGTGATTATATTGGTTGTTTCAGCTTCAATCTAAATATAATGTAAAGTTAAATGTCGCTGTTATCGAACCCAATAAAAGTCATTTGAACAAGAAATCAAGAAAAGTAAAACAAAGTTGGACTATCCCCTATGCAGAAAATATAAAAAACACCTTTATCCAAGTCTTTAAGAAGTTCGTATAAGCTCAAGAACGGGGAGAATTCTGCTATGCTTATTAAATTATGTACCGTTACGCGTTGGTACATCGGCAAGAGCTGCAAAGCCTCATCTAACTTATATTCACCTATTAAAGTAAAAGTGTTTCATGCCGAATCATATGATCGCCAATCCCCATAAATCTAATCACAAACAACTATGCTAATAGACATATCCTGAAATGATCATTACAAATGCGAGCAGACCTATAAAATCCGCAGCACTCAGGCCTGTCGGCCCATTATGCATTCGCAACATTTGGGATTCCCTAGAAGAAATCAGTGCTCTCCACAAAGGATAACAGTCTGTTCCAGGGCTGATCCCGTAGATCCTACACAGAATATGATTGGTGGTTTCATCCTCCACTCCACACATCCGACAAATAGGGTTGTTTTTCAACCCCGTTGTGTGAAGATGTTTATTCAGAGGACAGTGTCCTGTTATCAATTCTACTATCCATTTCATTTTTTCTCTATGGAGCCCAAGCAGCCACTTAATGGTTGAGTCAGTTGAGGGCCCCTTTATATGGAACCTCGATTACCTCATTCCAGGAGCCTGAGTCCAATAGTTATTGAACCTTGCAATGGCCAAGTCTCGTAACTCTGTTTGAGCCCGACTTCTTGGTATACCGAAGACTGGCACCTTGTTTGACGCAAGAGCCCTCTAGGCTGCCTGGCTGTCGCTGCATAGATAAATATGTTTGTTGTCGAAACCTCTTCTGAGATTCTCGCTTGCACACACCAATATGGCGTATACTTCTGCGTGGAATACACTATAATACTTTCCATGTGGAACCGACATACGAGAGCTTGGTTTGCATCCGTATATGCCAGCACCAGTTCCCTCCTGAGTCTTAGATCCATATATGTGCCATTCGAGAAGTTCGGGGTTCAGAAGACGATTTTTATCACACTCCCAATCTACTGGGAAACACAACTTAGTATGATGTAGTGAGCCTGTAGACGGGGAGACACCGGTCATCTTCTGACTGAGTGATGACTTGGTCCCTTACCGACAGATTCAACGTCTTTGTCTTTCCTGGCTTCCAATTCCACCTCGATATGCAAGGGAGTGAGACCAAGAGTGGCCTTCATTGCTATAGTTATTATCCTGCAAATAATTTAATCTTTGTGTACCAGCCGAATGTTACATTAATTTCACTGTTGTATGAGGTTGAGATTATACATTGCTGGGATATGTCCTACATGCCATAGATGATATGCTGGACTGATTTGATTTCAATACAACTAACTAGATATATATTGAATGCTTTTACCTTATAGTAATTGAACATCTTAATCAATATATACATGAGTTAATCAAATTCTAATCATATTATTGAACAGCATAGTTTAAGGGTCGAATTTCGGAGTAAATTTGTTCTTTAAATCTTTCCAGCCACAAATTTGATATTTACTAACCGTGCGCATTAGAGTGTCTCGAATTCATACCACTTTCTTTATTTTAATCCTCATATTCAGGCCCGCATTTACTCGAAATACCAAAGAATTATCTCCTTCATATTTGAGCAAGATCAATTAATATTAACATATGTCTGCGTTGCCGTGATACAATTTGTTGTAAATTTTGTAACGTGCGGAATGCGCAATAGCATCCTTCGTTACATTTTCTAAGAATTATTAGAAAAATGTTAATAATCAAACATTTTATTCTCCTATGCTCTGGCACTATAACGAACATTTCTAGACAGATGGGAGCTTGGTAGTAGCTTATACTTACGCATCAGTATATTAAACAGCGCACGCTCGATAATATTCAAATTAAATTAAATAAATAGATCAAACTGACTGAAAAATGAAGTTGAGTCGAGTATTTATAATAAAGTCGGATAGTCACATGAAACGTAGAACTATCAGTAACAATATAGATCATTTGGCTAATTAATATTTCACTAAAATAAAGAGAACTACTTTTTGGGGCGGAGCCGCATTACTGTCGGTCCGAAACATATGTCACAATACACCGCGTTAGACTAAATTCGCTCTCTTTCACTCGAGCCGTCCTTCGAGGTGGACGTAATAGAAATTTTGTAAGACCCTGACGGGGATATTAGTAGAGAGGAACCTTATAGACGTATAAGGTAATAGTTAAATAATTATATATTGTTAAATACCATCTAACATTTAAACATATTGTTTTAGGTTCTATCTTTCTTTCTTTCTTTCTTTCTTTCTTTCATATAATTACAAATTTCATTTCAACGTCGAAGTGATCTTAATGTTACACCTTTGCTTTAAGCAAAATTATCTACGTTCTATGTTGATACTACGTTTTTATATACGTTTTCTTGAGAACTTTTTGGGATAAGAATACTATGTTTACCTTTATTATGAAATTTTCGACACAACATCTATTTAAGATTTTCTATCAAGCATACGAAAACCTGGGCGAAGAAATTATTTATGTTATTCGAGCATAGCACGCCTCTACGATTTCATAACCTTCAAAGTGGAATGGTACGACATGTGACATCTCGCTAGAGCAAAATGGAGATCATGAACCATTTAACTACCCAACGGTTATAATCTATTATCATCGGAGGACAGGGGCATACCTAGGAATTTCCCTCATCAGGATATTATAATAAAAGATAAGTACCTTTGATTATTACCTGTAAAAGGGATTATTTTCGCATATCTAGTGCTACACATTAATTCGTAGTCACTCATATCTTAAATCCGTTGTTACAAATATTTCGTCGTAGTTATTTATATCTTAAATTCGCTGTAACAAATATTTCTTCGTAGTATCGATTTCTTGTATTCAACGTTTAACGTAATCGTAGTTGTTTGATAACATGATATTTTTTTGAATTTTGCCAGTATCGCAAATTCGCTGTGTCAAAGTACTTTTGTTTTAGATGTGTCTCAATGGTTAGACACGTCAGTTATTTGCACATAATACGCGTCGTGTGATCTGATATTTCCTAGATTTGACTCGTCAAGTCGCATCACTTATGTGGATTATTTATTTAAAGGAATTCGGATGTTCGGGGCGCGGTGAGATGTGTATTATCTTTTGTGGTTATATAACTTGGGGTGTCCCGTATTTTATTTGCTAGAGATGAGTTCTAGTATTATTTTTTTTATGGTTATATAACTTGGGGTGTCCCGTTTTTGAGTATTTAGCATTACGTAGCGGGGAGGCTATATACTGGTAGGCTCAAATAAATATCAGGTTCGAGTGAAGTAGCATATCTTTTATTAGGTTAAGTTTTATTATCTTTGTAATATATTTTGTGTCGCCATTTTGGTAAATCTAATGGTGTGTCTTTTGTGTTGCACTTTAAATATCTAGTGCTGTAATATAGTTTGTTTGTCGGATCGTTTGCGAGATACCTTTGTATTATAGTTCGGTTTAAATCTCGTAAATGGTCATATCTTTTGTAATATATGATTTTTAGTATTGAGGTAAAGTTACGAGATGTATCTTTTGTAATATAGTTTTTTTATCTCGTAAACACCTCAAGTTTATCTTGCTGTTGAGCAATATGTAATATAGTGTATCTTGTAATATAGTTTACCTTGTACATATTTTGGTGATATTTTGCTATACAGTATCGCTGATGCTGTGATAGCTCATTGTTTTGTAATATAATATTTTGTAATATAGTTCTATTGTACATATGTAACTTTTGTCTTTGGTTTATCGTTATCTTCAATTTTCCTTGATTACACTCAGTAATCAATGGCGCCCAAGCCTTGAACTCCATGCCCTTTAGCTCTCCGTATCTTTACTGTGCTAGCCAGGTTACACCAGTGACGCTAACCACGTCGCTCGTAGGGTGGCCCACACTTGAACACTTGGGCAATATTTAAACATCGAGTGGAAACCTTCTTTTCTTAGCCACAATTTTCAACAGAATAGTGAAATATAATCAAATAAAAATTATACACAAGTTCCCCCTTCAGAATTGTCCAACAAATATAAGTTCATAAGTTATTATTGGTCCCCTTTTAAATTATATCTTCTTAAGACTTCGTTATAGGGTGCAAAGAAGACCCCATAAATACAGAAACAGAGTATCGCGTATTTCTTAATGCTTATTATTATATATTTGCGTGTTTTGGCACAAATTACTATTGACTAATCAGATTCTAGTTTGTGTTATTTTAATATTTTCAAATGGCTGCCACGTTTTAACACGTTGATGTTTTAGTTCTATGAGAAATCTGAAACACAAATCGGATTCAGTTGCAGGAGCGTATGCTTTTGATACCAAAACTTAGTGGGACCAAATAATATGTTTCCTAACAACTTCGAGACCACAAAGAGATCATAATTGATTTTTTTACAGGTAATGAATGCAACCTGTCGAATTTCTGAAGTTACAGAAATTTGTCGTGAACGTTGGAATTGGAAGAGTAGTTTATTTATGAAACATGCCATGCAAAACAAATTCAAGCAATATAAACTAACAACAGTCTTCAAATAACTGAAAACATTACTAAACTACTATACGGTGAAGAAGTGAGACAAACTAAACTGTTAACTCTATCAAATAGGTAGGTACGTTACAATCGACTGGGATTGTATTGTCGAGTGCTCACATGGTAAAACATCGTTTTAGTTTCTACGGCCTCTTATTATCTACAAATGGAAAAGCACTTGTAATTTAACTACCCTTCTTCTCCTAATTCTGTCTGTAATAAAAGCTCATATTTAGAGAAGGCTTACATCATTGTCAGTTACTAATTTTCTTAATAGATGCAACATCTTCTTATAAGCAATTTGCTGTATAAAATTACAGTACAGGGTGTTTCAAAGTTAAAGTTACATACGTTACTTGTGGATAGAGGGCACTTTGGCGATTCCAAGTTGCTTGTAATTAATGCATCCATCGTCCTTTCTTACTGAGATATAGGGTTATTGATTTTGGCCAAATCTTTCTTTGATCATAACTATTGAACCACTCTGTACAATCGGTTCAGACTTAGATCATATGTTTCACTTCTTTTTCTTGATAGATCTTCATAATAAACCAAAGAGAAATCCAGGTCCGGCTTAATAAAAAATTGACAATATGTTGTATGACAAAATTTTGTAGATCTGTTTCGATATGCGAAAAGGGCGGAAAAAACTGAATAGAGTAGCTCACTTAATATGTTCGCGCATTTCATTCATCAACCTTGATTACTTGCCGTAAATCCAACTTCATTTAAATGGCCCAGACAGTTGGAACTTAAATATTTATTTCAGGGTTTATTAACAAAAAGATTTAACTTGCAGCAGTGACAGTTCTTTCACTTCTAGACTATTCTACAATAATTTTGAAAACAATGTAGATTTGCGCTCATAAATCAAAATACTACATTTAAAAATATTATTATTTTTAATGCATGCATGTACAATAACAATAAATACATGAAAGTAATAAATATATAACTACAATAACTGTTCAAAGGAAATACATTCGATGATATGGAGGCATTTCGTTGATTACATTTCCTTGCTCTAGTAGCAATATTTCTTATTACACGTCTAATCATATCTGGATTATTTCTAACTTTTACGCAAGCGTTATTAACGGTTTCCAAAAGTTCCTCTACTATTATTGGCTACGTGATATACCCTTGCTTTTAAATGCCCCAAAGATGATAATCAACAGGATTGAAATCTGGTGACCTTGAAGGCCAATAATGAGGTCCATTTCGACCTATCCACATATTTGTAAAATTGTCATTTAGTAAATTTCTCACAATATTCCTAAAATTGGCTAGAGCGCCATCATGCTGGTAATACATACCAGCAATATTTTCATTTTCCTGTAACATGGGTAAGAAATGTTGCAAAAAGTCTAAATAAAGTTCATCTCATAATGGTAGGATATGTGGCCCAATAAAATGATTGTTGAAAACACCGCACCAAATATTGACAGCAAATCAATGTTGGGATTTATTCTGTCTTACAGCATGTGGATTCTTTTTGAATTTCTTAAATTATAAACACCATCTCTGGTAAATAGTACCTCATCTGTAAACAGACATCTGTTAAGAATTCTTCGATTCCGAATACAGCAATTACTAAAATTTAACCGACGACCTTCATCCCCTTCCAGTTTAAGTGGTACATCGAGAAAATCGGCAAAATCTGACGGTTAATGCAGAAAGCAAGAAAATTTGCATGTGATTTGTACACAGTCATTGTATTAAATTTACCCGCAGCACTTCGATTTCCGGACATGTAAATCCAAAATGGCGGCCAATTTGTAAAAAAGTAACTTTTATTACGACGTAAAAATTGCGTTATAATTGGGGTGATGATATGATGATATAATAGAAGCATTTGAGTATATGGCTAGCCCAGGTCTACCCCCTACCGAACGAATAAATATTATTCCCTCCTGACAAGCACCTTTTTAACGAGCCCCAAGTAAGAACAAGAAATACAGTTGAAAGGTGCATCGCTGTTTGGAAAATGCAATTTCCTGTTCTTTCCTTGGGGATTCTACTGAAGATCGAAAGTAGAAGCCATTGTTGCAGCAACTGCCATACTGCACAATATAGCATGTTTGCGGCATGAGGAAATACCACCAGTTGATGACCAACAGCAAGAAGCTATTAACATTGTCAATGAAGTGGTGGTGGAGAATATGGGGGATAACAGGGTGATTGGCAATGATACAGTCACATTACAGTTAATAAACTATTTTAATGGACTTCTGTGAAAAATGTTATGTAACAGTCTTTTAGGTTACCTATACCACCCATTGTACATCATATGGTGTACATCAGTGTAAAAAATAAAGAAATATTTTAAAAATTAATTTTTTATTTTAAGAAAACTTAACTTTTACTTAATATCGTATAAAATGTGTAAATACAAATAAATAATTGACATAATGAAAAAATATAAAATAAAGGTAATTTTCTAGAACACGGCCCTCTGCAATTATAAGAGGTGAATTTGTAGATAATTTATAACTTTTTGTTAAGTAACGTCGCCTTTTGAATTTCTAATATTTTCAATTTTGCTCGATGATATTGTCTCATAAGCTCTATTTCCACATCTGTTTTCCTCTTCATATTCATCATCTCCAATTTATGCTTTTCTCTCATAAATTTGAGTTTTTGGCATCGTTCTTCTTCCATAAAACGTGCCTTTGCTGCTTCTACAGCAGATTTTGCATCTGCCCACTAGGAAACTCTGCTAATTGCAGCTTCAGACTTGCATCGAGTATTCTACTTAAGGGCTTTAGACTTACTTGCCCTTATCATGGCCGGACTGTACTTTCACCAATTTCCTGATTGATTTTGACTTTGAGACGCTACAAAAGTAAAAAAGAAGTGTAAGAAAATCTGTGACGTAGGTACCTATTATTTACTTTTGCTAATTATATAAGTAGTGCGAACAACTTACTGTGGTCTTCTAAAACGTCCAGAGATACAGCTTCTTCAATAATTATTTCGTTCAAATCTTCCTGGCTTGAAACAGACTTAAGAGCTTGATTCTGTCCATCGGATTGCTCCATTATTGCTGGAATAAAATGTTGAAAATGATTTGCAAAAGAAACTTATTATTGTAGACTAACAATTTTTAAACAGATATGTTCAAAGTATATTTGTATCAACTTATTTGTATCTCCATCAAACTATGAAATGTCTCCATCAATTTTGCTCGAGCCAAGAATTTCTTTGACTTCCTCATCCAGTATCGTAACTTGTGTTTCTCGATAAAGACCACCACCAGTACCTTGCACATACAAATTTTCATCAGGGAACTTCTTTTTCGTTCTCTTTTTAATATTATTGTTTTTTTAGAACTTTATCATTACGGGAATTCTCTCAAGAAATACTATTAAATTTACTTTCTATCTTTCGCCAAGTCTCTCCTTTCTGGAAATTTGCTTGGGAATCAGAAAGCTTGAATTCGACGATATTTCTATATTTTCTTACCGGGGAGATTAATATAGACTCCTCTTTGGCAGAAAAGTTTGCAGATCTTTTTCTATCATCCATATTCTCTCAAAACAAAAACTAAAGTTCACGATTGTATTGTAAAACTCTTGAATATGGATCACAGGTAACTATCATGAATGCCGAATGTCCAATGTCCACAAACTACCCACTAGTTTGTGCTAATGTCACATCACAAATTTTTCAAAATCTACAGTGTGCAAACGCCGACACTACCAACTGACATTTGAAAGTAACAGAACCTAGCACTACTGAACCCGGATGAATTAGGCTTTACAGAACGGGAATATACCTGAGCTCCAGTTCAGCTTGAGCCGTGGCTCAGTTGAACCTACGCTGAACCTGGTATTGTAAAACTGGCCCTTAGAGCAGCATATCAAACAGGTAAAATCTAGGACAGATCTGATGTTTTGGAAAGTTCACCAGAGTCAAGTGAATGGGGATGGAAAATTGTTGAAAATGGATGGAAGCTCATCTGGTCCAAATTGCCAAGAATCTGGCAAAGTTGTAGAGAGCTAGAAAAATGCGGTTGTTCAAGCGATTGTAATACCATGCGTTTCTATGCAGAAAAAATAATTTCCCCTGCACCTTTAAGTGCAAGAAATGCAAAGGAAAATGTAGCAGCAAAAGGTATAGGGCCTTCTACATTTATTAAAACACTTTCTTGTTAATTTCTTTTTTTTTAATTACAAGCCATATGATTCCAGTAGAGATGACGAGGAAACTGTCATGATTTTATTTTGTATTTTGTTAATAAAAGCCATCTTTCTAACTTCAGAATTGTATTTTTGTTATAATTCCTTTAGAATTTTATTTTCTTGACATCACCATTGGAATCAGCGACCACAAATTATACTTAAACGATACCTCACATAACATATTGCATTATTTAAAAAAAATGTTAAAGTTTAAAATAGCCGCCGAGTTTTTAAACAAATTCTATTATTCTTGCAATATGACTATTTTTGTTACATTTGCTAACCTGAAAGCGTTCACCTACAGTTTGATAACAGTCTTTGGATATATTTTTCTTTTGTTTTTAAACATTTTGCCCGAATTTTTTAAAATGGCTGCCACTTTATCTATGAGGTCAGGGGTCAAAGTGCTGCGGGTCAAATTACTTCTATAAATATACAAAGCATACATGCCAAAGGACTTGCTTTCTGCATTATTCGTCAGATTTTTATGCGTACCGCTTATACTATTCCTCTAACCTCTGTATGTTTACAGATGAGGCGCAATTTACAAGAGACAATGTTTATATTTTAAAAAATTCACATGTTTGGCTAGAATAGAATCCACATGCTATAAGACAAAATAAATTCCAACATCGATTTGCTGTTAATATGTATGTATTTGGTGCAGTGTTTTCAACAATCACTTGATTGGGCCACATATCCTCCCTGAGACATTATCAGGTGAACTACATTGTTCTTAAAATTATTTTACAATAGTTCACTTACCTAATCTAGAAGTGTAAGAATTGTCACTGCTGCAAGTTAAATTTTTTTGTTAATTAAACCCTGAAATAAATATTCAAGTTTCAGGTGTCTCGGCCATTTTATTGAATTTGGACTTACGGCAAGTAATCAAGGTCGATGAATGAAATGCGTAAACAAATTAAGTGAGCGCTCTATTCAAATTTTTCCGCTATTTTCCAATATCGAAATAGATCTACAAGATTTTGTCATACAGGGTGTTGATTTTGACATAAAATATATTGTCAATTTTTTATTAGGCCGGACCTGGATTTCTTTTTGGTCTATTATAAAGCTCTATCAAGAAAAATAAGTTAAATCAATGTTCTAATTATGAACCGATTAGACAGGGTGGTTCAATAGTTATGAACAAAAAAAGATTTGGCCAAAATCAACAAAACATCCTGTATCTCAGTAAGGAAGGACGTTGGATGCATTAGTAACGGGTAATTTGGAACCGCCAAAGTACCCTCTATCCACAAGTAACGTATGTACCTTTAACTTTGAAACGCCCTGTATAAAAGTATAAAATTACAGCGAATAAAGCAATATATTTATCTTTATGATGTGTTCTCATTATATTAAATCAGTTATGAAAGCTGCGCTTTTACGAGAGTAAATGCAGTAATTTTATAATTTATTGTACAATTACTGGAGACTTATTACTATAATAATACTAGCTCTATCTTTTAACTATACAGCTTTCGAAACTATTTATTCTGAAAATTTGGTACATAGTGGAAAATTCAAAGATTGTCACATATACGGCACAGAGAATAGGAAAAATATTCTCTTATTGCACCTGAAACACAGAGTAATCTAAACTTAACAAACCGTAAACACAAACTACACTTATTTGACAATTATGCAACAATTTAAGTATTTAAGTAAGTATTAAGTAATTAGAATATAAGAATAAAAAAAATATATACTTTCCAT
Organism: Stenurella melanura; assembly: GCA_963583905.1. Classification (NCBI taxonomy): domain Eukaryota; kingdom Metazoa; phylum Arthropoda; class Insecta; order Coleoptera; family Cerambycidae; genus Stenurella; species Stenurella melanura. The sequence goes on along the minus strand of OY757314.1, from coordinate 36,205,174 downwards.
TGCAGAGTCCCAAGTTCACAGGGATGCTCCCAATACGGCAGTGTGTAGGGCTTATTTGACTGACCCTTTTCTGGGTAAACATTACCCGATACCCATATTAATTTAGTTTTTTGTGTAAGTACCTGAAATTAGTTGTTGCATCAGCACTATATAAATGCAAGCAAGTTTGATGTTTGCTGACATTAACCTTGTGTATATTTCTCAATTTGTACGTCTTGAGAAATAAACATATTCAAATAGTCATTACTCAAAATAGTGCTTTCCACTAATAAAATATTGAAAATATTGGTATAAAATTTACTCAAGATTTATTTCCATTTAATAATTATTACTGAGATGAATGATAAGTTGGCTTTCACAATGTATTAGACTTTATTAAAATAATTGTATTTGGAGCTATTCACCATTTATTTTAAAATATAATTCTAGTAATTTATATTACTGACAGAAATTATGTACAAATTACAGACAATAAAGCGATAGATATTATTTAACTTATTTATTCAAATACATTTAGTTTTCATTATATTTATCATTTACTTGTACATTTAGCCATATAGTGTATCATATTATTCGATATAATAGATATATAAACTACCAGTATATTATATTACTTTGTTTGGAAGCATAAACCGACACACAAAATAAAAAAATGCTCTGTTACAGAACACCCACCTATGTGCCCTCATAAATTCTTGGCCACTGAATCCAAATCTGAAGTCAGAATTGACCCATCACTCGGCCATTACATAAGAAAAGGAAGTACCGGCAAAAATCTGAAAAAATTCACGGGTACGTATGATAGCGATCCAAATCGAACGGCACAAACCGCGGAAAACTTCGACTTTTACCATCCGGTGACTTTGAGCGAATGTATCTCGAATACGGAGGCCTTATCGACTTCCGGTTTACGCTATTCGATTTCCCGTTCGGTTTTCCATACCTCCGAATTTTTGGTAGCTTTTGGTTTGAGAGTTTGAGAATGGCCCTCGAACCAAAAAAAAAATGAAATTGCCCGTAAGAAATCTGATAAAATTCAGGGGGTACGTAAAGTTTTGGTCTCGGGAAACGGTTTTTGGCCAGTTCTCACGTGGTATTTCGGCACACGCGAAAAATCCTGGGGCGATGGGCCAATTTTGATCTCGGATTCGGCTTCAGCGGCGAAGAATACATGGGGGCACATAGGTGGGTGTTCTGTAACAGAGCATTTTTTTATTTTGTGTGACGGTGTTATTATTCTATGACTTATATACATCTCGTGGTAAAACACAATTTATAATACCCGGTAGGCCTAATTTTAAGTTAAATGAAAACGTTCTCTACAACCAAAATTGTAGGTGTCACAAAGGTTAAAGAGAAGAAAAAGTAAAAAATACTTTTGAACCCTTTCCTACACATACTTTGTTGCGCCAATTTTTGCTCCAGTGCTTATTGTGAATAAGTTTACAAAATCTAAATATACCCATGGCCTAAAATTTCGTGGTTTTATTATTCTATTAACAACGATTCAGCGTCTATTATTAATGAATTGAGACATTTCTAGTTATTGTTAAAATATGTGTTTCAAAAATATATTGCTGGAGACAATCACGTACAAAAGAAATGGCATACGCTCAGCTTCAGTAATCTAAGTCATAGTGCAGTTTGTCAGGTATACAGGTGTGGAGATTGAATTTGTCAGTAAGGTAAAATGCCTAGGAGTAATTTTTGACCAAAAGCTGACATCGAAAAAGTCACAGAGAAAGCAACAGTAGTCCTCGGAAGGTGCAGGCAGATGTGTGGAAAAAATTGGGGATTAAATCCCAAAATGACCCAATGGTTATATACTAGGATAGTAAGACTCATAATATCCTACGGATCAGTAATATGGTGGACTAAAATAGTGCAGTTGGGAGCAATAAGGCTGATAAGTGGCGTACAAATGCTTGCTTGCCTGTGCGCCATGGGGGACATAAAAACTGCTCCAACAGCTGCATTGGAAGTCCTTCTGGACTTGCCACCAGTACACATATTTATCCAAAGAAAAGCTCGTTCAGTGGTGCATAGGCTAAAGCAAGGAAGCGGCGTGATGTGATGTGAGCACATGTTTTCATGGGAACGTGGGCGGAGTTCTGTTGAAAACCAGAATAGCGTATTCTGTAACTGTGGGAGCGGTCACATCACGCCAAAAATCGGGGTACTTGGTAAATTGTAGAGAACGGGACCGTTCACGCATGAGGATGAAAGTATCATCTTTGGGCAAACTGTCATTTTACTTGGATGTCAGTGGCATGAAATTTGTTTATTTCAAGTAATTCTTGTGTTAGATCATACAATGAATTTTGTGTTTTCTGAACTGTATGGATTAAAGGGCGGTGAATATTGCCGATGTACTAAATTATCAATGAGGCACTATGAGACCTTCAAATTGCTGGAAAATACAATACAATATATTATACAAGTCAGATTATGTACAATCCAATTATTATTACTAATAAAATGTACTTTTCTCCATTGCTCCGAAATATTTTTATTAGTTTCCAGGGACAGCATTTAAAGTGGTTATTACTCTTTCCCACATATTTTGGCATCTTTTTTGAACTGATTTGTAAATGATCTACAAAAGCTGTAGTTGTTTTTCCACCCATTTAATCAAAATATATTTTAAGGCACTATTCATCGGGTTGAAACGGATTTTTGATGTTATTATTCTTAACCTAACAGAAAATTATGTCACTTTTACAAAATAACAGATATTGCACTCATTTTGAATGTCAGAAATTCGCATTTTGACAAGATGCATTTCCCATCATACAACGCAAGACCTTCGATCGTGGCATTGCGGCAATTCTATTAGTTGAAATGTAGGAGCAACTGTTGGCAACGCTGGAAGAATCACTTCACGTCCCCGCGTAGTCACTGTAGTTACAGAATAGCATTTTTGTTTCCCTGGGAAGGGATCGTGATATGAGCTCCCCCTCTCACGACAAATGCTCACGTTCACTGAAATTACAGAATAGCTACCCAGAAGTTATACCTAGAGCTGAAGGCAGATCCTATTCTAGGAATGCCCACGGACATTACAGTCCCAAAGTATAACTTCAGTAAGAATTTCAAAATTAAAATACCAGGCTGGGAAGACTGGACAAACAGTCCTCCAATACCCGCACAAACAGTCTAGTATACAGACGGTTCAAAGACAGAATACGGAGTAGGAACTGGGAATTACGGGATAAGGTCAAAAATGAAAATCTCAATAAGTTTAGAAAAATACGCCACAGTATTCCAGGCTGAAGTGGCCACAATAAAGTGGTGCGCAAAGGAAATCACAAGGAAAGGAACTGTTAATCAGTCGATTGCCATTTTTCCCACAGTCAGGCTGCGCTAAAAGCAGTTGGTTCCATGCACGTCGAATCGAGACTTGTATGAGACTGCATAAATGCCCTTATAGAAATAGGAAGTGATAATATAGTGACCGTGGCGTGGGTAATAAGACACAGGGGACACCACTAAAATGAGAAGGCTGATGAAATGGCCAAAGAAGGCACGAGTAAAGCCTTTATAGGACCCGATCCCTTCTGCGGTGTGGCCAAGTAATACATACAAGCATCCATTGACAAATTGGTGCAAACCAAATCTCTGGAGCGGTGGAAAAGTTTCCCATGACGGAGACAGGCCAAAGAGTTCATTAAAGAACGATCGGCTAAATTCACGAGGACCTATTATGCCAAAATGGAAAGGCCATTAGAATAATAGTGGGTCTTCTAACCGGTCACTGCCGACTTAAAGACATCTGAGTCTAATGAGTCTGCCAGAGCACGCAACATGCAGATTCTCTCCAGAGGCAAAGGAAACCTCAGTCCATGTATTGTGCCATTGTGAAGGCCTTGATAGACTGAGATTCCAACTACCTTGCGAGGAAAAGCCAAGAGCTGATAGCTATACTAAGCGGCCGCGGCCCTTATCGAGGCTGTGGAGTCTGATACATAGGACAAACCTAGATAAGGAGCTCTAAGGAAAACAAACATAAGCACCACAAGAGATCCATGGAGGTCACGGTGCTCAAGGCCAATCAGCCAGCTCCTCTTTCTTAAAATCTAGATCTAAAATCCTATCAAGAATACAGCATATTTAGTTTTATATATTACAGCTTAATCAGTTTATTTACAATACATTATTTTTTAATGCCTTATTTATATTAACCACCTGGCGGAGTTCAGCTATTGCTGCTCTACCACTCAACCAGGACACGTTCACATAGACATCAACACAACGACCATTCCCAGCGATATTGCCATCTACCGCAGCTGAGACTCGAACTCAGGAGAGCGACTAGACATGTTGTGCCAGTCAACAGCGGTCTAACTCACTGCTACCGTCTTGGTAACATATGTAAAAACGCCACTAAACATCCATACCCTGACCAGGATTCGAACCCAGGACTCCGTGGTCGTTAGCCAAACACCTTTAGCATTGCGCCACCGAGCTGGCGCGGCTATATATAGCACATGACACAAGAATTGAACCTACAGTTCAACTATATCAATTAGAAAATAATATGAATTGATCTTGTTAACATAATTGTGATTACTATAAACTATTACAGCATATTGGATGGAAATATTCCGTTTCCGAAATATTAAGAAACAAAATAGTAAAATAAATAGAACACGTACTGTGTCGTTACTGAAATTACTTTTAGTATTACTTTTTCTGCCCTTATAAGTCAGGCTTGTAAAAATGCATCACTAGGTAAAACACAGGCTTCATTAATAACTTTAAAACACATTTAATTAGGAACATTGGAACATCTTCCGGCGTTTCAAATTATTAAAAGATATAAGCAAATATGCGGATCAGGCATAACCATCTCTTCCCATTTTTAGGGTTTATTTATTTCCTTAGGGAAAAGAGCATTAACCCACAACAATTTTTTAAATTTTTTCATCATCTTGATAGAGTCGGACAATATTTTAGAGTGATGAGGGCAGATGATGAAATTTATACACTTTTGGGTCGCCGAAATATTGCGCCATATTAAATCCCTTACATTTAATCTAAAAGTATTGGATTACATATAATCGTTAAGAAGTTATCACATAATTGTCGAAAATAATACTTTTGAAGGTCATTACATTTTGCGACAATGAATTTATATAAGAACGCTTCAGAAATTGTATTAAATAAGTATTTATATTGAAATGGATATAATATAATATTGAAAATATTTGACATATCCTTCAGGATCTATTAAATGTTTTTGTCACGCAAACACATACAACGTAAAAAATATTTGAATAATAAATTTCACTAAAAATATCACAACACGCAGCAACTACAGTAGGGTTATAGATTTTTAAATTGGCGTGTTTAACGTCTGTTAGTGCTACTTAAAAATATATTAACCCGGTGCAAAATAAGAGGGTGTTAAAATAATCTTGGCATAAAGTTATAATTAATATGAAACCGAAAAGGCAATATTTATTACGAATTAGGGTAGTCCTTCATATTATTATTCATAGAGGTGGAAAAAACTTAGCTCTGATCTCACCCCAAATTGCTTCTATTTAATGATAAAACAATCAGCATACAATTTTATTTCGTTTGGATAACTAGAAGATTGCCAAAGAGCTTCCTTTATGGAGGCAATCATCGACGCTACGAGATGAAGTACCCCTAACGTGTGAATTTTATTTTTATTTTGTTTGGTTCATACATTATCTAACAGTATAAGACTATTTACAAGATGAAAAACAACACATACATCATATCAAAATGACTCAAATTTCTTAATACATATTTCAGTAAAGATATACAACAATAAAACTATATCAATATTAGAGAGCAGATAGTTGAATTTACTTAAAATAAAGGAAAGAAATTATAATATTTTCCATACCTGCTATCTGACGGTGACCTTGAGTTTGACCTTATAGTCCAGTAAGTCAGGGATTTTACCTACAAAAATTATTAACAGCAAACCGAGAAATGTAAAAATTTGGAAATTTTCCGTAGAGTTCGATGAACTATTTTTAAAACAAATGACGAACTTGCGTCCTCTTCAAAATGGCGGCCAAAGTATGCGAAAAACAGTTTTTTGCGTTAAAAAAGAAAAGTTGGCGTTGCACAAAAAAAAGTTTAACAGCACAGTTGTGTAACTTTTTAATACGGATCAAGCCGGCCCAGTCCGATCTCAGAAAATTGCAAAATTAATTAGTTATTGCAAAAAAGACGTTAAAAATCGCATTTTTTTGAAATACCTGTATCTCCATGAAGAGAAGATATTCTTTAACGAAACTCGGTGAACGCATAGTCCCAGATATGTCGAATAAGAGCATTTTTACAGATTTGAAAAATATTGCAAATTTCTTGCAAAAATCGATTTTTTTGGAAAAAAACGCGTTTTTTTAAATGTCTAATAGCTCATACAGGCCATCATATTTCTATACCGCACCGGTCCGAAAAGTTTCTATAACAGTTGCGCTAACCTGTGAAATTATTGTGCATATCACGAAACGATCCCTTATATGCGAAAAATCGGTCAAAAAATCGATAATTTTTTTTACCCCAAAAAACCTTTGAGATTTTAAATTATATTGGAATGCCATTATTGCCAATAGATAGCTGGCATTTTTATACAAATTTGCAAAAAAAAATAATTGCTCTCCGACCTTCTGAAGCCGAGATAATTTTTTTTAAGAAATTCTTGTGGCGCTATTTTTGAAAGTTAAGGGCTGAAATTTGCAGTGGTTATTGTACAATATTTACATTTTCAATAAAAAAATTTTGATCGGCCGTTGCTGAGCATTGCAAAATTAAACTCGGAGCTCGATGCTGCGGCGCGTGTTATCTAGCGCTAGCGGTGAAGTGGGGGGAGAAGGGGGGGAGAGCCAGCTCTCAGTGAAGCCTTGCGTAAAACTGATCTCTATCCTGTTTACACCACTTTGGGGGTTATTATGTTTATTGATTGTATCCGTGAAAAGTAATGTCCCCCTTTCAAATGAGCCCAATTTACAATATGTGCGACTACCAAGGAATACTCATGCATTAACATCGGGACTATCTTTATGTCTATACTCACACTACCCATGCACACTATGCACAGTGAGCCACGTAGATCTAGACCGTTTTATACGTGAACCGTTCTCAGAGATATGTGTACATTTAAAAGATTATTGTTCGAAACTTACCCTTGTTTTCCCTTGTCAGGCCTGTTGCTTCACTCCGATTATCTAACCTTGATGACTCGAGTTTCCACTAATAAGCAAGTAAATGAAACACGCATTTTCAACAAAACTTAAACTATATTTTACAAAAGAACACATTACAAAAGAACAATAAGTTTGGAAAATAGAACAACAATAATTAATACTTAAATTAAAACAAAAGAAAATGCAACTTAAAAGATAAACAAATAAGAAAATTGGACCGTAGTCTCGAACTTAAGCAAGAAAAATTACTTTATTAAAGGAAAAAAATCATTTATACTCAAATTCAAACTGATTGCCAGAAGTGCCAAAAGATACAATAGCCTTAACTAGCATGAAGTTAATTTTTTCTGAAAACTATACTTTATAAACTAGTGCACAAACGCCAGTTGCCAGTGACAATATGAATGAGGTAACGTTTATTTTGAGAAATTTGATGACATGAAGTTAAATTTTATAACAGAAGCTCAAAAATACAAATACCCGGTAATACTAAAATTATTACGATAAAAGTAGGCCGATGTTACACTATCAGTAGCTGATCGGAAAGTGTCTTTCTTTCCGGACGGGATTATCCTGGTCAATTTTTAGTTAGTGGTCCTTGTCTACTCCAAAGCAATCTAGATCAATGAATGAAAGTCCGCCTCTTTTTAGAGGCCTCAAGTCATCCGGAAGGTTGCATCCTCTATATAGAATGAATAAAGAATCTATCTATCTATCTATCTATCTATCTATAGTAGAAATTATGTACCGAAATAGTACTCGCCTGGCAAGTGGCGTTCTCTTTAGTAACTATGGCCAAAATAGATTCCCTTAAATATGTGTCAATTTAAACAACTTAAAATATTCTACATCTAAGCTATAGCTAATTATACCTAATCGGTGAAAAAACTTATTTGTTTTACGAGTGGACTTAGAAAAGGAAAAACCAACTAGTTCCTACCTAATGTGCAGTTTGGGGAATTCTTGTAATCAATTACCCCATTTATGATTTGCTTATTTTACACATTCACCTCGTTTAATTACCCGCGCGTTTGTTATATTTCTAATAAAAAGCAATTTGACGATGACATCGATCGTAACGGATTTTTATCAGTTTATTAGGGGTATTTTACTGGTAATAGAATATTTCCGATTTAGCAAATTTAGTACAGATTACTTCATAGCTATGGCTGAAAAAGTCTAATAGTACATCGCCTGCCTCCATAACATTTTAGGGTTTGTCAAATATCGTCCCAAACTATCTACGAAATTGTGCTATTGTATGGCAAGTAATTTTAATTCCTTTACGCTTTATTACATTTGTTACATTACCAAAGAAACATCAAAATTGTATTATGTCTCATTTATGTATTCCAATTGTTTTTGTAGAATACGTTGCATTAATATATTTTTTTTGCTTTTTAATGGGAGACTCGTCTTCATTACCACTACTACTGTCACTGTAAACGTTATTTAATATTATTTCCGCATTATCGTCATCACAGTCATCATTATCGTTATCATCATTTGAACATTCGTCTCTTTCTAGCTCAGTCTCTGTGATATTTGGCTCGTCTATTTCTTCGTCGATATCATCAGCGACGACTCTGTTCTCCTCAATATTTGAGCAAATTTCATCGTCACACGTTGAACACACATTTGAACATTTTATGCCGTGTTTTCGGCAGCTGCAGGCGTACGCCACAGCATCGAGCTCCGAGTTTCATTGAATTTGCAATGCTCAGCAACGGCCGACCAAGTTCCGAAGATTTTTTATTGAAAATATAAGTATTGTACAATAACCACTGCAAATTTCAGCCATTTACCTTAAAAAATGGCGCCACAAGAATTTCTTAAAAAAAAATTATCTCGGCTCCAGAGTCCGAGAGCAATTTTTTTTCTTTTTGTAAATTTGTAGAAAAATGCCAGCTATCTATCAATAATGGTATTCCAATATAATTTGAAATGTCAAAAATTTTCAAAGCTTTTTGGAGTAAAAAAAAATATCGATTTTTTGACCGATTTTTCGCATATTAGGGATCGTTTCGTGATATGCGCAATAACTGCCCAGGTTAGCGCAACTGTTGAAGAAACTTTTCGGACTGGTCCGATATAAAAATATGAAGACCTGTATGAGCTATTGGACATTCGAAAATATCGATTTGTGCAAGAAATTTGCAATATTTTGCAAATCTGCAAATCTGTAAAAGTGTCGATATACCTTGGACTACGCTTTCACCGAGTTTCGTTAAAGAATATCTTTTCTTCACGGAGATACAGGTATTTCAAAAAAATGCGATTTTTAACTTCTTTTTTGCAATAACTAAATAATTTTGCAATTTTCTGAGATCAACCCGGGCCAGCTCGATCCGTATTAAGAAGTTACACAACTGTTTTTCGCAAATTTTGGCCGCCATTTTGAAGAGGACGCAAGCTCGTCATTTGTTTTAAAAATAGTTCATTGAATTCTACGGAAAATTTCCGATTTTTCACATACCTTGGTTTGCTGTTCATAATTTTTGCAAAAAAACGTGACACTTTCGACAGATTTATTGGACTATTAACCGTAACCTTCAAATCCACTTGAGGGTCAAGTAGATTCTTTCAAATGAGACCCCCTACTTTTAACCCGGGACCAGAAATGAGCAGAAAATTTTACTTTCGGAGATGACCTTCGGCACTTACGAAATGATGGTGTAAAGATGATCTTTGGAGGTCAATTTTGTAAGTGCCGAAGATTACATCCGAACGTAAAATTGTTTGCTCGTTTTATTTCCGGAGTTAAAACTAGGGGTTCTATTAGAAAAAATCGACTTGATTTTCATATGTCCTTGAAGGTCACATTAGAGGTCAAATCCAAGGCTACCGTCGGATAGCCAGGGAAATTTCCTATAACTCTTGTTTTTAAGATTTTTTCTAGAATTCATATTTTTCACGTTATCCTGCTGTTCCCCTACTTTTATGCCACAGGGTATTATATATTTTTGTTGATAGTTCTTGAATCGATTTATTTGCATGATTGTCCTTATTCAATATTGTCTAAATATTTAGTTCTTTTAATTCTTCTACTTTTCTGTCTGAAGCTTCCTGCCACATGTATATTCACTTCTAAATAACGTCCAAAGAATCTACAATATGAAAATTGCCCAGTACATCATTGGAAATAACCTCTACGCCTGTGACATCTACGTGAAAGGATCAGTAGGAGGTTGTTTTTGACAAATGATACGAGTAAGAATAAAATATAAAAATGAAGTATTTTGCTAAAGAGGTAAATTACAAAAAAAGTTGAATTAAGGAATCGGCTATAATGTTGTTGATTAAAACCCATTATCGCTCACTGTACTCAGTTGGGTACAGTACATTTACAAAATCACAAGTATATTTGGGTAGATGAATGATTAAATTTTATGGTAAGCTTATATTAAGTATCCGTTAGATCATCTGTAACAATAAGTTTTCATATTTTACAAAGGTGGAAGAATAACCAACCTCATCATAGTATGATGTTATCAGTTTTGCTTTGTGATGACAGTAAGGACCAGTATGTAAGATTGTGCTTTAAGTTCTGCAGATTTTGTAAATTTTGTGTTGCGTTTTATTGAAAATATAATAACCGAAGGTGTCCTTTTGGTTATTACATTTGAATTTTTTTTTTATTGTTTGTTGTTCTGATGTAAACATCGGTGTACCTAAGTGAGTACACTGGGCCCTATCATTAGCTTTACACATAACTCAATTTTGGATATTTTTCAAAACATGGATCCTGAATTTGCAGCAATCCCTTCGTGTAATTTCTATGGAGAAAACAATTGATAGTTTGTCAGAAGCAATGGATCTCTTGAAGTTCCGTTCTAACAAAAGTGTGGATTTCGTAATAATACCCCCTCCTTCTGACCCATTGACAGACAAAGAAGATATTAATTATGATAATTTATTAGTTATTCAGAACATGCCCGATGATATAAGTACCAGGTTCATTGGAGGTTTTTGGATTACCGTCTTATTTAAACTCTGAAGAGGAGTCCAATTCAGAATGGGATGAGAGGGATACTAAAATGCTTGCTGCCAAAAAAAGAATACTTTATAACATCAAAAAAGGTAAAGCAAAGAAACCAGCTGCTACTAAAGCATATAGACTAGCTGCTCCCGAAGCAAAGTGAAAAAAATGTTATCCAAATTATCGTAACTGGCAGAAAACAATGAATAAGGGTGCTGATGTTAGACGTGAAAAGATCAACTAAAAGATTTCATTTCAAAAGATTTATTTGAGAAAATGATAGATGAAAGTATTTTACAACATATTGTTGATCATACAATTTTGTATGCACAACAGAAAATGATCATTCATTTACCGTCACCATTGATGAAATAAAAAAATTCTTGGGTATTTGTCTCTTTACTGGTTACCCCAAATTACTCAGAGAGCATCTTTACTGGTCATATGTTGAAAATTTACATGTAGGCATTGTATCAAGCATTGTTCTTTGATAATTATTTTACCGGTTTACCATTACTTAGGAGCTTGAAATTACTAAATCTGAACGGTACAGGAACTTTGAGTCGAAAGCAAACTGAAAAATGTCCATGGAAGGCTGTAGAGGAAATGGAAAAACAAAAGAGAGCAGCTTATGACAGCATGTTTGACACGAATAGTGAGTTATTAATTGTGATATCATTGAGCCGATACAAAGAGTAAAAAGATGGAGTCAGGTAAATTACTCAATGGTTGATATGGAGCAGCCAAATGTTTCAGAAAATACAATAGAGGAATGGAAGGTGTAGATGCTAATGACCAAGCTGTCAATAACTGCCGGATTACAATCCGTGGTAAGGAAGTCGTATTGGGTAGTTATTGCTCATATGCTCACAATCAGCTATGGCTAATTCTTGGAAACTGCATTTGCTAGCATCAGAAGAAATAATGGATTAATCGATTGATTTACTTCTTTGTACGTAGTAAGGCGACTCTCTGCATCGAGAGACTCATAAGAACACATAAGTGCCCAGTGTACTTGTATGACTACATTCTTGGTCTAAATTTTTCGTTCATTCATAATTTATCTTATTGTTTGCAAATTACGATATTACGATATTAAGCAATTTTTTGTCTGTTTGCTTGTGGGCGCTAATGGGTTAAGGACACACCTAGCCTGCCTATTTATTCCGTAAATGTTTATACAACCTGGTTAAAAGAAGAACTTCCTAAACTTAACATTGTGTAAAATAAAACTTTTAATTATATCAACAGATCCATGCAAATAGTAGATATTCAAGGACGTGTCGCAAAAGTCCCAAAAAGAATTGAAGAATCCATAATTGATGAAGAGTGTGTGCTTTGTATAGAGATTATATACGCAAGTGGGGTTAATTTCAGTAATGTAGATTTAGGGGGCTACAATTGAAGTAAAGAGCGAAGATATAATTTCGGGCGGCATTAATTCGGATATTAAATACAACATTTATGAATTGTTCAGAAATAATAATACACGCATATCTAGATATAGAGGCGAATATTAAATTAAAAAATAAACATACAACGCATTTCCAGTACATATACTTCGGATACTAATTACTTTTTACTTCGTCCGAAACGATCAATTTAAAATGAAATGTTCATTTTGTGGTAGCAAAATTGGCAAATATGTTGTTTGGTAAATCGATGGTTTCAATCAATGCTTCATTTAAATATTATTCCAATGTTCACAATTTGATGTACACGCCACATAAACAAGTATTCGTGTGAGGCAGTTTAAAATTTACTAGCTCCTACAATAATATATTATACGTTAATTATAGAATGCAGGAAAGAAAATAAATGGAGTTGCACATATTCTACAAACATAGAAAAGAAGATTAATATCTAGATATAATCTAACATAATACCTACAGTATAAAAGAAATAAAAAGTTGAAAACATAAAAAGTTAAGAGAAATTTGGTTGAGCATACCTGTGTATAGTATTAATGAACTCAATTGGAGCAGCACGGAACTAGAGGATCTTACGGGGTATTGTCAATATATCGCTTCACATTGAATGAGAAAGCACAGCGAATTTGATTTGTCAACACCAACCTTGTTCAGAGTTTTTGCATGCCATAATATATAAAACAAAAAATACGTATATACGCGTTATAAATTACTTAATTCTAGTGAATTTTGAATTGAACAAATTATTAGTTTTGTTACTGTGTTTGAGTAATTTTTTGCAATTAATTGTTTAAAGTGACATATTGGAGGCCTTTCTATCGAAAGGCCTCTACTACTATCGTAGTGAAAACGAAATGGACGATTTTGATACAGAGCCTATACAAGCGGAATTTGAAAATAAAGACTTCACGTTCAAACTCAAAGGGTTATTTTGAATATTTATTTACTCGTATATAAAAGGCCAAAATATTGAATTTTCATATAACCAAATTGTGAAGAGGATTTGTGAATTAACCAAATATAGCCGTAATACAATTTATAGGGTTATTAGCGCCGGGAATGTAGTTGATCATTCTATTAAACGGAAAAAAGTCGGACAAAAACTTTAAAAACTTATTAACGCGTCCAAAGATGCCATTCGTCGATTTGTGTATGGCTTTTTCAATGAACAGAAGGTGCCCACATTAGAAGTGATTAGAAATAAGTTACGCGACTATCCAAATTGTAATTATAAATCATTAGATAATTTGCGAAACGTTTTGCTCGATAGCGGTTTAGGTACAAAAATTGGACAAACGAATGGTAGTTATGGAATCAGCAAGCATCTTTGATCATCGACACGAGTACCTGCGTAATATAAAAGAATACCGAGATGCAAATAGTCATAATTTATCTTGACGAAACATGGTTTGACACCCATGATGTAGTTCAATGCGGTTGGGCAGATAACACCAAAAAGTGTAATTTAAGTGCTCCATGGTCTAGGGGGAAAAGAATTATAATTCTACGTGCTATAAATAAAAACGGTTTTATTCCAAATGCGTTGTTGTTGTCTGCTAAAAATATCAAGCAATCCTCTGCGGACTACCACGAGAATATGACAACCAAATTATTTGAGAAATGGGCAAAAGAACAGCTCTATACAAATATCCCACCTAATAATTCTGTTGCTGTTATGCATAATGCTTCATACCATTCGCGGCAACATACAAAAATTCTGAACACCAACACAAGAAAAGGCGATATCATTGATTTATAAAATGTAAAGGCTTGAAAATACCAGAAAAAAACACAAAAAATACTTTATTAGAACTGATTGGAAAGCAAGATTTTAAAAAGTAATATGCGTTGAAAAAAATTTTCAAGCACACGATCATATTATTTTACGTCTGCCTCCATATTATTGCGTTTTCAACCCCATTGAAATTGTGTGGGCTGATGTACAAACAATACTACGTCAATATAATCAATCCCCACAATTAAGTGTGTTAAAAAATATAAAGATAATAATAGACGAAATAGGCAAAAGCGATATATAGAGGAAGTGTGTATCTCATATGATTAAAAAGTAAAATGAATATTCTATATTACCACCTATCAATCCAATTATTATTAATGTAAATACCGATTCAAGTTCTGAAAACTCGGATAGTTACGAATGAAATATTGTTTGTTTAAAATTCATAGACAATGCCTTTTTGAAATTTGTTTATTTAACGTCGACCTATTTCCGCTACTGAGACTAATTACCGATGCCAGGAAACGAGTTGCCCCATTAAAATTTTACCGAGTCTTTCCTTTATAGAATAGTAGAAATTTTTTACCTGCCTAACATCATGATACTGCAAAGTTCATAGTATCATGGCCTAACATTTATAATAATAATAATAATAATAAGGTAGGTAGGTCACTAAACAATAGACTTAGCCTTAACATATCATTTATGTGACTTATCAAATGTGATAAATATATTTTCTCCGTAACCACTTCTTCTATTGAATAAAGGTGGTATAGAAATTCCTTTCTTTAACAATTAAAAAATAATTATTTAGTATTTAAAGCATTTTTACATTTCTAACGCCGCCTCCTATGTCCCAGAAGGGCATGCCGGACTAATACTTCAACATCATTTTAACATTTGTAGATATCATGTGTTCTGCAAAATCCTTTTGTTGATAAAGGTTTCAGAATAAATTCTTTTGGGCGCACTTCCTAAATAAGGAAAAATATTTGGTGTTTACTGAATAGCCCATTGAACTGCGACAGTTCTAGAATATAATGCAGTAATCCAAGCTATAAAGATTTCTTTGGAGTACGGAGTCAGTCTTTAGCACATATTGAACTACGTGATTAGAGCTTCGGTAGGCAAAAAGGCTTAGCAGTTTTAATTAACTGAATAAATAGTCATTAATCATTTCACACACAATCAGATAGTCAATTTTTGTTTCACAATTCTAATCGTAGGTAAGAACGTAAACTGCTACCATGTAGTTATGTTCGGATCAGCCGATATTGCTCAAGTAATTGGCAAGAATTTCTAACAGTAGCATTTCAAAATTAAAGACAAAATCTATAACGTGATACACCAAACAACAATTAGAATACGCAACAAGGAAATACAATACAAAAGGAATTGATAAGATGCTTTCTATTTGATATTTCATCTTCTTCAACTGCTCTAGTTCTAGGCGAACAATTAAAAAAGTCCAGTTGCTGAAATCAATGAAAATAATAATTTAAAATATATGACAGTTGAAAAAAATACGCTACATATATTTTTTCTCAAATTTTTTATCAGTATGGAACGTAGCTATGTACTATTCAGCAACATGAATTTCTTGTGATTTATTCAAATAGAGATAAGTTTACCGCATCTTAGCCAGCAGGTTTTAAAAAGCTGACATTCTCCTCCATACAACAGGTTTGTACATTAAGTTAAACCATTATTTTCTTAATATTTTGCACAAAATGTAGTTAAGGAACGATGGAGAAAGCATTGCTATACCAAAGTCTTTTTGGTGAAAAAGATTATATAATTGGAAGCACAATTGTTTCATACAAAGAATCAACAGCTCGATTTCCATTTTTTAAAACTTATTAATATTAATATCTTGGCGGAGTTTAGTCATAGCTCTTCCTTCACTCGATTAAAATACCCATGTATACACGCTAACCCAAGAACTATTCCCTATGATGTTAGCATCAGCCGCAACTGAGACTCGAATTCAGGAAAATAACTGCGACTAGACATGTTGAGAACACATCTAAGAACGCTACTAAACATCCTAGCCGGGAGTTGAGCCCGAAACTCCATGGTCACAAGCCTAACACGTAATAATTTCTTCACCAAATCATTAATATTATTAATATTTCTACGCTTAGCTTAGTTCTGGTCACCAAATTTCCATCATTCTGCAATAATAACAAAAAATATATTGTAATGTTTCATTTCATGAATCATTTTAAAAAGCACTTTTATCACTTGCCCATTCTGTAGCAGAACAAGCTAACCATTATACTCTTCGCCAATTACTTGTTATACAATTGTTATATAATTTTTGCACATTCGATAGGATACTCTTCGCAGTTTTTTTTGTAAATGATGTTAGATTCAAACATTTTTTGTTTAATTACAACACAAAATAAATTTCCTTTCATTTCAAAAATTAATAACTTTCTTTATTTATTGACCGATTTTGTTAAAAACAGGCTTCTTCCTCTAGCTAACACTAACGTACTCTCCAATTTTCAGTGCAATCTGACTTGTCGTTCTTAAGTTATCGTGCTTACAAGAAACGTGACGGACGGACAGACAGGCAAACAGACAGACGGACGGCCGTTTTGAAAGTTGTTCAGATTTGATCGCCAACACAGTGATATGAAAATTTTTTCTCTACGAGCAATATTAAAGGGATTTGGAAATGTGCCGATCGAATGCAATATACTCTTCGTCTTGTATTTGCGAAGAGTATAATAAGTAAGGTACCTACTTGGACTGATGTTTATAAAGCTGTTACAATAAATGAAAAAAAACGAAATGTAAAAATTCGAATTAATGTTGCATTATCAACGGCAGATCCTCCCCAAATTCATTGAACAATTAAAGTTTGTATCATTAAGTTGATCGTTTTTGTTTCAGCCCTTCAGCAATACAAAGTTACTGCTTATGATAGTTTTCATTTTTGTTAGAAAAAAAAATATGTATGCTTTCCATATCAGTCCACAGTCCATAGTTTATTTATAAACATGTAAAATTTTGACATAAAATTCATATTTCATTAAACAGGTAATGGTAAAATACCAAATAAACTTAAATTAGCAATAATAATCAAATATTTCAACAAGAGAACAAAGTGAATAGTAAAATTTATATGTCATGCAAAATTTATTACTAACAAATATGTAACGTATTACATTAATTAATTAAACTTTTAACATATATGTGTTTTACCTAAAGTGTCACCAATAAAATCATATGGAAACATTTTTATTCATCAAGTTAATTATGCCAGACTGCTTTGTATCTATTTCGGTCTTTATGTGTCTATTTATTTTATATAAAATTTAGTTAAAGAAGCTTTTGGAAATTGTTGAAACTAGATAATCTTTACAACACATTTGTTAAATTTTTATTAGCGCATTTATCTTTTTCGTAAAAAAAATCACAAATTTCGCAATCCTTGCAACTATCTGGACATTGGAAATGCATAATACCATGCATAAAACATAAACTTATTCCGGACTCGGCTTCGCCTTCGCCAGCTACGATCAGTCCCAAAAAACATGATTTTAGGTACTTGTTACAAAAATAACTAAAAAAGCGGGAGGATACCCCCCCGCATCCCCTTTTTCTTTCTCTGCGACACTAATACTGCCTACGATGCTAATAATTATTAACAATTAGATATAAGAATAAAAACCTACTTACCTAACCTAAAGAAATCACACGAAAGAATGAATTCATTTTAAGCAGAATAAAAACCTACTAACCTAACATAAAGAAATCATAGAAAAGAATTTGTGAAAAAATACATTTATCGTCACAAAATTAAAGAAGAAAAATCGGTAAAGGAATTTACACAGAACTTCCCTCTTTATTTGTGCATGGCAGTCACTCTAAAAAATTATTAATTACAAAATGACATTGAGAATAATAATCCGAATATAGTTATCACTATCATTACAAAAAAGAATCTGATAACTTTTGGTAAAAAAAATATTCAGAATGGTCATCCGACAGCAAAAATTCAATATTAAATGAAAGGTGCCAAATACGGAAAGCTTGCACAAATACCTTTACAAAAGTCCACTATGGTTGAATTATTTCTTGGGATGACCAACCTGTACATTTTTTAATAAAACTGTAATAGGTGCATATGCCAAATATTATTGCCATCTGTCACATTTTCACTTCAACTTTCACGTAGTGGAGTGGAAGTATACTAGTGGTTAAAAAATTTAATTTTTTTGTTTTAAATAGGTTTAGAATATTATGAAGCGTGGAAATTTTAATTTTTTGTTTCATATAATCTTGCGATAAAAAAATGTTTCGTCATCTATTCTATAGTAGTGGTTAAAATATTTTCAACAATTTTTTAAGTAAATATTTTTTTTTAGATTTTTTTTTTGAAATGGGTTTAGAATGTCATGAAACGTAGAAATTTTAAATTTGAGCAAAAACAAATCATTTCCATCATTTTTTTTTGTATTTTGTGGTGGGCAAAAATTTGCAAATTTTTATTTTTTTTTATTTTCAAAAGTTTTTAGAATAGGCTTAGAATATTACGAGACGTGGAAATTTTAAATTTTAGCTATAAAAAATTTTATCCATCAATTCTATGGTAGTAAAAAAGAGTGTCATGAAATGTGGAAATTTTAAATTTGAGCAAAAAATTTTTTTTCCAACTATTCTAGTGGTAAATGTTTCAAAAATGTTGGTAAAAAACATTTTCGAATTTTTTTTTTCTTCTGAAATAGGCTTAGTATGCCATGAAACGTGGAAATTTTAAATTTGGGCAAAACAAAATTTTCCATCTATTCAATAGTAGTGGTAAAAAAAAGATTACAATTTTTCTTGAAATAATTTTCAATTCTTTTTAATAGATTTAGAATGCCACGAATATTCTTTTCATCTATTCTAGTAGTAAAGCATTTTTCCAAAATGTTAATAAAATATTGTCAACTTTTTTTTTTAATGGGTTTAGAACGCCATGAAACGTGGAAATTTTAAATTTGAGCAAAAAATTATTTTTTTCCATCCATTCTAGTGGTAAAAATGTTTCAAAAATGAGTCAAAAAATTCTACTTATTTTTATTTTCTTGATAATAGGTTTAGAATGTCATGAATCAAGAAAATTTTAAATTTGAGCAAAAAAATTTTTTATTCATTACAGTGGCCCACAAAAAAAAGTCCTGATACAGAAAGGTGAACTACCCCAGCACACCCTAGCATCCCCCCAAATGATCAAATTTTCACATCATATAAAAATTGAAAATAAATATCTCATTCTACATTTTTCGGTGTGCTAAGAACGAATCTGAGATCATAATGTACCCATCACCCTTAGATTTCGCCCCAGCACCCCCCCAGAATCCCCCAAAGGGTGAAAATGTTATTTTACATAAAAATTTAAAACAAATATCTCATTCTATGTTTTACGGTGTGCTAAGAACGAATCTGGGGTCACGATTTACCCATAACACTTAGATTTCGCCCCAGCACCTCCTAGCACCCTCCCAAATGGTCAAATTTTTACATCATCATATAAAAATTCAAAATAATTATCTCATTCTACGTTTTTCAATGTAATTTATTAGTTTTAATTTTGCTATATCTCCCCACTACCCTTCACCATATGGTTATATTTTGACCCTTGTAACGTTGTACTAGTATTAGAATACGACAATTTTTCATTTCCATGCGATGAAATCAGGCAACAGAATCATTCCTAGAAAAAAATTCTTCTATATTAGAATACATATAAATAAATTTAAAATGCTTGAATGATATACTGTATTATCGGTGTCAATATGTAGGTAATTACCTACGGTCATATATGCTACGGAACAATTCGACACGAATGAGGATAGATGCGTGTCGAATTATTCTGTAGATGTCTGTACAACCTGGTGGCCAATGTTAAAAGAAGAACTTCACAAAGTTAATATTGTATAAAAATTAAAAAAGCTATATCAACAGTTCTATGTAAATAGTAAGTATCTATGGATATTGAATATAATAAACATTCTTAGAGCTGTATATTTATGATACACAGCAAGAAATATTTTTCAAAAAAGCCTTGAAAAAGGAAACAGATTAGATTTCCAAAACGTCGGCGAAATATTTAATTTCAAGTTTTTATACTTATTTGTGTTATTTATTTAAGAAAAGCAATCTCTAACTGGTCCTTGACGTAAAAGTCACAGGCGTAGAGGTTAGTTACCAGTAACATACTGGTTAATTGTGATAATTTGTAGATTCCCCGAGAGCGGCTTAAAAAGAAAAAAACGCATTTGGCAGGAAGTCCCAAAGAACTAGAAAAAAAAGTAAGATAATGCCACAAAGAACATTTAGACAATATGTCTATGAATAAAACAAAAAATTTAAAATGTATTTTATTGAACATCAAAATACCATCTAAGGGTTGGGTCATTTGTATTTTCGCTAGAAGGATACTTTTGCGCACAAGTAAATAGGTTATTGACATGGAAAAACACTTATTAAAGGGCCATGTGCAAAACAAACTGAAGAACTGCTCACAATGAACAGGACGCAGTTAAGACATAACAGGACTTCTGACGGGACACTTTCCTGTAAAGAAGTACCTGAATACAATCGGCAAATTTGACGGCAACCTAGACTGCAGGCTATGCAGCAAGGAGCCGGAAACGGTCGACCACATCATATTTTACTGCGAGGCACTGGCTCGCAGAAGATATGGCATCTACGGGCAAACACGAACAGACCCGGAACTTATCAGCACCCGTCCGACCATAGACCTGTATCATCTAATGAGAGGTACAGGGGTACTGGAGTGGGCGAAGTGAAGCATGGCAGGCAGAGCACAATAAGCCCAGGAGGCTGCAGTGCCCTCGGAGTTTTCTACTAACAGACGAGCCCTGGAAAAAAAAATAGGTTATTCCACTGAAAACTGTGATTTTCGTGTAAATTACACCAAAATCATTTTTGCCACTTACACATAATTGAAAAAGATGTCTTTGCAAATTTAAAAGTTACGGCAGTATTCCTATGGGTTCTACTGCCCGGTATATCTAAAATTAAATGTTCGACAATAAAATTAAATAGAAATTAAATGAAGCCCCATCAAATTTAAATTAGAGGAAGGAAATAATGTAATTTGTGAAAATGTCTAACTTATTTTATCGTGGTAATTAATAATACCATAATTTAAAGAAGACTAAAATAACCTATATTAAATGACAAAATATATCACCCTGCAGACGATATAAAATTCAGAATATCTTTAATTTTTACATAGGTACCTATTACGCTCTATAATTCTAGAGAGACAAAAATGGATCGTATATATACCAGAGAGTAAAATTTGAGATAAAATGGAAACTAAATTAGCTTTAGAATCGATTTGTGAAATAAATCTTGAGAGAAAAAGCTTAAGTCATCTACGCTTGTGTCTAAACCGCACTCTTGAAAATTGGCTGCTACAAATCACACTTTTAAGCTAATAAATGCTCATTGAGCACGCAAAAATGTCGTTACAATGTCTAACGTCTTAGGGAATCATTGGATAGTGTCTCATATCTATGTTACTGCGCTCAGTTTATTCCTTAGTATCAATTATAAATTAGACAGTCCAAATAACAATTTGTGGGCACTCTGCATTTAATTACTTAGTAGGAATTTCATTTAAATGACTGTAGTATAAACACTACTAAAAGTAGAATTTTTCATGTTTACTATGTTAAAAATGCCAGTTTTAACGCTGGTGTTATAGGTTATTTAACATTTTAATCCATGTAAATATTTAATCAGCTTTATTTTTAATAACGATTAAATTTAGATTTAATTAGTATTAATGTGGATAATAATGATAATAATAATATGCTTTATTTAACAACATTATGTATAAAATACATTTGAAGCACGTCAAAAATGTCTCTTAGACAATACAGGTATAATAATAAAAGCTATAATAAAAAATATAAACAAATAAAAGTTTATAAAAATTTAGACGGGGCGTACAGAAACGCATATATACATATATAGACATACATGCACTTATACATATATACAACTACACACATATGCATACCCAAGCATACACATATATATATACATAAGAAAAAAAGACATTAAGATGTAAGTAGTCAAGAACATTTAAAAGTAAGAAGGATATAAATAATATATGAATTTAAATAATAAAATAGAAATTAAGAATTTAGGAGATTTGAGATTCAGCAAAATGGAGCAGCAATCTCAGTGCACATAACACAATTTTTAAGATGTAAAAGTTGTATTCAAAAATTCTTCAGTGGAGTAGAAGCAATGACTTAAGAGAAACTCTTTAACAGTATGCTTAATTTTTTTTTTATTTAGTTGTTTTATATGAGTGGGCAGGATGTTATATAACGATAAATTAAGTGAATTTTTAGCTGATTTTGAAAGTCTGTATCGTTGAGGTTTAAGTAGACTGGATACTCTTGTATTATAATCATGATAATTGGAGTAGGTATCATAACTCTCACTGTTCTTGTGAATTTCCAACAAGCAGAAGAAAATGTAAAGGGATAGTCTAATTAGAAAGTTGAAAAATCGCTACCTAAGAAATCACTACTTCCGCATCCAGATTTTCCATCCCCAAGTCTCTTGAAAGGAAAACATCTTTACTATACTTGCCCGCTAGTATATAAAAACAATTAGTAATAAGATTTTAATCATATATTTAAGGCAGATGTCAGAAAAATATTTGAAACTTTGGCTTCTAGAACATATAATGAAGTTTTTGGACTCTTATTCGCTTGCTTATTTCCCATACTCATTTTCCTCACGCCCCATCCCTTCAACGGAATCATCTCAATCAGATATCATTACAATGTATACGTGTACCAAGCTTCAAATGAATATCTCAATTTTATTTGATCAACCCCTTTAATAATGGAGTGGAGGCGGTGAGGGGTGTTTAAAAATTATAAAGAAATCTGAGGCCTTGGTTTGTAGTATATCACGAAATCCAAAGTTTCTGTACTCTTACCAGCTTGCTTATTCCCTTATTTACTCTAATTTAGTCCTCAACCCTTCACTAGAATTATCGCAAAATATAATCAATTTTCAGATCTCGTCATGATACGTATGTGTACCAAATTTTAAGTCAATCTCTTAAACCGCTCCTGAGAAAACATTCGCACAAAAAAAGGTTACAGACCGACAGACAGACAGAAAATTCTTTTCACTGAAATTTATAATTCCGACATTTTATAACATTCTAAGCCTATTTCAATAAGAAAAAGGATTATATTTTCATAAAATCTCTCATTCCGTTTCTTGGAAATGCTTAGCCTTTGAAGCGTTTTTTGCCCTTATTCTGAGCTCATTAGAAAGGCACAAAGCCACCCATAACGATGTTTTATACAAAACCAAGGCAATATCCATAAATAAGTATGAAATATTTATATTATAAATTAAATCACATATTAAATTATAAAAATAATAATGATATTTCGTGCTACCTTGGTTTTTGGTTGGATATATTTACAACCATTACTCCTTATCCTTGATGTCTTCTACATATTGAGGCTAATAACTTTGGTATATAACTTTTTCTGAATAGACGAATTTCGGTTTTCTACCTATTACGAGCTGACATGAAAATTCACTATTCATTCATTTTGCCGGATAACGGTTGATTTTACGCCAAATTCATATAGAACCATTTCGAACCGACTCGCCGAGATGAATAACTTTGGTATATTACTTCTTCCGAAGTTTAGGTTTTGATTTACTATTCTATGAAAATTTACTTGTTAGTGGTACCTTTTTTACAACAACAAGGTTCAAATATGCCAACAATCGTAAGCACTTTTAGCATTAGTTCATCTGGTGCTTCCTTAAGAAAATTATCCACCTGCTCCTTAGTTACAATCTTGGATTTTTTTGGACTGTATCGACTTGCTTGTCATAGTTGTTCTTTATATTCAGCATTGCCTCGATTTAGATCAGTTCTAACAAAGTGTTGAGGACTTCTGTGTTTTATATTTTTCTTCAAAGTACGCCATGAATACATTTTCGTTATTTTTGCTTGATACGCTTTTACTTATGCACTATTCTATGATACGATTACAGGCAATCTCGTACTGTTGTCTTGATTTTGCTGGTAATTAGCTAAAAAAACCTTATTCGCTGCTTGTTCAATTTCTAATGGATTTTCTTGATTATCACACATTTTTAAAGAAATTCTAACCACTGTCTGAAATAAATCACAGCTGAACGAGGTGAACAGACGTGATTTTATTTAAGCGTTATTTATAAGCAGAGTCACAGAGACAAACAAACAAATTTTCATTACTTTAGTTACAGCACAGAAGACAGGAACTATACAGAAGCGAAGCTAACCTTTGCGGCGGTATCAAATTTGTTCATAGTCGCCATGACGATATACGAAGGTAATATTTGTCGAAAGAGATATGATATATCTTGACGTTGTGCAATTGACAGTTTTTCAATGCTTACACGATGGTTGATGATTTTGGTGTCTTTTTTGTTCAACTTTCGACCATTTTCTATTCTGCTTTTAATCCTGAAAGGTAGGTAAAAATTTATATTACTGAAACAACTAGAAAGTAATGTTAGTTAGCTATTCTAAATAATTAGCAATTGAAAGGAAGAAATATGAAAGGAAACATTTTCTTATCAGTTGCAGCTACTAACCCCTGGTGAACTTGATACACGATTTAATAATAACATTCTAATAAAATCTTTGACATCCTGGGAAAGCTTAAATAATATAAAAGAACATTAATTATGTTCTTTTAATGTGAATTTTGTATTTTCAGGGCTGCAACTTGGTTGAAGGCATGTTTAACGCATAATCTACTTAATGTAGACGTGAATAAGCTTCATGTAAATTATATGTTATGTGAGAAATACTTAGAAAAAAATATGTCTGTGTAGGAACACATAAACGTTTGTTTGATGAAGCCGTTCCAATATTTTTTATACATGTACTAAAACAAGACGCAGCTCTACCTATATGTTTTTGGAATTGCAATGCTTAACGTTTTTTAAATTGCTTTCAGGCATTACCATTGTTCCTCATTTAGATGAAAAAAGTCCTACAGTTATTTCTTGCTTCATTCGCCGTACTCATTCCACAAACTTCCCCACTTGTAAAATAATATAACACTTTTAAAACAGGTCATAAATAAAAAGTAATGCCTAAATTATTATATTCATGAAAAGTATTCCTTAGTTAAGTAACTTTTAACAAATCCATATAATGATTATAATGGAAGCTGAATATTGTCAATAATGTGAGCCTTAATGTAGTAGTGGTATTAATATGTTGATTAAGGAGATCTTAGTAAAGTTTACATGAGGCGATGTGGATCAGGACGCCATATAGACGCCATGAATAGGAGCATGTGGTTAGTTTTGGGTTGCTCTAGATTAACACCTATTTAATATATGCTGACTACGTTAAGGTAGCTCTCGATACATGAGAGATGTCGAGTTCCTCATTCTGGTGATTACACAGCCTGTCCATTTTATCAGGGCGCTCGATTTTTTTTGTAAAGAGGCTATATCTAATTTTTTTAAAACCGCTGTATTTTGAGATTCTCTATAGAGTGTTAGAGTTTGTTTGAAACGGGCGACAAATGGTGGCATTAAATAGAGTATTCTCCTCCCTTTTCAATAAGTGCCGTATTTATTCATTTCAACTAAGCAAGTAATTATAATCAAACATAACAAAATTAAAAAAATAAAGTAAATTCAGCTTACATAGTAATAAAAATAAATATAGCGCATAGAACATTAATATTTATCTAATCCTAAAAATAATTTATAAAATATATCAAGTTTAGTAGATAACATGAAATACAGACAAATGGATATTACACTTAAACTAATTGGAAAAGATATTTTGACAACATTGGCATAACTGAATACTCTTCCCATAATTTCTCCATGTTGCTTTCCTGATTATTATTTTTATTTCTCTTAGCTAAATTTACTTCATTCTTTGTCATCATGTTAATCATGTAGTAAAGATTTGAAGAACTTACTTTATTTAATCATGCTTCTCTACGGCAGGTATGATGCTAGTTAAAAAAAATTAATGGTTTAAAAAATGTTTTTATAATTGTTTGATTAGTTGCAATGAATAAATATGTCATGTGATGTATCGCTGAAAGGGGAGGAAAATACTCTATTTAATGCCGCCATTTCTCGCTAGTTTTAAAAAAATTTCTTTAACACCCTAAATCTTAATATGCAGCGGTTTTCAAAAAAATTAGATATAACCTTGTTGAAATACTCTGTGTTGCAAAAAATTGTCGCCTTAGAATTTTCGTCGTATCTCCTCAAATAACGAATATATTTTGCTTAGACATATTACTAAACAATTATTTTAATCAGTGTAAATATCGGTATACTATTTCACGCTGTACGTATTTACTTTTTTTATATTTTTTTCCTATCAATTGCATTATCCACTTACCAGCATTTTTTTGAAGAAAAAAAATTGAATTGGCCGGTATCTTGTGGGTTTATTTCAAATCTATATGTGTAATAGACAGATTCGGAATCAACAACCCCAACATAACCGTTTGTTACCCAAAAGCATTCAGCTTGTTGCTAGACTTGATGTAGGGAAGGCTAGATAATTTGCATCGTTTAATATTACATGTCTGGAGCCCTTTTATTGCCTTACTCAGATTATTTAAACAACGAAATTATCCAGAAGAATAATGCCCGTCTCATACATCAGAGGTAATTTAAAACTTCCAAGGAGAAGCTAACGTGGTATTGTTCCTATGGCCGATGCAGTTACCTGATATATCTCCTATTGAGAATATCCGAAATGTTAATGGTACGGTGTGTCATTATATATTCAAATCCGTATTGTCTCATACGTCTCTGTATGTATGTCTCATTTTTCATGACTCCCATATCCCTGCTGCCTTATTAACAGTACAATTTTTTTAATTCGGGTGGAAGTTACTCATCAGGGGTTGTGCCACGGTAACATATTTATGAATCCACCATTGGCGTTCGTCCTTATGTCTTATGAAGAAAAATGAAGCTAATATTCAAAAAATTGATAATAAACTAAGTTTTAATTATATAACAATATCATAATCTTATTCGCTGTCATAACTTTATTTTCGGACGTAATTGAAGACACATGTGGATGAAGGACCTATGTACCAACCATGTAGTTTTGAGATAATTGAGTTTAAAATTCCTTATCCAGTACTTTTTCCAGTAAAACATTAAAATGGAAGATAGGTTTATGTGCTTTATAACTATCTACTTTTAAAATAATATATTGAATAAACATTTTTGACTTTAATTTTCATTGTTCTCTTGCGAACTTTTTTGCCTGTTGTAGAAGTTTCAGTAGTCAACATAATTTTGTTCGAGGAACGTTTCATAAAAGTCTTTATATTCCTCATCAACATAGGCAATTTGTTCCCTAATATTTGCAGTATTTTAAAACAGAAACGTTATTTCAGGTTAAAAAACAAGTTTCTTAACCTGTAATCGATAAAGCTTAAGTAAAACTTACAACAGATGTAAAAACAAACAAACCTGTAATGAGTGACCACCTGGTTCAACTCGTTTGCTTTTTATTTCAAAATCTCAGCTTTGTGAAAAGGTTCATCCAAAGTGTCCCTATATAAATAACTTCCATACTCTTCCACTTGTATCCATTTTACATCATCTCGGAAACACACCTTCTGTTGTAGGATTTTTTTTCTTGTTTACCAAGTGTCGAGAAGTAATAATTTTTTCAATGTCTTTAAAATGATTTTTCATGTTTACCACCACCGTCGATTTAATACTCGACGATCTAATTATATCCTATTTATCGAGAACAAACATTTTCTCCGTTTTCCGCAAATTTTTTTCAATTCGTCCAATATCGCGATCAGAGTCCAAGAGAGAATGGTCAACTTCGGAAAATGTATGATCCAATATCTTAAACAATCCTTTAAAAATCAGATATTGATAAAAAGCAATGATATAAACATTTTCATTTTGTTCAGAGCACGAATCCAACCACACCATTAAATGGTCAAATTGTTTGTATTGTCCCCTGAAAAGTTGAACGAATGTATGGATACAGCTGCAAATTTCTAAGCTTCCCTTACTCGCAATATCTTCAGTCCATGTAAAAAAGTATGGTGTCTCTCTTAATGTAGTTATTGTATGAAAATTGAAATTATAGAACCACAACTCTCTAAGGTAGAATACCTTAGGGCCGGTTTATCAGTGCGCGGTTATCTACTTTAGCCGTTGGTCAAGTATTGGCTACCGGTCATATTAATGTCAAATTGTTTATTCATGTTTCGGTTAACCCAAACCGTCATACAAAGTCACGGCTATTTTAACAGACGCTTTTTTTGCCTGGTAAGGGGATAGCTGGAGGTTAATGTTGTCGATGTTGACAGATATAAAGTAAGGTTATATAAACCGAATGGTCGTGCGTGTTATGAAAATATAAAACTTGTTAAATGCATTTTGAAAAGATCGAAATTAAGTAGTGATTGTTTTCAATTTTTACTTATTTATTGTTTTTAAATATAAACATAGAGAGACCTAATACTATTAATAATAGAAATTCAAACAGAAACATACCTCCAAATAACAGTCAATTTTAATATTATAGAAATTAAGATATAATTTAAATTTGCCTAAGAAATCTATTTAGTGAAGGCGATAAAATTGTCAAATGAAATTAAACTTTTAGAAAATTTTAACATTTCTACAAAATTATTGTATTTAAATAAACATACAGATTATGTAAAACTCTAACGGGCGATAGACATAATTTAAATAAAATAGAATACGGGTTTGCTTCTGTTCTTCTGTTAATATGGTCTTCTTAGCACTTGTATAGTTTTTTAATTCCGATTTTTCTATCCTTCCGCTAGCTGTTGACCTTGATGCCGAAAAATTTGTCATGAACACAGCGTCTCCTGCTGTTTGAAAGAATTTTCCATCAAATAGCCAAGGAGCGCTTCATCTTGAACGAGATATGAACCTCTCGATCGACCTGAACAGCTTTAAAATAAACTCCTATCTACATAATAATTCCTTATGTACCAGCAAATTTATCATTGTCATACTGGCTTCTACACTTCTTCTTTCTGGCGCCAAGTTATGGCATCTGTTTTTTTTATCTCAAGGACTTATGTACGGACCTCTGCGTACATAGGCCCTTTATCCGTTTATCGGGTGTTTCCTTCCTAGTACTTAGGCTTTTATCCAGTTAGTTTCTGCGGTATTGGATGAATTTAAAATAATTAAAAGAAGGGCCTGTTGCATAGTGAGTACATAGGCCGTTTATCCGTAATCAGAAAGTCTAACCTGAACGTATTTAAGTCCTTTATCCACTGCTAAATTTTTCATTTTTTATTATTTAGCAATAAGACCCATCTAGAAAAAAATTGGATGCAGAAAATCTCTAACCGACCAAAAAACTAAATTTTAAAACAAAGGAAACATAGGCACTTCTTCCACTGTTGCCTTCAATTAAGAGTTAATTAAGCTGGAGGAAGACAGGATTTCTATTTAACATCAATCACGTGATGTCAGTCAGTTTACTAACGGTCTAATTCGAACAATAATTGACTTGGTAATAACAATGAGTTCAAATTTAGCATTCTCAATGTAATGATAAACACCACATATGCAACTTTGACAAGTTGTCTATGTAAGCTCTATTTATTGAATTGTTCATGAATCAATTTTGTTTGAAATTTAAATTTTTTAGTCAATTATTGTTTGATTTAGACTGTTAAGTAAACCGATTGCCGGCACGTGGATAATTTTAAATGGAAAGCTTGTCTTCCTCCAGCCTAATTAACACTTAATTACATCCCGAGATAAAGTTATGACTGTAATAATTGGTACCTTAAAGAGGACAATTTTATTTCCTTATTACGTGAACATCAAATGAACTATCTTATTGAAATTCGGTGTTAGTGACTTACTGATAGCAACGAATAAGATTAACGCCGCTGGTGGATTTTTAAATATTTTACCATGAAACGATCTCCGGATGGGTGAATATCTTCCACCAGAATTATAAAAAATCGCATTGATTAAAGGAGCTGTGATATGGGAGTCATGAAGAGTTGTACTGTATATTTGAAATACCTATTTACAAAAATATAAGGTATTTAAAGTTCTACAATTCTTCATCGCCGTGAAGTCTCAATAGTTTCAAATCGCGAAAATATAATCGATTCAAATATACAGTGTGATCCAGTTTTCATGGAGTCACTCTCACATTTCACTCATCTGATATCCAACTATTTTAAAATCTTTGTGATGAATATGTACATATAAAGTGAGTCTCTGGACGAAATCATAATTGATTTTAGATAGACCCGTCCGATTCTAGGATGGAAAAGTGGATTGATGTTCAAAAAAGTATTAGAAGAAAACTAGCAAGGTATTCTTAATTAGCACCTTTAGAAACTGTCTGTACAAGATTACGTCGTAGTGGTCTCAAAGGAGTTTGAAACAGGGGCCACCAAGAAACTATTTCTTCAACGGAATATATCTGCAAAATGGATTCTCAAATGAGGAAACTGTATTCTTCATTTTCTGCTCAGAATAATCGTATAATATACGATTCAAATGTATTGACCCCTCAATTTAACCGCGAATATCTCAGAAACGGAGAAGCAGAAAAAATTTAAAAATTTATTTGTTCATTATAAGTCTATTTTAAGTCAGCCACTGAAATTTAAATAATGTACATTGAACACTTTTAAAGTTCTGCTATGTTATATTGAAAAATATCCTACATTTTAAGGAAATTTTGACCATACCAGTCTTAAATCCATTATATCTTGGAAAATATGCATACTATGTAAATAATATTTTAGACACTGATAAAGCACAGCATTTTTTGTACAAGGATTTTTTTTTATAATTTTTTATTTTAAAATTTTGCAGTTATTCTCAAAAACGTGACGTCATGTTTATTCGGTTATTTATCAATGTATTTAATTTTTTTTTATTAAAATAGGTAATTATTTAAAATGAAAGCATTTTCAGAAAAAGCAATTGGTATATATCAAATATTGATTTAGTTATCAAGCGTAATAGCTAATCTTATTGCGAAAGGACCCCGCTTTCAAGCTAGCAAACATGCACGCGTTCTTAATTACATGTCACACGACTTATTGTCAAAGTATTTGCCTTGCTAAAATGACGTAGATCTGGCGGCTCTGGTATCTTACTCTACTAGTTTTATGAAGAATTAAAAAAAAGTTGTATTAAATAATAATTAAAGGCGTATTTAAAGAATAGATATTTTTTTAAAATATTAGTTTCGGGTTCTGCTTGTATGTTAGCATCTCTTCTGCAGATTTTACAATTTTATACTGCCGCGCCGGGGTATCATAGAAAGTGTATTGGACATGAATATTAAATGTATGTAGGACAGATATTAGCTTTTGGGGCCCATTCATTAATACATAACATATTTACAATATTGGCAAAGTCCAGAAAGCATATACGTAATACCTTGTTTAAAGATTTATAGGATGGAGTTCAGTCGTGCGACAATATATTTGACATATCAATAATATTTGAATACGCGGCATATTAATGGTAAATTGATAAATTGTTTATTAATTCTAGCTGTAATACTCAAATATATTTGAAATAACTTAATACTCAGAATACATCACTGAATTTAGTATACTATGAAAAATATTTGAACATATACTTGGTGCAGTGATTTTTGAGTCACGAAAAACGCATTAGTCAGTAGCCAATGAATTCACTCAAAAAGATTTATGAAACAAGAAATCGACACTATCTTCTGCTGGTATGAATTTAAATCGCTCTAATGTACAGGGTGCGCAACTAAGAATCTAGGCCGGCCGTATCTCAAAAATCAATAATCGCACAAGTTTATGAAAAAAATTACCTGAGTAAAGTGGCCCTGAGAAATCACTGGAAAATATTTCCGAGTTTCTAAAATGGCCGCTACGCAGCGCAACAGCCATGACCGAATAGAAAATTGGGTTTTTCTTTGTATTTTGCTCAATTAAGTGGCATTTAAAATATATGCATCGTAATCCAAGGACAATTTCGAATTTGTACAGTTTTCCATTTTTTCTTGTCACTTCAAGACTAAAATGGTGAGAAGATGCCAAAAGAACATTTTCTTAAATGTCGATTACTCCGATTGGCCTTACCGAAATTTAATAAACTTGATCTCATTACAAAGTGCTTTTCTTAGTCTATCGAGAGCGCTTAATGCCGTTTTCATTTGATTATTACCGTCACCGCTATAGGGCGTTATTTGACTTGCCAACAAATATCTCACTTTTTCTAAAAAAAATTAAATGGATTGGTATGTTTATTTTTACCGGTAAAATAGAAAAATAAAAGCTTCAGATGTCAGGAAAACCGCAACTCGATAACTTTTTTCTAACAGTAGATATTAGCAAACAAAATTGAAATTAGGAATTACTGTCTGATCTTTCGGACGAAATTTGTAAAAGTAGCTGTTGAAAACAAGTAAGCTGTGACAATGACACAATGAAGAAACAACACATATCAAATATATTCAGTAGAATATATTACATAATATAAAAATTAGTAATTAATAACAATGACAACAAATCTAATAGTAATAATAATAAACAACGTAACAAATCAAACGTCAAAAAAAGTAAACGCAGGAACACATTACAATGCATTTGAAAATTAAGAATTTAAGTAGTGGTGCCCTAGATAATCAATATGTTGTCCATCAGTTTCGATGCAAGAATTCATTTTCTGAAGAGTGGATTGAACAGAAGTCTCTACTTCTGCCATCGAAATACTTTGAACGGGATTTCTTATTCTTTCGATCTCTTGTAGTGAGTCTTGTGGCAAAAACGAAATATTTTATTCTCCCCCACAAATAGAAATCTAGGTAAGTCAGATCTGGAGACCTGGCTGGCCAACTGAATAGGCTTCCACTTCCTATCCACCTCTCAAGGTATGTCTGTTCTAAGAAATCCCGAACGTTCAAAAAGAAATACACCGGCCACCCATCATGTTGGAAAAACATACCATGACGAATTGGTAGAGGTATGTCTTCTAAAAGAAACAGCAATTCGTTTCTTAAATAACTTAAAGTTCATCATTAAGAGTTTCACTGAAAATAAAAGGGCCAATTATTTGTTCACCTAGAATTCCACCCCACACATTTATAGACCAACAACCCTGAGATTGGACGTGTCGCATCCAGCACGGATTCGTCCCAGAGTAATAGTGATGATAATATGACGATATAATGTGTTGTAATGTATTCTTACGTTTACTATTTTGAACGTTTGATTTATTACATTGTTTATTGTTATTAATGTTAGATTTGTTGTCATTGTTATTAGTTACTAATTTTTATATTATGTAATATATATTGTACTGAATGTGTTGGTTCTTCATTTGTCATTTTCACAGCGTACTTGTTTTCAACAGCTACTTTTGAAAATTTCGTCGTCAGGATGGGACAATAATTCATAATCTCAACTTTGTATCTACTGTTAGAAAAAATTTATCAAGGCGGCTTTCATTAACATCTGAGGCTTTTAATTCTCTATTTTACCGTGTAAAAATAAATGTTACTATTCCGTTTAAATTGTTTTAGAAAAAGTGGGATATTTGTTGACATGTCAAATAACGCCATCTAGCGGCAACGGTAATATTGAAATGAAAACAGCGTAAGCGCCCTCTATAGACTAAGAAAAGCACTTTGCAATGAGATTAAGTTTGTTACAATCCGTTAAGGCTAATCGGAGTAATCGACCTTTAACTAAATGTCTTTCTTGCATCTCCCCACTTCTTGAAGTGGAAAAAATGCAAAACTGAATACATTCGAAAGTGTCTTTGCGTTACGATGCATATATTTTCAATGCCACTTAATTCAGCAAAATACAGAGAAAATCTTCTTTTCTACTCGGTCGCCTATTACGCCTCCCAGTGGCCATTTTAGAAAGTCAAAAATATTTTCAGCGATTTCAGTTTACTCAAGGTAATTTTTTCCCTAAACTTGTGCGATAGTTGGTTTCTGAGATATGGCCGGCCTCCATTCATTGTTGCCCACCCCGTACATTATTGACATCTAAATTATTTGGTTATATACAGGCTGTTCATTTCATCAGGGTCCTAGAGCACATCTTGCTTATATAATTCGTGCTATAAAAAGTAGTTTCTACTAAAATTATGTCTATTTTAAAAAGCAACAAATTTTTTATCCGCTTCGAAAGGAGCCAGGTCTTTGTTTCATTTTCAATTATAATTGGTCTGGCTCATCCCATCCAGTCCTCCATTTACCATGACGAGCTCATCTTCACCGTGGAATAAATGAGACCATTAGGCTCATTCGACAAAAATACAGTTGGCAAGGACTGACAAAAGATGTCGAAAAATTCGTAAAAACTTGCAAATATTGCCAAGAAACAAAAATCTGTCGAAAAAACCTGGACTCACCCCTAGTAATTACGGAAACGCCTAGGTCCCCTTTCGAACGTATCAACATTGATCTTTTAGAAATTCCCACAAAAAATTATGCGCTTACAATACGCGACGAACTGACAAAATTCAGCCAAGCATTAAAGATAAATCAGCAAAATCGATCGCAAATACTCTACTCGTTTACTTCCAGCACTTCGGAACACCTCTTCGAATTCACTGCGACTTCGGTCGAGAATTCGATAACGCCACTTTAAGAAACTTATGCCTTCTCTATGACATCAAAATAACACATTCTAGTATAGGACACCCACAATCTAATGGTTCCTTGGAAAGGTTTCATGCAACCTTACTAGAAATGATCCGAATACATATGACGGAGCATCCTGACGAACACCCATTCAACATATTTCCTTACGCGATAATATGCTATAACACCTCCACTAATAAAACTCACGGATTTACACCCTACGAGTTAGTCTTCGGACACACGTCTAGCAGACCGCCCGAGACACTTTATAATCAAGAGGAACTGGTCATGAAATACGTCAGAGACCTAAATAATCGCCTCTCTCACTATTATAAAGTCGCACGCGAAAGGACTGAAAATCAAAAACAAAAAGGAAAGATTCGATTTGACGCCCATGTTTCAAAAGAAACCCCCGAATATCAAATTGGTCAAAAGGTATACGTAAAAGAATCCCAAATTACCGATAAATTAAGTAACAAATTTAACGGGCCATTTGAGATTCTGGAACTTCATAAAAACTCAGCCACCCTCCTTAACAAAAAAACAAAACAAAAAACTAAAGCCAATTTTGACAGGTTAAAACCATATTTTGAAGCCTAAATTGCCTTACAGGTTCACCTTGCTGATCGGAGCAGCCATATCCTAGTACCAAATAACACCGATCAATAACACCGTCGGAGTCTATTACCACGATGAAACAAGGATAGTAATTTCCAATGATAAATGGACCCTGCTAGTCCATAAAAATCTATCAAGCCTTGAAGAAGCCTTCATAAACAACAACAAAATTTTAAAATCAATTGTCGATATATTCGCCGTTGACACACGCAAAACGAAAGAATTCCTAGTCAAAGTCAAAACGCACATAACGCTTCTAAACCAGATATCGAACTCCCTTAATGTAAAGTTCAAGGAAGTCTTGTCTTGCGACGTGGATATCTGGCTGGCTTCTAGCTTAAGTTCCAGAAGAAAAAGTTTGTTACATTTAACTTTCAATAGAGTCTTTTGCTTTGAATTGATTTGGTCAATATCTGTAACTTGTTTTATTTGTTTACCCACAAAGTTGGATACTCTAATATATTATAACTAGGCGAGATACTATCTTTCTAATTTATATATCTTATTGAAAATATATCAACGATAGGACACGATTATAATAATTTACCGTTGATGAACCATTCATTAAAACAGAACTTTTAAAACCGTAGCAAATATATCGTGATAAATCGGTGGAAATGAAACGTGCCCACATTTACGGCGGTATCGCTGTTTCAATGATTAATGGCTTTATATTTCGTTGCTGAAATTAGTTCAAGATTTTCCAAATATTCAAATATTGCTTCTTCGTGATACAAATGAAAAGTAGGGTGGCGGTCTATATAAATAGCCATTTTTCAATTTTTCAACGTCTCTTTTATGCCGTAGTCATAAATTTTTATCGTCTACTTTTGCAGCTGCAACCAGTGAAATTGAATACCTCTGACAGTGAAAAAATGTCTACAGTTTTATGTGTAGCGGAGGCAATGAAATTAAAAATGATTGACAATGTGAATAATCTTGTTTTAAAAATATTTTCGTTGCATTTGCTACCATCAGCGGGGGTTTAATTTTACTTTGTACATCAGGCAAATTGTACCAAGTTCATTCAAAATTTCTGATTTATTTTACAAAAGATTAAAATAAAAAATGCTAAATAATCATGAGTCTTTTTAGATAAAAATTCAGCATAGATGGAGAAAAGTTGCGTATAATGTTTTTAGTTCCCTCGTTTAGCCCAGTTTTCAGGAGTATTAAGGCGTCACTAAATGTCATATGGTTTAATTTGTCAGAATAGGTATTATTTTGGTAAAGAATATGATAAAAAAAGTTTACGGCTTTAAAAAATCGAAAATATTGGCCGAAATTCGGTTTTTGGCCATTAACTCGAAAAATAAAAAAAATATCAATATCAAAAAACTAATTGCACTAGGTGATAGAGAGGGAAATTTCATATCAAAAACGTATGTAAAGTTTTTGTGTACGATCAAAAATGTAGGCTCCAGATATTCTTTGTTTAACGCACGAGAATGGAACATGCAGGCGCGGCTCGTGATTTGTGCGCAGTGTTGGATGCGCTACACTAAATTTGTTGTAACTTTTGAACTAATTAATAAAACTGAGCTCAACGAAGCTTAAATGAAAAAAGAAACATGTCAATATTGAATTATTATATATTTAAATATAAAAATCAATGTATGTAGAAATAGTGTATATATGAAGTCGGAACATAAAGAGATTTCCGATGAAATCGGTAAAAGCTTTACCATTTCTACAATATTTAAGATACAAACCTGGAATTTTCACATATTACTTTTGATATAAAGTATAAAAAGATAAGATGAGTGAAAAAAATTTCAAAAATTTAGTTCTGAAGTTACTTCCAAAATTTTAAAATTTTTAGAAAGTGATAAAATTTGATATGTATAACTAAACTTCAACCACCTATTACTCTTTTTTAAATCACGTTATTAGATTTCTGTAGGTACGATTTTTAAAGCTTGAAATGTGTACTTTAAGATGCTTCGAGGGGATTTACCTTGAAAATTAAATTAACCCTCTTTATTTTACGAAAATAAAATAAAGAATTTTCCCTGCTCCAAAATTCGAGAAACTAGAAGTAAAATAAACTAATAACTTTGATTAAAAACACTATTTCAGATATGGTAAAGCTTGTATCGTTTTAATCGTAAATCTTTTTATGTTCCGACTTCATATATATTGTTATGATATTACAATTTTTTTATTATTATTATTTATTTTTAAATTTGCCTGGACGCCAGTCACGCTTAACCCCGCAACAAGGTATTATTCGCTAGCTCACTTCAGAACATGAGAAACCTACTGCTCGCCTGCCTCTCACCTCAGGAGTAAGTTCTACGGTGCTCTGAAATAAAGGTTAGTCTCGATAATTTAAAAATAAAAAAGAAAGGCCCATTCAATATTACAAATTTAATAAATAAAATATGGGAAAAGTATAAATGAAAATATGAGACAAAAACTATTCTAGGAATTAAAACTAATCGGCCTTTTGATTTGAAAAGATATTTGTTGCAACTTTTACTAAATTTAGTTTTCCCTTTTATTTGCGAATTTAAGCTTAAATTTGATAAGTGTTTTTATTCTTACTCCGTCCTGGATGTAGAGATCGCTGCTTCCAACTTTCCGGCCTGAGATGTAGACCCGCTACTCTGTCAATACTGCAGATCTGTGAATGGCTGCTTGATTTCTTGCGTTTTTGTGAGATTTGTTTTACGACGAATTATGCACTGTGTTTTAACGGATACACTTCCGAACTTTACTTTATTTGTTAAGGTAAGTAACAAATTACCAATATTTTGTGAGAAACTGCTCACTTGTATAAGATTTACATAAATTATTTATAAAAAGTAGGGTTATGTCTTCAAATTTTACGAAATGGTATTTGATTACCTTTGGATGCCTTTCTGCTCCTAAGATTATATTTGACGTATTCCACGTACTTTATGGATACTTTTAAACATTCACTTTATTAGTTTATTTTGTAAACTTTTGTGGAGCTCAATAAACGGCGTCTTTTCTGTACCCACGCTTGAACAACTCTCATTTTTATCTTAATCCTTAAATTCTATTGGCTTAGATGTGACATTTCTAAAAACCAAAGCAATCTAGTTTTGACATATTTAAAATTTATAATTTTCATATTGAATTTTCTAGCAATTTACTGAATAAATCTTTACTCTGATTATGTTTTAATCTTTCTGACCTTCTTCTGAACATTTTGATACCCCATACATGTCTCTAGGAGTCTTATTAGTAATTTCGATAACTTTTCGTAAAATTGTTCACAATTGCTTAAAACTGCTAAAAATACTTTAC
This sequence comes from Stenurella melanura, assembly GCA_963583905.1. Classification (NCBI taxonomy): domain Eukaryota; kingdom Metazoa; phylum Arthropoda; class Insecta; order Coleoptera; family Cerambycidae; genus Stenurella; species Stenurella melanura. The sequence goes on along the minus strand of OY757314.1, from coordinate 36,166,245 downwards.
TTTTCCCATTTTAACTTAAAATCTAATCACCTACTATCGTTTTAAATCATATAAACTCCGTTTTTAACATTGTAACAATAATAATAATAATCTGGCATTTTTCAGGTATGCCTACGATGCAATGCTATGTACCAGTCCTTGGGTATGGTATTCGAAATATGCTATTACATCAGATCAAACTACAAAGTGGTCTATATAATTACAAAATGAATAAACTTACACAAACTCTTTATTTGAAATGTTTTATGCAACTTTTATGGAGAAAGTCCTAACCAAAGATTACTACCAACCATTTTATAAAATTTCTACTATTAAAAATCAACAAATTCCAGTGCTTGATGTGTGGTTACATACACTTGGTAAGTCTTTATAATCTTATCACTGATTTTACTCATTACGAGGCTTGAAATTTGTATTTTATATAACTTTACGTTAGCTGCGGGAGAGTTTTTCACTATCTTATAAAGTCACTGAGTTTAGGTCTCCCATTTGATTTTTATATTTAAAATGTTATTAATTAAGCACTTTCATAGCCTATTACATTTATATTTTAAGTTTCTTTGTGAATACATTCTTTTTAAAATGTTTATTTTGTATTTTGTAGGTTCTACGCTGAGTTCGAACTACATCTATGCACTCTGGTAGGATACTACCTATGTTTAACTACTTAATATTGTTCCATAGGCCTTTTGTAAGTTAAACGATGTACCAATATCCTTTTTTAATATCCGGTATGTTAAATATTTAAAATAATAAATTTAAAATTAATTGGTATTCAGTACAATTCAAACATTACTACTACGCGTTACTATTGCCTATACATTTTGTATGAGCCCTTCTTTCTACCATTTCACCTTACCATATTGAAACTTAGTACCGTTGTACGAGGCCACGTGCAACATCCTCTCATGTTCTGCGGTGAGGTAGTTTCTGGCTTAAACGTTCTAATTTACTGTTTTTAATTTACGTTGTGAGTTGCTATTTTGGCAAATCTTTATTAATGAACACTTTATTGCTGTCATTATGAATCAATTATTTTGTAATTTAGACCTTACTGTTGCAAAGTTTAGCTTTATTATAAAATATCCCAATATCATAATAATATACTATTTCTACATATACATTCATTTTTATGTTTGAGAATATAATAATCCAATAATCATATGTTTCTTCTTTCATTTTAGCTTTGTTGAGCTCAATTTCATTACTTATTTCAAAAGCTACAACAAAAGGGTAGCGGATCCGAGACTGCGCACGCTTCGCCAGATACAAATGACAAATAGGTAGATTAAATTAGATTAAGAAGAAGGAATTGGCCTTGACCATGGATCTATTGTGGTGCTCCTAATTGTCTTCCTTAGAGCTCTTTATCCAGCTTTGCCCTATGTATCAGACTCCACAGCCTTGATAAGGGCACTTTAGTGTAGCTATCAGATCTTGGTTTTTACTCACCAAGTAGTTGGAATCTCAGTCTAGTAAGGCCTTCGCAATGTCACAATGCGTGAACTGAGGCTCCCTGTGCCTCTTGGCAGAATTTACGTGTTGCGTCCTCTGCCAGACCCATTACATTCAAATGTCTATTAAGTCGGCAGAGACCAGTTAGAAGACCCACTATTGTTTTAATGTCCTGGGAAATTTCTCCATCATTCCAGAGTACAAATAGGTAATGTAAGGAATTTTGCGATGTAGGTAAATGTATTATATGATGCAGATATTATAATTATACGATTAAAATCCTCCTTTACCTACTTCAGTCAGGTACTAAAATTCCGATTCAGATTATCCGAATCATCCCGAGCGAATTTAATCTTGACGTGAGATGAATTGAAATTACAATTTTCTCTCGCACCTGTCGGGTCGAATTTTCGACTTTGACCCTGTACTTTACGATGCTGATTCATCGCCGACCTTCCCCTCTCCGTGGAGACATAGAACAAGCTTCCACTCGACGCATTTATTTAGTTATGAGCGTCCAAAAATTCCAAATTTTCGACTTTTCATGTTAACGGTCGGTTTTCCCTTTTTACGAAAATAGCCATTTTTCTTTCTCACAGGCCGAGCCAAAATTTCAATTTCCACTATGAAATTTACGATGTCGATGAACGCCAATCTTCCTCTTTCCATAGACATCTAAACCGACATTCAAATCCACGTATTTACTTATTACTGAACGGCTATTAGTGATCGCGGTGTCTCGGTAGATTTTCGAGTTCAGAGTTGCGTACAGTGACGTCACAAATGGGCGCATTATTTTTGCAACTATTATTAATTTCAACCCCTCCTCGAGAACGGAAAAAGTTTATAATATAAAATTTTAAGTCCATAATAAGAATATCGAATATTATATAAAAACGTATAAAAACCATATGAAGAGATTATCATGGAACAAGCCTATTATCCCGTGCAGTACACGAGCGTGCTGGTCATACGCTTTAGTCCGCCGAGCTAACTGAGCTACCAGCTACAAGCATTATAATATTTACCTGGAGACTTAGAAGAGTCCCTTTTCGTTACTTATTTTGTTATGGAACACACACTTAACTTGTGAGTATACTACGTGAATGTCCTTTTTACAGCGAAAATAAAGTCAATGAAAAAAAGGGGATATCTATAAATAATACATAGCATAACAACCATACTGTTTCCTCTAATATAATTTGTCCGTGGGCTGTAATGTTCTCCTCATTTCCAGGTAACAATTTTTCTCGTGACATGATTGGTAGAATTTACATTTATACCCATTTATATGTAGATTAGGACAAGCCGAAACAACTTCTGTTTGTATGTGAGACACAACAGCTTTTATGGATCACTGAGGAAAGTCGTAGTGTTTTCTTTATTTGAAGTGTCTTTCAAATGACCGCTTTGACGATCATAAGACAGTTCTCTAGTAGATTATTAGTTCATATATCTCATTAGTATTATGAGAAGGCATATCATTTTGTCAAAAATTTGTTAAAAATTATATAGTGAATAGTTATAAATATTGATGCGATGCCTAAGGCTTTTTCTTTCACACATGGCGTGTCGCTATTTGACAGAAAAATAAAATGATTTCTGCTTAACGTGAACTTTGTTTATGTATGTATAAATGAACAAATTGCAATGGATGAAGTTGGATTCTTCGATGTGAAGCTATCTTTGCTTTCGACAATCATGCTCGCATCATCCGGATATTTTTTAAACTGAATTGAAATACAGTTTTAATCATCTCCATATGATTGATGAAAAGCGCGAGTATTGATAGGAATCAATTTTTTTGTTTTGGAAACTTTGTGGAAACTGCTTCAGGGGGAAATAATTAATAACGGTTGTATTTTATTAATATTTATTCAAAATACACGTACAGGGCAATTTTCATTCTATGTCTGGGTAAACAGTATTTTTTTATAGATGCATAGTAAAAGATATGGCACAATTTGGGATTGTATTTACGTTTCACTTAATTTACAAATATCAAAATTGCTTATATTGAAGCTTGTCTGCAATTCTGCTTATTCTATCGTTGATGCATATGAATTGATTGTTAATGTGGTACTTATTGCATTTAGGGACAGAGAATTGGAGGAGAAAAAATGAGTTTATTAGTGCCATTTTCTGGTCCGCCATTAAACATCTATTTATCTAAAATTAAATAATTATGATTTGATAGTAACCATTGCCAGATTAATTTTTAATTAACTAAGTTTTTTTAACCATATTCTGTTTTTTAACACTTGTGGCAAAATATTCACAACATTTTGTCCTACAGTTTAAAAAAGCGTTGCCCAGTATTTTCTGCGCATTAAGTAATATTCTATATTCATAGTGCTTATATCTTGTATGATGATAAAATAATATTGCATAATAATTAATAGCTTTTTGCAATTTAGAACTGCATTTTAATAAAAGTTTCCCATGTTTCCTATATTCTCATTTTTGTACACTATGTGAAAAAGATGTCGCATGTTTAGTTTTTATATTAATTTTTAATACAATATTGAGTAACTTGCAATGGATTCATGGTCTTTACATCGTTTTTCGTCCTTATTGTAAAACGTTTCAAAGGCTAAGCATTTCCAAGAAACTGAATGAGATTTTATGAAAATGTAATTAATTAGAATGAAAAAAATTTTTAAAGACAAGGTACGTAAATAAATTAATTTCAGGCCTTTTTTCTCATTTTTAACTGAATTTACATATCGTAGGGGATCATGTAGATACTAGTTTAGCCTGCTTAGCCGTAGGGAAAATGAGAATGGCAAATCAGAATTTTTACTTGTTAGCATAACCAGAAGTCAGGTTATCGAAAGAATGCAAAGATTTCATTAATATTTTTATATATAGTTTTTCCTTTAGTTCTCATAGATAGCTTTTCTTTCCACTGTTTGCAAAATCCTATAAAGAAAATGTTTCATTACTATAAACAAACAAATAATAAATAATTCACTTTTAAATGGCTATACTACTCTTATATACTATACAATTATACATATTAGGTATTATTAAACGTGTGTGCAGAATTGAAAATATTTATTTAAACATGCATATCGAAGATGTTAGATTTTCGTTTAAAGTTCTGTATTGATACAATTTTAGCGTGCTATAGGTTGTGCGATTTATAGTTCTATAGCATATAACTTTTAACCAAATACATCGGAAAACTGTAAAGACCTAATTGACATGTTTTATGAGAAGTGCAGTTTACTGTTTACAAAAAATTAAAGATCACATAAAGTACTCATAAACGAGCTAAATTATTACACAAAAAATGAGAAAAATCCATTAAATAGTGATATAGATTTTATATCAAATAAAACAGTGACTGTTTACAGAATAACTAAATGCCTTACAAAATTTAAAGTTGTTACAATATATAAAGTTTACAAAATACCTTATAAACTATTAAATATCTACGTCCTGCATCCAGCATTTCATTGTTCTTATTCTCATGTGCCAAATATCACGCGGCGAATCTGTCAACAATTTATTTTTGTCAAATCGGTCCAGTTACGAGAACTTTAATAGAATAGAATAGAATAGAAAGTAAATACAGTGGACTAGTCACATTAGGGCATGATCTTGCCTACAAGCCCCATCAAGCAACATCTTTTTCTTAAGAGAAAATTTAGTGAAAGAAAAACATACAAATTTTGAAATATATTTTGAGATGAAAATCGGAATTTGCCCCAATCAGTCAGCCAACTTTAATATAAATTTAGTATGCGTGGAATTTCATTACATCCGTGCATCAAGCCCAACAGATATCCACAGCACAAAGCACCCACCGTAGAAAGAACAACACAAAGTAAGATATAAATGCAAAAACTCTTTTAATCACTGTGGAAGAATTTAAAAATTGCTAATAAAATAATGGAATACTAAAATAATACTTTCATCCTGATATGGGAAAAAGGACCAGGTGAGAAACGCGTCTCTAAAGTATGATTTTGCTCTGTTCTAACATTTATTTAATTCCGCTGGATATAATTGTGTGCTACAATTTTTAAAAATTTGTAAAATTTCGACATGCAATACTCTTCCCCTCGATCTCTCGAATTGTGGTTATTTTTTTCAGTAATGTATATTTTACAGCAGTTTTGAATTATTTTTACCCATGTATAAATGGTGGATAAAAATGTTTCTTCTTTTCAAAAAGTATGAAATGTTTTCATTTTTGCAATAGCTATAGATAATAAACCTTTTCTACAGTACTTAGTTGTTTCATATAATAAAGACAAACATTAAATCATATTTTATATCTTATATCTCTTGAAGAAAAATATCATAAACTAACACACATAATTCAGTATTATATGTCCTAATACCACAATGTTTGAATTTATCCCTTTCTCCAAACACAACTAAATATTGTCTCAATAACATTGATGTGACATAGTTACATATAGATTTATTTGCCAAAATAACCAATATTAATTTTACAACGACATCAACACGATGTTCTTGTAAAATTAATTTTTGGAGCAAGAAATTATCTTACAAGTTCATGAAGAAAAGTTAATAATTCCTAATCAGACGATCTGTGTCTAAAAGCATATTGTTTAAGATATCCTGAGTACGTTTACCTAAATGAGGTAAGTTTTCTATGAAAGTTCCAAAGACTGATAACGAATTAACAGATGTTCATGTTATAGATATTTGGTTATATGTTCAATAATTGGTTAGTATTAGTTCATATTAGGTAGTAGCATGTAATTAATATTAACAAACTTATGTAAGTATTGTATCACTCTGTAATAGGGCTTTGCCTGTTGAGTGCATTATTAAATAAATAAATAAATAAATAAATAAACAAAGGACCGTTCTTAATCTTAAAATTTACATTTTATAACCTTGTAAATAGATCCTTTACTGGAGAAGAATTATAATTTTCAGATAAGTAACTATTGTATGCATTTCATTGAGGGTTCTTGATAATTTGGACAGGTGTTTTACACCTCTTACCTGGTTTGGTGTCTTTGTTGGTAACAAAATTTTCGACCTTTTACGAAATTTTTCTATAATTTTGAATTTATTCTTCGTGACTGTAATATAATATTGAATTAGTTCAAGGACTAACACTTTGGTGGGCATTTTTAAATCCCCAGTACTGCTCTTGTACATTATTAAAGCATTTGAAGGTGCAGTGACAAATGCCGTAAAATAAGCAAAAAAGATTCTCTTCTTGAATTTCTGGATACGTTATAAAAGTTGCATATAACGCATCAGCAACCTCTAATTTGTAGTGTAGCTGCAATACCTTATCATTGCCAACAAAATATCCCCAGCTTTTTCATCGATTTCGTTATCATAGTGGCAGGTACAAAAGTCCCTGAAATGCGTATTTTAGTTTTTTTTTCATGCTAACAGATCAATTTGATCTTTCAGAGACTTTTTTCAGGAGCCTGGACCGGTCTCGTAAGGATTTCGCTTATTTTATTTTGGAACCCAATTAAAAAAAAAATGTAATATAATATGATAATGTTATTGTTGTGACACTTTGGAACTGGGCCCAAATAGGAGTTAACAAACCAGTAGGGATCGGAGTCTATATTTCAGCTTTCTTAAAACCGGTACAGTTTTTTGTTATTTTGTTTTTTAACTGAAACCGAATCTGAACCCTTATTTTAGTTTTACGTAAAATCGAAACCGCACAAAAACCGTTATTTAATTACAGTCCAAGTCCTTTGTTTTATTATCGTCAAACTCAATAATTGTCAAAAAGAATATTTCACTAATTTCCAAAAATAGGTAGTGTAACATTTTCGATAATATCTGATGTAGAGTTAGTGCGGTTGTAATATCTTTTCTTGTATCTTATAGGTAAGTTGAACATATAAAAGGATTCTTCATCAATTTATGCCTGTGCTTTAGTTACATACTGGGAGGATTGGTTGGAATATAGTTCTTGAATGAGCAGCTTCCGCGAGAAGATTAAAATTTCTCGGCTATAAACAGAAACCTTGAAATAGCGTATGAACATTTACAGAATTGCACGACCGTGGGGTAAATTTATCACATTGAATCTGTCTTCAAAGTTTTGGATGTTATCAAAGTACAGACAGGTCACGAAAAACTGGAAATAGATTAGAGATATTACAGCATGCCCCATGCCCTCAAATTTTGACTATTGGAATTTACTATACCAGCTAAACAGTTCAGTTCAATCAGACTTCTTACTTCTGGTTCATTTGTTACCATCAAAAGATGTCTATTCTGATAAGTATCTTACTTGATTAGTGCCCTTACTATATCCCCAATAATTTCAGATACTTAAAACAATTGCCAACATTCAAACAGGTTTTTCATAAGCTGCTTATCCTTTTACGTTTACCTGATTCCCATAAATATTCTCTGCTTTAGTGCTGGTACATGAGTTTGAGTTCATGCTCCATTTTGTGGCATTTTCTTCAGTATACCCTCTCTCATTTTTATGACGCAGTAGTTGTTCTTTTCCCTCCATTCTTTAAATACCTTATCAACTCCTTCATCTCCATCTCGTTTCATGTCTCTGAAGAAATTACACCTTCTACCTTGAAATTGACTACTGTCCTTTGTGAAGAGCATGGTTATTTTCTGGAAGAGTCTACATTTTTCGAATGTGCAATGGTCCGACGGGTCTGAGCACTATAGACAAATTTTTCCCGCATTTCTATTAATTCTTTTACGATTTCTTCTTCTGCAATTTTCTGAGCTAAATCGGTATCAGGTGGCTTTTGTCATTATTATACTCATTCAAAACAGCTAACATTCTTTGCTGCACTTGTTTAACACCCATTGTTTTCTGCAAATAAAATGAAAAAGGTATTCTGTTAGCCTATATAAAGTTAGAATAACAAGATACCTTATTAATACTGATAACCTCGCTTTCTGACGTCAATGCAGCGTGAAGTACCCTAAAACACTTTCATGATATTTAACTTGTCCAATTACCTCATTAATAATGAAATAAAAACCATACGTTAGTTCGAAAATGGGTTTGAGGTTCTTAGATATAAGTTGTGACGTTTGATGTCTTTGAGTTACTATTGACAGTAACTAGGATTTGTAACACCCCACGTCAGTAGTGCTCGGCAAAAATGTATGATGAATATTTTATATACTAAATTTTTAAAATTACAAACTGTGTTATTACTATATTTTCTTATACACGTATCTTAAAAAAATATAGGCACATAATACAGGTCCTCAATATTCGTATTCTTTAATTTTACAATAAGTCAGTTTCATTTGACTTTTTCCAAATATTCCACTCATTATTTGTTCATTACTAATTCCAAAAATGCTTAGCTAGAACTTTTTTACATCTTAATACATGTTTTATTATTAAAATTGATATTTTAGAGAATAATTACCGCTTACTTTTACGCTTAATATATCTGATTAACCACACGCAAAGGAAAAATTATAACGTGGGAAATTAAATAACCATTATATTATGTCGGATAAGTAAACAGCGTATGTGTGAGAAATTGATTTAAGATTAATGATACTTTTAAGGAACGCCTTTATACTTATTCATTATTTGTTTTCATTGTTAATGTTTATCTCTGTCAAAGCTGATAATTACCCAGGAGGATATATAGTATGTATGACACTATATGCCTAGTAGTTTTGGGTTGGTATGAATTAATCCCTATGTAAAATTATGCATAGAACTACTCCTTGTCAGTAGAAAAGTATAAAAAGAGTTCTCAAGGCAGCTTGGATGCAACATAAAACAAAATGGTATCAGATTACCGAAAATTAGCTTTTGCAAATAACTTTCAAAACACGCACAATGCAAAAAAAATCATAGTGATGTAAATTAAAGAGAACGTAAGTTTATATAAAGAAGGTCAAGTAAAAAATTTCGTATGTATAATCGATTTCTTGTAAAACGAGAATCAAAGTTATGGATTCTCGCCAGCCAACGCTCCAATGCCAAAATTAGCATTTTTTCATGCGTTTCGGCATAAAAATTTTCATTTTTAAACGTAATATTAGTTTTTGGCATTGAAAATGAATTCAAACTTCTTTAACATTATGAAGCCCATCCCATTAAATTATTGAGGCAAAGTGTGTCCTGTATCAGTTCTTATTTTACTAAATTCTCGGATATATCTATTCGTAGATCTGCCACTAATCCCTTTATTCTGAGTACATAGAGGGATTGAGATGTTAATTAAACACAAGTAACATTAATTATTTGCAAGTTGCTTTAATGCTTCTAATTCAGATTTTGCTCTAAAATGTACATTATTACTTAACTTAAAACAATCAGATGTGAGCAATTAGTGACAAGTGAAAATATAGTAGCAACTTAAAAGTTATACGTATACGATTACACGAGATCAAAATTATGTCCACCGCTAACAATTAAATGTTCTCCTGTGTTTCCAAATTTTATCCACTGTTGATTAATTAGACAATTAAGAAAATTAGAACATGCCGAGGCATAATAACACGACCACAAAAAAATGTTCTGTACCACGAACCAAAATATATGGTGTATTTTTCGACGTTGAATGTGAATCCGCAGTCCATAAAAGGGTCTTCCAAGTCAATTCTTTTTATAGTTAAAAACATCCCTAAATATCACGAAAAATCATAGAAATAATATCATATCTCTTAATATGTGAAAAATGGTAGATATTTTGTAGTCTAGAGTAGTGAAAGAAATTTGAGCTACAATAAGCCATTCCTATGATCTTAACCAAAATCCGCCCTTATGGTGGTGAAAACGTAAGAGAAGCAGGTGAATGTGAATAACATGTATAAAGGCCATATTTCCTATTTCCTAGTGCAAAATATTTGACACTGGTATGACAACCAGCAACTAGTCTCAAAAGATTGAGACTCACCCCTATGTGGGGTTAAAGCTGTCCCCACCGCCAAAGGATCTAATAAGTTTCAAAACCGGGGAAAAGGCTTTTGTAGTTATGTCCTAGGTAGACAAATATGAAGTGAATTCATTCCAATCACCGACACAGGACTAGCGACTACTCTTAGAGAGTGGTAAGATGCATATGAGTGCTATTGAAATCTGGGTTGTTGTTCATTGGGTCGAATATATAAATCTGGTACGACAACCACCCAATCTTCTTAATAAGGTTGAAAATTACCCCTAGGGGGAGGGTAAAAGTTAACCCTACAGACGGACAGATCTCATTAGTTCTAATATACCGAATCAAGAATTCATGACAATTTAAATGAAAAGCAGAATAGCCTTATACAGTTTAAAATATAGATAAGTTGATAAATGTTAAGATAAATAATTGAAAAAGCAGATATAGTATAATAAACAAGCTAACCGTTATAGTCTTCGCCGATTTACAGCAGTTTTTATATAATTGTTGCACATTCTTTAGGATACTCTTCGCAGTTAAATAATCGAATGACGGCTTTGCTTAACTGCGAGAGGATTGAAAGCTGTCAAAACTTGGTCCATAATCTTATCGCAATTGTGACAGATTTATTACTGTTTACTTGATAAATATTGCCTAATTGGCCGGTTTTGAAATGTAACAATATTATAAGGGTGTTTGGTGCATCGTGTGCCAAATTGAAATGGCCGACAGAAAGGGTTATCTGCTATCCTTTTAATCCCCTTAACACTCCCCATGCCCTGCGGGATTTTTCATGTCGACCTTTTATCTTTTTAATGAAAAAATCCCAAATTCTACATTTCAATTCGAATTATAAAAAAAAGTATTAGGCGTAGACTGCGAATTTCATTTTTATTTTGATGTGTATTGTTGAAGGGTTCTTTTAAATCCCAAATTACTGGCATTAGTCATCTAGTTGTTTTTTATTCACTCGCAAACTTTCGGAATAGGTAAAATTTAAATTTAAACTTAGACTTTACATGGCTATAAAAAAAAACTCAGGACAACCGGAATCTTCCAACTCCCTCAAAAATTCTCTAGTCTATCCTCTTGCTAGTGATGTGCCACATGTCATAAAAATCTTTTAATAACTTCGTGAATTCACTAAATTAATGAATCGGGTCACATAAGGCTAATATTCAAAATTCAGAATAAAAAATTATTTGTGCTTAAATTTGCATGGGAAACAGGTAAAATCTGTTATCTCACTCTTGCAAAGTAAAGTCTTCAATTTCCTTCTTTCTGTTCATTGGTTTTCTTGAAATAAAGAAACAATTACATTTTTATCATTTATTAAAAAAATTTAAAAATCTTGCTCAAAGTGTTGGTCTTTGTTGCGAATGCAGGCCCGACATCTGCTTCGTATTTCGACAGTTGTTGTATGAAGTCGTATTGCCTCCATAATTGTACCGAAAGCCGTTTCTATGCGTTCGACAAGAGGACAAGTTCTTCCTCTAATTAACATTAACTTACTGTGTAAATTTCACTACAATCCTACAATCTCGTTCTTAAGTTATCGTGCTTTCAAGAAACGTGACGGACGGGAAGGCGGACAGACAGACAGACTGAAGGACATTTTGAAAGTTGTTCAGAATTAAATCACTAACAGAGTAATATGAGAATTTTTTCTCTACGAGCTGTATTACCGGTTTTAGAAATTTGCCGATCGAATGCAATATACTCTTCGTTTGGTATTTGCGAACAGTATAATAAAACACAACTGGTCAATTCTTAATGAACCAACTTACTCATTTGTCTACCCTGCCTAAAACTACAAATGCCTGAATTATGGTTCCGGGATATTAGAACTATTGAGATCTATGAGTCTGTAGGGGTAGTTTTAACCTCCTGTAGGGGTAATTTTCAACTTTATTAAGAAAATTAGGTGGTTGTCGTATTAGATTTATATATTTGGCCTAATGAGCTAAAAGTATATGACCCTTTCCGAATTTCAATAGCACTCACATGCATCATTTGAGGTAGAGGTAGCTCTTACCACCCTTTAAGGTTAGTCGCCAGTCCTGTTTTGGTGGTTGGAATAAGTCGCTCCATATTTGTCCACCCTGCAGAAAATTGCAAAAGCACGTTTCCTCGTTTTGAAACTTATGAGCTCCTTCTTCGGTAGGGGTAGTTCAACCCTTTAAAAGTAATGGCTTGTTGACGTACCAATGTCAGATAAGAGATACGAAAATTTGGCCTTTATCCATGTTATTTATTTACACTCACCTGCGTCTTTTAAGGATTTCGGTTTAAATCATAGGAATAGCGTTTGTAGCTCGAAATTCTTTATTCAAGACTACAAGACATCTACCATTTTTCACGCTTCATTAAGAGTTATGACATTATTTCTATGATTTTACACAATTTTCAGGGATGTTTTTGACTATAAAGAAAAATTGATCCGGGAAATCCTTTTTTGGTCTACGAACTCGAATTCAGCGTCAAAAATATACCAAATGCATATATTTTGGTTCGTGGTACAGGACATTTTCTATTGTGGGTGGCTGTACAATTTTTCAAATTCAGACATTAAGCCTAGTTTTCATTAGTCGAGTTAGCGGTAGAGTAGACTAGCATGCTTTTTAGCGAAATACTCTACTCTACCGGATTTGGGAGAGTATCCGGTTTCACACAAATTGAAATAGTGGTCGAGTCGTACAGTGCAAAATTGAATTTACAAGAATGAACATCAGGCGTCGTCGTTCTGTTGTGCGGAAGTCGTTGATAAATGTTGCTAACATATTGCTGAGGGAAGCGACATTAACTGTTGAGGAAGAACAGAACAGAACAGAACAAAGAAAATATGGACGAGAGATTGGATCAGAAGAAGGCATAGTCACGGAGCATCTGCTCTCCTTTTGAGAGAACTTGCTAAAGAGGACAGAGAAGAATATAAATTGTGTTTGCTCAATTCACGTATTATTTCTAGGTATCCTGAACCTCTTTTATGCTTATTCTTATAATCGACGCCAGTTATGTTCCACAAACATTCATGTTCTCCATTTAATTCAATTAACTTTATTGTCTCCAACTCAGACTATTTCATTTTTGAATCGCACAACAAAACATAAAAGGTAATCGTAACGCGATGTTTACATACACTTTAGACACTCAACTATAGGCTTGAGAAATACCCTGTCCTCGGACGTCCTCGGACGTCAGGTACATGCGCAGTTAGTAAAACGCATCATGGACTTACTAACTGCGGATGTGCCTGACATGCGAGGACTGGTAATTCTCAAAATCAGCACAATCCTTATACTAAACTTACGACACGCGTCTAGAGTCCACTGGTCACAATATTCCACATTGTGAAGTTGGTTCATGTGAAGTTAGGCTTGCTTTAGTACTTCGGACTTTGGTTCCATTGTTGAATCTATGGAACACCCATTTGACTTTATCTATGCATTTGACGTTTGGTCTTGTTACATGTTACATGGTAGTCTCGTTATTTAAGAAAACTGAGTTCGGTATAATCTATCATCTATCAAACAACTGGCACCCTTAATAAGTAATTGGTGTGTCCATCAGACTCTGTACGCTAGGTTCTTCTACAAGATCACTGTGTGTGACATAGTCCAGTTAGTTAATGTTTATATCAGTACAAGTGTCGGTGAAACTAAGCTACGCTTGCCCACTGTCCATCTCAGAAACATGTTAATAAAAATGAATACAATTTTACCATGTATTTTCATACCAGATAAAACTTGTATGGGTAAACTCTATGAATTGTTTTATACTCAAATATATAAATGGTTTAAAAAAGTGTACTCAAATTTACTTATTGCAGATAACCTACATATACGTATTTCTAATAAAATAAGGGATAGGTAGGTACCTGCATAATTTTGCACCGAGTACGTTTATTTTAATTATGACGATATTATTCGGCAAAAGTAAACAATCTTGTATAATAAGTAAATGTTGGTCAGATTATTGTAAATAAATGTTCCTTTTTTTAATGTACTTTTTCTACAATTTTCTCTTATTTTGCACGTCTTAATTTTACTTTTATCATCTGCAATTTTTAAATCCATGTTTCAATAAACACATAACTAAATTAATTAAGACGAAGACTTCACTTTAACAACTGTACACCACAATAATTTTAAGATAAGAGGTTGTATATATATTTTGTTATTATAAAGCCATAATTAAGGTTGTTAAATATGGTAACGTATTATTTAGTGGTTATTTTCAGGTTGATCTAATTTCTTGACAAATTAAAATAACGTCTTATAGAGTAGTATTATTATGAGAAGATGCTTGGGGCGGAGCCAACGTGCGCGAATATTTTTACCAGTGACAGCATCATCTGGGGTAGAAGGATGTATAATAATTGTAATCAAATTTTCGAGGTCGAGGAGCTGTGTAATGCAGTAGATTAAAACCGCGTCACACTCTGGTGTTTACGATGAAGGCATTTTTTACTGAAAATAAGGTTATTCCATTTAATTCAATCAAAAACGGCGAACACAACAAGTATACTGCAGCACAGACCCTGTGACTGCAGGTTGACGGTGCCACTGGATTCGACGTCAAATATGACGCAAATCGCTTTCATTGGCTTAGATCAATGAATGCACACATACTCGTTTCTGCGCATCATCTTTTGCAAGCATCTTCTCATAATAATACTACACTACCTATGATGACAAGGAGTGAATTTATTTTTAACCAAACTTTTCCATAAAATAAACAAAAAACAAACGAGAGATCAGCTAACTTCACATGTAACAACTTCATGATGTGGAATAATTATGAACAAACATGTTAGCTAACTTTACATGAACTAACTTCACAATGTGGAATATTGTGACCTGTGAACTCTAGACGCTACGTACCTATTTTCATTGGTATAGCGTCGGTCAAGGAGAGTAGATATCGGTGGTAGGAGAAGGCAAGTGGGCGAGTTACTTTACCACCGTATACCTACTCTACTCGTCCATGATCTAGTACTCGACTCGACTAGTTACGTTTTCATTGGTAGAGTTAGAGGGATAGTTAGTACTAGACCAAATTACTTGACCGCTAACTCAACTAATGAAAACTAGGCTTAAGAGATATGTTTTTATCTGTTGTCAACTTAATTAGCATGACATAAGGACAAACTTCGTAGAAATACAGGCAAAGATAAAAATTGGGGACAATATGTTAATATAAATTAAATACAACCCATTTACTTTACAAAACGAGTAATAAAAATTAACAGACCAATAATATTAACAGACCGGGAAACAAGAGGCCAGGCAGTAGTGAATATTTATGGGTAATTCTAGATAGAAAATTGCTATGTAATGAGCACCTAATTAATTAGAACTATCGAAAAATATTTGACGCGCACATTGCACTATACAGATTCAGAAAGTGTTCGTTTTGGCATGGTAATATTTGGCAATAAGAGCAAGCGAGAGCGAAGCAACTAGGTTATTCTTTTCTATCGTATAGGGCAAAACGAGAACTGACGTGTGTAAGACGGAAACAAATTTAAACTCTAGGGATGTCCACACACACACATGTGGTGGAGATAGCAGGTGGCGCTTTGTACGATGTGTTATACATACGATAGAAAAGAATAGCCTAGTTGCTTCGCTCTCGCTTCCACTTATTGCCAATTATTGCCATACCAAAACGAATACTTTCTGAATCTGTATATTACTTGTTAGCTGACTGTCCAAATTTACATAAAAAAAAAATGAGAGCAGTTCATACGTAGATAATGATATTTTAAACTAAAAAAGCATTATCTGCTTTTATTTATTATTATCTCTGTCTTTATTGATTGCTATATTTAAGAACCAGTTTTGAACCACAGACAAAACAGAATTATCCTGTTTTGGTGAATATGAGCTAGAGTTGTGTCGTCTGCAAGCAGAGTGGAGTTTTATAAGGGTCTGTTGTTTGACAAATCATTGGTATAAATAATCAAGAGCACAATTCTGAGGTGAGCCAAATCTAATGTCGTTTACACACAAGTTAACGTTATACAGTTTTTTGAAAAGAGCTAATACTTTTGACAGTTTGAGGATTTTTCCATCTGGTTTTCCTTGAATTATACATGTTTCTTTTTTAAAACGCTGCGTGATGTCTTATATACCTTCTCTATTATGTTGGTACCAATTACATGACTATCTGTTCCATAAACTATTAATAAGACCGACAGTAGTAATTTCTACTACTCACTGATGTATTTGTTTCTCAAATAATTGTAAAATTTAAATTGAAAGTTTTGACTACATTTAAAGTATTTTGATTTTTTAAATTAATAATGATTTTATTTATTTGCACTTATATGTTGTCAGATTATTTGTCCCCTACTTTTATTAATGCATTCGATATGCACCCTCCATAAATTCTCTTAATAAATTTTCCCGTTTAACAAAGTTGTTTTAATTAATTTAAAGTTACGTTTTCATACAAAGTAAGTAATACGATGTGACAACGAATGTACTTTGTTAGTCATGAGAATGGGGTACGTCAACATAGATATATTAATTACAGTATATGATAACTGAAATGTAATTAAGCTAACAGACATACATTTGCTTTTAAAATGCGAATATATGATTTTATAAAACTAGCCGTGGTTGCATTTTCTGATTAATTTTAATTTTGCTACACATACTATCATCATAATTATCGAAGTATATTATTTGGCATCAGTAACTCACTGATTTAATCTTAAAAATTATAATAGATTCTCTATGGACACTTTGGAGAACAGGCGGGTTTGCTATTCTCAAATGTTTTTACATAATCTAATACACAACAAGATCGATTGCCTAGAATTATTAAATAAACAACAATTTTATGTCCCATTAAATACTCGGATAATGCAAACTTCTCATCTTCCCAGTCTGCGATCTAATAGACTTAAATCCTCTCCTCTATTCTCAATGTCATAATTACGACAAAGATTGTGACAATTTTGATATTTTCTACGAAATCGTAGAAGGGTCACGGATGTTTTTTTTTCATTTATTCCCACATAAACTTGTAAATAATTTGATTATTCCCTGTTAAATCTGTAAATTATTGATTTACTCCCAATTTCAACTGTAAATTTTATTATTTCCAGTTTAGACTGTAAACAATTCAATTAGTTTCAGTTAAATCTGTAAATAATTTAATAATTCCCAGTTTAAACTGTAAATAATTGAATTATCCCCACTTCAAGCTGTACTTTTTTTAATTCCCACTTTAAACTGTAAAGAATTCAATTGTTTACTGCTCAATCTGTAAATAATTCAATTATTTACAGGTTGAAATGTTTTTTTTTTATTCTCACTTTAAACTGTAGATAATTGAATTATTCCCAGTTCAAACTGTAAATAATTTAATTGTTCCCAGTTTAAATTGTAAATAATTGAATTATGCCCAGTTCAAACTGTACTTTTTTTAAATTCCACTTTAAACTGTAAGTAACGCGCATTTTCATCCCTGAAACACCCTTCAGGATCCGTGGGTTCCAAAATAATTTCAAAAGGAGTAACCACTAACACTTTATTAAATATCTTACTGAAACTATACAATATTTTCCTTAAATAAAATGCACTTTTACTAAAATAACCATCAACAATATTTACTACTTTATATTTCTATCACCTTGGATTTCTACCCTCTCATTTGTCACTTTTCAACTTCCTCTCCGCCTTGAATTGCGCCTTATATATTCAACAGAATAACATCCAGAAAAATCTAGCATAGACTCTAACCTTTCCGAGAATATACATCTAGAACAATGTCTAACTTTAAAGCCATCTACAGACTTTCAGAAGAGATAGCGTGTATTATTGGTTGCCTAACCTTTTCTACTTAATTTCAGCTAGTAGTAGTCATGGGCGCAACAGTCTCCACTTCTTAGGGGGTGTTAGTAATGCATAACAATTACATTATTTCCATTTTAGTACAGTACATAATTGAACTGGAACAGCTGTAACTGCAATTAATTCAATCGTTTCCAGTTTTTAAAAATGTAAATGCCCATATTTTGTTTTCTCTAAAACAATTGTTTTGGTGCTGTCCTGTTGAGTGGTTTATTATAGCACAATGGAAGATGATGTATCACCTCATAATTTTTTACAGTTTAAAGTGGGAATTAAAAAAAGTACAGTTTGAAGTGGGGAAAATTCAATTATTTACAGTTTAAACTGGGAATAATTGAAATATTTACAGATTAAGCTGAAACCAATTGAATTGTTTACAGTTTAAACTGGGAATAATAATATTTACAGTTGAAATTTGGAGTAAATCAGTAATTTACAGATTTAGTAGGGAATGATCAAATTATTTACAAGTTTATGTGGGAATGAATGAAAAAAACCTCCGTGACCCTTCTACGCCTTCGTAATTTTCAACTCCACTGTTAATTCCATAAAAGACTTATATAGCCACTGACTCTTTGTTTTTCTTTGGATTCTGCGCATATGCAGTTTTATTATTATGCTTATCTTATAGGTGTCTTTTGATATTTCTTGTCTTTGATATCTCCATTTATTTAGTTATAATATTATGTTATCTTATAGGAGTACTTTATTTTTCTCTAATGCATATTGTGTATACTTATTTTTTTTTATTTTTTGTGTATACGTCCTGCTCTGTTAAATCTGTTGAGTGTATGCTAAATAAATAAATTAAATTGTTAACTAATTATACTTCTTGCCGTAGCTGGTGGTTGTTTTGAAGGCGGTTCGATTCTTTCTAATGTTTTTAACATAAACACATCACACAAGATATATAGTAGACAACGTCCAAATCCAAAACGTAGGCTGTCGGGAAGGGGATTACACACTTGAAAGACGCAGACAACCTCCATTACCCACCAACGCTGCCATTGTCGAAGCTGGGGATCAAACCCAGTACACGATAGACAGTCTTACCAAGTGTACTTGCCACTAACAGGCTTTAGCCGTCCGATTAGAGATAATTCCTTCAAACCTTTTAGACCATTTTGGTGGATATTTATCGGTTTATCGGAAAACTAGAGCGTTAGGAAATCTGATCTTTGTGAGCCCCATAATATTCCTGTCACGCCAAATTTTGCTCAATCGACAAGTTGCAAATTTTATCATCTATATTCTTCGTCGAATTTTGAACTCATAGATCTGGTTTTATCCATAATGTCTGCAAGGTAAATCATGTTGTTTACTACCTCACAATCACCTATCCTTAGTGTGTCTAGGTAGTTATCATTGGCTCGATCTACAATCATAATTTTTCTTTTGTTATAATTGACACCTAAATCGGACTTATAGCTTATCGTTTGGAGGTGCAACCAAGGTGGTATTATCCGCCAATCCCAAGTTAAAAACTTACTTAGCTTATTCCCTAACTACTCAACTCTGTCAGTCCTCAAGAGCACGTCGTATCATATGTTCGTTATAGATGTTAAAGAGAATTGGTGACAGAATCTAGCCCTGTCTGATTTTTTCAAAAAATGTTGTACTTTGTTTCAAAGTAGTAACATTAATGGGTCTCTTTAGTACGTTGGTGTAATCGAAGGCGAAATAAACAGTATGTGTGGAGTGTTGGTATTTTTTGTCTTCATAGAAATTGAAGTTACGGGCAAAACCTTAAATATATTTAAAGGTTATACTTTTAACAGAAATCGGTGTGTTTAAATTGACAATATACTGAGTGATTAACAGACTATGGAGCTTCACACTGACTGATGCTGTGGACAATAATATTTAATATGATTGAGTAATACTACAATCATTATAACACCAGAGATTCATTCAAAATTAAAACAGGGTGTGATATGAGAAATACAGAGGAGTGGTTTCTACATATATTGCTCATAATAAATGTTAATAATATAAATTACTTACCAATGGCATGTAATTTAAACCACTACTGCATAATTTCAAAATCTTAATGTCAACAACTGATGTATCATACCTGTGAAGGTAAAATACTTGGCAGTTTGATACCCATTTCTAGAGGGACAACCATTTTCATTACGTAATAATGAATATACAGTACATAACATACAAATTTAAAATATTAAGCGGCACACAGTTCTTTCACTTTTCTTTCAGGACTTCCTACCATGAATTTTTTTATCTCTAGACGCATATAGCAGGAGGTACTAAGAAGAAAAATCGAAGAATTAAGAGAAAACTACAACGAACGTTTAGGCAATAATAACAGATATGTACATTAATTATGGTATATTAGCATGAAACGGCATAGGAAAAACCTACTTAAATAATCTAATATTGTCAAAAATAAAATGTTATAAGTAATTCAATAAAAAGCATACTTCTCCATTAGACGCTTCTATGGAGAAGAGATTATGTAACGTTCTTTAAATATTAGGTGTATGAAAGCTATCTGCTAAATTCCGAAATAATATTTATCAATTATTACAGACAGGAGCAAAACTACAAAAGGTACAATGCGTAAAAATTATGAACACAAGTTAAAGTTACTTTTTAAGGAAACAACGCAGGTAGTATTCGACAGATATAAATGAGAAAACTAATAAAACTATTATTTTAAATATACTCAGATGCAAGTACAACTTCCCGTAACTGTAAAAATAGAATGGAAAAAATATGTTATCAGAAATTACTAGCAACTACTTTAACTTTTACAAAAAACTTATCACACGTAAGTACAACATAACATACATCACTCTTAGAGAATTATAAGAAGGAAAATGTGCCCATTGCACACAGTGCTACTGTTATAATAATGTTATTTTTAATTTGAATTAGCCTGTTCAATGAAATAAAACACAAACAAAACAGAAGCAATGGATTGCTAGAATTGTCTGTTAACATATTTATATGATTCTATATTATAGAACTTTTATAGTTTCGCGAAGTTTAATTTGCAACTAATTATACTTTTGATTATCCCTTCACAAGGAATATTTGCAAATTCAATTTTAATTTTAAATATCTCGTTCAGGTAATCCATTGACAATTGTGGCCAAAGTGTTTGCTAGTAAGATTTTTAGTTCACTCTGAACTTTAGGAGCAGTCACACTGAGGAGACATCCATATCGAAACAGTCTGTGGATCTTTTATAGTTCATTAGTTAAGTATTAGTTAAGTTAATTAATTATTAGCTAATGTTTGTCTTTGGTTTCATTTAACAGGACAATTTAAATTAAAACTAACATTATGATAACAGTTGTACTGTGTGTAATAGACACATAGACACATTTTCTTTCTTATAAATCTGTCTATATTAATTGTATATGCTTTATAACAATGTTAAGTTTTTTGTAAAAGTTAAAATGATTACTGATATTTATTGTTAACATAATTCTTCGATTCGAAATTTATTATTTTAAACACTATTCCGCCAATGTGCCCAATATCTTTAACGTAATTTTGAGGAAAGCACTCAACTTACACGATCGAGGAATCAATTGTTGTCATAAGTTATTTCTGAGTATGAAATATAATAACTTCAGTTCAGATCACTCCTACTGTTAATAAATGTTAGAGAAAAAAATCGTTTAGACCCATAGAAGGTAGCTGGAAGAGCCAAAGACGCAGTCCATCTGGTCTTTTAATTCTGATAAAAGGGTTCCCAAGTAGTCTTCTCCGGTTTTTAGATAGACTAATGTGATATTAATGGAGTGTCCCGTCTTGATTCATGCGATTGAAATTTAGGATGTTATTTTTGTCAACGCAATAGAACATTAAATATACAAGCTATACATTAAATATTACATAATTGTGATTTTGAGGAATAGAAATTTCAATTAATATTATTTCTAAAGATCGTGCGACAAATTGTAATATGAGCTACAGGGTGAGTCGGAAATGGGCAGGGTAAATAATTTTACTGATAGATAACATTAAATTACCAAAATTTTGATTTTAGTTCTTACCACCTTATCTTATACATTCAATAAAAATACAATGTAACATATCTTCTTCACGGTTTAACAAATTTGATATCGATACATTTTAAAATAGTGAATCAAATTAAATCATACCAGATGTGGCAAGCGTAGTTGTATCATGGCTATATCTGTATTTTAATACGAAAACTCAAGCAACGGCAATTGCGGTTAGTGCTGGGACGGGTGACCCTTCGGAGAAGTACACGATCTCGCCTCACCTACTATTGTATTGTATATTAACACAAATGTAGAAGCTATACAATTTTAGGCGGAGATAGCGTATTTGACGGTGGGGATATATGCAGTTGGTCCCTTGTCCATTAAATGTTAAATAAATAAGAGATCCCTACTCTTTTACAGGTTGGGGCTAGCCCGTCTCCTTGCGTCTGTAATTGGCCTTAGTAGCGGAAATAGTCCGATGTTAAATAAGTGAATAGAAAAAGTCAGTTTTGATCATATACGATATTTAAGTTGCACTGTTCATTTTTTATTCATCCTGCATACATAGGCTAAGATAACTATGTACCCAATATAATTAGACATTCAAAATATTTCACATCGCAGTTGAATTTTCATAGTTCTGCAGTCACAAGATTTCGCAATATAAAACATATAGGTAATCTAATTTAAGGTACAAATATAACGATGTACTTTACACTTTTACTTAATTTTCTTAAGCACTTTTGATAATAGTCGAAAGACTCACACATAATCGATAATTTTGTGCAAATACTATGTTTTATTGTACTGGTCGCCGTCTGCAGTTGGATGGATAACCGAGTATCTTACTAATAGTCAATTGGTTGCCTACTAAAACCTTCTGTTGGTCTTCTTACAAGACGATGGGACGAGCTAAGAGGTAAGTTGAGTTAGTAGCCAAGAACCGTGGTTTGGATTATAGGTTAAATTGTAGATCCCTAAGTACAAAGGACCAATTGGGGTCTAATTGACTGCTAAAAACTAACTAATTATTATCCAGACTGTTAGATGTTGAAATAGAGAATACTAGGGATAGTTTCTAAGATGATAAATTATCTCTTCCTGCAACACGTCGTTAAACTCATTTACTCGTATTTGATTAACGAAAGGCTGTAGGTGCGAGATACACATCTGCCAACACAGCAGAACATTTGCGCGGGTGTTTCGTAGAGTTCAATACTTGGCATAAAATTGTACAGTTTATATATATTCAACTTCCTCACTTTTCCGAACAATACATTTGCCTGTACGGCGATGACAGAACTATGTACGCGCTTAGAAGTAATGCACAAACGGCTAATAGTGGAGCTTAAGCGTTTGAACTTTGCACGACATGATACAGAGGGACTCCAGCTACCACCTTGCACGATGTGATACAGAGATTCCACTCGGTACGAATGTTGCTCAGACCCATTTCTTCACTTAAAAAGTGGGGGCACCTTGGGCCCTGCGATTGGGCCTCTAAACAGGTGGTTACCTAACTTTGAAGGGCAGAACGCCAAAATCTTACCATTTTCTGCTTGTAACTTGAAATTTTCTTAAAATAATGTTCGAAATTTTCATACAAAAACCATATAGTAGGCATGTTAAAGTTACACAAGTGTTACGTTATGTTTTATTTATTAAAATTTATTAACAATTTAAAAAAAGTTCTACTAGCGGATTTGTACATGCATATGCACCGATTACTGCAGGGTGCATTTCTACGTTTGCAGCTGCAGTTGCCACTGCATTGTGATTTGCACTTGCGCCGCTTAAGATACCAGGCTTTGGAGGCGACCGGCGTGTTTCGCCACATAGGGATCCATCTTTCACCTTGCTTTTGCCAGCCCCAATCCTCAGGAGAAGGAATTTCCTGCTGGGTCTCCATAGCCTGTCAAAATTTCTTCACTTACAGCGATGCTCTCTTGATGTGCTCTTCGGTCTGCGGTATGTACTCCAGTTGCCGGTCTTGTTTGTGGTGCAACGCTTCCCGACCAGTTGTGAGAGAAGAATACATTCATAAATTGTAAAGAAACGGAACGTTAGTGTTTAGTGTCTCCTGTGTAGTTATACTCCGAAAAAAAGCAAGAATTGACGAGAAAACTTACGGGCTTTACAAGGCAATAAGGATATTTTTCAGGAGAGGCCGTGCTCCCTCGATGTTGCCATTTGCAATGGCAATGAAACCGTCACCACCTTCAGGATAAGCATTAAGGGTCTTCCATGCCTTGCTCCTTCCATACCCGTAAGATGACGACACAGTATCACATCCGATTAGAGAATGGAAGTCAGCGACTGCCAATGATTTAGACGGCCCTGTTTTCATAGAAATGAGTCGTTATTTAATTTGATATAGAGAGGGGTGTGCTCTATATCAAATTATAAAAACTGACAAACACCATTTCCGATATTTGCCCTTTTTTTATCTTTTTCTTTGTTCATTTTTAGTGTTCTCGTTTATATGTCTCTCTAAATTATGTCCTTCCAATTACAATTTTTATTTAATATCTTTGAAGAAGCTAACATTTAAAACCATGAATTGTGTGATTTGGCATTGTTTGGAACTAATATACAATTTAAATGTATTTCAACCCCTGACTTTAACCACGAATATCTCAGACACGGAGGAGCCAACAAAGTTGAAAAAAATATGTGTTCAGTCTATTCTAAATCATTCACTGAAATTTGAATAAAGTATATTGGACAGTTTTGAATTTCCGCCAACTTGTATTAAAAATGTCCTACTTTTAAGGAAATTTTGACCGTACCAGTTTTAAATCTATCTTGGAAAATATGCCTACTATGTAAATAGTATTTTAGATACAGATAAAGCACGGCATTTCTTGTACAAGGAAATTTTTTCATAATTTTTTGTTTTAATATGTTCCAGTTATTCTCAAAAACGTGGCCTCATATTTGTTCGGTTATTTATCAATATATTTTTAAAAAATTGATAAAATAGTTAATCATATTTTCAGAAAAAGGAGTTGGTATATATCAAATATTAATTTAGTTAAATAACTATTAGATATTAACTATTTTATCGATTTTTTAAAAATATATTGATAAATAACTCAATAATCATGAGGTCACGTTTTTGGGCACAACTGCAACATTTCAAAATAAAGAATTATCAAAAAATTTCCTCGTACAAAAAATGCTGTGCTTTGTCGTTGCCTAAAATATTATTTACATAGTATTCATATTTTCCAAGATATAATGGATTTAAAACTGGTATGGTCAATATTTCCTTAAAAAGTATGACATTTTTTAATATAACTTTGCAGAACTTCAAAACTGTCAAATGTACATTATTCATATTTCAGTCAATGATTTAGAACAGACGCATAATGAACATATAATTTTTTCATATTTTCCGCTCCTCCGTTTATGAAGTATTCAGGGTTAAAATGAGAGATCAATACATTTGAATCGTATATTAGTTTATTGGTTAGTAATTTACCATACGGAGGAACCATATGTATCTGTGTTTCATTTAAATTAGCGCATTTTGCAGCATATATAATTTAATTAAATTTTTGTTTAACATAACTTATCTGACATGCTTTTTAATTGTGCGGTTCTGCGGGATGCGACTGTGTTTATATATTATTTTGTTCAATAAGACCCAGCTCAGCACCTAATGCTTCAATTGCTATGGAAATTCACACTGGATGTCTAGCTGGCTCCGGGCGATACTCAGTAAGGAGAATATGTTGTGTACAATTTAAACTGTGTTTGCTATTGATTTCAGTATCCTGATTTATTTTAATGTGATTTTTGTTTTTTACATTCTGCTTATGTGTCACATTATATATTTCTTTATGACATACACCTCTGTATTATATAGATCTAAAAGTACCGTTGAATACATTATCATTAACGTAGCAGTATGTCCACCAACACCACATAACTCTAATAAAAAAATAATTATAGACAAGAGCTTATAATTATACTAGTTTTACTGCAGTCTCATTTAGGCGAGTTTGATGTAGTCTATCCACAATTTCAGGATACATCCGGAATAAATGGCATTACACATACATGCTCTTTTAATACCGCACCTATAATCATGAAATTGGGTCCGCTGAAATAATGCAGTAACATCCAACGGTGCGTGCTTAATACCGAACTTCTATACACAATGACAATAAACACGGCCATCCCTTTATCGCAATACCGCATTTACACATGTTAATAAACTGAAGCATGGACGGTTAACCAGCGAAAAGGGTAAAAACTGCAGAGAAAACTTCTCCGTTTACTCGCACATGAGTTTTGAAACAATTAGTAATTGTCATTGTGTTTAAGGGGGTGTTACATTGTGCTTAGAATAACAATGAATACGTTAGTTAAATATTAACTTTTGTCTACCCCCAGAAAAACTGTTTATATTTTTAGGATCTTGGATGTGTAATGATAACAAATATATAAACAAAAACATCAAATTTAGTGTTAGCTTCCTAAACGTTCATATGTAATATTAGCTAAACAAAATAAACCTGACGAACAAAGTCCATGGGCTAATATTATAACCAAAGAACCTCAAACTTCTAAAATATTTAAGCTTATTAAACCTCCTGATACTCAACCTATATGAGCTACTGAAGAATAAGCAATTAAATATTTTACATACCTAATAACCAATGGTCGGAATATTTCAACGTTAGCATAGTCGGACTTGACTTGGTAATTAATTTTGCAAGAAATATTATAAAAATAATGTTGCGTTTTGATAATTGTGAATTTGTAATTTGTAACGAAAAATTATGTTTTCCGTGCACCCGTGCTAAATAAATTTGAATTACCTGCGGAAATGACGACGGGAAGTCAACATGTGCGCATACGCGGTAGAAGCATCATTTGAAATATCCCTGCTACTTCACTTTCGTTTTGACCTGGGTGAGGTAAAAACGTTTACTTGTTGTTTAACGGATTTTCACGTTTATTTCTTTAATCCTTTGATATTTTGAATATATTTGATTATTAAATGATGTCATATTATTGAGTTAACGTTGCTGTATAGTTATTTTTGGAAATTAAAGGATATTCCGTGTAATAATAAATTTTTATTAACGCACATGTTTGTATGATTTCCGCGTCCATTGGACACATGTTAACTCATTAATTATCGCGGCAATTTAGTATTTTGTGGTCGCTTGAGACACAATACCGTGGTGTTTTGCCATTATTTAGATTATTGTGGACGAGGATTAAACTCGCAAATTAATCAAAGGATAAATTAGAATTTTTGTTTCTTAATCGCGTGTAGACAATCTTATCTCATTAAAAGTCGAAACCTAAAGTCGCATTTAGTTAACCTCGTGTTAGTACAAGAGGTTAAGAGATCATTTTTTATTAGTTTATTTTTTTTTTGGGAAATTAAACCCATAATTTTGTTTGCTATATTTGTTACAGTATTAGTTGTCTTCAGATAGTAATTCAGATATTTTCTCTGTAATTCTAACAAAATTTTGTTACCTTTATTCAAATTTTAGTAGAGTTTTCTCATTTATTCATATCATTTATTATATTAATCAGTAGCTTATTCATATATTTTCAGAAGTAAAATTTTATCAATACTCAGGTTTTTTGTTAAATTGCTAATTGTTTTGTTTTGCAGTGACCTTCGTCACTATAGTTTTTTGTAGTCTTCTTGTATCTCTTTTTTCTCACAATTTAATTTTTTTCTATCATCAACTGGTTCTTTACATTACCCCTTTTTCATGTATAATCCTGGAACAAACCATCATTGAAGCAAGACACAAGGTATAGCAGGAATATTTAGAGTTATCCTCAAACTATTGGATATTATTCCGACGCAGCGCCTCCTGGAAATCAGCGTAGTCAGGACCTGAATATTACGTCCTCCTTCCCGGGTACCCATCTTCAGGACCAGACCTCGTCGGGATTCCACGTCTCCGCTAAGCTAAGTAGATAGTAGCTAATAGATTTATGTGCAAAATTCAACTATTGGTCAGAAGAAAAATTGTAAACCAGTTTATCGTTTCCTTTTGTAATTTTTTTGTTAATCTTCAAATTTAATATTTGTTTTTAAACTAAATTTTTGTTCAACTAATTAAATCAAATTTCACCTTTAATATTTTTAATAATTGTAAAGTGTTGTAAAATTTTCAATCTTTTATACTGTTAATATATTATTTGTTTTATATTTGATTTTGATTGTTTTCTCCCCCTGATATAAAGTTTGCAAGAGTGTTATTTACTGAATACGCTGGCGTCCAAATTTTTATAGTTTATTAAAGTTTTGTTTGGTAAATTTGACAAGCAAATAATTGTTAAAAAACAAAAATATATAACTCTTCTCGCCACCTAGTGACCCTCGACCAGCCCTGAGCTAACCGGTTGCTACGCTTTCATAGCTTCCTCAGCAGCCAGCTGAGAAGTTGTGGTTGCAAATTGTAATTTCTCTCTTTATGTTATTCCTATTTATAACATTAACATACTACCTTTTGTATTTCTGTAGTAAAGTTATTTTATTGAGTAGAAAAGTTATTAATTACAAATAACAATCAGTTGGAAGTGAGAAATTGTATTTTAAAAACACCTCTCTACAGTCATTTAATGCTGGAAAGGAGCTTTCTGCATTGGCAAGAGTAAGCGGCGCATGCTTCAGGGTCAAATATTTTGAATCTTCGGTATTACCTAGATTACCCTCCAAAAGTTTGCTAATTGTTGCAATTTCTTCAAATCGTGGGTTTTTTCGAGAGCGTTTGATTCGATTTGTGATATATTTTAAGACATTTTATTCCTTCTGCTTCTAATAAAATAAAGACGTTTTTATTATATTTCTCCAGTTCTCGGTAGTTTTCTATTCTCTCACGAGCTAACACGTCATTACGTCTTTCAACTTTTGGCATTTTTCGTAATCTAAACTCAATAAAAACTACGTCGAAGGAAAATTACTAGACAAATAGGGACGCTAACGATTTACCCGAAAATCTAATGTGCAGCCTACTCATAAATGTGTGTCCAGTCTACTCACGCAAACGATCACCATAACTGCTACTTATCACCTATTCTTTCAACTGAGCAATCGCTAACAGCGATTGACGAGAAAAGCACCGATGATTAAATCACTTTTTTCTATGATTGAAAAGTAGTAAAAGGCAGCGGCAGCGCGATTCATTAAAAATATTTTGTCAATTTCTATATTAAAACAAATCAGTTACGCCATTTGTTTACGTATGTGTTAAGAAATAATAAATATACTTAATAGAAATAAGAAACAAACATCAAAGCAGAGCCGGGTGGCATATAAGCATTCTTTACAGTCGTACGGATATGGCTGTATTTGCACCAATTTTATTGGCCGTTCCAGGGACTTTAAATATCCATGCGCGCTGAAGTAGCGCAGAATCTATTGACATTTTACTATATCCTTTTAGTGGTTCGTTGTTTTATTAATTTTCCCCATAATTTTTATTTCGTCTTTTCGTTCAGAAGTGTACAAAATGTGTAGGTATGTACCTACTCTATAATTATCACAAAATGTTTTGAAATAGGTCATATGGTCGACCATTGAACGTCTGTAGGTAGTAACCGAGACAGACAAAGAGAATTTGCGCCGTTTTCGCAATTTTATTTCAATTGAAAAAATGGAGCAAATGTTCCTTGCTCTTCTTGTATACCACCTATTGACTTCAACGGACGACTTAGACCTACCTCAAAATTTTGCAAACACAACGTTCCGCTAAATATATTTTTGTATAATTCAGAAACGTTATGATAAAGATAGCAACTTTGTTGGGTTACATGTAACTTATTATGATCCTATTAAAAATTATAGTAGGTAGAAGGTTAAATTCGTTTGTAGATTATAGCATTTTACGTGCGCGTTACGCCGTAGCCTTGAAACAGCCATTAAAATACTGCCATATCCATCCGACTGCAAAGAATGCTTATATGCAGCCGGGTACCATCTCAGGTCACGGGAAATGGCAATTTGTGACGAACCGAACACAATCGTCGAAGCGATCCAAAGAGTGATATAATCGCTGCTATAAAGAATAGTACTTACTGAACGATTACTGTGATTAAAAAATCGCAATTTGTCCCATCTCTACCCACGATTAATAGACAATACTGGTTGACTCGTACAACTCTACGTGCAAGTTGATGGCGTTACTGAAACTATCAATGAGCAGAAAGCACACGGCAGAGCATAAATGTTGCAGTTTGCTACAAGTTTTTCAATCGTTTGTTTTCTATATTAACCGTGTTTTTGTCATTTAAGAATTAGTAGTTTTATTTCAAATATAAATATCGGTTGTAGTATTTCTTTTGGTTAAATTTAATTTATTAGCTAGTGGGTATGTAAATAATGCGACGTGACAGCTAATTCACATAATATCTACAAGTTTTATGAATTTGTTGATTTCGTAATTTGGTTAACAAATAGTTTCGATTCACACTGTGTCAACTGAAACCTATTCCTTGAGGTTTTATGCAATGACATTTATCAATGTACTTTAATATAATCCATTGTACTTTATTTAATGCTCCTGAATGTGACCCTGTTATCGCCGAAAGATTCTGACCTTCGCTAATAACCAATTTCAATATAATGTTATACATGGTGCTGGTACCGGCACCTTCGCCATATTCTCGAGTACTAATTTCGTCCTGATTTTGTCCATCTTGTACTAAACATAGCTTGATGAAATTAATATCGGACCATCGCCGACTCATATTATATATTATGCACATGATTCTATAGAAATCGCTTGAGCCAGTCCATAGAAATGAAAGAAATAAACAAACATCCTATTTTTTTTAAATTCTTTGAGGTCCGTTAAAAAAGATTATTTCCAATATATAGTGCATTCCAGAATAGATATAACAAGAAGTGTAACGGTCAAAAATATTTAGAATTTTGGAACGGTACTAGGACAATCAGTAATTGGTGTAAAGCTATGGTATATTAAAAACGAGTTGAATCAGTTGTTATACTGGGTATACAGTATACAGGGTCCTGCAGCTCACCTCCCGTCTTCTACTACACCTAAACGATTTATTTTAGAAAAATGATTCAAACGGTACAATAGACTGTTTGTTAGAGAGCACATTTTTAAAATATTTTTGAATATACAGGGTGTTCCAGAAATTGGTGGTGCATCAAAGTTGTATCTTTTTAAATGGAACACCCTGTAGTTTTATTGATTTTTGGGACCCCTTCGAGCTACTGTACATATCCCTAGAATATTATCAAATTTGATTTGATAGTTCCAGAGGAATAAATTAAAATCGAAAAAAAAAAAAAATTTTCGTCATATTTTAAAAAATTTATAAAAAATAGAAGAAACATCTTCAAACCAAAACTAAGGAACAGGTTGCTTATAATAAAAGGTTAGTTTATCCTACTATGAATATCGTAAAAATAACTTATACAGGATGTTCAAAATTCAATGCCAAACTTTTCAAAATGTAATGCTATTTTTCTCCATTTTTTCAAATGGGACACCCTGTATATTTTTATCTCATCGGATGCAGAATTAAAAAATGAGCATATTTTTTAATTACAATTATCTCGACTATCTTAAGCTTAAGCCGAAACCATCTATTTCGATCCTTCGATCACGATATGATACGTCGCGTATTCAAAAACATCCGGTTGAGAAAAAAATGTGTTTTCAGCTCTCTGTCGCCTCATCTCCAATTTTAAATTTTATAGAAATGGTTCCACCACTAAAACAACATTGTACTGAAATTATGGTTGACAATAAGCTATTTTTGACAAATTGTGTGATGTTATTAAACTGAGAATGGGTATAAGTTTTACATATACTACAGGATTGTTGAAAAATATTTTTTGCTAAAATTGCCTTATTACAGATCTCTCTTCACTTGGTGCGTTACCCTTTGTTCCCCCTGATCTTGTCGCCTTGCTCCCACTTAATGTAAACATTATGTATAACATTTTTTGTTCCTAACACAATGACAAATGTTTAAAATAATTTATAAATAACTGTTGTAGTTTGTAATTAAACTACAAAAATTCAATTTTTTATCAGCATTGACTGAAGTAAATATTTTTCATGCCTTTTAAAAAAAAAATTATTACTAAAATCTTTTATCATTCTGAGTAAAAACATTTCATTACACAACTTTTTCAGTATTTAATTTTAATGTCTTCTATTTCTGTATAGCCTTCATTGAGAAAAATATTCCTTGGATGCTTTGCAGATAAGTTCCATGATCCCAGTCGTATAATGTAAGGAATGGTCCGGAGCTCTATCCTTCCTTGTCTTTATTGAAATATTGTTTGTAATCCAATCTGTAAGTTTTAATCTTTGTGGTCAAGTTACGACCGACGTGTGGCATTTCAGAGGCCAGTTGATTTTCTCGGAACTTATTGGAATATTTTCAAAAGGAAAATGAAAATGTTGGAGCCTTGTTTCCAATAAAAGCTGTTCAAAGGCGAGTTGGTGAGGGTTTAAAAATCGATAAAAAGACTGTAAGAAAAATAGCTGAAAACGACAAAGAAAATGTGGAATCTCAAGCCTCGGTCAAACGGAATCCTAAAAAGTCCAAAACAGACTTACACGATACTGTAAAATATGAAATTAAAAATGTTATTTACGATATGGTGTCTGCTCATAAACATATTTCCTAAGCTATCCTTTTAGAACAGCTAAAATCTAGAGCAAGAGTTAATAGTAGCCGTGCCAGTATATATAAAGTGATAAAAAAAAATTAGGCTTTTCCTTTTAAAAATATGACAATTGAAAAATATTGTGTGATAAAATCTAAATTTATCTATCACTATATACAATATTTACAATAATATGGCGGCTCTAATTCTTCCAGCCTACACGGCCAAACCGCCTGCTCGCCATTTTTCTCAGCCTCTCCTCGAGTCGGCGTATGGTTATGCTCACCTACTATTGGCTGAACTTGGTCGTACAAGCTACCACGCTATTGGTCAAGCATTTGTCATTCAAACAGATACAATTTAAATTCGCATAATGCTAGAACCGGTATCTTATAATTTAAATTTAAATAATAAATAGAGTAATACTGTGTAGAAAAATACTGTGTGATAGAATCTAAATTTATCTAAAACGACTAAAATTTTTACGTAAATACGTAAAAAATTTGACACAAAATAATCCCAAAGATGTGGTGTTCTCAGACGAAACTTGAGTTGAAACTTTACGTTTCTTAATTTACTTGTTAGAAATAAAAAGTATCTATTAAATTTAACTACTTTAATAGTCAGAAAAGATACAAACAGTGATAGAGCATGTGACATCAGGGTACAGGTAAACTATACAAAAAACTTTCGTCAGAAAAATAATGTAAAAAATCATTAAAAGTCCATCCGACATATAGCAAAATACAAAGCAAAATTGTACATAATTTGAATCCGTGTAAAGTAAACTATGAAACTAAATTAAACGCGGTCTGGCCAGAGCGTTATAAACAAATAATTAATATGTTAACATAAATAAGCTCAACTAGATTATATGGAGACCCAAAAAATGAAAATAATACAAACTGTACGTAAAATTAATTACAAACATTTCCCGACCATTAGTAATTTCGACATAAACTTGTTCGTTAGTTGGACACTGCGTTTTTCATGCCCAAAACACGAGAGATGTCTAAAAGACGGGACGCTATGCAACCACAACGTTCAAATGAAATTACTCACGCACTATAGTCTTCTCCTGTGGTATGAGAAGTCTTAATTGACAATCAGAAAAATTCGCAACAAAACTTTACATAACCTGGCGGAATGTTTGCAAATGCTGCTGTTAATTCCCACTAAAATATTACAATTATTATAAAACACGTAAGGTCTGACATTTTAACAGAAACACAACAATGTGCAAGAAGTTTTTATTGCATTATACATTTTTGCTTAAATCCTCTCAAGAAAAATCGATACAGGTAAAGTGCGGTGTATAATATATAATATGCTTTAACAACCGCTCAGAGAAGAGGCTCCAAAACTTTGCGTGACTAGCTGAAAAGTTAAGTCATTGTTCAGGGAAGATAATAGGGAAAGATATTTCAATTATTAAACAGTGTCTACAACATGCTAAACTAATAATACCATTCATGTTTAAAATGTAATTAGCGGTACGCTGTCTCTTTCGTTGTTATTTAGAGAAATTGCATTTTATTAAAACGTGTTGCCGAGTTGGGGTTCGTCAACAGTTTATTAATGTTATACAGTAATTGTAATTAGGTAAAAGTACTGTCGCTAAAAATTAATAAAATACAGTATTATACTCTAAGAAAGTTATGAAATGGTAATTTTAATATAAGGTATAACAAAAATATTTCAACTCTATTATATTGTTAGGACCTTTTTATAGTTGTATTTTTAATGATTCCTAAGTAAAGTCTGTTCATTGGTGTGACGTCACGAACATCTGAACTAAGATGCCGTCGGCTCGTTGGTGTTTTCGAATGCACAGTGGCGTCGCTTTATATTTTACTTGATGTATTCAATAAGATTTATTTAAAGAAATTATACGCATATACAGGGTGTAACTAGTTTCATGTCATTAAAAAAAAGTGGTGGTAGGGAACGACAAGACAAACAAAAAATCCTTATATAACATGGGGTCTAAAGCTCATAATTTTGGAGAAAAAAAATAAACAAAAATTTCGCAAATTTTCAATACTTACATTTTTTTTAAGAACTGCTGGAATATTGAGGTAGGTTTAGATTTAGATCTGATCTGAAGAAAACTGTACTCTAACTCTCCCTTGTGCAATATT
Source organism: Stenurella melanura (assembly GCA_963583905.1). Taxonomy (NCBI): domain Eukaryota; kingdom Metazoa; phylum Arthropoda; class Insecta; order Coleoptera; family Cerambycidae; genus Stenurella; species Stenurella melanura. The sequence continues at coordinate 36,131,316 of OY757314.1, read as the reverse complement.
TTAGTTACGCTCCGTTCTTTTTTTTAACTTCTGGAAAGCGGATTCGATTTTTTGAGTGAAACTAAAAACAAAATATTTATAATCAACGGACCTTGGAGTATTTTTAGTTTCTAGCCGATTTTGATCATTTGTTGTTGTTATAGTCCAAAATCATGTTGAGTTCTTTAATTATTTAAGTTCACTTTTCCAACTAAAAATTTTTTTTATGTATTTTCCACAATATGTATTATATATGGAATTCTATTTTTGATGTATACCTACATACGATGTATCTATAAGATTCACATAAACATATGCATATGATAATATATTATACTTCGTATAGGAATTTAAAAATCATCGTTTATTTGGAAATGCGCGCTGATTTTTGTATCTTAATAAATTTTTTGTTAATAAACAAATACTTTTTATGAATTTTTAAATTTATATATATAATCAGTGACCCCCAAAACCGCCCTAAAAATATTACAGCCATTTTGAATAATTATTTAGGAAGTTATTCAATTGTTAACATAATTGGTTTATTTAACAATGTCGGAGGTTCGACCCACAAAAAAAAACTCTTAACTTCTCGATTTATGGACCCAACAAGATATTTCCATAGTTTAAAAAAAATCGGTAAAGTATTGAACATTTATTGGGTTTTTTATAAATTTCGATACAGCGACTCGACTAATGTAGATGAATATATTTTTGAGATATTCAGTTAGATAGTATGATATCATATGTTTATTTTTTATAATAAATAAATCATGTGTTTTTAATTAATTTTGTTGTTGATTAATTAAAGCCTAATTAATATTTTGTTGTTGTTTGGCCAGATCTAAGTTTAGTGATTTCAGTCACTCAGTAAAGTATGTGATATAAGGAAATTACTGGGCGCACAGATAATAGTTTTTTAATTAACTTAAGAACTAATAACTTATTACCCACTCCCGACTCCACTGAATCTAGTTTGACATACCTGATGTTACCAACGCTAAAAAGCACGAAACAATTTATTTATTTTTATTATTATTAATTATATGAGTTCATTTTCTAACAAAAATATTGCATTTATTGATGCGTAGCTTGTTGTAATTTATGCTATAAATACGTAAAAGAGATACATCTCAATTCAAACTTCTTAGGGATTTCTATTGAAGTGGTTCAACTGCTCCTATTATTTTTAAATGCTTGTGTTTCTAATTGAATTTTTATAAAAGCAGTTCTTCCAAATTTCAAAAATTATGAAATATGTTGATGAATAACGAACGAATGAAAGATATCAAATTAGTTTGTTACCGTTAAAATCCGTAATTCGTTAAAACTATTTCCTACTAATTAAACCCAGTTCAAACTAGTTAAAGTTACAGCCGCCCTCAGGAGAACATGAAATTATTTTACCGGTGGTTAAAAAAGTTCTTTTAATTAAAATTAACTCAAATCTGGGACAAAGCTTCGTTTAAATAATTATATTTAGTTAACTACTTTTTTAATTAAACCATAATTTGAAAGTAGTTTCACAGTAGTCATACATTCTGAACGATTCTAATTTAAACAACAATAATAATTTGAATACATTTCTATAAAGAGATGAAGGGTATCAATGTATATTTATGATTATCAAAAAACAATTTTATCTATTAAAACATTAATTTCTAATCTTGGTTTCTTGGTAACGCAACAAAAAAACTGATAACTGTAATGACTTTCTTGAATTATGATAATAAAATATACTTGTAGTCCCATCAAAGAACAACACAGTAGACCTAGTGTGATTTCCAGAAATGGAGGTAAAATGGCGTAAATACCCATTTTAAAAATTGAATTTGTCCATTTCTTGCACTAAGAAAAAAATTAAAATACAAGTTATACTCTCTGCGGAAACGATAAAAATACTAAAAATGGTATAAAAATATTTCCTTACAAAAAAATTGACTTCTACTTCTCCAAGGGAGATTTCTTCGGATATTCACGTTTCACATCATGTAGATTACGAAAGGTCTTTCAATTCTATCGGTCTGTCTGTCGATATAGTGAATATCTGTTGGCGGTATAACTAAAGAACTATTTGTCGCAGAATAGTTAAATTTGGTAGGTAGTTGGCGCTGCTACCAGCGAAAGAATGGATAGACTCTGAAAAATATTAGGGTTGATCGTCCAAAGAGGATAAAAAGTCAAAAAATTAATATGATAGACGGCAATAATATTTGGCATATAGGTAACACAGTTGATAACGAAGACACCTAACATAATTTTATTGAAAAAGATAGGGTGTATAAGTCCAGTGCCAATGCAATACAGTATCTTTGGTATTGTTCTAAATCTAACATGGCGGACGGCCCAAGATGGCGGATTACCTCTTTCGTCACAATATATTAAATATTTTATCCCAAAAGCTACAATGAATTTACTTAATAAAGTGTATAAAATAGTTATTTAAGAAACAAGTATAAAAAGCCATGGCTAGATTAAAAATACGAGTGAAGCAAGTGTTTTTAAAAGCCATGGGTGCATTAAAGAGCCTTTTTACAAGTGTGTCTTACGTTTTATTTTAGATCGTGCCAATTATTGTAAGGAATTGGCAATTTTTCATGAATATTTGTAATCTGTATCTGTATCCATCTTTCGTGAATATCACTTTGACGGTTAGTATTATTCGAGTTGTAGCTGAAGTCGCCATTCTAATGGTTACTTCATGGTCGTGATTGAAAATCTGTGATGATAGTAACTAAGGAAACGATATTATAAATAAACTGGCGTAGCTGAAGCCGCCATTGTTGTTCTTGAATTTTAGAATTAAAATATCAAGCTAGTAATGTTTAATGGTGATTATGGTAATGTAGAAGAGTTTCAAGATACTCCCCAAGAAGTAATGAAGATGGCACAAGCGGCAATGTCAACTTTAGTACCTGAGAAGTCTCGAAAGCAATATGCGATAATGTATAAGCGACTCATTGATTGGTGTGTTTTGAAGATAATGAAGAATCTTACGGAAAATGTGTTCCTTGCGTATTTTTCAGAAAGAGCAAAGCATATAAAACCTTCAAGTCTTTGGTCGGAATATTCAATAGTGAAAGCATTACTGATAGCTGAAAAGAACATCGATCTTAAACAGTTTTCTAAGTTAACCGCTTATATGAAGCGGCAGTCTGTAGGATACCGTTCCAAGAAATCTAAATTGTTTAGCAAAGATGAAATATACACATTTGAAAACGAAGCACCTAATGATAGATATTTAATGATGAAGGTTGTAGCAATTTTTGGCATTGCCGGTGCATGCACAAAAGACGAGTTTTATAAAATGAGCGTTAGTGATGTGCAAGATATTGGTAATATGTTGATAGTGAGAATTCCAACATCGAAACCCAATAAACTTTGAACTTTTATTATTGATAAAATGAGAGACTTGGAAAATATGGTTGAAATTTATAGAAAATACTCTTAGGTCACCAGCAACACAACATGATCGACTGTTTGTGAACTATCGTAATGGAAAGTGTTCTGTTCAATACCTTTGGGAAAATACCAAGCGAAATTGCGAGATATCTTGGGTTGCCCAATGTACATGAGTATACTGGTCGTAGTTTCAGAAGGTCATCTGCCACTATGCTTGCAGATGCAGGAGGAGATATTTTACAGCTGAAAAGGTATGGTGGCTGGAAGTCATCGACGGTGGCAGAATTTTACGTTGAAGAATCAATTGAAAACAAAATTGAGATATCACTTCAAATTTTGCAAAAAGAACTATCTGAGGAAGCAAACTCAAACGATGCCATTGACGCTAATGATATACTGCCGACTATATCGAGTGTACTAATTGTAAGGTAGAAGTAAAAAAATGAATAATTAGTAAAATACTATTGTCCTTACTGAAAAATTTTTTAGAAATCGTGCAATAAAAGCGTGCACTAAAAATTTTTATTGCACACTTTCTTATAAAAGGCCACTTTTTACACTGGAAATGATGTAAAAATACTGTTACTTTTTACACGATCGTAGATAAAAGACAAACAATGCTTTTATAAATGTACATATTAAGTAGAAAATAACTTTTTGTGTAATTTAATAAAAATGGTTTTAAAACTTATGTTTTATAGACTATTAAAATTAAAAGAGTTAATCACCAATTTGAGACAACTTCTACATCTGTTCGCTCTCAACGCTTTTAGTTTTAATAATCTATAAATTGTTTTAGTCAGTTTTTAGTTTTAATAATCTAAAATATATTTACTCTTTTTCCGTTGTTCTTAAAAGTTTTTTTAATATATTTTTTCTGTAATTTACTCCAATATACATTGTTCTAGATAGATTTGTACGAGTTAATTGTTTTTAACTCCTTACCTAAATAATAAAAATTAGAGGCTCAAAGCGTCCTAGACTACTTATGATTGTTATTTCTTGTTTCTTCCGAGTATTTTTACCATACGTTCATAATACCTAACATTTCTATACTGATTACATTTTTTGAGTTACATTCAGTCTTAGTCCACAAATAATAATATGGATACATAATACTTGAAAAGGTCACAAGGCGGCAGCATAATATACTGAATATGTGAATAAATCCATTATTAATCAAAGAGGCGCTCTGATGTGTAAAATTTACCATTATTTGATTAATATGGTCCCATGTAGATTACCAGTACTTATGCTTTTCTCATATACATTCCCTATAATTAAATATTGGTTGTCCACGATGTATTTTGCAAGTTAAATCATGTCCGCTCAAAACGAGCAAATAAAAACAAACACGGAAATATAAACGCATTTATTCTTGTTTACGTTCTCATACGCTTAAGTTGTTTTCTGATTTGATGCTATTACGAACAATAAGGTAGGGGCTTAAATACGCTACTTAGTACTACATGAAGACATGCACGCACAAGGAATCAACACGCACTATACGCTGTTTGGTTATATATCTGTAACTTTCTCAACGAAACTAATGAGCTTGGTCTGGATTAGCTTCTGATGGTAGAAAACTATACATACCTATAGACTTATTAAACAGTAGTATATAATATGTACATAACTTAATTGAGTAATGAATTGGATCTGTAACAATGTATATGCATGAAAACTTATTTTGTGGTACATCAAGAATTAATTTTTGTCTTAACAGAAAAATTAATAAGTTGGAAAAATCATAATACACCTATCGAACTATTAAAAAAATGCATTGAAAACACTTCGAGTGCTCTACGCTTATGCGTTTATTAATTAGAACCAATTATACATTGTTTTCTTTTTTTAATGCATTTTTAACAGCTTCAGCTGGATTATAAAAGCGTGTTATCTAATTTTTTTTCAATTATTTATTGGAAATCAATAACTTAAACTTTTAATGTCATTATTAAGGACCCGCAGGAGTAAAAGGGAACCCTAGAAAAAATGTGTATTATTTAGTAATAGTGCTATAGCCCTATCTAATAATTACATGCTCCTGAATGACTAATATTCAAAATTGTAAGTATTTGAAAATCAATTCCAAAGAAAATGCAGAATTATGTAACTCATACTACTTGAAGTTAAATGCAAATTACCGTTGATGTGTTCGAATCAATTTAGAATGCAATTTCCATGTGAGAAATTGAATTGTACGTAGTCTGGTATGGTATGTAATCATTTGAACCAGACATGTTGTGGCGGAATACTAAACTGTACTAATACGAAATTATGCTCATATCCACGTAAGCAATGAAATAGAGAAAATTATAGATTCATGGTCACTTAACCGACTCCATCAGTAGACAACTACAATTGGTGGTCTCTAGTTTTAATCGTTTTTTTTCGCTACTAATATTTTATCTTCAGAACCCAAAATAGTTCTTTTAAAAAATAAAGGTGGACTCTAAAGTCAGTTGCCTAATTACTTTGGTAAATTAGAAATCCACAAGATACCCACATTGACTGTAAACCTAAATAGACATCATCCACCATTTTCCATAAATGAGGTTTTATAACGAATTTCATATCTGCTACACAAATTGTGTTATTTATTTATTTATCTATTATACAATATTTAAACACTAATTGAAATTGTATTATATTTAATGATAAGAGCTAAGAATGAACAAGTGCCACTGGTTTAAAGGAGAACAAAATTGTTGTACGATGCATAACAGCAATTTATTAAAAAAAAACCGCTGCCTAAGGAATCATTACTTCCAGATCCAAGTCACTTTAAAGAAACATCTTGACTAGATTTGCACACTAGTATGTGGAAATTATTGATCGTAGAATTTTAATAATATTTGGGGCAGATGTCACAGAAAAATTTGAGGCGTTGGTGTCTAATATATACGTTAAAAATTAAGTTTCTAGTTTACACTACTTATTTTCCCCTATTCACAACCTACCACCTCCCACCCCTTCAGTGGAATCATCTCAATCAGATGTGGTACTAACTTTCAAGTGAATATCTCAATTTTATGTTAACAATCCCATTAATAATGGAGTGAAGTTGTTGGGGTTTGAAAAATATTAGAAACAAATTTAAGGCCTCGGTATCTAGTACATACACCAAATCCCAAATTTCTGTACTCTTACCAGCTTGATTTCCTTATTTTCCCCTATTTACTCCTATTTACTCCTATTTACGCAACCCTACAACGGAATCATCCCAAAATATAATCTAGTTCCGAATGTCGTTATAATACATACGTCTACCAAATTTCAAGTGAATATCTCAATTTTATTTTGTCACCCCTTTAATAGTGGAATAAGGGTGGTCGGGGGTGTTTGAAAAATATTGTTAAGAAATCTGAGGCCTTGGCCTCTAGGACATACACCGAATTTCAAGTTTCTGTACTCTTACCAGCATGCCTTAATTATTTTTCCCTATTTACCTCTACTTACCCCCACTCCTTTAACGCAATGATGTCAAAATATAATCTAGTTTCAGCTATCGTTATAATACATACATGTACCAAATTTCAAGTGAAAATCTAAATTTAATTTCATCAACTCTTTTAATAAGAGAGAGGGTGGTGGGGGGATGGAAAATATTACAAAAAACCTGAGGCCTTCGTTTCTAGTATATACACCAAATCCCAAATTTCTGTACTCTTACCAGCTTGATTTACTTATTTTCCCCTATCTATCCCTATTTAACCGACAACCCTTCAACGGAGTCATCTCAAAATATAATCTAGTTCCAAATGTCGTTATAATACATACGTGTACCAAATTTTAAGTGAATATCTCAATTTGATTTTATCAACCCCTTTAATAATGAAGTGGGGGCATTGGGGGGGGGTTGAAAAATATTATAAAAAAATCGGGGGCTTGGTTTCTAGTACATACACCGAATTTCAAGTTTCTGTACTCATACCTGCCTGCTTTAGCTATTTTTCCTTATTTAACATGATTTAACCTCTTACTCTTCACCGGATATCTACAAAAAACAATCCAATTCCAGATCCCCTGTTAATATATGCGCGTACAAAATTTCAAGTCAATATCTTAAACCGTTCCGGAGAGAACGTGCGGGCAAAAAAAAAGTTACAGACAGACCGACAGGCAGACAGACCGACAGACATACAGACAGACAGTCAGAATCCACTACGTGCATGTGGAAGTAATTATGAAGATATGTAACAACAATGTTGTAAGCCCTGTTAAGAAGTAGTGTCCAGTCTAAATATTCAAAAGTATTAACATAATTGACCAGCAAAATGCTGTCACGAGAGGGGTGGGGTGGAATAAATCATTATTTCTATATCAAACATCAACGCATTACTAGTTCTTCCAAAACGTACAGTAAATGGTACTAATTCTAAAATGTTTGGACTATTAATAATTATACTATTTACAATTTTATACGAAACATGAGTTTCGCTACCTTATGTCTCATATCAAGAGATAATATATTAAAATCAATTCTCAAATATGCAGATCTAACATAATGGCAGTTTGGTATAATATGGAATTTTTTATAACATAGATCTCTAAGAAATTTATTTTACGTTTTTTCAGGGTATTTCAGTACATTTGTGGTTGTGGGAGCCACTGTAAATTCAAGCTAATTTTCACAAATGTATAGCACAAAGTTGTAATGGTTCTAACGTTGATGAAGATAGATATTTGTCTCATTTTAAATCCTAACATAATCATTTGCCGACAAAGAGATGTTCTCAGTTTGCTCAGAAAATAGGTGATTGTCATAGGCAACATTCAGTTTATTATTAGTCTCTTTTTAAATAAGCGCAATTTATCTTGTAGTAAAAGACTGCCATTTTTAACTAGTTGTAATTATAAAACTTTAATTATATTAAATCATAATTTAAGGCATCAGCTTATTTGTAAAAGAAATACTTATTCAGAAGATGATTTTCAAAAGGCTATTAGGGCAATTAATAATGGCGATATGAGTTTAAGAAAATTAGCAGTAACATATTCAAAATTGATAAATTATTGCTAAGTCGACGTCTAGTGGGCAAAAGTTTGTCAAAGCGGGGCCGTAAAACCAGCTTTTCGAAAGCAATTGAGAACGAAAAAATAAAAATAATGGCAAAGTGGGACTTTGTCTTGACAAAAACAGAAATTCTAGCCGTTGTTGAAACTTACGTTACTGAAAATAGCATTCGAACAGAGTTCAAAAATGGAAAGTCCGGGCCAGACTGGTTTCGGCACTTTTGTTCACGAACTAAATTATGGATTTGTTTACCTTGATTTTCCTGAAAAGTATGATGTCGCAGCAGAAGACGTTGTCATGAAATTGTAACGTCCAACTTTACCATGGGGATACATCTACAGGTTCCCAGCAATACATTTTCCCTATAGATTTAAGTAGTTATGCAGTTAAATAATTTATATTTGGAAGTGTAAGTTTAATAGTGAGACTGTCTTTCATTACATTTTTATTAGAATAAAGATACAGGTTTATTAGTGTTTATTTTTCGAAATAATTAATATACAAATATGCAAATTTTCTCTCCTCTCTCCTATTTTTATACCAGAATTCACGTGTATCTATTCCCTTCAAAGATAAATGGATATCTTATTTTTAAACAGGAACGTTTCATTTTTACCCCATTTAATGGATAAAAATGGGACGTAGATTTTATTAAATTCTATGAATTTGTTATTAGCAATTTAAAAAATTGTGTGGCGTTTTATTAGAGTTTTACGTAATGAACATACAAATTTTTTAAAAGTTCTATGTTATTTACTTCTAATTTAATTTTTAAAACAATTAAATATTTTCTCGATATTATCCCACTTCAACCTATCTACTATTTCGCTCTAGTTCTATTCGGTTAAAATGTTTTATATTAACTAACTGTAAATTTTTCCATCCTGCAATTGATTACCTATTGCCTCGTTGTATTTAAATAAATAAATAAACAATCTCATATGTTTCTGTTGTGCCTTAAAATTTTGTTAGGGTTGCGCCACTGATAAAACGCTAGGAATAAATTTTACTACCAAATATCGCAGAGGCGAGAAAGTGGTTAAAGGAGTATTGGGAGTCGCTGTGAACACCTATTGAACTGGAACACCGAGCCAAGAGTTGAATTGACTCTGTAGCAGCTTCCAAATGACTTCACTGCATCTACCAGGCTCGCCTCTAGTTCACAGCCGATCAAAAAGTGAACCGGCTACGCCTCTTTGTTTGCTCACACGACCTTCTTTTCTATTTCTACACATATCCCGAATTTAAAATTTAAATTTGTTTAAATATATAATACATGTACGTTTTCTGGCATTCTCTGAAAAAAATAGCGAATTTGTTCGACTGTAGTATACCGCAGAATGGGAACGGGTCATATTCGGAAACTTTTATATGTTTTACTTCCAATTTCCGACCAGCAGTTTTGTTTTACTTTTTCAGGATAGTTGACCGCAATTCTATTGAAGCCACGATGAGGAAAAAAGTTGAGATGCTGAATGCATGCTGAAATTTCAACTTATTGAGTTAAAAAGCATCAAGAATTCCATAATTGGGGGGTTCATCGGGCTTGTTTAACTTCAACAATTTGTTGAGCAAATTCTCGGTAATCTAACATGGTTCTCAATAAAGTCATGTAAGAAATATTAAAATCATCTAATTTGGTAACATTTTGGCTATCATCTTTCAAAGGTTGTCCAGTATCAAAACAACAATGAACTTGTCGAAACACATTTTCACGTTTTGCAGTTAATCTCTCTAATTTTGATTTTACTTCCACATCCTCGTAGTGGATTGGAAGTATAGTAATCGTAAGAATTTTTTTTTCTTGAAATAGGTTTAGAATGTCATGAAACGTCGAGATTTTAAATCTGAGCGAAAAATAACTTTTTGTCTGTCTGTCGGTCTGTCTGTCTGTCTGTAACTTTCTTGGTCCGTACGTTTTCTCCGGAACGGTTTAAGATATTGGCTTGGAAATTTATATACACTATAATGAGATCTGGAACTGGATTGTTTTTTGAAAATATCCGGTGAAGAGTTGAGGCGTAAATAGGTGTAAATAGGGGGAAATAATAAAGTAAGCTGGTTAGAGTACAGAACCTTGAAATTTGGTGTATGTACTAGAAGCTTAGGTCTCAACATTTTTTATAATACTTTCCATCCCACCACCACCACCCCACTCCATTATTAAAGGGGTTGGTAAAACAAAATTGAGATATTCACTTGAAATTTGGTATACGTATATATCATAATGACATTAGGAACTAGATTACGTTTTGGGATTATTCCGTTGAAGGGTTGGGGTTAAATAGGGGAAAATAAGTAAAGAAAGTTGGTAATAGTACAGAAACTTGAAATTTGATGTATGTACTAGAAGCTTAGGTCTCAACATTTTTTATAATACTTTCCATCCCCCCTCCACTCCCCCCCTCCATTATTAAAGGGGTTGGTAAAATAAAATTGAGATATTCACTTGAAATTTGGTATACGTATATATTATAATGACGTCACAAACTAGATTACGTTTTGGGATTATTCCGTCGAAGGGTTGGGGGTTAAATAGGGGAAAATAAGTAAAGCAAGTTGGTAAGAGTATAGAAACTTGACATTTGGTGTATGTATAGAACTTCAGGCTTCAAATTTTTCTATAATATTTTTTAACCTCTCACCACCCATTATTTTAAAAGAAATTTTTTAATTGCCTTATTTTATTTTAACGTCCTGGCGAAGTTTAGCTAATGCTACTCTACCACTTAACCAGGACGGCAAAATGAGATACGGTCACCCATCCAAGTAATGGACTCGACCGATAAAGGGGTTGATAAATAAAATTGAGATATTCACTTCAAATTCGGTACACGTATGTACTGTAACGACATCTGGAACTAGATTATTTTTTGTGATAATTCCGTTGAAGGTTTAGGGGTTAAATAGGGGTGAATAGGGAAAAATGATTCCATTGGAGGAGTGGGGGGGAGTAGAGGAAAAGAGGGAAAAATAAAAAAGGCAAGCTGGTAAGACTACAGAAACTTGGGATTTGGTGTATATACTAGAAACCAAGGCCCCAGATCTCTTTCTACAATTTTTCAAGCCGTGAGGGCCACCAAATGTCATGTATTTGGCGAAATATGATAGTAGATTGTATGGATTGTGGTGAGCAACTTGTAAAAATTACTCACCACTCCTTAAGGAAGGCTTGGGCCTTGTCCAATGTCCATGTGTTGCACTCTCGATTGACAAAGAAGAAGGATATCACTGGAGATAATGGGACTAGCGGGAACTAGCGAACACAGGGTTGAGAACAAGTACCCCTAAGTTAAAAAGACACGAGAGAACAAGAAAAAACGGTTTTCAGGATTTATATTGCCATGGATGCTATGATTGGCTGAAATTGCGAGATATTCTAAAATAGAACTAGGAGCTTACTTACCATCAACGTCCTACAGTGTCAACCCTCATAGGGTGTGAGGACTACCTCCTATGTAAGATTTAACTATAAAATGTTACAGTGACTTCTATAAAAATTTGAGACACCTGCATTGTATGGAAGTGGGAAGAAACTAGACTATATTCGACGCTGTGCTTGAAAACCACCCCCACAGGGTTGGGAAATGCTACCCCTATATCCGTAGGATGCTGGGGAAATTGTGAAAAACTAACCTGATTTACAATTTTATAGATGCTATGACTGGCAAAAATCGTGTTGTAAGCTTAGAGTTTGACACTCATGTCCTATTAATGTTAGTATCACCCCCAGAAAGGATGTAAACTACCGTCATAACATCTTGCTTTACTTATTTCCCCCTATTTACCCTCCAACCCTTCACCAGATATGTTCAAAAAACAATCCACTTCCAGATCTCGTTATAATATATGGGTGTACAAAATTTCAAGTCAATGTCTTATACCGTACCGGAGAAAAAGTGCGGACAAAAAAAGTTACAGACAGACGGACTGACAGACAAGCAGAAAAAAATTTTTTTTCCGCTCAAATTTAAAATCTCGACGTTTCATGACATTCTAAAGCTATTTCAAGAAAAAAAAAAATTTGTTTTACGATTATTATACTTCCAATCCACTACGTGGATGTGGAAGTAAAAAGGTATAAAGTTTTTATGACAAAACAACTGACAAATTCGAGAATATTTACTCCACAGTTTCTTTTAATTTATTGGCAATACAAGGCACTAGAAATAAATTATTGCATTCAATGTACCTCACATTTACAGAAAAGAAAAATATTTGAACTGTGCATTAGGAAAAAGTTTAACAATAAGTCTATTCTATTTTCCATAAGCAGATTAAATAGTATATTATTATATTGTGATATTATCTAGTCGAATTGCAATTCTTTAATGACACTCTATTCTACTCTAATCCTTTTAATTCATGCCAAAGAAATAAATAGCTATTCCATATTTTAGTATGTGAGACTATGTTTTGAGATGTACACAAGGCTAAGAAAATGTTTATATTACGAATACTTCCGTTTTTGGAATTGTATTATTTGATTATTATTATTACATATACTGGTAAGCTATTCTCAAGTGTGTTCGACATTTGTCGATATAGTTACGATAACATAAAGTTTTATTTTTTTATAGGAAAATTGAATTGAAACCAATAAAACTGTGCGTTATTGTAGGGACATTATTCTTATCCAGAGTTAACAGAAACGTGTTATTTTCTTTAACGCACATTTCATTCCATTTTATTTCTTCTTTAAAATTAGCTCCCTTTCCGTCTCCTAATGTAAACTAAATTTTCGTGTCAATTGGGACAACTAGCGGGTGGAAAATCTGTCTCCGAACAAAAGATTCGTAAAATTGGCGTCCCTAAAGAGTGCCAAAGGGAAACGGAAATGTGTTAAAAGAAATGCAGATTTGTACTTCATTACAGGATTTCTATTATCCCTCGGCGCCAGCGTTACGTGGAGAAAATCATTTTACCGCGTGTTGCAAAATTATTTAAATGCCTAGCTTCCTAGCCAGATTGAATAAAACAAAGTTTCTAATTTAAATCGCAGGCGGATAAAAACAACTTTTTATCTAATCTAGATTGATAACATAACTTGAGTTTTTAATTTTTAACGTAGTAGTACGGAGGAAACAAGAATAGCAAATACTGTGCGCTCGAATTAAAATTTTCACGGAAATTAGAACTGTGACTGTTACCACAGAATACTAACGATATTCTATTGAACCTTTCAGACTTTATGAGAAAAAGTTTTGTGTTTGGGTCAATCTTTTTATTTCTCAAATAACCCATATACTAGCGAGCACAGTGCTCTAAATTGAATATACTTACAAAATTAGTCTCACTACATTCAAAAGGAGTCACATGAAGGATTAGCTATCATTTTATCTCTTGGAAATACTTAGCCTTTTTTCTGCAGCTCTTCAGAATTAAATAACGTCACTTTGAAGACGTTTCATGCAAGAACCAAGAAAAAAGATTAAACGTCTTTGATTTTTTTTTTTTTTGATAAAAATGAAGATTAGACATCAAATTGTAGTTTCAGAGGTATAAACAGGTACATATGAATGGCCTTTAGGTTATGCAACGGATTACGCTAATTCCAACAAAGTGAGGCAGCGAATATTAAAACGGTTTTAAATTAACACAAAATAAAACTACTTAAATTTTTAGCACTGAAGATATGTTTTTAATTGAGTGTTCTATTATTTAGTTAATCAATATCATATGTAATACACAAACTAAACAAAAAAATACTTTTTTACTATTTAAATTGTTAGTAGCAAAATGATTTAATTAAATATTTAATAACATAACTAAATGTTATTTCTATTAAGCCACCATTTAATCTAATATGCTTTTCTACTATTTGTCTTTTATGATTTAAAACTCTACGTAATTCCACTGGTGTCACCTCTCGACAAGCTTCTGTAATCTTCTCACATAATTCTTGTCTGTTTCTCGGACTGGTTTTGTAAACGTGGTTTTTAATTACTCCCCAAAAATAAAAGTCCATTGGCGTGATATCTGGGGACCGCGGGGGCCACTCATGTAATGGACTGTTCCTTCCAATCCATGTTTGAGGAAAATTAAGGTTTAGCCAGTTTCTAACAATAATTGAATTGTAAGCCGGCGCCCCATCTAACTAGAAAATTAAATTTACCATTTGCAACAGTGGAAGGTCCATTAAAAATCCATCAAGATAATTATTTAAGAGGTTGAGAAAAGTCTCGGCATTTAAATTTTCCAAAAAAACGGGACCCAAAATATTATTATTCAATATGCCACACCAGACATTGACTTTGGCTACGTATTGGTCCTTACAATTTATTACCCAATGCGGGTTTTCAGCTGCCTAATACCGAGTGCTCTGTGACGACACAACCCCATTAGTTGAAAATGTGGCTTCGTCAGTGAAGGTGACGTTTTTAATAAAGTCATTCAAATATGCCGCTTGTAACCACAAACAAAATTCTAGCCTTTTTTAATCATCACCATCTTTTAGAGTGTGTAAAAATTTCGGCTTGAAAGTTTTTAGTCTGTTTCTTCTTATACAACGCCAAACTTTATTTTTACTAACGTTTAAAATGCGAGCAACTGAGCGAATACTAGATGTTGGGTCATTTCTGAATGCCGCTATGATTCGTGGATCGTCAGCATATCTATTATTTAATATTTGATATTTTTTTTGTCTATGCTTCTTAATACAACCAGTCTCATTAAAAAGTCTATTAATACTACATACAGTTTTTGCTGCTACGGGATTTCTTCAATCTGGATGTCTTGCACTGAAAATTCTGGCCACTCTTCTATATTAAATTATATTTTCATCCACTATCCGAATTAATTCGACTTTATCAGCTACAGAAAGATATTCATTCCATTTTAAATAAGAAACTGAGTGATAATTTAAACAACAAATAATAACACAAGGATACTACAAAGGCTGCCCTTACTGTCAAGTTAATAATTTTGTTTGCGATTTCAAAGTTGACTAAATTTAAAACGAGTAAACTATATGGGGCCCGTATAAATGGGCAGAATTTTCTTGGCGTTCTTGGCGAGTGCAAAGATATTTTTGATTATTACTTAAAATTTGTAGTAAAAATATGAAATAACTTTTTTCTAAATTAACCTCGTTCCGAGTTAAAGGCCATTAATTCTTGGCAAAACGTCATATGTATCTGTTTATACCTCTAAAACTACTAGAGATATTTTAAATAAATTTGGCACAAAGGGGTTTTAAAGGATGCCCTATGAGACGGTTATCTTAAAAAAAATCCCTAATACAATTTTCCTGAAAATATACCCCATTTTCACTCCCTTAGTCCGCACGTCTATGGAATAAATTTAATAGGTATATGCGCTTTTAGTTACCTTCAAGTGGTGTATAACTTAAACAAGTTTAAAATAAATAGATTCATTAATAACTGAGCTACGTAGGTGTTACCGTGAAAAGTCGGACACACTGTGTATAAGTATTTTATAATATTGTGACCATTTTTATACACAATTTACATTTTTGTTGTTCGCGTCTTTTGTTAAAATTGTTGTCGACTCCTAGTCTATTCCACGTCCGCTCTCACTAGCGTGTGCGTATAAACTAGAAACCATCAAGAATTTTAACAAAAGAGACGTATAGCAAAAAAGAAGCATTAATTAACAACAATAGTATTGATAAGAGAATAAACGTATGTCGAATTGCTGTGTATATGTTTGTCCAACAGTTTACCTATACGTCAAAAATTTATAGTCTGAATCCTGCGGTATACTTAGATTTTCACTCAAATAAATTGTTATCCAAATATGTTAATTTATAAAAATAATCATAGTAGGCCCTGTAAACTAAAATTAGTCTCCAAATTTTTGTCATGAGGGTTTTCATGGCCTATAATTTTTCATCTTCCGTTAAAATCGTTCCAGTTAAAAAGCGTAGTAAACACATTTTAAAAGGGGGTGATTCCATTAAATACTGCCTATACATTAATTTTGTCATAAATATTCAATTTCTTTTTGTGAAATTTGGTACTAACCCATTTGGGAGCTTTGACAATCTAGTTGTATAGTTAAATATTCAATTAAAAAAATCGCCAATCAAATTTCATTTTTTAACTTAGAAGAGAACTCATACTAGGCTTTGAAAATTGAAATTAATTCCTTAACTTTTGTCACAAAGTAAAGGTTAAAATCCCTCAAACTTGGTTAATAAACACTTTCTTTAACAGGAGTGTTTCCATGCAAATTGGGTCACACTGTATATGGTAAAAAATCCCAAATAGAAAAAGAAACATTAAAATAATACCAATTCCAACAGTTAGAAAATATCATGATTCATTATAATTTTAGAACAAAATAATTAAGAACAAAAATCACAAAAATATGAGAATCTACAATATTTCTAAACTAATATACAGTGTATCACTGAGCTTCTAACGTTAAAAAATAAAAATGAAAGAGCCATTGGTGGAATATTATAGAGGCACGTTAATGTTGATTATGCCATAATCGGTTAAGTTGCTAAACAAATACTTGTTCACAGTTGAACATGTCCGACTACAATTTCTACTCGTTTATGTTTAATCAAATTGCAGTTTTTTGGATTACTTAAATCGGAGTGAGTTGCACAATGAGCATATAATATAGCAATTTTAAGGAGTTGATTGGAAAGAGTTATGATGAAGCCGAGCGTCTAACAAGCAACCGCAACAAATTATTTGATGCCATCAGGCATGTTATACAGCAAAGGTAGGTCAATCAGAAAAATACGTGGATACTAATATGCTGTAAATAAAACATGATGATTCGTTTTAATATTATGTGAACATCCTGTACTAAAGATCTATAATTAATAATTCAATTTGAATTTACCTAAACGAACGCTTATCTTTACATAACGTACTGCATTTCCTGGTGACAAGTTAATGAATGATCGTGAAATATTCTCTCGGATCGAGTTTGTATTTTGTGGACTGTTTCGATTAATATAGGAAGTTGGTAAATGAAATACCATTCTGCTGGCCGTAATTTTGGTAAAAAAAACGTTTCATTAGTCGCAATGTACAGTTTCTCATTAGTGCTGCTTCGTATCAGTAATTAATAATAACTGCCGTATGGTACAAATCACCAGAAATACATGCATTAAAAATAATAAATTATCTACTTAACGTATTTCACCTCGCATGTTACATACTTTTAAGTAAACAATGAATTAAAAAATCAATGAAAGCCATTACTATGTGACAGTTAATTATGCTGATATGGAAAAGAACAATTTACTTTGTTTTATATCACCAATTTATTGTAACATGCACGTTGCTGCAGTTTCGGCATATTAAGGTACCATTTTTAAAAGTTGATGCAAACTACTGAGTTTACGAAGGGTTTCGCATATTTATAAACTAGATCATAACAGGAAGTAAGTTGATCAAATCTTAGAAAATAATATAGTCCATGCCAAAGTTGAAAAAAAGGGTTAAACCTCCAATGTATAAGAATAGCAACCAAATATGGCTATCCCCTCTTACGAGGACGGGGAATACAATTGTGCTTGTTCCCCGATCCCTACCCCCTCGAACTAGGGTTCGTTGTATCTGTTTTTTTCAGAGAACCTAGCCATGCTGGATAAAATTAAGCTAACAGAGATCCTACCAACCCAACCCCTGCGAGTTAAAACTACTTCATCTCTCAATATCGAATTTGATTCATGTTGGGTCTCCAGTGATAAAACTCCACCTACCTTATCAGAGTCTCCTGAAAAATCTCGATCCAATGAACCACTTCATGCTCTGTATCTGAAAATAAAAGAAAGGGTGGTTCTGGGCATTCAGGGGTAGTTAGTTAGGGATAGGAGGCTAAATAATATCATCATCGTATTCCCCGCCCTTGAATATGTGCAGAAAACAATTTTCAGAGTGTTTGGACTTTTTTGTATGTTTCGGTAAAGAGGGAGGCACTGGTTTCAACCCACGGGGGTTAGTAGAATCTCTTGTAGCTAAATTTTGTCTAACATAGCCAGGTCCAACAAGCTCTCGTATGCCTGACATTAGAAAATGTAAATAGGGGTGGTTTTATCCATTTAGTAGTAGTTCTAGGGGAGGTGGGGATGACGGGACTAACACCATGGTAGTCCTGGTCCTCAAATACGAGGGGTAGCCGTATTTCGTTGATACCCTTGTTCTTTGGGAGTTTTTGCAACTTTGGGACTGATATGACAATAGACATTAAGAACGTCACAATGATGCGAGTACAATAAAAAGTGACGAATATTTGAATGCATTAAAGAAATTGGTCCAACTGGTCATTTAGAAGATGATTGTAGGAAATTTTATTAGATTTGACAATTTCTCTTGATTCTAATAAATTTAATTTACTTAAAGTATTTTCCTTCCACACGTAGTATGTTTGTATTGTTTAAATTAGGAAAATTGTCGGCTGTCTCTAAAACATGATTTGCAAAAGTCTGTTTTTCCAAAAAGGACCCCGCAGAATCCTTATGGATGGCCTTCGGGCAAACTCTTTGAAACTGTGGATTTTTGTAGTTGTTGATGTGTAAAACAAAAGTTCTCGAGGGTACTAATTCCTAAACACTCGTGGTCTTTGAGATATTAAACTATGATGTTGGACTTTACGTGCATTCTACAGCATAGTTAATATGGCACAAATGATGCTGATGATGATAATGCCCGTTATCCTATCATCGGCTATTATTGCACATTACAATCTGGAGTCAGAACATGCGCCCATGTCATACCTATTTTATGATGTTCAGGCTATGCGCGGCATCAAAATAATATTAAATATCCAGAAGACAACCTGCTAAATACAACGTTAGATACACGTGACAGATAACAACAAGGAGCTCAAGAAAACAATATTGAAGTGATAGAATATTGGACTATCGTAGTATAAAGAGTAAAAATCCTTTTAGTAGAATCCTTTTAAAACGTTACTGTTCTTTCGAACTAACGACTGGTTTATCTATATGCATGGCATTACAGTCTGGACTTGTCAATTAATAAACTGATAATTTTAAAGAGTAAACTACTGTATTATGGTCGCATATCTGAAAGAATTAATAATATTTTGCTAGCAAGTAATCTGAAAGGTAGCTTTAAACCAGCCTCCAAATTATCAAATATGTTATATAATACTAAAAATAAAACTAGTCATCTATAGTCGGACAGATCTGGAGAAAAAACAAGGTCGAAAAGTGACAGCCTCGAATGAAAAATTTTTTTTGCAAACATATAAAGTTAGGTCCCCTCCATCATTCCGACAAGTTTTACAGGGCGGAGTCGGCGGTGGGTGGGGGAAACGGCACATTAAAATTATGGAAAAGCAGTTTTTTCGACGTATCTTCGCAGGTGTTGGTGCCACAAAAAATAGTACCCACCAAAAGTGAAGAGCTTGACAAAACAAGTAAGCTCGTTCCAACCCGAACCCAATCGTATAATTAGTTAGCGAGATATCGCGATTGAAGTTGCGAAAAAGCGAAAAAATAAATAAATTATTTCTCGAGAGGGAGTGGAGTTGGGACCTCAATTTTTTCTGAATAGAAGGATATTGATGAACACTTTATGAGGCCGGAGGGTGGGGGTGGGTTGACAATTAGGAGGGGAGATATGGGGGGAAACCAAAGTTATTAACACGTTAATAACTTCCTTATTAGTAGAGCTACAGTAATCTGGCCGGGACAAATTTCGGTATTTTTTTATTTGTTAAAAGATAGCACTGACGGATTTTTTTTTTTAAGTAAACGCCTGGCGTGCAAAATAAAATATGGCCCATTTTTTGCACGTCTCCTGCGGCATGAAGGAAGGTAGTGGGGAAATTTTTTTTTTAATCAATTAATAGCATATTTTTTATCTTTAATTTCCACCCGGGAAGATCACTATGGGATGATTAGGAAGGGAGATACAGGCCGGCAAGTTTTTGCTGTATAGCGGGAGAATAGGGAGGGGTGGAGGGTTCGGGCCAGAATGAAAATTTTGAGAAAAGTCTTTTCTTTCGACTTTTCTGTTTTATAAGTACCCGCCTGCGCGAGTTACAAGAGGAAAAACAGAACGAAAACGGGCGAGCGAGTCAGTTGAGCCGCCCAGGGCGCTTACTCTCTCCCGCTCTCCTCGAACTCACACACGTATGAATGAACGTTTTACTTACTTACTGGCAACAAATTGGTTATAACTGGTTACAAACATCATTGCTTAGTTAAAGAAAAACATCAATTTAAATTTTTAGTCTAAGCAATTGTTTTTTATTATTGAAATTGGTTTTGGTAACAAAAAATAAAAATATGTTCAAAGTAACACAACTGTTTTATTTATACTCCTATAATATAATATGATATATGCTGCTTCTACTTTATAATTTAGGATACATAATTACTACAACAATGTAAAGTAATTCATAGAATAAAATCATGTTTTGCTCTGGACAATTTGGCACATGATGTGGATTGGATTAAACTTTAAGGTAACGTAATACGTAAAAGAGAACTTAATAAGTCTTTTATTTTACTATTTTTTGAAATTTTTAAAAATATTTGTAAAATTCAGACAATGTACACTACGTCATTTTGCGGCGAATAATTGACCATCCTTTGCGACGTCTATTTGACGTCGTCTATCGACGTCAAATCGCTGTGACATATCGTCGTCATCTCTACGTCGAGAGAACGTTGAAATTTTTGTGAAATCGACGAGCTTAGTGACGGCTAATCAAAGTCAAAGGAACGTGTCTCTGCTTGCTGAGGAGTGCCTAATTTTGCAGTAGTGAGCTTATTGTTTACTGACTACAGTACCAAGTAGAGTTTGTAGACTGACGAAGTCTAATGCTGATTCGTCAAGAGAAGAAAAATCTTCGTAAATTCGTATAGATCTGTCAATGCAATTATCAACAGTTCACTGACAGATGATGACAATTCGAGGAGAGCTAGAGAGCGGGAGAGAGCAAGTGACCCCGGCGCGGCGGCTCAACTGGCTCGCTCGCCCGTTTTTGTTCTGTTTTTCCTCTTGTAACTTGCGCGGGCGGACAATGTATGGACATCGGGTACTTATAAAATAAAAAAGTGGAAAGAAAACACTTTTCTCAACATTTTCAATCCTGGCCCAAACCCCCCACCCCTCTCCGTTTTCCAGCTATACAGCTAAACTTTACCGGTCTGCATCTACCTTCCTAATCAACCGATCGCGATCTTGCGGGAACTGAAGATATAAAAATGCTATTAATTGGTGAAATAATTATCTCCCACCCCCTTCCTTCATGTCGAAGGAGACGTGCAAGAAATCTGCCATTTTTTATTTTGCACGCCAAGCGTTTATTGGAAAAAAAATTCGTCAGTGCTGTCTTTTAACAAATAAAAAAATACGGAAATTGGTCCGGGCCAGATTGCTGTAACTCTATTAATAAGGAAGTTATCAGCGTCTTAATGATTTTGGTTTCCCTCCATATCCACCATCATAATTGCCCCACCACCCCCACCTCCGGAGTCATCAAGTGTTCATCAGTACCCTTCTATTCAGAGAAAATTGAGGTCCCAACTCCACTCCTTCTCGAGAAATAGTTAATTTAATTTTTCGTGTTTTTGCAAGTTCAATCGCGATACCTCGCGAACTAATTATGCGATCGGGTTCACGTTGGAACGAGCCTGCGTGTTTTGTCAAACTCTTCAATTTTGGTAACTACGATTTTTTGTGGCACCAAGACCTGCGAAAATGCGTCGAAAAAACTGCTATCCCGTATTTTTAATGGCCGTTCCCCCACACCCCCTGCCGACTGCATCCTGTAAAAACTTGTTGGAATGATGGAGGGTACCTAACTTTATAAGTTGGCAAAACAATTTTTTTCATTCGGAGCAGTCACTTTTCAAAACCCAGATCTGCCCCGCTACTAAAGAAAATTAGGAGTTTATATACTACCACATCCAGGTTATAACAATGCCTTGCATTTAGTTAAATAGGTCATTTGTTCGAAAATAGTTTGAAAGAATACTTACGTTTTTTCAATTTTCAAAAAACAGACTCAACTTCTGTAAATTATATTCTAGAGACAAATTACAATTTTCCTAATAAACGATCCAAATATATTACAAGTGGAAGGAATATGCTTGAAATTAAGTTTACTAAAATTAATAGAAATTATCAAATTAAATAGAATTTTGAAACGCCAGTTAGATCTTTACCAATCACTTTGATTTATTTAAATTTTAATTTCTTTTAAACTTATTTGCTTCATTTTCATATTCCTATGTTTATTGCCATATTTTCTAAAATATGGTAAACTTACTTGCTATTATTATCTAGTTTATATACGCATGGAATCA
Source organism: Stenurella melanura (assembly GCA_963583905.1). Taxonomy (NCBI): domain Eukaryota; kingdom Metazoa; phylum Arthropoda; class Insecta; order Coleoptera; family Cerambycidae; genus Stenurella; species Stenurella melanura. Next base: position 36,108,643 of record OY757314.1, on the reverse strand, counting down.
TGCAGCTCCTTACAAATGTGCTCATTGAAATCAACTATTGAAAATGGCATGTTAATGTGCTGAGACTGTGGCAACGTTTACGTTACAATAAATTAGTGATAGAAAACAATGTAAAGTGTCCTTTCTTATAAAACCATAAATTATCTTGTTTAAAGTTCGTTTTTTAAAGTGTGTGTGACGCAAGCAATTAATAATTCCAATTTCCCTCTTCCTTGCCTAGCCCCAAATTAATCCTGTAAACTAAAATAATAAAGCGAGAGCTCGCTCGGTACGCTGGAATAGTAAAATCTCGTGGGAATGTATAATACAAACACCGTATAAATACAAACATCTCTAGTGTAAAATGAACACGCATTTCATACTGGAGATTAAATAAACGTACGTGAAAAAAGTGAGCAAACTTTTTATTAAATATTCTTTTAAAATCAAAATTGACGCTAGCATATACAGTAGCTATGCCAAAATATAATAATACGCAATAAAGTCTAATCCACTATATGTCAAGAACGTTACGTGGAGAATGAATATTTCGACCTAAATGTCAGATATAGTTATTTTCATAACAAAGTAGGAAAAAAGATGTTTGCAAAATGGGTGAAGTATTACATAACGTGCGATAGTGAGTTTCATAAATCATTCGGGAGATACCTAATGAGAAACAATCGGTAAAGGTATTATTTACACAGAACTTTATTATGCAGGCTGATCACAATTATTAATTACGAAGCGACGTATGATAACAATAATCAGAATGTAGCTATCACTATCATTACAAAGAAAACCTAATAACCTTTGGTTAAAAAAATATATAGAGTGGTCATCCGATGTCAAAAATTCAACAATTAATAGAAGATTAATATGGAAGGCTACGTAAATGCCTTTGCAAATTTTCACCATAACTGGATTAAATAGTTGATAGACTCGACCTTTACTTGGTGAAAATCCATTATCACTAATAAAATAAAAAACACTAAACAATTTTTAACATTTTCACATATATTACGTCAACATGACGAACATTAGCTTCATCACCACTACACTACTTAGAAATTGAACTTATTGGACCTTAAATACATGACATTGAATTACCTGAAAACTGATTTGCACACAGTTGTAATTATTTACTGATAATATAAAATATAGTACTAAGAAATGGAATTAAAATAAATTTACAAGTGGAGAATTATTTATGTCTAATTTATCGTTAAGTAAAATATTACAATTTTTACACCTATTAATTTCTTAGATATCAAGTAACGACAACTTTCATCCCTTACTAGCTGTATGAAGCATATCAAAATTGTCGTTAAATAAGTGATTTTCTTCCACAAGGTGATTTTTTTTTTTTTTGCATTGGTCCGAATCCAGTGGCCAGTTGCATATATTGAAAACTAATCTAAACAACGTAGTGGAATAATTGAAGACTAACAACAAGGACGTAAAAAAAAGATGTTTTATGTTCCATTATCCGTTTTTCAACGGATTTCAGGCCTCTTTTACAGATAAGCTATTTCACAAAAAACGGTACAATAACGCGGTAAATGCAGTATATCCGACCTGTAAAGATCATGATAATTTAAAATCTAATTTCAGGTCACTAACATTCATTGGCGACCCGTCAGAAAAGATTAGTACATTTTTAACGAAGCAAGGTCTGAATAAAGCTTATAAAACTAATAATACTTTAGGCTCTATTATTAAAAACAATAAAGTTAAGAATAAAACTGAAGAATTGTCGAGAGTGTATAAGCTAACTTGTGGGACTTGCCCTAAGTTATATGTGGGACAAACAGGAAGAAATTTAAAAAAACGGATAATGGATAAAAATCTGTTTTGAATAATAAAAATAATTCTACCTTTGCAAATCACCTTTTGGAAGAAAATCACGTATTTAACGACAATTTTGATATCCTTCATTCAGCTAGTAAGGGATCAAAGTTGTCGCTACTTGTGAGATTAGAAATTAATAGGTATAAAAACTGTAATATTTTACTTAACGATCAATTAGACATAAATAATTCTCCACTTGTAAATCTATTTTAATTCCATTTCTTAGTATTGTATTTTATATTATCAGTAAATAATTACAACTGTATGCAAATTACTTTTCAGGTAATTCAATGTCATGTATTTAAGGTCCAATAAGTCAAATTTGTAAGTAGTGTAGTAGTACGCTCATCTGATGAAGCTAATGCTTTAGCGAAACAATCATCATGTTGACGTAATATATGTGAAAACGTTAAAGACAGTTTAGTGTTTTTTATTTCTTTAGTAATAACTTAATTATTTCTTAGAATTACCGCCCTGTATGTTTTTCACTAAAACTATAATAGATGGCTTCCTTCCTATATGCCTATATGCCAAATATTATTGCCATCTGCCACATTTTTAGTTAGTTGCACATAGTTGCAATTATAGTTGTGGTTAAAAAAAATTCAATTTTTTTTTTTAAATAAGTTTAGAATGTCGTGAAACGTGGAAATTTTAAATTTGAGCGAAAGAAAGTTTCCTTCATCGGGAGGAGGGGAGATGAGCACTTATGAAAGAAAGTACCCAATATCGCCTATTTCCCTTCTATTTGCGAAATCTAACAGGAAGGGCACAAGCACACTCAATCTTTATCAAGCCCATTTTACAAATGAGCAGAAAACATGAAATCTAGTTTGATCAGCCGACTGGTAATCGTTCGTCCACACTGGGATCAATCGGCCGATTGCAAAATCGCCTGTGCGTCCGTAATAATTTAGTGTGATTTTGGTCTTATATTAGGTCATTATAGAGCCCCCTCCAGGGAGCTGTGAGACCTTGACGTAGGTGGAGGGGCTTAATCCATCACGGTCTCGGGAGACATGCCGGCGGGAGGCCCTGCTCTCGTAGGGTAGAAGGTCGTAGGGTCTCGTAGGTCTCATTGGGTCCCGCGGGGCTCCCTGCCGGTCCGATCTCGGCACTGTGATGGAAACTAAGGACAGCTCAACCCTCAGGATCCACTTCGTAAGGGGTGGCTTCGGGAACTGGCGCACCTGGGGTAATCCGAGCCACGGGTGAGCCGTGCCACTCACTCGTTGAATACCGTAATCTCAGCCCACGCTTCAACGACCTTTGCGGAAAAGAAAAAAATGGCACCGCAGGGGAATGTCGCGTGGTAACTGAGACCGGGGAGCTTGCCTTAACCGGCCGGCCCGCGAGGAGGCAACCTCTATAAAACAACCGACAGCGAAGTCGTAAAAACCTGTGGGGCACCTGGCGCACCTCACAGTATAAATGCCTTGCTCCCGGAATGGGCGTCACCCGGGAATTGACCGATTTTCGTCCCAACTCGTGGGATATAGTATGGAGTTTACAAAAGATCTAAAAGGAACGGACGGGAAAGCAGGAAACTTGACAAAGGCAAGCGAAATGGACATGGCGAAGATGAGCGAAGAGGAGGTTTTCAGCAGGAGAAGCTCCCTTTCGCGTAGCCCGCCGAGGGGCAGAAGCTCCTCGATAACAGCAGGGTGGGTAGAGGCAGAGCAGGAGAAAAAAAGACGGAGGAGGGAATGCTCACCGGACTCGGAGGTACAATTCGCGAAAATGATGGCCGATATGAAGGCAATCATTATGAGGATAGGCGCAGGGGTTAACGGTCTGACTGAATTAGTCAAGAATAACGTCAACACCAAGGCGGAGATAAAAGATGGCATTGGGCAAGTGAGTCGGCTGGCCGGAATGCTTGACGACACGGGAAAGAAGTGGATAGAGATGGTGGAAGCTAGAGGGACCAGGCACATGGGGGGCACAGGAGGTACCGTAACCCCAGTAAATGTGCGGGCAAAAACAACGCGGGACGCCTGCACGCAGACGGAGCTGCATGCAAAGGCGAAAAAACAAGAAGAGGAGGCGAGGAAGACCGCAGAAATCAGAGGGGTGATAGAGAGCCACCCCGATTTCAAGAGACTTCAGGAATGTGTGAAGGAAGTGTGGCCGGAACAGGCCTTCAAGAAAGTAAAGAAAGTACAGGGGCCCCCGAGTTGGGACGCCGGAGACACGGATATGGCCCTTATCGTCAACGTGAAAGAAGGCGACAAGGGGTCCGCGAAGAAGGCCAGGGAGACATGCCCGGTGGCAAAAGAATTTTCCGCGGCAGGTCTAGAGGTAGGGAGGATGGTTCATGGGATGAAAAGCACCACCATATCCCTTCCGAACCACGAGAGGGCAGAGACAAGGGCCACCTTCGTCCTACCCGAGGAGCTAACCGGAGACCTCGACAAACCGAAAAGAGCTTGCATGAACGACGAATATTTGAGATGTTGAAGGATTGTAGGAGGAAAGCCGAGGAAGGTGGCAGGAAGAGATTCAGTCTGATAGTGCAGGAGGGTTTCGAGTGGGAGGTCGTTAGGAAACTGGCGGAGGCGGCATTTATCAGGTCGGAGGTGGAGACGATGATCTTCACCCCCCCAGCGAAAACCAACAAGGGGACGCAGAGACCCGCGAGGCCGGTCGATACAGGAATAGTGGTGAAGGCGGAGGGAAAAACCTACGCGGACCTCCTAAAGGAGGTTAAGAACAAGGTGGACGTGGAGAACTTGCAGGTGCAGGTGAGAGGCGTCCGAAAGACCAAAGGGGGGGATTTAATGGTGACGGTGGAGGGAGGCGCAGAAAAAGCGGAGATACTGAAGAAAGCTGTGCAGGAGAAGATGGTGCACGCGAAGGTATCGGAAAGTAAAGCGATGACAGCCATGATTGTATACGACATGGAGGCCACAACCACCGAAGAGGAACTCAGAGCGGCACTTGTGGCGGCGGTGGGAGCAGGAAAGGGGGAGGACGTGATAGTCCAGTCAATAAGAGAGAACGACAGCGGCGTGAAGTCTGCGGTGGTCAGAATAGAAAAGTCCAAGGCAACTACCCTGGCGAAAGCAGGAAGAATAAGAATAGGCTGGGCAAGATGTCGGGTCAGGGTAAGAACAGACGTAAAGCGCTGTTATAGATGTCTAGCGTTCGGACACGACGCAAAAGAATGTCAGGGGGAGGACAGAAAGTCGGAATGCCTGAAGTGCGGAAAGAAGGGGCATAAGGCGGCCGGATGCCCCAATCAGGAATTCTGCACAACGTGCAAAGTGGGTGACCACAGGGCCGATTCGACGAGGTGCCCAAAGTTCAGGCAACTGGTGGAAGACAAGAGAGCAACGGAAAGAGGGGGAAAAAGAAAGAACCGGAAGGAAGATAAGGGAGGGGTGGGTGGAGGACCCGTAAACAGTGAAAATGGAGGGAAGTGACATCCCCCGCACTGTAACGCAGGGGAGGGAAACCCCTGCACCGGTCGGCGAGGAGGGTGGTAGAGCAGGCCCCCACCGACCGTTTGCCAGAGACTACTTAAAACGACGTATACGCATTAGGCAGGTTAACCTGAATAGATGCCGAGCTGCCCAGGACCTTGTATGGGCGGTAGCTAAGAAGAAGGCAGATGACATCCTTGTCATCAGCGAGCCCAATAAGAATATGATAGGCGTAAACCGTCTACCCTGGTTTGCGGATGCAAATAAGGACGCGGCTATAGGCCTAATAAACAGGGATCTGGAGGTATTTGGAAGTGGAAGAGGCAACGGATTCGCGTGGCTCGAGTTGAGAGAGTTAGCGGTATTCAGCTGCTACTTCTCCCCCAACAGAGAGTTTGGGGAATTTGAAGAAGCCCTGGAGCAACTGGGGAGAATGGTCAGAGAGGTAGGGACGAGAAGCGGGAAGGATTGCATAGTGGCAGGAGACTTCAACGCCAGGGCCCCTGAGTGGGGCATGAACGACACGGACAGAAGGGGAAGACTGGTGGTGGAGTGGACAGCTCGGCTGGACCTCCAAGTCATGAATGAGGGAGGGGTGTATACGTTCACAAGAGGGGAGAGCGGCTCCATCCCAGACCTAACGCTGGCGTCCAGGGGGGCAGCAGCGAGGGTCGTAGGTTGGATGGTACTGGAGGAGGAAGAATCCCTGAGCGACCATAGATACATACGGTACGAGGTTGGACAGCGGCAGGAACCTCCCACAAGAAAAGGGAGAGGCTGGAAAGTGGGGAGGCTAGACAAGGCCGCCTTCAATCGGTCAATGAGGCAGAGCCTGGAAAATGGGGCAGACAGGACAGAGGAGACCCTGATGGGGGCAATAATCAGGGCGTGCGATAGATCTATGCCGAGAAAGCGAGGAGGCAGACGGTTAGGGGACGTATACTGGTGGACGGATGAGATATCCGAACTTAGGAGGGAATGTATGGAGGCCAGAAGGCGCTACACCAGGGGAAACCGGAGGCAGGCGAGGGAGGACGGAAACATCGCCACCCAGGAATATAGAGAGGCAAGGAGAAGATTGAGGGAAGAGATAAAAAAAGCCAAACGAGAGAGTTGGAGGAAGCTGTGTGAGAATATAGATGAGAACCCTTGGGGAGATGGATATAGGATCGCGACCAGAAGCATGAGGGTCTCCGCCCCTCCCGCAATACCGGCTGAGAGGATTACGGACATTGTAGAAGCCTTATTCCCTACTAGAGAAGAACTCCAATGGGGGGACATGGAGGCGGGGGAGGCACCTCCCTTCACGGAGGAGGAACTGAAAAAGGCAAGCAATAAGTTAAAAAACGGAAAAGCTCCTGGACCGGACGAAGTGCCGCCGGAGGTTGTAAAGCTGCTCGCAGCGGAACATCCTGAAGCGGTACTAGCGGTCATGAATAGGGCACTCGCGAGAGGGGACTTCCCAGGAAGGTGGAAGCGAGCCAGGCTGGTGCTACTGATGAAGGGGGACAAACCGATCGAGGAACCCACCTCGTACAGGCCGGTTTGCCTCCTGGACGCCATGGGCAAGCTTTTGGAATACTTGATTCTGGGGAGACTGGAGGTGGAGCTGGAGGAAAAAAATGGAGTGGCCCAAAACCAGTTTGGGTTTAGGAAGGGAAAATCCACAGTGGACGCGGCAAAAAGGGTTAGCGGGAAGGTCAGGGAAGCGATTGAAGCGAAAAAGATTTGCGTGGTAGTAACGCTTGATGTCAGGAACGCGTTCAATTCGGCGGGATGGGGGGAGATAGTGGGGGCTCTGGGGAGACTAGGCATTACGCAGTACCTGATTAGGATAATCAAGAGCTATCTGCATGACAGGATGATTGGAATGGAAGTGGAGGGGGGGATGGAGTGGAGGAGGGTGACTTGCGGCGTTCCGCAGGGATCGGTGTTGGGGCCGACACTGTGGAACGTGATGTTCAATGACATCCTCCTACTTCCAACGGCGGGGGGGATCACCACAACGGGATATGCGGACGATCTGGCCCTAACGGCGACAGGAGAATGGACGGTGGGTATAGAAAGGAATGTAAATTCAACTATAAGGGAAATGGAACTGTGGCTCGGAAGGATGCATCTTGAGCTAGCCCCAGAGAAGACGGAATTTATCGTGGCTACCAGAAAGAGGAATGTGGCACCGATAGTGGTGAGGGTGGGGGGTATGGACATTAGACCAAGCAAAAGTCTAAAGTATCTGGGAATCTGGTTGGACAATAAACTAACTTTTGAGGAACACGTGACAAGGACGTCAGAAAAAGCGGGAAAGACCGCTACCGCACTGTCCAGATTGATGCATAATGTGGGAGGACCGAAGGCCAGTAAAAGAAGGGTGCTGTGCAGTGTCGTGCACTCGACACTGCTGTACGCGGCCCCAGTTTGGGGAGGGCGCATGACGGTACAAAGAACAAGAAGGCGGCTGGAAAGGGTGCAGCGGTGCGCAGCGCTGAGAATATGCAGCGCGTACCGAACAGTATCGTATGAGGCGGCGACGGTGATAGCGGGAACCCCCCCTCTGGACCTAATGGTCAGGGAGAGAGAAGAAGTATATGCGGGGGTAGAAAGAAAGGAGGCAAGACGTCTGCTGTATCAAAGATGGCAGGACAGATGGGAGGGGACCACGAAGGGGAGGTGGACTAGGCGCCTTATCCCAGACGTGCGGGTGTGGGTAGATAGGAGACACGGGGAGGTGGACTATTACCTCACCCAAGCTCTGACGGGGCATGGCAGCTTTGCCGAATACCTACTCGATATAGGGAGAACGACGACTCGGGACTGCGTCTATTGCGGGGAGGTAGACGACGCGCTACATACGCTTTTTCACTGTCCCCAATGGCGAATAGAGAGGACGGGGGTGGAACGCGTCACACCGGATAACTTCTTGAGGGAAATCGGTCAGTCGGAGGAGAGGTGGAACAAGGTGACAAATGCGTGGAGGAATATAATAAAGAAGAAGGAGGAGGAAGAGGATGAGCTCTATCAAAGACCGGAGGAATTCATTTAAACCAACACCACAATGGAATGACCACCGCCCTGAAGTCAAGCGAAAGCAGTTCCGGGGCGGCTGGAAACACTGAGAAGGGGGGGTTTTAGTCGGTAGGAGTCCGACACTACCCAGCGCGTTGGACACTCAGCGCTGGGTGTCCATGAAGGATTTCCCCCCCCCCAAAAAAAAAAAAAAAAAACAGGTCATTATAGAGCCACCGTTTTATTTATTGTGCACAAAAAACGGTTTTTTGAGAGTTAAAGAAAAATTCTGGAAAGATAAATCCATTTCTGATCATAATATAGTCGAGTGCAATTTGACACATAGAGTACTCTGTTAGTAATAATTTAGCTTACATTTTGTCTTTAGTCTTTAATTTATATATGTATTATTTTGTAATATACATTGTCAATCTTTTGTCTCTATACAATATTAACTTCAATTGTCTCCACATAACGAGAGCCAAATCGACGTTTGCAATTTCCTTTCATAATTCTAATTATGGCATCAACAGCCCAGTTAACAGAATTCAGAAAAATTATAATACATATTGTGACAGCTGTGATTTATTTTATTTAACATTAAATACGTTTAGGAGTTCCCTGTAACTTTATTTCCGAATTAATTATATGAATTGATAGTATTATTACTTATAGTAATCGTAAAAAATTTTCAAACGTTTTTTTTCTTGAAATCGGTTTAGAATGTCATGAATCGTCGAGATTTTAAATTTGAGCGAAAAAAACATTTCTGCCTGTCTGTAACTTTTTTTTGTCCGCGCGCTTTCTAAGGGACGGTTTAAGATATTGACTTGAAATTTTGTACACGTATATGTTATAATGAGATCTGGAACTGTATTGTTTTTTGAAGATATCCGGTGAAGGGTTGGGGGGTAAATAGGGGTAGATATGGGGAAATATGTAAAGCAAGTTGTTAAGAGTACAGAAACTTGAAATTTGATGTATGTACTACAAACCAAGGCCTCAGGTTTTTTTATAATATTTTTCAACCCGCCCTCCACCCTTTCTTCATTATTAAAGGGGTTGATAAAATGAAATTGATATATTCATTTGAAATTTGGTACATGTATGTATTATAACGACATCTGGAACTAGATTATATTTTGAGATTATTCCGTTGAAGGGTTGGGGGTTAAATAGTGGTAAATAGGGGAAAATAAGTAAAGCAAGTTGGTGAGAGTACAGAAACTTGAAATTCGGTGTATGTACTAGAAGCCAAGGTCTCGGATTATTTTTATTAATTTTCAACCCCCGCCACCCCTACTCTATTATTAAAGGGGTTGATAAAATAAAATTGAAATATTCACTTGAAATTTGGTACGCGTATGTATTATAACGACATCTGGAACTAGATTATATTTTCAGATGATTCCGTTGAAGGGTTGGGGGTTAAATAGTGGTAGATAGTGGAAACTAAGTACCATAGAACGAGGTGGATAAAATCTTAAGGGTCAATAAAAACAAAAACTGGGAACGTAATTCAATGATACCTACAGAGCATCAAATTAAATTTGGTTGTCTTCTGTAATAATGAAGGGATCATTATTTGGGATTTGGTGTATATACTAGAAACCAAGGCCCCAGATTTCTCTCTAATATTTTTCAAACACCACCATTTCCGCTCCATTATTAACTGGTTTGATAACATAAAATTGAGATATTTACTTGAAAGTTAGTACACGAATGTATTGTAATGACATCTGACTGAGATGATTCCATTGAAGGGGTGGGTCGTGGTAGGTTATGAATAGGGGAAAACAAGTAGGGTAAACTAAATACTTCATTTTTAACGTATCTGGTAGAACCGACGCCTCAAACTTTTCTATGACATCTGCTTCAAATATTATTAAAATTCTATGACCAATAATTTTCACATACTAGAGTGCAAATCTAGTCAAGATGTCTCCTTTAAAGTGACTTTGATGAAAAATCTGGATGTGGAAGTAGTGATTCTTTAGTCAGCGGTTTTTTATTTCATTTTATTATTTTGCATATTGCATATTCCTCGTTTATTGTATCCTGTTAGGTTTTTTTTTCTTCTTTAATTACTGTATTGTATTATGCTTTTTTAATCATCCTTACTTATGTATTATTTGGTATTCAAATGGAGTATTCCGTAAATAAATAAATAAATAAATAAATATGGCATTATATTGTTTTAATATCATTTGGTATGTTCGATTTTAGCCTAAACAAATTGATAACTTGAGTCTGTTTTTCGTAAATAACTCAAAAGTCTTACCATTTATGGAAACAGTGGTATGGTACAAAAGACAAGATTATGTGATTAAAAGTGTTTCATTTTTTGTTTATTTCTGTATGGTAAATAGTTTCAAAAGTAAGACAGTTTAAAAATGGCGCTCGAACATTTATCAGAAACAATCAGTATGATGTTAAAAATACATATAATAGAAATTAAAGGGCTTGAAACACTCTTTAATATGATTTTCTTTCTATTGTTATAGTTTGTAAAATAACGATGTTATGTGCATAACAGTGAGTGCTTTGTAACTTTTTTAAATAAGAAATTTAGGATTCTCCTGCTGTCATTGATCATGGAATAGAAATTCAAAAAATTTGTACCAGCTTCTATTAGTAAAAATGCTCTAATTTTGAGAGCTTCAATTTAAAGAAGCATGAGCTTTAAATGTATTTCTTTACCACTAAAATTCCAAGCCCCACAGTTTTACTGTCATGTTTCCGAAATTATTAATTTTACAAATATTCAAACAAAAAAATTAATAATATATCTCCTCTTAAGCTTCATGTTTCTATATTGTCATATTTGTCTTTAATACAATTGTTTTTTTACAAAAAAAGGAATTTTTTTCATCTAAATTGTAATTCTTTTTTTAAATCTAATCCCTTCAAATTGGAAGAAAAATCACTGATTTTGGGAAATTTTTCCTACAGCAAAGCCACCCATATAGAAAGTTGTCTTGGGAATGTGTTAACATATTTTTCATCAAGCGCATGAAAAAAGGGTTGTTTTTTAGATATAGATACATATATATGTTTTTTTGGCCATTTTGGCGGTTTTTTGCGTTTTGCTGCAAAACTATGGATTTTTGAGAAAATATAACCTGATCTGATATTATAGATCTAGCGATTCTCCACAATTTTTGCTCTTTTGATTTTTTTGAAATTTCACTTAGTTGCGCCGCTAGAGCGCGCTGAAATTTATGTAAATGTATAAATTTTTTTTGGTGTTTGATTTTAAGCCAAAACTATGCATTTTATAAAAAAATATCAAAATAAAGAAATTTTCGACAAATTTCGTTCCTTGTCAAAGTCGCGCGGTTTTACCGCTAGAGCGCGAAAAACTTTTTTTCAATATTCTTGAGCGGAAAAAAATATAGAGCGGATACATTTTTGATATACAGGCAAAGCTATGCATTTTTTTAGAGTACTCGTCAATTATATAAAAATTTGGAGAGCAAAAAAAATATATTTTTTTAAACCCATCGTTCATTTCTTACACAGCTGCGCACAGAATGGTGCATCTAATAGTATGAACTACGCGCATTCAGCTTTAGTGGTCGTGAAGGGCCTTTTTTATATGTCATCCTTAATGTCATCTATATTAGCTTAGCCGGTAAAAAATATTGAGTAGAAGGAGGTGGAGGGGCAAAATACTACAGCTGTTCACGATGCCTATATTTTTTTTATCCGCTCAAGAGTATTGAAAAAATGTTTTTCGCCCCTTGGCAAAACCACGCGACTTTGAAAAAAAAACAGAGAATAATAATTGTCGAAAATTTGTTTATCTATAACTTTGATATCTTGACATTTTTTTATAAAATGCATGGTTTTGGTTTAAAATCAATCACCAAGAAAACATTTACATAAGCTTCAGCGCGCTCTAGCGGCGCAACTAAGCGGAATTTCAAAAAAATTAAAACAGCAAAAATTGTAGAGAATCGCTAGATCTACAATATCAAATCAGGTCATATTTTTTCTCAAAAATGCATAAGTAGTTTTGCAGCAAAACGCAAAAAACCGCCAAAATGGCAAAAAAACATATATATGTATCTACATCTAAAACAACCCTTTTTTTTCATGCGCTTGATGAAAAATATGTTAACAGAACCCCAAGACAACTTTATATACGAGTGGCTTAGCTGTAGGAAAAATTTCCCTCAATTTTCCTAATTTGAAGAGACTATGTAGAGTATATTTCCAAAAACGACTGTTTTAAAAATCACAAAAAATTAGGGTGCTTTACTACTGCTACGTATTAAAAGAAAACAATACAGATTATTTGAATTTCCATTATATGGTCAAGAGCAGTAGGGAAATCCCAAAATTTTTTCTTGAAAAAAATGTACAGAGCATTCATTGCTTTGCATATAACTTTGTTATCTCTCATAGCTGCACGGATAGGAAAGTATACTATGAAAGAATACTTCAAGCCTTTCAATATCTGTTATATGTATTGTTATGATATGTAAAGTGATGTGCTATTTTTTTTATGAAAAATTTAAAATTTTGATTTTGAAGTTTTAAATTTAAAAATATTATTAATTCTAAAGATGTTCTTACGTCGGGCGCCAGGAGTCACAAAGACTACCAGTTTATCTTTTATAAAAAAACACACACTTACACACATACAAATTAAACATGAGATTGTCCTCTTTCAGGGATGATAGTGGTTTCCTTGCTCAGTGCGCTCTCTATTCAGCAAACTAGGATTTCAAATGAAACACACCTTGAAATTTTAATATACATAACCTTTATTAGTTTAGATAATCAACCTTGTAAAAATTTTAGGATATAACATAAAAACATATATAACAACAAAGAAATCTTAAAACTAAATTAATACGCAATAAATTGGCCTTTATTATTTTCAAATTTTGGTACCTATGAATTTTGTGGAGTAAAAAGATCTTTTTACCTTGTAATTTGAAGTTCTATTATCAATTGATACTTTCTTCTTGCGCGCTACTTTTCAACCACCGATCCAGTGCTCCCCTTCTACGAAAATGGCTGTCTTGCAAATAATTTCAGGAAATTATATACTTTCCCGTATTTTCTGGTTTTCTTGCACTTTATTTTAGGTTTCAGTAGTTTAATGTTTTAAAAGCAAGTAAGTACTTACTTTACCTTCCTTGGTAATTTTAAATAATTTTCGTCGCACAAATTTCCTTGTTACAAGCTTAGCGTCAATGTACAATATTTGTATTTATTATTAACTTGGCTGGAACAATTTTTAATCATATAACTTTTACTTATCTAGTCCTGAAGACATTTGAAAACTGGAACTATCCACTTGGGTATGATTTCTTACTTAGAAACCTCAAGTTTCGCAATTTTAATTATATTTTTCCATAAATAATCCCAATTTCATTCTCAAATTGACGTCCCTCCATTTTCAATTTTCATAAACAGATGCCAAAAACAAAAACTATTTTTCAGCTATCTCCCATTGACAAGCTGTCATTGTTATATTGCTAGATTTTATTTTTAAATTATTGAAACATTTTTATTCATATTTTTCTCCTATTATTGGATACATGTTAAAATTGATTTTCTCTTCTTATTTTAGACAAATTCCTAATTTCATATATAATCAATACTTTAAGTTTTGTTACTATTAAAAATTCTTCTAGCCACGCTTATTTTTACATAAAATTCATCTTGAATCCAACTAAAACTATTAACATTGTCTTGCAGATTGATTATCTAATAATAATGGACAAATTAATGTCTCAAGCACTTATCCTAATACATTTTCCAATTTATTAACAATTAAAACATTTTCAGAAGTAACGGGTACAGTCATGACATTTGTTTGCATGCTCTCCTAACTACCTTATTTAAACTGTCTTTATCACAAAATTGGTACATTACACATGTGCGGTGAAACTTATCGTTACCGTTTATGTTTATTTTATTTAGATATTTCTCAGTGTGTCTCATTTCAAACGCAGGCTTGCGTCCTGACTCAAGTTTATATTTTAATTTTAAAATTATTTAAGTAATGTCTGAAACCTAACGTGCAAGTATTGCATTCTTCGATTCCTGATGCATCTGTGAAATTGTAATCTGGTCAGTCTGCACACTGCTTCTGGGACGTGACTAAAGTTGTCACAACAGTATTTTTAACACCATACTGATTATATCTGGAGTGATAAATGTTCATGTTTTAGAACTGGTCATCGTATAGAAATCAACAAAAAATACAATACTTGTAATTTCTTAATTTTAATTTTTATACCATACCACTTTCCATAAATGTATAACTTTTGAGTTATTTACGAACAACAGTCTCAAGGCACCAATTCTTTAAAGCTAAAATCGTAATATTCAATTTGTTATAACTTGCAAAATATAAATTTACATGAAAAACTGTGCATCATCATTTTCTCTTAAAATTTGATTCTATATCAGATTAGGTGGTCACTAATTTCCTTTTTTGTTAGAAGGGGTGGGACCACATCCAAGTGAAAAACGGCGATTTTTTAAGGACGAACTTTTTTTACTCAGTTTTAGAAACTCAATGCATAAAATTTTATGAAAATCCATTCACTATAGACGGGTTGCGAGGTAAAATCCTAATTTCACTCGACTAATAGAGAACCATTAACAGGTTTTAGATAAATACGTTTAACTCTCATCGATTTGCTAATTAATACCTTACCTTTTTCATCTAAGTGCTATTAAAAATTCTCATTATTTAATGGTTTTACTTTCCATACAAAAGTATTTGTCACTCCTGAAATATCAGGTGTTTTGCAATTATTCAGTTTACTAGTAAATAGCTCTGCACTGTATATTTATTTTAACTGAATTTCAGAAATGTCCAGAATAACGTACAACAACAAAATTGTGAGAATCAACTGAATTTTTAACCATTACTGTTGTAACGCGATTTCAAATCAATATTCAATTTTTCATTTTTAATAATGCGCCTGTATTTGCGGGCATAAATCAAATACTTAATCACAATCGGCAACACTAGAGGGTAATCATTACTACTAGTTTTTATATTTCAATGAACGTTGCTTGCACGATGGATTCGCCAAACAATAAATTTAAAGAATTCTCTTTTCAAACTTCAATCAAGGAAACGCTCGAGTTCCCTGAATGCCTCATATTCAGTGATTTATTATCATAGCAATTTAAATTTCATCACTTCTCAAATAACATCGGTGGAGGACTGAAATCTTCTCTTCCTAAATTCTCCTGCTCTTGAATAATAGGTATAATATTTGATCTAATGTAAGTCATCATAAGGACATCAGGAAAAGTATATTTGTTCAACTTCTTTCTTTTCATAAATCTATAGTCGACATTATTGATACTCCTGGGTTTATTTCAAGTAGATTTAAAATAGTCTGTATTTCTAAAATGACGAAAATAGTGTCTGTGGAAACCTACAAATATTTCAAATGATATCAGTTATCGTAAAACAAACTATGATTTCACATTAAAGTTTCCTGGAAGTTTCATATTTTCAATAAAAGTTTGTATAAAACGCGGAAAAGTATTTACTGCTCCAATATTGGTGTCAACATTGTACGGTATTGTTTATGTTAAGTTGTCACTCTTATAGGTCACTGCTATACCTTTCAGTATTACCTATTTTATTAAGTTTAATATTTTGAACTGAAAAAAATATAATTAGAATAACATTTTCCAAAAAATTATTCTTATCTAAGTTTAGTTTAAAGGTAGGCAGGTGATATTTTGTTTCTAGTCAAATTCATAATGTACCTATTTGTTATCAATTTGCTTATTTATTTATTTAGATACAACCACCCAACAGAAAAGCAATTAAAGGGTGGGAATGTTACACTAGTAAGCACCAACAGTATAAGTATTATATATACCAAATTCACAGCACGTGTCGTACTGTGAAGAAACAAAATACAAATGTAATACTAAGAAAAAGCTGACTTAAAATAATACATACATATCACATAACTCTAAAAAACATGTAAACGGCAATAAGGGAAATGGGGTTATACGCATAGTAATCTTTTAATTGATGCAGGACTACAATTAAATATATCAAGCTCATTTTGCCCTGAATTATAATTTTTACACATAAAATGTATAGGTGAAAGTTTTAGTAAATTTGTTCGGGGAGTAGCAAGATAGAATGTTTCACGATTTCTGCTTCCTATACGAGGTACACGAAAACACAGTTGCTCCAAAATAGACGGGCAATCAGATATATTGTGAATAATTTTATGCAGAAATATTACAGAGTGTGCTAGTCTCCTATTTTCTAGACTCGACATATCAAATCTTTCTAACATGAGGTTTTGTGAATAACCAGTTGTGGGATAATTGCCATCTTCAATAAAACACAAATACTTAACAAAACAACGCTGAATGTTTTCAATACTTTTTATATACGTAGCATAGCCCGGGGACCATACCAGTGAGCAATATTCTAATTTTGATCGCACAAAGGATTAGTACAATAATTTCATAATGTCCGTATTATTAAAACCCTTACAATTCCTTGTTACAAATCCTCGGCTTTTTAAAGCTGATGATACAGTTAAATGTATATGTTCATTGAAACTTAGACTTCTGTCAAAGGTCACCCCCAGATCTTTAATTGTATCAGGTCTTTGTAACTCCTGGTTATTTAAATGATAATTAAAATTAATATAATTGCGTGTTCTACAAAATGTAAATGCACTACATTTGGATACATTGAGAGGTAGTTGATTTAGTAGACACCAATCATTTATCTTATTCAAGTTATTTTGAAGCTTGTCACGATCTTCATCAGTTTCAATTACACAATAGATTTTTAGATCGTCCGCATATAACAGGCTTTCAACGTCAATATTTGTGACAATGTCATTAATAAAGATATTAAAGAAAAGTGGTCCCAGTACAGATCCTTGAGGGACACCTGAGCTAGCCAAGACGTCGAATGACCTGAAACCATGGTATTCTACATACTGCCGCCTATTTCCTAAATACGAGGTAATTGAATCTAATAGTGACGCTGATAGTCCGAGTTTTTGTATCAGAATACCATGATCCAGGCGATCAAACGCCTTGGAAAAATCCGTATAAATATAAACCTGTTTGTTATTATCCAATTTTTCAGAAAGGTATTGCGTTACACAGGTGAGATTAGTCTCAGTGGATCTGCCGGATACAAATCCATGTTGGTTTGTTACAATTTGACCTTGCACGTGCCTTGTTAGTGGCATACTCAAGGTAAACTCAAAAACTTTCGCAAAATTGCAAATGATTGTTATTGGCCTATAATCCTCCGCGTTATTTTTGTTGTCTTTTTTGTACACGGGATATAAACGAGAATATTTCCACACATCAGGAAATATCTGACATTTTAGGGATAAATTAAAAATTATTGTAAGTGGACGAGCAAAAATGTGTGCACAGTCTTTTACTATAAAGGCAGGTATATTATCAGGGCCCTTGGTAAATTTAGGTTTAATTTTCTTGACAGATTCCAGCACGTCCAATTCCGAAAATGTTGTTACACATAAATTACTATTTACCTCACCGCAGGGGGAATTTTTATTACTATTCGTATTAGGATTTAAATCAGCTGCTTGAAAGACGTTCGCAAATGCATTAAGAATATCTTGAGGATTTGTATGCTGAACATTATTATATAGCATATTGTCTGGAATTGAGGAACATCTTTTTTTACTATTTACATAAGACCAAAATCTTTTCGGATCATTTTTATGTTCCCTTTATATTAAGTAAATAATTGTCATATGCTTGTTTCACATCCTGTTTAATTTTCTCTCTTATATTCCTAAATTCGTTATAATAATCATAGTTTTTTGTTTGCTTATATTTTTTTCTAATAGTATTTTTCTTCCTTATGTCTCTTAAAATATTATTTGTATACCATGGTGGATATTTGGTCTGTTTAGGAAGAGTTTTGGGAACAAATTTATCAATAATCTTAATTTTGAATAAAAAGCGGTACATGCTAAGTTAACATCATTTAGTTCAGTTAAAAATGACCAGTCTGTTTGAAATAAACAATTGTACAAAAGGGGATAATTGGCTTTTTTAAAATTATATACTTCAGTTCAATTAAACGGGAAATTTTCAGGTTGAAAATTATTTATTTTCAGAGATATATCTAATGGCGGATGATGTAAATCTTCCATAAGCAGGCATTCTAATGATCTACTGACATCGCAATTTGCACTTGATAATACCAAATCAAGAACACTATCATTAATATTTAACACACTATTAAATTGTTTCAAGTCAAAAAATTCTGAAAAACGTTACAAAGTAATGACACGATTGCTTGGAACAACATTTATCTTATTAAACTCTGGGATATTAAAATCTCCTATAAAATAAATATGTAATTAATATAAGCCAAATTTAAGTTACAGTTGGACAGTAATTTAAAACTATATTGAACCTTTAAAAATGGTATAACTGCAATATAGATTTCGTATTTTTTTATAATAATATATTTAAATCACGCTCATG
Organism: Stenurella melanura; assembly: GCA_963583905.1. Taxonomy (NCBI): domain Eukaryota; kingdom Metazoa; phylum Arthropoda; class Insecta; order Coleoptera; family Cerambycidae; genus Stenurella; species Stenurella melanura. The sequence continues at coordinate 36,089,879 of OY757314.1, read as the reverse complement.
TTTTGAATTTTCATGTATCTTTTAATTGAAAATGTGCAAAGAATGTAATACATTATTTATCATGAGGAACTTTCTGTTACTTGGAAAATTAGCAAGTTACAAGAAAATTCCTGAAAACGCACTTTACGGAAAAGTTGCAAATAAAAAGTCTTGTATTTCGATGATACATTCACCTGATTTTTTTCAGAAATTCTTTTCAACGTTAACATTTCCCCGCCCCAACTTTTACGAATTTTCGAGTGGCTATATCTCGAAAAATATGCATTTTCCTAAAATATTCACAAGAGTAACAACATCTTATTTTGGGCCAAAAAAGGTAAATACATTGTTTTTTTTTTCATTTTTGACCTAATTCTACAAGTTACGGAACCAATAACAAAAGGGGTGTGTTCTACCTCGATCATTTCCCACTCTAATATTTTTTCAGCTTTTTACTTCCCTCGCATACCGAAGGGAAGCATTGTATTCGAGAAAAAATTACCTTCCGAGATTTTTTCGGATTTTCACGTTTCAGATCATGTAAATTTTTTTTTTTTAAATTTTAAACAAAATTTTGTAATTTTGAAAACTTTGAAAAGTATAAAATGGGTGAAGGAAAACATTTTTTTTGCTCAAATTTAAAATTCTCGTGACATTCTAAACCTACTTAAAAAAAAAAAAAAATATGAAAATTTAAAATAGAAAAAAATTTTGAAATTTTGCATATTTTGTCTAAACTGGATGATGGAAAAAACGCTTTTGCCCAAATTTAAAATTTCCACGTTTCATGACATTCTAAACATATTTTTAAAAAATCGGTATTTACACAGAACTTCCCTCTTTATTTGTGCATGGCGGTCACTTTAAAAAATTGTTAATTACGAAATGACATTGAGAATAATAATCGGAATATAGTTATCACTATTATTACAAAGAAAACTTGATAACTTTTGGTCAAAAAAATATACAGCGTGCTCATCCAACAGCAAAAGTTCAATATTAAATAACAGGTAGCACATATGGAAGACTTGTGCAAATACCTTTACAAATGTCCACCATGACTGAATTATTTCTTGACCACCCTGTACATTTTTCAATAAAAATGTAATAGGTGCATATGCCAAATATTATTACCATCTGTCACATTTTCAATTTCACATCCATGTAGTGGAGTGGAAGTATAGTGGTGGTTAAAAAATTTCATCTTTTCAAATTTTTCAAAAATGTTGGTAAAAAAATTTTCAAAATTTTTTTCTTCTGAAATAGGTTTAGAATGTCATGAAACGTGGAAATTTTAAATTTGACCAAAAAAGAGTTTTCTTTTATTCTATAGTAGTGGTAAAAATTTTTTTTTAATAGGTTTAGAATGTTTAAAAATGAATTATTATTTGTTTGCTTATAATTGTATTGAAACATTCTTTATAGGATTTTGCAAACAGCAGAAAAATTAACTATCTATAAAAGAAAAACTTTGTGTAGACATATTAATGAAATCATTGCTTTCTTTCGATAACCTGAATTCTGGTTATGCTAGCAAGTTAAAATCCTAAAATGAATTTGTCTAATTTCTTATTTGACAATTCTCATTCTAACACTAGCATCCACACAGTCCCCTACGGCCATGCAGATTAAACTAGTATCTACATAACCCCCTACGATTATGAAGATTCAGTTAAAAATGAGAACAAAGACCTAAAATGAATTTATTTATCTACCTTGTCTTAAAAAATTTTTTCAATACAATTATAAGCAAACAAATAATAATTCATTTTTAAACATGCATAGAGTATATAGGCTCCAATACTAGTTAGCTAATAGATAGGTGAGGTTGTTTTTATCAGTCATTGTCAAATATAATCATTTCACACTTATTCATAGAAATTGTCTTGGTTTTGCATGAAACATCTTTATGAATGGCTTTATGTCTTTCTGATGAGCTCCAGAATAAGGGCGAAAAACGTTTCAAAGGCTAAGCATTTCCAGGAAACAGAATGATAGATTTCATGAAAATGTAATCCATTGGAATGAAAAATTTTTTAAGACAAGGTAGATAAATAAATTCATTTTAGGTCTTTGTTCTCATTTTTAACTGAATCTTCATAATCGTAGGGGGTTATGTAGATACTAGTTTAATCTGCATGGCCGTAGGGGACTGTGTGGATGCTAGTGTTAGAATGAGAATTGTCAAATAAGAAATTAGACAAATTCATTTTAGGATTTTAACTTGCTAGCATAACCAGAATTCAGGTTATCGAAAGAAAGCAATGATTTCATTAATATGTCTACACAAAGTTTTTCTTTTATAGATAGTTAATTTTTCTGCTGTTTGCAAAATCCTATAAAGAATGTTTCAATACAATTATAAGCAAACAAATAATAATTCATTTTTAAACATGCATAGAGTATATAGGCTCCAATACTAGTTAGCTAATAGATAGGTGAGGTTGTTTTTATCAGTCATTGTCAAATATAATCATTTCACACTTATTCATAGAAATTGTCTTGGTTTTGCATGAAACATCTTTATGAATGGCTTTATGTCTTTCTGATGAGCTCCAGAATAAGGGCGAAAAACGTTTCAAAGGCTAAGCATTTCCAGGAAACAGAATGATAGATTTCATGAAAATGTAATCCATTGGAATGAAAAATTTTTTAAGACAAGGTAGATAAATAAATTCATTTTAGGTCTTTGTTCTCATTTTTAACTGAATCTTCATAATCGTAGGGGGTTATGTAGATACTAGTTTAATCTGCATGGCCGTAGGGGACTGTGTGGATGCTAGTGTTAGAATGAGAATTGTCAAATAAGAAATTAGACAAATTCATTTTAGGATTTTAACTTGCTAGCATAACCAGAATTCAGGTTATCGAAAGAAAGCAATGATTTCATTAATATGTCTACACAAAGTTTTTCTTTTATAGATAGTTAATTTTTCTGCTGTTTGCAAAATCCTATAAAGAATGTTTCAATACAATTATAAGCAAACAAATAATAATTCATTTTTAAACATGCATAGAGTATATAGGCTCCAATACTAGTTAGCTAATAGATAGGTGAGGTTGTTTTTATCAGTCATTGTCAAATATAATCATTTCACACTTATTCATAGAAATTGTCTTGGTTTTGCATGAAACATCTTTATGAATGGCTTTATGTCTTTCTGATGAGCTCCAGAATAAGGGCGAAAAACGTTTCAAAGGCTAAGCATTTCCAGGAAACAGAATGATAGATTTCATGAAAATGTAATCCATTGGAATGAAAAATTTTTTAAGACAAGGTAGATAAATAAATTCATTTTAGGTCTTTGTTCTCATTTTTAACTGAATCTTCATAATCGTAGGGGGTTATGTAGATACTAGTTTAATCTGCATGGCCGTAGGGGACTGTGTGGATGCTAGTGTTAGAATGAGAATTGTCAAATAAGAAATTAGACAAATTCATTTTAGGATTTTAACTTGCTAGCATAACCAGAATTCAGGTTATCGAAAGAAAGCAATGATTTCATTAATATGTCTACACAAAGTTTTTCTTTTATAGATAGTTAATTTTTCTGCTGTTTGCAAAATCCTATAAAGAATGTTTCAATAGGTTTAGAATGCCATGAAACGTGAAAATTTTAAATTTGAGCAAAGAAAAAAAATTCTATTTTAGTGGTAAAAAATTTTTCAAATAGGTTTAGAATGGCATGAAATTAGAAAATTTAAAATTTGGGCAGTAAGAAATTTTTCCATCTATTCTAGTGCTAATTTTTTTTTCCAAAATAGTGAATAATTTTTTTTCCGAAATAGGTTTGGAATGTCATGAAACGTGGAAATTTTAAATTTTAGCAAAATAAGATTTTTCGTCTATTCTATAGTAAGTAGTAATAAATAAATAGATTAAAATAAAAAAAAAATTCAAAAAAGTTTTTAAATTTATTTGAATAGGTTTAGAATGCCATGGAGACGTGGAAATTTTTAATTTGAAGAAAGGAAAAAAAAATCCATTTATTTTAGTGGTAAAATTTTTTCAAAAATGGTAAAAAATTTTGTAGTTTTTACTTCCCTCGCATACCGTAGGGAAGTATTGTATTCGAGAAAAAATCACCCTCCGAGATTTTTTCGGATTATGACGTTTCAGAACACGCAGATTACGAAAATATAGGTTTTTCAATTCCGTCAATCTGTCCGTCCGTCCGTCCGTCCGTCCGTCCGTCCGTCCGTCCGTCCGTCCGTCCGTCTGTCTGTCTGTCTGTCTGTCTGTCTGTTGGTGCATTTACTAAAAAACTACTTGACGGAGAGCAGTCAAATTTGGTAGGTAGTTGACGCTACTGTCAGCGAAGAAATGGTAGAAATTTCACTGGAAAATATACAGGGTGGACCGTCTAAACTGAAAATAATTTTTTTTTTGCTCAAGTTTAAAATTTCTACGTTTCATGACACGCTTAACCTATTTCAGAAAAAAAAAAATTGAAAATTTTTCTCACCAATATTTTTGAAAAAAATTTTACTACTAAAATGAAATAATTTTTAATTTCTAAGCCTGATTCAAAAAAAAATGTTTTGAAATTTTTTTTTACCATTTTTGAAAATTTGTTTACCACTAAAATAGATGTTTTTTTTTTATTTCTTCAAATTTCAAATTTCCACGTTTCATAGCGTTCTAAATCTGTTTAAAAGAAAAATTAGAAATTTTTCTTACCATTTTTAAAAAATTTTACCACGAAGATAGAATTTTTTTTTCTTTGTTCAGATTTTAACTATCCACGTTTTCATGACATTCTAAAACTGTTCAAACAAATTTAAAAATGTTTTTGAAGAATTTTTTAAAAAGTTTGAAAACATTTTTAATCCATTTATGTATCACTACTATAGAACAGATGAAAAAATTTTTTTTGCTCAAATTTAAAATTTACACGTTTCATGATATTCCAAACCAATTTTGGAAAAACAATTTGCAACGTTTTATTACCAGTTTGGAAAAAAATTTAACACTAGAATGCTCAACTTTAAATGACATAGAATGTCATAGGTTTAGAAAACCTAGGTATTTCAGAAAAAAAAATTTTTTTCACCAACATTTTTCAAAAAGTTTTTACCACTAAAATAGATCGAATTTTTTTTATTTGCACACATTCAAAATTTTCACGTTTCATAGCATTCTGAACCTATTTTAAAAAATACATAATTTTTAATTTTTAAACTTTTTAGCACTACTATAGAATAGAAGGAAACTTTCCTTTTTGCTCAAATTTGAAATTTCTACGTTTGACATTTTAAACCTATTTCAGAAGCAAAAATTTTGAAAATTATTTTACCAACATTTTTGAAAAATTTAAAAAATAAAGAAATTTTTTAACCACCACTATACTTCCACTCCATTACGTGAATGTTGGATTGAAAATGTGACAGATGGCAATAATATCTGGCATATGCACCTATTATACTTTTATTGAAAAATGTAGAGGGTAGTCATCCCAAGAAATAATTCAGTCATGGTGGACATTTGTAAAGGTATTTGCGCAAGCCTGCCATATGTGGCACCTGCTATTTAGTATTGAACTGTTGCTGTTGGATGAGCAATCTGTATATTTTTTTGACCAAAACTTATCAAGTTTTCTTTGTAATAATAGCAATAACTCTATTCCGATTATTATACTCAATGTCATTTCGTAATTATTAATTTTTTAGAGTGACTGCCATGCACAAATAACGAGGGAAGTTCTGTGTAAATACCTTTAACGATTTTTTTTAGTAGGTTTAGAACGCTACGAAACGTGGAAATTTGTGAAAAATTTAAAAAAAAAAAAATTTTTTAATATCTTTAAAATGTCATGAATATGGAAATTTTAAATTTGAACAAAGAAAAAAAAATTTCATCTATTTTGGTGGTAAACATTTTTTCAAAAATGCTGGTGAAAAAAATTTTCATTGATTCATTTTTTTTTTCTGAAAGAGGTTTAGCGTGTCATGAAACATGGAAATTTTAAATTTGAGCAAAAAAATTTTCTTTTCATTATTTATTCCCTTTAAACGGTCCACCCAGTACATTTTCCAGTGAAAGTTTAACCATTTCTTTGCTGACAGTAGCGTCAACCACCTACCAAATTTGACTGCTCTCCACCAAGTAGTTTTTTAGTTAATGCACCAACAGACAGACAGATAGACAGACAAACTGACGGAATTGAAAACCCTATATTTTCGTAATCTACGTGATCTGAAACGTTAAAATCCGAAAAAATCTCGGGGGGTGATTTTTTCTCGAATACAATACTTCCCTTCGGTACGCGAGGAAAGTAAAAAATTTTTAGAGAATTAAAAAAAAAAATTATAAAATTGCTAATAGAAAAAAAAAATTTTTTAAGTTTAAAATTTCCACGTTTCATGACATTCTAAACATATTTCAAGAAATAAGTTTGTTTTGAAAATTTAAAAAATATATTTAGTTTTTATTAATTTGCCACGACAATAGAAAACAAGAATGTTTTGGAAATTAAAAAGAAAATCCCACCACTATACAGTAGATGATCCAAAAAAGTTATCAGGTTTTCTCTGTAATAATAGGGCTAACTACATGGCGATTATAATTCTCATATGTCATCTTTCATTTAATAATTTTGTAGAGTATCCGTCTTGTATGAATAAAGAGCGAAGATCTGTGTAAATACCTTACCGATTTTTTATTGACGTGATTAGACACATTACATAAGGTTTCATCAAAATCCATTCACTAGCACTCAAGTTAGAGATTTTACTCATTTTAGCGCTCCAGTGACTGGACTATTTGTACTATTTCATTTTTACATGCTCGCTAACATTTACAACACTGTGCTATCCTTAGATGCAGACACGTTTCTTCTGATAAAGTCACGAGCATGGCAAATTTAGTCAGTTATTTATCTAGATCTACCCTAAAAGAAGTGGATGTTATCGTTTTAAGGGGATTTTACAATTTAAAGAAAGACATTAGTTACATCACTAAAACACCTGGAAATTAAATTTATATCGCTATATTTTCAGAGTTTGACAAAGTGGAGCAAGCGACCGTTGCGTAAAGTACACGTTTCATACATATATTTTCTTTATTAGGGTTGTGGTTTATCGGAGGGTCTGAAACATATTAGGGTTATTATTTCGCTGAAAGATACAATGCTCTATTCAAACCAAACCCCAATATTTAATTGTAAAGGAATAATAATTAATTTGAAGCTAAATTGTCATATTAATGTTTAATATTTCATACTGAGGTAATTAATAATATTTTTTGCAGCAACTTTATTTTGTTCTTTTATTCCTTCAGACGTGTCCTGCCCATGTTTAATATCCAATGGTATCAATAAGGATTTAATTATTTATCCACGTTGTGCGTTGATTAAAGGACAACCATAATAATTATTTTAGTATTTCTTCTGCCCCACAAAGTAAATTACATTTTATGTTTACCAAGTTATTAGAATTACAAACTCATTAATAATGCTCTAATGGACATTATATTCAGACAATTGAACATAAGAATTTAAGGTAAGAAAGCTTATAAATAACTTTCTTCTAAATGTGGTATTTATTGCAAATTATTGAAATAATTTAGTTAAGACAATAATATGGTAAATATTGTGTTTATTGGATATAGCTGATAAACATCCGCTTAGTCTGTTGTGCATTATCAATCAAAATGATGACTTACAAAGCCAGAAACGCAAGTACATGTAAATATTTTAAATAACATTTTCCAACATTTTTTTAACATCCTGCAAGATACTTTGTAGTCTTTTTCAGAATTAATTTTTTTACTTTACTTACTTTAAATTTTAACCATCTCCCACCTGCTACTCTGACATACTGTGCAGCGTATTCGTTTTTATAACGTCTTATCCAACATTTCTCATGCGAATATTCTAGATACAAACTTTCTCTGATCGAATTTTTATAAACCTTATGGTTCCTTATCTAGCTGACACTGTGTTAGTATTTTTCTTCTTAACTTATCGTACTTATAAGCAGATAGAGAGAAAGACGAACATTTTGAAACATCTTCGCCAGTTTTCTTAAATTAAAATGCAATTTACTTAACCTAAACTAACTTTGTATTAAACAAAGAAAAAATTTTCTTCTTGCATTTCAATGTTTTCATTTTTATGTCTCATGTTAATGACATGACGTTGTTTGAAGAATTATAAAATGTCGGGAAAAATCTTCGGATCCAGGAAGCTTTTGAAGGAGAAAATAATATTTAAAGATAAAACCGAGCATTAAATCAAGTGTTTACCAATTCACGCTTCAGATACTATGGCATTTATGAGCTATTTTCCTCTTTTAGAAAAAGGTGGATGGAAAAGTTCATTTAGTAAAATGACGTTTTGTGATATGTCAATTGAGACATGTACAAGAGACAAGTAGAGCGCACCGCAAACATCTGCGTATATTGGGATAAGTTTATATTTTCTCAGAAAATCTCTGTTCCACAACCATGTGAATCAAATCCGGAACCACCTGGACTATGAGCAGGTACGCTTATCCTATTAACTTTAATAAATTAAAAGTAATGGGTGTTATTAAATCATCTTAATTCGGCTTTAATCCTTAAATGATACATTTCTTTTACTTCTCCAATATTGACCTAACTAGAGGGATGACTTCAAAAAACTTTACATAATGCTAAAAACAATTACAGTCTGACTTTAATGAGACATTCTGGTATTATATTGTAGTTCTAGAAATGGGGAGAGAATGAAGTTTCTGTCTCGACAAAATGGAACTTCTCGAAAGGAAACAATAATATAACCACATGCACTGCAATATAGGTATATTTAGCGAACATAACTCTTAAGTATCTTCTGAGGTTATCTCAGAGACCTCAGAGAACTTAATATACTAGTTTGGACCAATTTACTACTAATTATATTTATGACGATAAATACCTACTACTGTTGTATGTGTAAGAGCTTATTCTGAAGTTTATTGCCCATATAATTTCTGTATAAAGTGCTGAATATCAAAGGTTTCTTATTAACATAATATGAAATTGCAATTTGGAACTTGTTTAGTGACCTTCGTTTATGTTTAAAGGTCGCTCTAGGGAGGCAACAGAAAAAGGTAATAAACATAAGTGACGTCATTGTTTCGAGAAGTATGAGTGTCTGTCTACATGTAGACTTGAACTATTATTAATTTTAGAGTTTTAGTTACTGAACATTTTTATTGAGAAAGCATTGGTTAATTTCTTTTAAATAAATGGTCTCGGAATTATTATTATTCCTCGTTTATGTTTCGTTTTTCTTATCTATTACATCAATGCAGTACACCAAAAAAAAATGAGATTTTTCCCATAAGTAGTCCAGTCAATGAACGCTCGAAGGGGGGTGTAGAGGATATGGTCAGGAACAGTATTTTTTACTTCAGGGCTGTATTTGGACTAGTTAGGATGTAAACATAGTAAAAGTTACCGAACCAACGAGGTGAACGGGGTGCAGGGGGCATGTAGATCGTAACTTTTTTGGTTGTTGGCTTATATCTCAAAAACAGTGTATCGTAGGGGAAGGGTTATTCTATTTAAAATGAAAGCTGACAAAATTTACTACAAGAATAGTAGGTACTACTAAATTTTTTCGAAATATTCGCTAGCGAAAATCGCAAATTTGCGAAAAATGCTTTTCTGCCTTAAGCTTTTCGACAAACTTGCCTTCTGGTGCGTCAGCCCTTAGTTTTACAGCAATGTTCGCATAGTAGAAGTTGTAGAGCATCACATTTCCTTTTAGATGAGTCATTTTTTTTAGTTTTATCTTCAAATGATAAAATGTTATAGCAATTTGAGATTTTCAGGCAAATTTAGAGATTCTGAAAGAAAACACTTTCTCTTTATTTAACTTTGAAACGAAAATTTATCTAAAAAAATTTTCATAGACCGATTCAACGAAGCCCCTGTGTGAAAAGAAACTTTTTCAATCAATTTTATAATTTTGTATCATTTTGGATGACAATTTTACCTCAATTTACCTCAGTTATACAATTAATGACTATATTTAATAATTTTGAAACATAAGTGAGAAACCATAAAATGTGATGTTTAACGTGCCCTCTGCATCCCATTCACCTCGTAAGTCTAGGGACTTTTAGTATGTTTACCTTATAACTACTCCAAAGACAGCCCTGATATGAAATATTCTGTTCCTAACTTGACTAAAGGTCTAACAATAAATTTGTCATGACGACAAAAACTTATGTAAATGCCTCGTACCTTGATTTTACTATGTAAGTTTTATAGATAGAGCTAGACCAGAAACGGTAGGAGTTTTAGTTTTTTGTTGTCAGTTTTATGAAACAAAATACTTTTACTTAAATTGGCAATTCGAGATTTGTGAGAGTAAGGTATAAAGTACAACAGCATACATGTCCTTCACTTACCTTATTGACTTGCTTGTTAAAGTTTGTATTAGCTATAAGTAAATGACAAAACATATATGAAACTCCTACAATGAGGATCATAATACAATATGCAAAGTTTAACCCGAATAAATTCTATAACTTTAATAGAGAATAGAATAGTCCAGAAACACATTAATGTTTACTGGCTCTTCAATCTCTATTAAAATTATCGGCCACGATAAATGTCACTGATAATTGTCACACTTTTTTAAAATTATGTTTTCGAGCAGTAGTAGATACCGCTAATACGACTCGAGAAATATGTCGTATAGCAAAGTATGTTAACTCTGTATTATTACTCTACTTTACCGATAGAGAAAGTTATTTCACAGCATTGAAAATTGAATTGTCACTAGATCCGATCTAGAAACCAAATAATATTCTGCTTCATGTTGCAATATTTGTGTTTAGTATTGGCAGAGGTAGCAAAAGATAACTCAGATATTTTTGTCTAGTAAAATCTCTGCTAAGTAATAGTAATTTCATTTAGATTTAATTAATGTTGTCAATTTGACAAAATAAAAACTTTTACACGGGCCAATATCGACCAGTTCACGTCCTTGCTACAGAAATAATTATTAATAAACAATCTTAACCTTAATTTTTACACTTAGAGTGAAAATCAGCGTTTGTCGTTCTACAAACAGTCAAAACAATTCTAATTAGAGCTATTACCATATGCTTACTTAACCCGAAACACTTCTATAAACAGCTAATCGTTGAGTTCAAAAGAATTATATTTCTTGTAATACCTCCTTCTACGTTACTTTGAATCTTAGAATTCTAAGATTTCGACAGTAGCAAGCAATATGGCTAACTTGAATAAGGCAAACTTCCTGATTCAAGTTAGCCATTTTTATAAAACTCAACTGTTATTAATTCGCAGGCGAGATACAATGTCGTGTGGTATTTACCCACTCGTCGAACATTCTACTGAAAATTGTAGAATGCGATATGCAAGAATGCACATTTTCATAGTCGTGCTAATTTCGGTAAACATTTTCTCAAAGTAGTATGTGACTTTTTCTAATAAAGATTCAAGTATAGACCCCCAGGTCGTGATCTATTTATCGATCAATTATTTATCAACGCTTCCGTACTCTGTGTTTTGCTGATATATTTTACTTTTAATCTATCAAATCTGCAATGAATCGAATTTCATTGTAGCACTTTGAAAAATGAAAACGTTACTCTGAATTTTTAAGCTCCAAAATTACTATTTAAAAGACACTCTACATATAATAATAGTTAACTGACAACTAGGGGAAATCCTCAAGACGCAATACTAGCTCCTTTACTTTTTCTGATATATTGTAACGATCCAAAAGAAGCTTTTAGCTTCTCTCCTAGTATTAATCTCTGTCAATACGCCGACGATGTGTCAATAAATATTCGAATTTTCTTTAATTTTCTTTTTTTTGCTATCCGCCTCTTTTGTTAAAATTTTTATCGAGTCCCAGTTTATTCTGTGTCCGTTCTCCCAAGCGTGTTCGCAGATCTTGAACCTCTGAATTTTATTTTTTCGGATATAATTTTTGTGTTCGCCCAATCTTGCACTTACACATCCAAACCATTTAGTGTAAGATTGGGTGAACACAAAAATTGCATCAGAAAAAATTAAATTCAGAGGTTCAAGATCTGCGGACACGCTTGGGAGAACGGACATAGATTAAACTGGGACTCGGCAAAAATTTTAATCAAAAGGCGGATAGCAAAAAAAGAAAAATTAAAGAATCAGCGATACTATTATTGAATGAGGATAGATGCGTGTCGAATTGTTCCGAATATGTCTGTACAACCTGGTTGCCAATATTAAAAGAACTTCAGAAACTTAACATTGTATAAGAATTAAAAAAACTGTATCAACAGTTCTAGGTAAATAGTAAGTATCTATGGATATTGAATATAACAAACATTCTTAGAGCTGTGTATTTATCATACACAGCAAGAAAATTTTTTCCAAGGAAAGCCTTGAAAAAGGAAACAGATTAGATTTTTACTTGTTTAAAAAAAGCAACCTATAACTGATCTTTTGATGTAAAAGACAGACATAAAGGTTATTTACCAGTAACATACTCTTTAATTGCACCGGTTAAAAAGAAAGAAATGCATATGGCAGGAAGTCTCAAAGAATTAGAAAAAGTCATTAAAGGCAACGAAAGAAAAGAAAATTTGCTTATAACACTAGCAGTGAAGAAAAAGGACAAAAACAAACTGGAATTGGATCCGTAATACATTTATGAGTAAACGTGTATATAGGTAATTTCAACAGTTAGGTGTTTGATGCTGGATCATAAGAGGATTAATTTGTCGCATCCTCTGTATATTATACCACATTTTCAATAACTCAAGGGTAAATTGAAACTGCAATAATATACTACAATTCCAACTGCAATTGGATGCTATGAGGATTTGTTTGTAATATCGTTCGGATGCATCAGTTTCATGTTTCATTTCATATAAGGCTATCTGGCTAGTATTACGACAAAAATTACTTTCGGCGGGTTCGGCTAATGATCATTAGTAGGAATTCTCTCTGATAGTATTAAATCGATACGTACTGACGATTCGTTTATTCCATATGAGTGATCACAACAGCACTATTAATGATAATTAAATTATTGTCTTCTTTGTGCGTATATTTTAAAACTCTGATTTCAATTTTGCAGTTATCATTTATTTCAAACAAAAATATAAACTTAACTATCAAATATGTGATTAAATCACCAGGGTAGTACGGCTCATAATAGCAAAGGTTATTAACTATGATCATAATATTAACACAAGCTGTACGGCTCTTGCCTATTGTAAGAGGTTCCACCAAGCTTAAAGTGTAGATATATTTCAACTAGGAATTATTTGAGAAAAATAAAGCATCAAAAGGGAACACGACCCACAACCATTTTTATTGTCTTATTTCTAGTAGTTCTTCTAAGACGTAATGAAGATTTAGTCTAACAGCAAAAGTCGGAAGCATTTTCATCGATCCCACCAGTGAGGAGGGTTTACAATGACGGAGTGTCACAGTTAATCTCTTTCCGATGAAATATTATCCTCAATCAAACACTAATCAAAAAAGTATTGTCGGAGACACTGATGTTCAAGAGAATATGTAACCTTATCTAGCAAATTTTAACTTACCTCACCCCAAAACATTATCCGTTGTACGGGGTAACGCAGGCCGCTAGTCTTGGTGCTATCCAACTAGGGCAACATCTTTACAATATTACGAAGTGCTTCTCTCTGATGGCCAGAGGAGTGAGGCAACAAATTCTCAAATCATAATTCAGTGTCATCAATGCCAGAGCTACAGACACTGACAAAACAGATCATGATATAAACATACTATAACGAAGTGGTTTTCTGTTGCCCAAAATGCAATTTAAATTAATAATATACTCCGCTAACGTTCGATCATATGTTAAATACTTATTATAGATTCCTCCTAATTTAGCTAACTTAAACCATGAAGCAGACTTCTACTTTATATTATAGAAAATGTAGTAATCCCGACTGTGAGAAGATTACTTATAATATTGGCCAAATTTCAAAAACTGACACTGACGGCATTGGCTAAGCCAGCGCAAATCATTCTCATTGACTATTATACCCCTACTGCCGTTCCAGTAAGTACCGTTTTGAGATAGCCACCGTTACTTGTCGCAGTTTTTATGTTTACGAAGTTAAGATTAATTTACTAAAAAACGTGTATAAAACTTATCATTTAAAATAACTATTGAAGTAAATTTCAAAATAAATATAAATTATTATTAAAGTAGTCGTGTTCTATTGGGGACCTGTTAGATTCTCAAACTTTTGTCCAAATAACTATCTTCCACAAAATTTTTCGTAGGCCCGCATCTTGGGAAAAATAACAAAGATGATATTTCGAGAGAATACCAGGAAAACTGTTTTCCGTTTATATTATTTTAACTTAGACGGCTTTTCCTGTTATTTAGTGAGTTAAAATAATGTCTATCGTTCTACCAAGTGGGTAGAAAGTGTAGTTTTTCGTTCATTTCATTTTAACTAGTTCGTACTTTTACGAATTAAAATAAAATTGTCACTTTAAAATAATTTTTAGAAATTTGTTATAGTACAAAATCTAGACATACCGTAAATAAATTAACTATCTTGATATTTTGACACTTAGGAATTTTCCGTACTAACTCTGACAAAATACCACGTGGCCGAACCGAATTCGTTTAAAAACACTTAGCTGTGGGGTTTGAGGATCTTGGCAGATACCTCATGAAGTGTTAATATAATTTTAACGTTTCTAAACCGAACCGAAATACCATCGTTATGATTAGTTCTGTCTGTCCTTCTAGGCAGTAAACTGATACCAGTCATAAACAGTTTTATTTTCCTATCTAAATGTAACCTATGTTACATACCGCACCCAATACGAAAACCGTTTTATTGATTTGGTATCAGTTTTATTTAGTTTTGCCAAGTTCTTTATACTTCTATTCTGACCGTTCATTTATGCATGATTATTGCTGTAGGTAATCGCCTACTATTGCCTGGTACTTGCACACCGCCTGTTTTTTTACTACTTAGTGTTATTTTTACCGCTTACTGTTTCTTTCCACTTACTGTATTTTTCCACTTATTGATTTTATTTTTTACCGTTCTCACCATTTGCGTGCTTACCACCGCTAGTTTCCGAATTAATATTAGTAACTAGTATTTAACTAACTTCTCGCCGCCTGGTTCCTTGTATTCTTAACTTTGTATGTCACAAATATGAAATTAAAATGAAATGACCTGTCTTAAGTTTTCATATTATTTATAATAATGAACTCCACAGGAGTATATTTAGTGCCTGACCATTTTATTATTGTACATTTTATTGCATTTAATAAACTTTGTTATTTACCGACATATGTGTTTTACTGTTGACTGTGAGTGAAAATCTAACCTGCCATCCAGGATCCCTTGACATAACCGTTTCTTCACTGTAGCTATCCCAGCCTAACTGCAACAGGCTGTGTTAAGAGGCTTAGTGTGGGGTCTTTACCCAACTTAAAATTTGTAAAGGTGGCGAGATAACCCAATATAACCCAATTAGAGCTCAGCGCTAAAGTGACGCTTCCACTTGTCTATGCACTAGTCAACTGGAAAAACTTACATGGTTTCCCTGAAGCTTCTCAAAAAGTATGACGATATGGGTAATCCATTGTTGTAGCACTGCAGTTAGTGTAGCGCTAGGCAACCTACCGAGATATCAAAGAAAACTGATGTAAAGTTACCTAAGCGCTTTCAAATTCTTTTATTATCAAAACTTTCGTCCAGTGGGTTCGAGCTGACGATTTTGTCGTAATTTAGATTTGCGCCGATATATCGGTCTAATAAATCATTTTCGGAGTGTGCATCACCAAAATCTGCGAACAATGTTCGTTCTCCATTAGTCTTTCGTCAATAACCGGTGTCTCGTGATTATCCTAAGACTTTTGTCTCATGGCAGTGAGAGAATGTGGCATTATCATCATTACAGAGTGTCTGCGGTATAAGAAGTATTCCCCTATGAGCCAATAGGATAAATTATTGTCACTGGTTCAATGTAAATTTAAAGAGACGACGGTCCATTGGATATAATTTTCTCTCAGATGAAGCACGGATTCATTTATTAATTCTTAAAACAGCTGAACACGGGGCATCTCTAAGTTCTCATAAATTTGTTGAAGCCACATTATATCCTCAAAAATTTGGTATTTGTGTGGTTAATGATAATCATATATCGTGAGACACTGAATGCTGCAAATTGCAATCGTTAATTGATCAATTAGCTAACTAAGTACACGTGAGACCTTCTCAGCCAGGTGACGCTACTCCACACTTCACCCATGAGGCTATTACATTTTTAGAATAACTTCTCTATAACAGAATTATAAGCAAGATAGTCCCTTTCAGCAATTAATTAGAATTGACCAATAGAAGAAGCCTTGGAGCTAAGTACATATATGGAATGCTTAGATGAAATCCGTTGCCGTGGTCAGAATTACTTCGTTACGTCGTAAGTTTTCCCTAATCGCACCTAATTAAGACATACGTTGATTTTTTGCTATTTCTTTATGCTCTGACCTAAATTCTTTATTTGTTTGTGTCTGTGTAATTCACATAAAATAACCATTTCTTTAAAAATCAAAATTAAATTAGCATTAGCAAAAATTGTCAGCTTTGGTAGAAATTGTCAGTCACTTCATCTTAGTGATATACTGAGTTAGTTTAACTTCATGAGAATTTCTTTTTTAATTTTGAAATGATCCTCCGCAGAATAACACATTGTTTACATATATATAGTGCTCTCAATAGGGATGTGTTCTATTTTTTAATTGTAATAAAAAGTGATAGTTCTAAGGCTACAGAAACACGTAATAACCATTAAAACGCCTAAAAATTTTGTTTCTCGAAAATAAACTAAAAATGAAAACTCCGAAATTAACAAGGCTAGTAAACGATCCCTGCAGTGAGAGTAGCGTGCGAGATGTCATGTTGCTCATAGCGGAACTCGTATACCAACGTGATATGGGTTGTTTTATCTCTGTTTTTGTGATGATGGGAGACGTTAATAGAAACAAGTGTTGTTTTATTCCTGGATGTACAAATACATCAGTAAATAACCCAGAAAAAGTTTTTACGTCTGCGACAAAAAATGCAAAAAGAAAGCGTTGGTCCTTTTTAAACCAATGATATTTTTAAAAAGCGTTTGTTACCTTAAATGCATTTATCAAAATCGGTCTCCGATTATACGATGTTTTCGCATCCCTGTTTCCAACGTAGCAAAGCACATTTAATACCGATAATAATGAACTACTACAGGTTTGGTACTATATAGTACTTATTATTTATATAAAATAGTGCTTAGTGTTTCGCTTTTACACCACTAGATTGAGGCTGATTGAAGTCTATCACCATAACCAAAAATTCTTAAACCATGGTAACGTCCACAGTTAGCGAGTCCGCCTTTTAAAAACCTTCCTCCATTTTAGAAGTATGCATTGATTAAAATTAAAAGTCGCAAAACAAAGAACTACACGACACAGCAGTTCGCAAACGCAGACTAATTATCGATATTATTAATCCTAAACCATGAATATATTTATATCGTTTTATTGGTGCAATATATCGTGTTGAAATATCGATATACCTATATCGAAAAGTGGCAACTTGCATATTACCCCCTCGCTCTTCGAAATTTTAATCGAGATAAATATTGTACTGTAAGGAATGCCCCTCCGCTTTCCGAAGTTATACCTTAAGCAATATTCATTAATTTTTGACATTAAATATTAATCTACAAAATATATCTATACATAGAAATATCGAATTTTTTGTTAATATGTCGAGTATATTGATCTGAGTCTTGTGATATATCAAATGATACATATATCGATATAGTACATTTTCTTGCCATCCCTAATTCTCGTATGAAACGTGCATGAAAGCCTAGCCACTGTATTCGCGCTCGTTTAACTATGAGCAACATGACGTCACACCAGTCAAGGAGCTCGCGCATTCAAGTCTATATTCGTATTTCTTTAGGGGTTTTCCCATAGAACGGATTTTTTGATTTTTGTAAAACTTTGTGGATATTATGATAAGACTATTTTTAACCGTTTCATGATGTTTAAACAGGATTTAATTTTTTTTTTAACATTCCTATTGTACTTAGCAGCTCTTGGACGGGCAGTGAACAGAGATGTATAGCATAATTCGAAGAATGCGTAAGAGAAAGAGAGACACAGAAAAACAACTTTTCGACATATATTTTTTAGAAAGTGCACAAGTTCTGAGATATATTTTTGTCTTGATTTCATCCTGTATTCAGCTTGCTCAGTCTTCAAAAATGTTTCATTTTGACTAAGTGTCCCGTCGGTTAGTATTAAAAGTAAAGAGGGTGTCGCTTTGTTTGATCACTATGTAGTTTTTATTATCAATTGTAAGAAAAATAGTTATCAATTTCTTGAAATGCAGAGCAACCCAAATTAATCCTCTTGGGAGAGTAAAATTGTATCAAACAAAATAAAATATTGAGATCAGAACTCTGAGAGCCTCAACAATGTGTAAACTATAATTTAGGTGCACTCTTTTTACTTAGTTCATATTTACAGAAATTAAATAGAGGAGCGAGTTTCAGCTTTTATTGAAGAGGATTCGCTGTTTAAATAATAAATTATCCCAGTTTTATAATACAAAATTGAATATAAAAAAATCCTCCAGATTGCAAGAGAATGTTCTACAAACAGTTTGAAAATTAAATTATTACGGATGGTTATTTCTTATTCACAGACTGTTTCCTGCAAAAAGGCTGAAAAAATCCTGAAGCGAACCTTCCTAATTTAATTATTCAGTCTATTTGGATTGTCACATTCAGAAGTTTCCTAGGGAGCATCTAGTTTGACTACAATTTGTCGGTATTTATTCATTCATTATTTTATTTTATTTTATTTTCGCATTGCGTTAGTAACATCTGCTATACAAATGCGCAGAGCATTTACAACAGATTCCGTGACGTTCTATGGAAAATATACCTACCAATTATATTTTAATACCTATTAAATGATCTGCTTATCCGTTCTTCAGAACAAGTAATGTGATTTGAGTGTATGTATGTATATCAGAAAATCCGTAACAAACGCTTGGGTGGCGCTGATTTTAGTAAAAAAAAAATAAAATTAAAAAAAATCTGTCATAAATTATGTGCCCACATCTGCCTCTTCATATGTCGTGTTAAAGGGATAGCATATGTGCTTAAAATACAGTAGGGAAACGTCCAGATCTTATACTTTTAATGAGAGTAATATTAAATATGTAAGTACTTCATTATTGTACTTTCGCTGATTATGTTTATATTGATGAACTGTTCACGATAATGACAAAGGCAGATGCGTACGTTTTTGACTTTGTGCTGTAAAAAAGAATTCATGAATATTTAAAGAAATTATTACTATACATTTAGTTTGTTACAGTCTATTTTCGTATCTGCACATTTACAATTCGAATATCGTAATATGGTTATATAGTATAACTGGTTGCCTACCGTTCGTGCTCCATGTGAGCTACGCACAGTGATGTTAGCAGCGAGTTGCTGGCAACGCATTGCTAGCAACGCACTGTAACTGTACCTAATTAGGAAGCGAGTTTCGAACGTCTCGATTATAACCTTTTCAAGACCGTTATTATCAATTAAACCTATTGTTTTGTTAATGGAATTATGAAATACTGTATTATGTGTGGAATATAAACATCATTAAGGGAGATTTATCAGATTTGTGGGTTATGTTGTATAGTGTTCATTCGGAACGTACCCATGGACAAAGTTCTAGTCATTCTCAGATTTTGACAGAGGTTTCCGTCTGGGCCATTTTTGGGACTTTTTTCCGTTTGCCGGCTCGAAGAGAAGTTGTGTCACTGAGCACGTGGATAGCATTTTGTTAATTTGCTCCTTTAATGGGATTTAGTGCTCTAGTGACAAATTAGCAGTGTTTTAATTTGATATTTGTATTATTTTCTGTTGGGAAATACTGCTACGGAATTTTCCGGATAAAGCAACTTGCTGGAAGCACATGGCAAAGGAATTCTGAAAGCCCACTCAACATCTAAGGTATACCTCTGAAATCTCTTTAGAAAATAGATTTGTAACATTCTTTATTTCTTTATTGCAGGGCTTTTTGTTCTTTTTGGACTTTTTGGATTTTTGGCTTTTTTGTTCTTCTTGGTTTTTTTGTTCTTTTGTACCTTTTGTTCCTTTGGTTTCATTTTACTTGGACTTTTACTGGTACTGCATCATGTATGTTTGACCCCACATCTTACCTGTTGGATTTGTACATCTGTACGTGAATTTGGTTTACTGAAACTTGATTGGCAAGATATTTTGTGAATTTGGAATCCTGAGTGTACCGGTGAGACTCTCCTGCCTGGTCCCTTGGAAGCTACGCTCCCCTGGTAGGCCTAGTGATTACATTTTGAAACCTGCTGGAGGTAAGCGTCTTTGAATTACCTAACGGGGGAACCTTATATCACATACCACCTTCTACGTGAGGCATAGAGAGCCCGTCAGCTTTCGTACGGTACACATTAAATGTGAATTATCAGTACCTATTTTGCATATCACCAATTAAGTTTTAATAGTTTTGAATACCTCTTACAAATTTTCAGTCAATTTAACCTATTGTCCGTAAATAATTCACATTATTTTGTTCATTTTATGCTATTATTCAATATTTTAATGTAATCGTCTAAGCTAATATATTTTGGGGGGTCATATTTTGCCTATTAGTAGTTAAGATTTTATTAGTTTTAAGTTATCATGTTTTGTGTTAGGTTAAGTGTGGGCCACACATAAGTAATATCGATTGTGTGTAATGTTATCTCTGTGGTATTTGGCTGTAAGATTACCTAAATATTATTAAATCTGTTATAGTAAGAAGCGTATTTGTTTTCACCAGCGTACATCTGAAAGCTCCAATTTGTTCGAACTCACACCCCAGGTACTTGTCTAGTCGGCCGTGTGAGCCTCTTTCGCCACCAATTAAATGCAGAGAGGGGACTGCACGTAAAACATAAAAATTTTGTTCAGGGCACAGGGTGACCACCCTACCCTGCTGTATTGCTGATATATCAGCCTCTAAAGTAATTTTTTTTTTTATATATTCCCCTTTATCTGGGAGCCCTGCAACAAATGGCGCCCAACCGTTCTTGATGGTAATTGGGGATGTTTTCTGGTGTTGTATCGACTGGTGAAAATTAGGTACGTTATCTTCATACGTAGTTTTTTTATCATTGCCATACCGAGTAAGTACTAGTACAATAAAATTGTACTTGCTGAGGTACTTGCTTTAGCATATTTCTGTTACACACCTTCTTTATATATTTTTTTACTGAAATACTTAGTAGCTTTTTAGGTGGGATTTTTTTTTTAGGGTATAGTGTTTAGATATTTTGTGTTTTTTCTTTCTCATTCGTGTGTAGGTACACTCTCTCTTAGAGGGGGGGAGATCAGTATATTATTATATTGATTATTACTGACTATTATTGCCTTATATTGATTATTGATGATTTGATTATTATTACTGATTATTAGTGCCTTATTTAATCGTTGATTATTTGATTATTATTGCCCTATACTGTTTATTGATTACTGATTTGTTGTTGCATATATTGATTACTTCTTTTGCTTAATATTAATTGGTTATCTGCTTTATATTCGTGCTAACTGTAGAAGGACGCTATAAATTATCGGGATATCGGGTTTGAATTTTTCTTGGGGACATTTAACTATTTTTTTACTTTCACTATGGAAATCAATCGGTTGTTGGTAGACGAGTTAACTTATGAGCTTGCAATAAGAGGGTTATCTTCAGAAGGTACAGTAGCGGAGAAGCGAAGTACTTTGAGAGGGTTAATGCGGTGTGAACGGTTGGGATTCTCAACAAATTCTCCAGATTTGGACTTAGACGCGGAATCTGAATTAGATATTTGTAATAAAAAACTACAACAACTTGGTACCGACATAACAAATTTCGATATGAATAACAAAGCCAATGAACACTCACGCATTCACACACGGTTGCTACATGTTAATGGTCGGCTATCAAGGTTAATAAATTTATCTGAAAATCAAAACCGTGATAAAGTAAAGTTAATGGCACGTTGTATGCGAATGATTGATGATGTTGGAAATTTGTTGGAATCTCAGCTTAATTCGCAAACGCAGGAGCTTTCACATGCTACTAGGGACACAAGGGGTGATAGGACGAATCCAGAATTCTCGCTACTAGATATGGACAATCCTTTACTTCCGGAAATTGTACATGACTCAGCTCGTAGGGTTTCTTCTTTGGTCTTAACTACTGACGATAATCAGCAGGAGCTTGCGGGAGCTGCGAATGCTTTGATAGAGTTGCAAACAGATAGACCCCGGGTAACTTTCAGTAGTATGCCACAAATTATATCCAGTTCTCCAAGTTCACCGTTAACGGTTAATACTAATACTAAGGATGTTAATGTGTCACGACTCTCGAATATGGGTAATTGTTATGAACCGTCTTACTCTTGTAAACCGATTGCAGTCAGTAAATGGAATGTTAGGTTTGATGGGAAGAGTAGTGTTTTTAATTTTCTAGAAAGAGTAGAGGAACTGCGTGTATCTAGAGGGGCTTCGAAAGAGCAATTGTTTTTCGCAGCTGCAGAACTTTTTACAGGGGATGCATTAATTTGGTATCGGTCGTTTGTTAAGGATAGAATAGGATCTTGGGATGATCTCGTGGTTAAACTTAAATCTGCGTTCTTGCCTTATCATTATGAGAGGGATATTTGGGAAGAGCTTAAAAAGCGAACCCAAGGCAATTCGGAACCCGTCATGGTATATATTGCCGCGATGGAGAATTATTTCAACCGGTTGTCCCAAAAGCCTGAAGAGCGCCAACGAGTTCAGATTATTCGAGAACGACTTCTCCCATATTTACAAATGCATTTAGCTTCACAATGTGCGGACAGACCTATACTCACCATCGATAACTTACTAGAGTCGTGTCGTAATCTCGAGGAAACATACCTTCACACCCAACAGGTTACTCCTCCATCAACTAACTATCGAGCCATGTTAGAGCCTACGTTGGCCTTCAATTATTCGAGACTCTCCCACAGGGTCGCATCCATGGAAGTTGGTCCTAGTGACACTATAGGGGATTCTGCTGGGATGTTAAGTCCTGTCAGTGCGCCTACAGAACCGCCGCTGCGGGGACTTACAGGCCCGTGCTGGAATTGTCGTGGTTCGGGACATTCGCATCGCGAATGTAACCAGCCACGTCAACGTTATTGCTACCGTTGTGGACACGCGAACGTTACTATTCCTACTTGTCCGAAATGTTCGGGAAACGACTATCCGGGACACAGACAGACCGAAATGTGATCTCGGAAAGATTTGCTTCGGTCCAACAAAATCGACAACAAAACTTTATTGCACGAACTAAGCCGGTACTAGACTTTATTCTGGGCCATGTGGACAATGATCAGCGTCCATATTTAGACGTCAAAATTTTAGGTTGTGAGGTCAAGGGTCTTCTCGATTCTGGAGCCTCTAAAACAGTGGTCGGACAACCCGGCTGGACGTTGTTACGTACATTAGGGTTACCAATGATGAACACCTCTAGTACTAGCCAAGTTACGGTCGCAAATAATCAGACATGTAAAATTGTAGGTCGCTATCAGGTGCCTATGCAATTGTTAGACAAGGTCAAGGTCATTGAGGTATTAGTTGTACCAGATCTACCGCATACTCTGATTCTTGGCATAGATTTCTGGGTTGAGATGGGTATTGTACCAAACTTAAAACACAGTTGCTGGACATTCGTTAGTGATGCGCCGTCTATACAAGTTCACTCGGTTTGCGCAGAGGATACACTGACGAAAGAGCAGAGGTTGGAACTCGATGAAGTGGTAACTGCTCATTTTGACCGAGCAGGTACTAAATTGGGACGTACCACTCTACTAGAGCATAAAATTGTAACGGACTCTGAGCCAATCAAACAACGGTATTATCCGGTATCGCCAGCGGTGCAAAAGCACATAGACGAAGAAGTACAACGCATGCTCGAGGAAGATATCATTGAGAGATCTCAATCGGCATGGTCGAGTCCTGTACTATTGGTGCCCAAGAAAGATAACACGTTTCGCCTTTGTATTTATTACCGTCGCCTAAATAAGGTTACCAAGAAGGATGCCTATCCTATTCCGTATGTTTCTGCAATTTTGAGCAAGTTAGGTAACGCCCGTTATCTCAGCTCTCTAGATATCAAATCTGCTTATCATCAGGTTCCAGTCGCGGAAGATTCTAGAGAATATACGGCATTTACGGTTCCCGGTCGTGGGTTGTTCCAATTCAAGTGTATGCCATTCGGTTTATCTAACGCTCCGGCTACTTGGATGCGTTTGATTGACAGAGTTTTAGGCCCAGAGCTTGAACCTTATGTCTTCGTATATCTTGACGACATAATTGTCGCCACACCGACTTTCGAAACGCACGTGCAAACTTTGAAGGAAATCTTTGATCGTCTTCTCAAGGCAGGGTTGACGTTGTCGCGAGACAAATGCAAGTTCTGTCTGGGGGAGCTTAAATACTTAGGCTACCGAGTGAATAGTCAAGGGTTACATGTGGATCCGGACAAAGTTAGCGCGATTCTCAATTTGCCTTCGCCTCGTAACGTGACGGAAGTTCGACAGATCATAGGGACTGCCGCTTGGTATTCCAGGTTTATACCAAATTTCTCTGAGGTGATCGCGCCTATGACAAATTTATTGCGTAAAAAGACCCGTTGGAACTGGACCGATGAGTGTGAACATTCGTTTCAGTCTATTAAGAATTCGTTAGTGACTGCACCCATTCTCAGCTGTCCAGACTTCACGCTGCCATTTCAGGTTCAAACTGATGCGTCATCACATGCCATCGGGGCTGTGCTCTCGCAGCAGCACCCAGATGGTGAGCGAGTTATCTGTTATTTGAGTAGATCCCTCAGTCGAAACGAACGAAATTATTCCGTAACGGAGCGGGAATGCTTAGGGGTTTTATGGGCCGTCGAGAAGCTGCGCCCATATCTCGAGATGTCTAAGTTCACTGTCGTGACGGACCACGCGAGTTTGCTTTGGTTGAATAATTTGAAAGAACCTACTGGTCGTTTAGCACGTTGGGCTGTTCGCGTGCAGCAATTTGATTACGATCTCGTCCACCGTAAAGGCAAGGAGCATGTTGTACCAGACATGTTATCCCGTGCCGTCCCTCAAGATGAATCGGACGTGAAAGTTGCTTTGGTGCAACCGCATATCGCTTCAGATAGGTGGTATTCGAAAATGTTACGTTCTGTGCAGGAACACCCGTTACGTTACCGACAATGGCGTGTTCGCGATTCGCAGCTACTTAAACATATTCCTGTAGCATATCCAGATTTGGCAGGTTCAGCCGAAGCATGGAAAGTGGTCGTTCCGAAAAGTAAACGCGTGGAGATCATTCGCGAGAATCACGACATAGAAACTTCAGGTCATGCAGGCGTGTATAAGACTTACGAGAGACTAAAGTCAAGGTATTATTGGCCACAGATGCGCGCTGACGTAGCTAGGTATGTGCGGAACTGTACTGTGTGTATTTCTTGTAAACCGATGAGACAAGCACCAGCTGGACTTATGGGGCAACGACCGCCCATCACT
This sequence comes from Stenurella melanura, assembly GCA_963583905.1. Classification (NCBI taxonomy): domain Eukaryota; kingdom Metazoa; phylum Arthropoda; class Insecta; order Coleoptera; family Cerambycidae; genus Stenurella; species Stenurella melanura. Next base: position 36,064,292 of record OY757314.1, on the reverse strand, counting down.
AGGCCATTTCAAGTCCTAAGTTGTGATCTGGTGGGACCACTACCACGGTCTTCTGGGGGTTATACCCATATCCTCACAGTCTCAGATTATTTTTCAAAATTCGCCCTGTTGTTCCCCCTACGCCAAGCTACAGCGACAAGCATCAAAAAGCAAATCGAGGAGAACGTTTTTCTGCTATTCGGTGTCCCGGAAGTACTAATTTGTGATAATGGACCTCAATTCAGGAGCAGAGAGTTTGCGAAACTGTGTGAGGCTTACAAGTGTAGGATTTCTTTTAATCCTGTGTACCACCCTCAAGCCAATCCGGTCGAGAGAATGCACGGTGTGTTGAAAACAATGTTAAGGTCATATGTACAAGACAACCAGAGGCAATGGTGCAAACTACTACCAAAGGTTGGGTGTGCTTTACGTACCCAGAAGCACGAGGCCACAGGCCACACACCATATTTCATAAATTTTGGCCGAGAACATATCGCCAGGGGAGACCAACACAACCATCCTCTTCGGGACGATCAGCCGTCAGATCTAAATCGCTCTGAAGCTTTTGAACCGCTATTCAAAGATGTCCGTAAACGTTTGGACCTTGCATATCATCGCGCTAAACGACGCTATGACTTGCGGAGGAGACCGGTAGAATTAGCCGTAGGTGACTGCGTCTGGTTACGAAACTACGTTCTTTCTAATGCAGCTAATTATTTTACCGCCAAACTTGCACCTAAATTTATAGGTCCCTTCCGGATTTCAAAGAAACTGTCGTCGGTCCGGTATGAATTGAAGGATTCAAACGGTGACTCAAAAGGCGAATGGCACATAAAAGATTTGAAGTTAGATCCCCGAGACGACACCGAGAAATAGCACTTCTTGTGGCTGATATGTTTAGCAGTATCCGTTGGTTATAGGGCAATTTTCCGCATTTTGTTTTCTGTAGGTTTTATCACTTCATGTCGTACTTATCCGATTACTTTTTTTTTCTTTATGTACTTTGGCTGGATAAAGTTTCTTATCCAAGGGTTGTAGGGAGGGCCACGTTTTGCTGGGTGTAGCGTCATGGATGTCTGCATGCCACGTTTTGCTGGGTGTAGCGTCAGGAATGTCGGCATGCCACGTTTTGCTGGGTGTAGCGTCATGAATGTCTGCATGCCATGCATTGGATGTCAACCGTGTAGTGGAAGCTCGTCACATTTGGTCTCAGAGTAGGATACCTGTCGGCTACCGAAGTATTTCGTGTGGAGTATTAGACAAAGGATTTATTATCGTACCGTATAGGGATTCTTTTTGTTTGTTAGGGTCCGATGTCGAAGTACAGTTTCGTCTCCTACGTTCTGAGGACAATTGGGTGGACTTTCACACGCTTGGGAGACAGCAACAACTATGACATAAGAACGTCATTTTTCTTTGTGTTGTCCAATTTCTATCTCTACCTTCTATCTGCTATCCTTTTTTTATGTTCTCTTTATCTCTTCTCTATATTGTTCGGATAAGTATCGATTTCTATTGTTGTAATAGTTACTGTTTAGTCATTGTGTTTACCAAATATTGTTCTCTGGATTACTAGTTTTTTTTCTCTCTCTCTTTCCGTCGTATCTTTCAGTATGTTTAAGGTTTAGTAAGTTTCGTGTCGTCCTAGTTGTAGGGTATATTATTTGCCATCAGGGAACTTGCCTCGGAATGGGGGTGAGCAGGTTTCTGTCGGGCTGTCTTAAAGGACAGGGCGTTAAGGAGGGTCTAGCGGACATCTAGGTAAGGGGGCTTGTTAGGCAGGAGTGGCCTAGGTCGCCTGACGTTCTTAATAGTGACAAGTCTGCCTCCACGTTTTCACCTCAGCCCTTAACGTACCGTCCGGGAGAGGCACTGTTCACCGCACCTGAAGCGGGAGTATTCCCAGACGATGGTCTCTTTTTGTCATCTAGTCGTGGTTTTTTTTTACGTCTAGTTTTAGCCTCTTGGAGCTATATCCAATACCCAATGACCGTCTAGAATCTGTTATTTAGGCAGTAGTTTATTAACTAGCTGTATCGTGGTTTAGATGTTCTTATGTCTACTCCAATTTTAGCACTGGCAACCGCTATAACGCTGCTCAGGCATTCCACCACAGTGTCTGTGGGGACTGATCCTTGGAGGTCCTCCCCTAAAACATTTTATCTTTTCCTTTCTCTTGTTCTTTTTTTCTCGTTCCATTTAGCATTACCTTTCCCGGGTGGGGTTTTCAAGAGTTTTCGTATGCTATATAGCAACACTCATTATCGAGGCTTTTCATGCAACTTGATTTAGCGCAAAATGGGTGTGAGTTGAATTACCTTCCATCCTTGTTATATCCTTTTGACTATATGAGAATTCCTGATGAATACTCTCGGAATTGGTGATGTTCATGACTTCGTCCAGTGGTAAAACGAACTTTCTGGTGGTATATTGTTTAGGTAGTTATTATATAAGTTTTAGCTCTTTTATTTTTTTTTTCCGGTGTCTTCTGTCCCTTAAGGTTAGCTCAGCTCAGCGAAATTCAGGATTAGTTTAAGTCTTTAGGCCCCTAATTTTCTTTTCTGAGAGAATTACGGGGTAATCCTCTTTAAGTTGGGGGGGTGTTACAGTCTATTTTCGTATCTGCACATTTACAATTCGAATATCGTAATATGGTTATATAGTATAACTGGTTGCCTACCGTTCGTGCTCCATGTGAGCTACGCACAGTGATGTTAGCAGCGAGTTGCTGGCAACGCATTGCTAGCAACGCACTGTAACTGTACCTAATTAGGAAGCGAGTTTCGAACGTCTCGATTATAACCTTTTCAAGACCGTTATTATCAATTAAACCTATTGTTTTGTTAATGGAATTATGAAATACTGTATTATGTGTGGAATATAAACATCATTAAGGGAGATTTATCAGATTTGTGGGTTATGTTGTATAGTGTTCATTCGGAACGTACCCATGGACAAAGTTCTAGTCATTCTCAGATTTTGACAGAGGTTTCCGTCTGGGCCATTTTTGGGACTTTTTTCCGTTTGCCGGCTCGAAGAGAAGTTGTGTCACTGAGCACGTGGATAGCATTTTGTTAATTTGCTCCTTTAATGGGATTTAGTGCTCTAGTGACAAATTAGCAGTGTTTTAATTTGATATTTGTATTATTTTCTGTTGGGAAATACTGCTACGGAATTTTCCGGATAAAGCAACTTGCTGGAAGTACATGGCAAAGGAATTCTGAAAGCCCACTCAACATCTAAGGTATACCTCTGAAATCTCTTTAGAAAATAGATTTGTAACATTCTTTATTTCTTTATTGCAGGGCTTTTTGTTCTTTTTGGACTTTTTGGATTTTTGGCTTTTTTGTTCTTCTTGGTTTTTTTGTTCTTTTGTACCTTTTGTTCCTTTGGTTTCATTTTACTTGGACTTTTACTGGTACTGCATCATGTATGTTTGACCCCACATCTTACCTGTTGGATTTGTACATCTGTACGTGAATTTGGTTTACTGAAACTTGATTGGCAAGATATTTTGTGAATTTGGAATCCTGAGTGTACCGGTGAGACTCTCCTGCCTGGTCCCTTGGAAGCTACGCTCCCCTGGTAGGCCTAGTGATTACATTTTGAAACCTGCTGGAGGTAAGCGTCTTTGAATTACCTAACGGGGGAACCTTATATCACATACCACTTTCTACGTGAGGCATAGAGAGCCCGTCAGCTTTCGTACGGTACACATTAAATGTGAATTATCAGTACCTATTTTGCATATCACCAATTAAGTTTTAATAGTTTTGAATACCTCTTACAAATTTTCAGTCAATTTAACCTATTGTCCGTAAATAATTCACATTATTTTGTTCATTTTATGCTATTATTCAATATTTTAATGTAATCGTCTAAGCTAATATATTTTGGGGGGTCATATTTTGCCTATTAGTAGTTAAGATTTTATTAGTTTTAAGTTATCATGTTTTGTGTTAGGTTAAGTGTGGGCCACACATAAGTAATATCGATTGTGTGTAATGTTATCTCTGTGGTATTTGGCTGTAAGATTACCTAAATATTATTAAATCTGTTATAGTAAGAAGCGTATTTGTTTTCACCAGCGTACATCTGAAAGCTCCAATTTGTTCGAACTCACACCCCAGGTACTTGTCTAGTCGGCCGTGTGAGCCTCTTTCGCCACCAATTAAATGCAGAGAGGGGACTGCACGTAAAACATAAAAATTTTGTTCAGGGCACAGGGTGACCACCCTACCCTGCTGTATTGCTGATATATCAGCCTCTAAAGTAATTTTTTTTTTTATATATTCCCCTTTATCTGGGAGCCCTGCAACAAGTTACCAAGGCATTGAATGATATGTTGCGTAATCGTATAATCGTATACTTTGAGTAATAAAATAAAAACACAAAATCATGTAATGTGGCCATAATGAAAATTTATTAATTAAATACAGAGTGTCCTGTAATAACGTGCAAGAAAAATTGCTACGAATTTCTTGCCGAAAATGAAGGTATGTCCTTCATATAATTTTTTTTTTAAATAAGCCTATCCTATCCAGCTACACACCCTTCAAAGGGTGTGCAAAAAAACAGTTTTTAAGTTTCATCTGAAAATAATTTATAAGCACCAAATGATCATATCGGTACATAATACTGAAATTTTGATTTGACACCAGCCTACATAGTGTTTTGACTAATATAAAAGTGAAAGGTATCTTATTGTTTCATATGTTCAATTCTACTCAAAAAATGATAAATTAACAAAGTGTTATTAAATTTATACTTGGATTTTTGAGAACGGAGTAAGTTTGTCCACTTTTTAGTTCTTTAACTTAACTCAAAAACTGTACATTTCAGTATATAAATATACTACGATTTTTTGTAGAGAATCAAATTTCCTATCGAAGGCACTTTATAAAGTCAAAAAACTTTTTTTCAGATAAAGAAGTTAAAAGAACTATTCTTACTCTTATTCTTACCAAGAAATTTCAATTTTTTGTTTTTCTTTTTTAATTTTTCTGTACATTTTTTTCTGGGTGGATTTAGATATAGGTATTGGTTCACAAAAAAGAAAGCTGGCGTAATTCCCCTCAAAATGGTGACGAATCATTTTTGACAAAAATTGGCTGAGATACTGTCGTTCAAAGTCACCTACTTTTTAATGATTTTACCACTTTTCCTTTATACCATGTTATTTTTAATTTTTACACTTAAAAATTATTTTTATTCAATACAGAAATTATCTTCGGTTTATCAATGATAACGATAAAGGTATCTGTTTAAAATGTTGATATTCACATGATCTTAGACATAAGAAAACTTTAATGTTGTATTAATTTATAGCTGTTTTAGAGATACCTTCTTTGAAAATTACATATCTATTATATTTATCCCATAATGTTTTCGAATAAAATATTAACATATTCATCAGCATCGTTTTCGACATCTTCTTCTGTAACTTCTGGAACATCAGCGTTTTCACAATTTAAGCCTGTACATTCTTTGCAGAACATGGAGCAGCTAAGAGAAAGATATATTCCATCTCCTCAGTATTATTTGAAAAGACTTATCCCTACTTCCAAAACATGTTTACCAAGCAGATGATTAAAACCACTGATTCAATTAAATTTAATATCTTATAAATATGTATACTTACACATATGTCAAATAATTTATTTTATCATTCTTTTTCATATTATAGATCATCTAAACATCAAAACTTTGAACAACTACTTTTACCTTAAGAACTTGTTAATTGCATAATGTAAATTAATAAATAATACATACGAACAAATGATAAACAAGTAATAGATATGTAATTTTGAATTTGAATATCAAAATGTTAAACAGACACCTCTACCATTATCATTGATAAATCGAAAATAATTTTTGTATTGAATAAAAATAATTTTTGCGTGTAAAAATTAAAAGTAACAGGTAACAAATGGAAAAATCGTAAAAAAGTAGGTAACTTTGAACGATTATCTTAGCCAATTTTTATCAAAAATATTTTTGTCGGTCAACATTTTGGCCGGAATTACGTGAGTTTTCTTTTTTGTGACCCAATGTCTGTACCTAAATCCACTCAGAAAAAAGTTATACACAAAAATTAAAGACTGAAATATTTCTTTTTTAAATAATTTTTTGAGTTATTTTGTTGAAAGAAAAAGTTTTGTGACTTCATAAAGCACCAATTCGAGAGGAAAATTGATTCCCTACAAAAAATCTTATTATGTGTATATACTAAAAATGTTTGAGTTATAGTCAAAAATCTTAAAAGTGGACAAAGGGCATAACCGTGTAAGCATGGCAAAACTGCCCTTGAAGCAAAATTGCTACTTTTTCTGTATAGTATATATATATATTGGATGTAATTCTGCAATATTCTGACTTTCTAAAACTCATAGTTTTCGAGTAAAAAAATCAATTCTCAGTTTTTAAATTTTTTTGACAAATTGTGTTTACCAATTTTTTTGTGCTTTATATGTAGTATATATCTAATTCAGATGGATTAGTAATAAAAAAATAGATTATTATTCTTCAAAGAAATATGTTTTTTGAATTTTTGTATTTTTCAAAACAAATTTTTGAAACTTCTGCATTAGGGACACCCACCAATTTTTTTTAAATAATTTATCATTTATTATTCTATTACATATATTTTTATGAAATACTTTGAATTGGTACAACATACTGAAAAATAAAAAAGCAATCAAGTAGCATTTACATATATTATAATTATTTAATAAACACATAAAACAATATTCTTTTCTCTTAATCATCATCACTATCTTCGTTTATTACCACATTGATGCTTTCCACACAACAAATAATAAATAACAGCTGCTACGTGTAAACAGCAACCAACAGTTCGCAGTCCGCTAGTACACTCACAAAAGAATTGTTTTAAGGCCTTTAAATCCGGCACTATTTGGCGTATATTGAACAAAGCATCTGTAAACTTTTTTGGAAATGTGACGAGACTGAACCTGAATCTTTAATATATCCAATTGCTCTTTTACGTAGTGTATATTTAAAGAACCATCATCGTTCAACATCTCAGTTAAATATGAAATCACCTGGCCGAACTGATAAGTACCAATACACAAAATTTTCAGCTCGAATTCTGTCAAATCGAGAAATTCCATAACCGCAGTAGATGAAGTAACTTCGAAAGGAAGTTTTTTACGTAACCAGCCTTTATTCTCTACTTCTATTGCTAGAGCACTTTCTTCATTTCTTAACATTATCTCCAATATTTCATTAGAAATAGTGCTATCTAAAGTTAGTCTCTTTCCGAAACGATTTAATAGGTATGAGGCTATACGATAGTAGCTTCTAATTTTCGAAAGCATTTTGTTATCGAAAACATCATCATGCAGTTCTTTTCTTTTATCATCTCATGAATTGCTTTAACAGCCCAACGTACCTTTGTGACAAACGGGAATAGTTTGCCTCCTGCGCACTGAGCTGTTTTCTTTGACCTTTGATAGACGGCATCATTACCCTAAAGCTTTTCGATTTTAAGTACGCAGCTACATCTCGAAAACCTCGCTTTGATGCACAGTACGTGGCACACAATACTGTTTGTTTTAAAGAGTCTCTCAACGTTAGTTTGTTTTGTGAATACAATTATGCAATGTAAAGACTATTTATTGTTTTATATGACTATCAATAATTAATAATTACTACGAATTGTGGAAAATAGAGTAGGATAAATTTTATTAATTTTTCATTATGTTATACCAATTCAAGGTATTTCATACAAAAATATGTTATAGTACACTAAATGACAATTCATTTTTAAAAAATTGGTGGGTGTCCCTAATGCAGAAGTGTCAAAAAATGTTATTTTGAAAAATAAAAAAATTAAAAAAACATATTTCTTTGAAAAATGATAACCTAATTTTTTGTATTACTAATCGATCTGAAGTAGACATATACTATATATAAAGCACTAAAAAATTGGTAAACGCAGTTTATCAAAAAAAAAAAAAATTTAAATTGAAAATTGGTTTTTTTACTCGAAAACTATAAGTTTTAGAAAGACAGAACTTTGCACAATTACATCCAATGCTTATATACACTATACAAAAAAAGTTGCAATTTTGCTTCAAGGGCAGTTTTGCCATGCTTATACGGTTATGCCCTTTACCCAATTCTCAAAAATCCAAGCCTAAAAATAGCTCTTTGCGATTTTATTATTTCTCGGGTAAAATTGAACATATGAAACAATAAAATACCTTTAACGAATTAGTTTCTTTTACCTGTTTTCTTCGACATAGTCAAAAGCCTATAATGTGATTCTGGGAAGAGAGGCATAAACAGTAATAAGTATAGTTATATTGTCTTCTTAAGCAATGGTTATATTAATAAACATTTTGAAGAATTTAAAAAATTTTGAGCAGAAATAGATAAGACTTTAGATACCGCAATCTATTTTAGTTAATATTTTCTTTATGCTATGCTGTACTGAATGCAGCATGGCATAAAATTAGAACTCATCAGAATGCAAATTGTGTAACCCACTAACAGAACTAAACACACATATTTTTCCAGACATAGTGTTTTTCTTTTTTGTAAGAATTTATAATTAAGCGTTAATAATAAAGTAAACATAAATGCCTATTCTTGCCCCAAATAGGAAAGATAAACTGGGCGGTATCTTAGAACGAGTTTACTAAAAAATGAAATGTATTACATAAACACAGATACAGGAAATTCCGCATTTTAGAGTTCGGCTCATTTAATTTTACGCGCGATGTTATTACTCCCATGAGAAAAGCGGCCTCGTTGTAGTTTACCCCATATAAGCCTACCGAAAACCATTAGATGAACTATAATCGAACAATTCCAGTTTCGTTTTGGCCTTCTGAAAAAACTGACGCTGAACATAATGTACTGTTCAATAATTTGATTTTGTGTTTTTCTCGTTACAGCACAGAAATGTTTTAAAGATTAAATGGTTGAAGCAATATCGCTTTAATAACGGGAACTATTAATATTTGTATTTAAAAATGAGTAAATATACAAATTATTCCTGATTTTGGTCATATGACTTGAAGCTCCATGATTAAAAATATTTCATGTTTTCTTAAAATGAATTGCAATTTATTAAGGTCTTCTGCGTCACATTTCGTTGCTAACCTCTTCCTAAATGAGTGAAAGTTGCAGTCGAACGTGACCGACTTAATCCAAGCTCCCATAACACAAATTTGTACCTTATAAAATCCTAAGAAAACCGCTGCCTAAGGAATCACCACTTCCACATCCAGATTTTCCATCCAGCTCTCTTTAAAGGAGAACATCTTGACTATATTTGCACCCAAGTAAGTGGAAATAATTGGTCATAGACTTTTAATAATATGTCATATAAAAAAAATTGACACGTTAGTTTCTAGCATATACTCTGGACTCTTAGAAGCTCATTCTACTTATTTTAGCCAATTTACAGTGACCCTTTCAACCGAATCATCGCAATCAGATATCATTACAATACATATGTGTACCAAATCTGAAGTGAATATCTCAATTTTATTTTATCAAAGCATTTAATAATGCAGTGGAGGTGGTAGGGGGGGGGGAGGTGGCTTGAAAAATATTATTATGAAATCTGAGGCCTTGGTCTCTAGTTTATACACACAAATCTCAAGTTTCTGTACTCTCACCAACTTACTTTACTCACATTCCGCTCTTTACTTCTACTTACTCCCACTCCCACTTACTTGTACCAAATTTCAAGTGAATATCTCAATTTAATTTTATCAGCCTCTTTAATAATGGAGTGGAGTGGTGGAGGGGTTGAGGAATGTTATAAGAAACCTTCTAGTATATACAGCAAATCTCAGGTTTCTGTATTCTTACCAGCTTACTTTACTTATGTTCCCCTATTTACCCCTAGTTAACCACCAACTCTTCAACGAAATCATCTCAAAATATAGTCTAAGTACAGATGTCGTTATAGATACATGTACCAAACTTCAAGTGAATATCTCAATTTTATTTTATCAACCCTTATAATAATGAAATGGGTGTGGTGAGATGGGATGGATAATATTATAAAATATTCATTGGCCTTGGGTTCTAGTATATACACAAATCCCAAGTTTTTGTTCTCTTGCTTGCGTTACTAATGTTCCCCTATTTACTCATACTTAGCCCCTAACCCTTCAACGGAATCATCTCAAAATATATCTAATTACAGATGTCCTCATGAAACATAAATGTACCAAATTTTAAATAAAAATTTTTATTTTATTTTATCAACTCAAAATAAAAATATTATAAAAAAAAGTCTGACGCCTTGGTTTCTATTATGTACACCAAATCCCAAGTTTCTGTCTTTTATCAGCTTATTTTCCCTTATTTATCCTCCCATTCCTTCATCGGAATCATCTCAAAATATAATCTAGTTCCAGATATCGTTATAATATATACGTGTACCAAATTTCAAGTCAATATCTCAATTATATGTTATCAACCCCTTTAATAATAGAGTGGCAGTGGTAGGGGGATGGAAAATACTACTAAAACATTTGAGGAGTTGGCCTCTAGTATATACACCATAAACATTGCGTACTCTTTTCATGTTGTTTTACTCATTTTTCCATATTTACCTCTACCTACCCCCACCCCTTCAAGGGAATCAATTAAAAATATAATCTAGTTCCATATGTCGTTATAATACATACATGTACCAAATTTCAGGTGAATATCTTAATTTAATTTTATCAATCGCTTTTATACTGGAGTAAGGTGGTGTGATAAAGATATCTGAGCCCTTGGCTTCTAGTATATACAGCAAGTCCCAAGTACTCTTGCCAGCTTGCTTTACCTATTTTCCCCTATTTACCCCTATTTACCCCTATTTACCCCTATTTACCCCCAACCCTTCAACGGATATGTTCAAAAACAACCCAGTTCCAGATCTCGGTAACATACATATGAGTGTAGAATTTCAGGTCAATATCTTACACCGTTCCAGAGAAAACGTGAACACAAAAAAAGTTACAGATAGACAGGCAAATAGTCAGACAGATAGACAGGATTTTTTTTTGGTTTAAATTTAAAATCTCGACGTTTCGTGGCATTTTGAATCTATTTCAACAGAAAAATTTTAAAAAATTTGTTTAACAATTACTAAAAAAATTAAGCATACCAGAATGATAGGAAAACCTATTAAACATCTTTTAAACCCTTCACCCTTTCATTTGATATTTTTAATTTTCTATGAATACTTTTACAATTGAAAACACCAAATTGAAATTTATACTATTTTTATTTTTTTTTTAATAATATATAGTTTTTGAAAAAACGTGTCTGCCTGACTAATTTTACTAATGAACACTTAACAGACCCATGTTTATATATTAATTTTAAGACGAAAAATACATCTCTAACACCTTCTTTAGGCTTAAGGCTTAATACCTATCACACAATTTTTGTTAATTATCACCTGTCAGACTTATGTTTAATCATTAATTTTTACAATGAAAATACAATTCATAACATCTTATTTTCTGTTTTTTTGATAAAACTTAATACCTCGTCTATCCATTACAATTGGCTTGCATGACAATTTTAACATTGGAAATGTTTATGATCCTATATGGGATAGAGTTATCAGGTTTCGCTCAAGGTCAAGAGACAGCGGTGTCGCGGTCGAGTGAGACTGTCGTATATGCAACGGCTGATATACGCAAATGTAATATGGTTTGCATATATCACAGGGGGTCAAGTTACCAGTTTTCATTTAAGGTGGAAATAAAGCGGTGTAGTGGATAGTGCTGTTTCCGGACGAGGTGAAGCCGAGGATTGCAAGGATTGCGAAATATGTGAATTTTTTGTTAATTAACGCCTGAGAGAACCTTTTTATTAATCAATTTTTACAATAGACGTACCTTAGATAACATCTTATTTTCACTTCCCTCGCATACCGAAGGGAAGTATTGTATTCGAGAAAAAATCACCCTCCGTGTTTTTTAGCATTTTCACGTTTCAGATCACGTAGATTACGAAAATATAGTAGTGCAGTCAACGGGTTCCACCTCTAACTTGAGTTTATAAAAATGTTGAACGAAGGTAGAGTAGGAAATGATCGAAGGGGTAGAAAACACCCCTTTTGTCAGGGGTTCCATAACTCGTAGAATTAGGTCAAAAATTAAAAAAAATACATTTTCCTTTTCTGGTCCAAAATAAGATGTTTTTGCTCTTGTGAACATTCTATAAAATTGCATATTTTTCGAGATGTGATCACTCGAAAATTACTGAAAGTGGGGGAGGGGAAATGTAAAAGTTGAAAAAAAAATCTCAAAAAAAATCAGGTGAATGCATTATCGAAACACAAGTCTTTTTTTATTTGCAACTTTGCCGTAAAGTGAGTTTTCACCGAGTTTTTCCCGAAAGACCTGAAAAACTGCCCCTTTGAAATTGTAGCGCTTTAAAAACATGTAATTTAAAAATTTGAAAAAATTCAGACGTATGCACTGATGTCTTCTAAACATTTTTTGTCTCTTATAATTTTCTTGCAACTTGCTAATTTTCCGAGTTGCAGGCAGTTTTTCACGATAAATAATGTATTACATTTTTCTCACATTTTCAATTTAAATTATACTGAACCTTTAAAAATGTTATAACTATATAGTTATAACCTATATAGGTTTCATATTTTTTTGTAATAATATATATGAATCACACTCGTTTTTCGAATTTTCATGTATTTTTTAATTGAAAATGTGCAAAAAATGTAGTACATTATTTATCGTGAAATACTGCCCGTAATCCGGACAATAGCAAGTTACAAGAAAATTCCCAAGTTACAAAAAATATTTAGAAGGCCTCAATGCATACGTCAAAATTTTTTCTAATTTTTAAATCATATGTTTTTAAAGCACTATAATTTCAAAGACAGGGGTAGTTTTTCATGTTTTTCCGGAGAGACTTGGTGAAAACGCACTTTACGGAAAAGTTGCAAGTTAAAAAAGTTTTTTTTTTTCTAAATCTTTGGGACTTCCTTTTAAGCGGCAATCGGGGAATCTACAAAATATCACAATTAACCAGTATGTTACTGGTAAATAATCTCTACATCTGTGACTTTTACCTCAAAGGATCAGTTAGGAGTTGTTTTTTTTTAATAATACAAATAAGTATAAAAACTTGAAATTAAATATTTCGCCGACGTTGCGGAAATCTAATCTGTTTCCTTCTTCAAGGCTTTTTTGTAAAATCTTTTTTTGCTGCGTATGATTAATACACAGCACTAAGAATGCTGTTCAATTTCCATAGATACAATTTACGTAAAACTGTTGATATAGTTAACAGTTTTTTAAACATTTTTATACAATGTTAAGTTTGTGAAGTTCTGTTTTTAACATTGGCAATCAGGTTGTACAGACATCTACGGAACAATTCGACACGTATCTATCCTCATTCAATAATATTATCGCTGAGTCTTTAATTTTTATTTTTTTGCTATGTGCCTCTCTATTAAAATTTTTGCCGAGTCCGAAGTCCCAAAGAATTTAAAAAAAAATAAGATAATGCCACAAATAACATTTAGACAATAAAAAAAAGTCTTGTATTTCGATGACACCTTTATGTAAATTTTTTCAGATTTATCTTTCAACTTTTACATTTATCCTCCCCTACTTTTAGGAATTTTTTAGTGGCCATATCTCGAAAAATATGCATGTTTCCAAAATATTCGCAAGAGTAAAAACATCTTAGTTTGGACCAAAAGAAGTAAATGTATTGTTTTTTTTTTCATTTTTGACTGAATTCTACAAGTTACGGAACCCGCGACACACGGGCGTCTATAGGTTTTTCAATTCCATCAGTATGTTTGTCTGTCGGTCTGTTGTCTGTCTGTTGGTGCATTAATTAAAAAACTACTTGACGGAGAACAGTCAAATTTGGTAGGTATTTGACGCTACTGCCAGCGAAGAAATTGGAAAATGTACAGAGTGGACCATCTAACCGGAATAGATAATCTAACATGACATCCGTCAGTTAATTCCCAGTAATGGCAGAGGCGAAATAAACGCATTAATTCAAAAGCGAGGACCACGTTATTTGTAAATTGGTGACGTAGAAATAGTGAATTTGAAATATCAGGATTTACCCCCTACGTTCCCTTTCTTAATTCATTTAATTAATTGTTTGAAGACATACGAAATAAAGGTAGATATATTTGCACCCATTTCTCTCGTTATGTATATATCTAAATGCTGGACAAACTGCATTGTCATAGCTACCTTAATTTATTATTTATTTGGTATTATATGAGATTTAAATAATTTCAAAACAGTCAGAATAAATCGAATACCTTAATGGACCTACTCTTTGAAATAAAAATAGTGATAAACGTCGACTCAACAAGTAGTACGCTCATGGGAATATCCTCCGATTGATTTGAAATTCGATTTCAGTTTATGGACTAAAAGCCGGAACTGAAAGCATTTACAACATTTAACGAAATATACAGGCAACAAAACAAATGGCTAAAAACACGTAAAATATGCTTGTGGTCTAGAAATTTCAATGCGGAACGTACATATGTATATACCAGGCGGCTGGTATTTTTTTGCAACAAATTAATAATCACCAGATTTCTTTAATAGTCTTGTTTTAGGGAGTGAAAAAACATATCAAAAGTATGATTACCCCCGAGGTTGGCAGCTAGCCTTAAAATTGCAATTTAGGTAGCAAAATCTAATTTTCAAGCGACAGCATGTATCCCATTCGCGCTACGTGAGGAATTATGGCATACAAAATTGAAGATATTAAAATAATATATAATAGAAGTCCTATGGGTACATGCTTTTCTTCAGACCAACGCTTTTCGAGCACTGAAGTCATGAACGCTAGCGTTCTATCATAGCAGAAGACGTAAAGGCATTTCGCTCCTAAGCTTTCACATCAATTCCTATACCATATCTTATGTTGTGCTCAATAGATATTTCTATAATGCGCTGCTCTATATTTCTAAAATGCGCTGCTCTACAACATAAAAAACGTAGCAATAACAGATGACAATAAAATATCTTCTGGATGTCAGGATAATGCTTTGAAGAATTAAGGACCTCACATAAGTTGAGAAAAGTATTCACACCACTTGCAAGGAGAGCTATCTACCAACTACTTATTGGAGTCAATCGGCGAACAAGTAGCCGAATTTGATAGCAATAAGATATTGATAGATGGCTCTCTTTGCAAGTTATTGAGTAGTACGTGCACTATGTGCACTATACGGATTTTTATATTAACATTTTCTGCTTATTGCAATCAATTTATTTTTTCTGAAATCGGTCAAAAATAACAAACTTTCTCGACACAACTTTAGATCCCACAATACGCCATTCTAGTATTTTACTCCGTTGCTAAGCAACCATCAGAAAACAGTATACGTTTCGGCCAGTCAACTGGTAGTTAATGCGGTTATAGAAAGGACCGTTTGTGTATATAACACATGCACCCATCAAAGGACCTGTTCATAAATAATTTGTGTAGACTGTAGTTATTTCTAAGTATAAAAGTTATTGTTTCATATTATTGTCAGGACTCAGTTGAAAAACTTCAGTTGCACAACCTCAGGTTATTTTGTTATTCGATAAAGTTCAGTTATTATTATTTTTGTATCCTACAAAGATCACAGGAAATGTCCTTCTGTTTTTCTTTGAGTATAATTTTTTATTCTGTGATTAAATTCTCCAACAATTCAGTTCTCCTTTACATATCCGGATTAAAGTGGTACAGAGCACATATATTCTTACCTTACCAGTTATAATGCAGAGGGTAGGCATTTCATAAAACATTTTATATAAATATTCAACATTGTGGTAAGGTGATTTATAATTATATAAAAACAATGACCTGTAATATATTTCATATATAAATAAAATTAATTATACAATATAAACTGTAATTTATTTGGTAATTTTCACATAATTTAATGAAATGCCGATTAAATTTAATTATGTTAATACATTAAATATTAAGCAACGAAAAATATTATAAATCATACAGTATTTTCGATGGATATGCAATGAAAAGAGATCTAGCATTATAAAATTTAGCAGTGTTGCCAATTTTTCTTTAATCGTTTATTTAATATCATTATTATCGACCAGCTTGCCCTAACCAGGAAATTTTGCCGACACTCTTCTCGTAAAAAGCGTAAAAATGTTTTTTCTTGCTTTGGATTTAATGCATATACGACAAGCTACTTTACATACCCCATGGAGCATATTATATCCACTGTGCAGTACTCATCTAATATTGTACAGCATACTAGCTGAAGTACAAAGTACTAGAGGGTGGAGAAAGTCTCTACATTTCCCTAAAGGTGACCTTCCCTAGTAAAATTCTTAGTATTAATATTGAGAATTATTATTTGTTTGCTTATAATTGTATTGAAACATATTCTTTATGGGATTTTGCAAACAGCAGAAAAAATAAATATCTATAACTGAAAGAAAAACTTTGTGTAAAAATATTAATGAAATCTTTTCACTCTTTCGATAACCTGAATTCTGGTTATGCTAGCAAATTAAAATCCTAAAATGAATTTGCCTAATTTCTTATTTGACAATTCTCATGCTAGTGTTAGAGTGATATATTACCAGACCCATGAACCTGTTCAAAATTTTTAAAAGTTGGTTCCATAGGAGAGGTATTAGCATTGACAGATAAGAATTTTATAGCAAACGATGTCCCTTGAAAAATAAGAATCGACCTGTCAATGGAATTTGTTATCAAATGAATTTTTCAAGATTTATTCATATTAAATGCTACACCCTGTATATGAATGTTATGAAAGTGAATCTTGAATATTATTATCAAATTCGATTTCCCAAAATTCCTTTTATAATTAAGAAAGTGTTATGTCTCTTCCTATAAATGGGTCAGAAAACTATTATAATATAATATAATTTAACCTGATCTATGGCTAAAAACTATAAACTTTAATGTGTTTGTTTTATACGTCTTTGCTTTTCGATAGAAACAACCTACTGTATCAATATTACATAAATTTTAAATTATGTACAGGAACTTAAAACAATAATGAAAACCTGACTGGTGTTAAAACAGCAATAAATTCCTGTCTTGTTTTTTTACAAGCAGAAAATCTCATGACCATAAATCTTCTAGTTTGTTTGTTATCTTTTAAACCTTTTGTGACAATTTTAAATTACATTTCTACTTACTTTTCTCAGTCTACGATGTTTTTCTTCCAATATAATTCGTTTTCTTACTAAACTGCCCGATAATTTGTTTGGAGAACAAAATTAAACCTCTGAAAATAATGGTTTAATAGAATTTATAAGTATATACTCGTCTGTTTAAATGGATGGCGCACCTAAGTATATTACTGACTCTACTATGATACGCTGTACCCTAACTGGTGAACTTAAAAATGTTGCAGGACGTCTCCAATATAACGATTTTATTGCCTAAATGGCTGCATATGAGGAAATACATTCAGAGTCGCCTTTTGAAGAAACCATCGAAGATGCGCACATATTGACGTGGAAGTTTTAGTCACGAGTTAAATTCAAAACTCCGGACACCCGAGCATGACGTGCAAATTTAACAATTTTAATATCAAGTATTATACTTAGCACTATTCGGGGAGTTTAGTGCATTGCGAGAATGTCTTTACTTACTTGGTTCTTGAGAATAGGTCAGCAGTAAATACAAAAATGAAATGATTTCATTCATATTTAGTTTAACAAAATACTGTCGAAATATTCAAGTGTCCTTTTAGTTACATTGTCTGTCTTACCCATTACATAATATGATTATTACAACGCATATATTTACAATCAATGCCATAATCTTGTCTCATAATATTTCCGAGATATCTGTCACTATTTAAGTGCCATCGGGAGAAGGCCGTATCTCTTTTACGGAGCACTTCAAGTAACATATTTTTAATTCAACTTGGCTTACTATTCTTGTGTATGGAATTAGCCCTTAAGTGGAATGATATGAATACAACATAATTCAGTAAAATATAAAATATTTCCAACGCTTCCTATTTTAAAGTGATATTTTTCTAGATTTTCTGCAGGTTTCCTAATGTATGTCGGTGTTAAACGTATTCTACCTGTCCATCGCAGAAACGTTATTCCTTTCCACTTTTTCTCTCATTTTCCCTGCCATTCTCATCCTCGGGCATTTCACACCTACAGTTTCTTTATAGAGAATTTTATTTTTTGTTATCTTTAAGAGTTTCATCGCCCTACACTTTTAGAATTATACATACCCCTATACTTTTAATTTTATAACTTTATTCTTAATTTAATCAGTGAGCTTCTTCGCTATTTCGTTCTCTCCATCATATTATAAAATTATACATGAAAAGAAAATGGTATATTCTATTCAATGACAATAGTCGCTTTTGCTACATTAAAGATTTGTACGCATTGAATTGAAAAATGCTACAGCAGGAATAATATTGAAAAGCCTTTTGAATTGCCGATTAAATGGCAACCAGGTATTTTATGCAATCAATATTTCCCGTTTCAGGAGCAAAAATACACATTTTCTTGTTTTACCATATGTCAATCTCTCTCATGATTTTTTTCATTAATTCTATAAACTTATTTGCATATACAGCCAACACCATTTCTGTATAATTGGAATAAATATTTGCGAATTCAAAGGACGATATGGAAAAATAATATTCTCTATGAATATAGGCAAGTAGAGTAGACAATTAATAACGTTGGTTTAAGTTCGAGATGTAGGATATACCCACATGTTTCCAAAAAAATAAATAAGTAAATAATAAACATAAAGTTAAAAAAGTTAGTACCTAGTAGTCGCAACATTTTAAATTACAAGTAGCATAGTATAAATAAATATAAGTTGTTAAGTACATAAGAACTCTTCGATACTTATTTATTTTGTGGACTGTAATTCTGCTTCATCTTGGATGTATATTATGATATTAAAACTTACATCTGCTTTCTGCAGCCTTAAACTTAGAACAATTATATATTTTTTGACCTGGAATATTGCAATATTGGCACTTAAGCTCTTTTGATTTGTTATTTTTTGTGGCAATATGGCATACTCTTTCTTTTTTATTATGATCAGGCAATGTTACTGCCTCCAAAGCAGTAGCTCTACTTTCTAAATAATGCAAAAAATCGTTTAAAGTAGGTAAACATGAGGAATCTCTGTCTAATTGATAAGAACGATTACTGTAGGAATCTAGTTTTTTAGACAAAATGCAAATTAATATCATGTCCCACTTATCAACATCTTGCTTTAAGTTTTTTAAAGCACTTACCTGTTGTCTAATTTTGGATACAAAATCTCGTATACCAGCTGCAGTTCCTTTTTGTAAATTCGGAACGTCTAATAAAGAATAAATGTGGGAATTAATGAGCATTGTTTCGTTGTAGAATCTCTTATTTAACAACTTTAGAGCTTCAGGGTATGAATCGTTAATAAAAGGTAAGTTAATAATTAATTCAAGGGCCTCTCCCTTTAAGTACTTTCTCAGATAAAATAATTTTTGGATATTTGATAAATTTTTATCAGCTTCAACTACTGCTGCAAACATTTCACAAAAAGGTTTATAATCATTTAAGTTCTTTCCATCAAAATATGGCAGATCTACATCTGGCAATTTTGTTGTGGACCCAAGACCTTTCTCAACTTTGCCCTCAGAACTTGCACCATTACCAGGAGGAGTTGTGTTTTTATTTATTACCTTATTTATCATACCTAAAATATTATAATATTTATCCTCAAATTCGTCTATACTTTCCTTATCATTTTCATCAAGTACACATATGTCTAACTGAATATTTTTATACTCTTCAAAGTTCTTTGTTAAGCTACTTTTTCTTATTATTAATTGATCAATTACTTGTTGATCGACTGGGCCAGTCTCATTAGTTTTGTCCATGACAAATGTTTCTATTCTAGTAATGCTACCCTTGCATTGTTTTCTTTTTTCCTTTAATTTCTTAAGGTTAGATATTTTGAAAGCTGTCTTTTTAAAACCTAATGCAAAACTTTATTCTCAATTTTATCCAAACTTACAATATTTGGATATTTAAATGAGATATATTTCAGCTTAATATTAAATAATAGAAAACATTTCATAACCTATTTAAATACTAAACATTTCTTGATTTAGCTAGACAAAGTAATTGTGTACAAAAAGTCATTATTGTGAAAGAAAACATAAACACAACATTTCAAAATAGAATAGAATTTTTAAAATATGTAAATATCAAATAAAACGTAATAAATAAATGCTTAAATAAGTAATTATATAAATTATAATAATAATAATAATAATAATAATGTTTATTGTTCATAATTCTACATACATTCTACAAAGTATTTCTTAAACATTCTAGCATCAAGTGATAAATACTATTTACAAAGTATTTCATGCTACAAATTACGGCACCTAAACTCACTGGGAGCTTGTCTTGTGCCTACCTATACCTAGCTGATAAAAAGTTTATAAACAGTACCTGAGATAGTAGAATAAATAGAATAAATAGAGTAAACAGAATAAACAGAATAAACAGAACAAACAGAGTGCGGGGGACATACCCAATAGAACTATTTTCTTAAATTTTTTTTGAATTGATCTATGTTTTCTTGAACATATACCTTAGTTTTTATTTTATATTTCCTTAAATATTTTATTTCTTTTATTGCTACAGGTAAAATATTATGCATTTTAATTCCAATGTAATCTATAGACTTTGTAAAGGCCGTATTTGTTGGCTTTGGTACTATACTATCATTGTTTGTTGTCGAACGGGTTATGTGGCCATGATTTGAATTATTTTTTATCTTGGGATTCTTTTGTACATAGTTCAAAATATCTAAAATATATAAGCTTTCAACATCTAATATTTTGGTACTTTCAAATAATGATTTTGTTGAGTAATATCTAGGTTTGTTTAGAGTAATTTTTAACATGCATCTTTGGATTACTTTAAGGTTATTTAATGTATTGTCGTACGCTCCTCCCCAAATTATTAAGCCGTACCTAATTATAGACTCGACTAAGGCTTTATAAATATTTAAGAGAGATTGTAAGTCCATATATTGTCTCAGTTGATAAAATTTGTATACCAATTTTCGAATTTTTCCTGTTATTTTCTCCACGTGTATGTCCCATTTCAGAAACTGATCAATGTATAAACCTAAATATTTGACATTTTCGGATGATTCAATGTATTCTTGACAGCTGTTACAAATGATGAGGTTTTTACATTCATGACATTTTAATTTATTTATTTGAGATTTTCCTGCTGCATTTAGAGAGAAAGTTAAAAATTTTGTTTTTGTTTTATTGAGAGTTAATAAGTTATTTTTTAGCCAAATTGTTACATGGTGAAGTCCCCTTTCCGCTTTAATTTTAACTTCCTCCCAGTTGATATCAGAGAATAATAAGACTGTGTCATCAGCATATGAGATGATTTCCCCTGAGATGTCCAAGTTCAACATATCATTTATGTAGATTTGAAAAAGAATAGGGCCTATGACTGTTCCTTGAGGTATTCCATAGGTAACTGTTTTTTCTTCGCTTTTTTATGAATCTATACTGACAGCCTGCTTACGATTTGTTAAATAATTTTTGAGTAAATCACCGCATATGCCTCTGAAACCATATGTATCTAGTTTTTTTAGTAGCTTTTCATGACAAATCGTATCAAAAGCTTTCGCTAGATCTAAAAATATTGCCAAAGGCTTTTGATTGTTATTTAGCTTTTGATACAAGTAACTTGTCAGATTATACATTGCGTCGACGGTTGACACTCCCTCTCTAAATCCAAATTGTGAACTAGATATTATATTATACTTATTAAGATGTTCTAATAACCTTTTCTTGATACATTTTTCTATAATTTTTGCGATGTTGCTAATGAGAGATATGGGACGATAGTTTGAAATGCTATTTATATTTCCTTGTTTAAATAGTGGTTTTATAATAGTTCTTTTTAGTGCTTTCGGGAAATATCCTTGTTGAAATATCAGATTTATAATATATTGTAATGGCTTTAGTATGTATGTAAGAGATTCCTTGATTGTTTTTACCTTAATACCATCAATACCCGGTGCGCTGTTACTTTTCAAACTATTTGCGCTATTTATTATTTCATTTTCCGAGACTGGATACAAAAATATCGAATTTTTTATAATAGGTTTTGTGCATTCTCTCAAATTTTCATCCGTATTATTTTTTATAATATCTTGAGCCATTTTGTGTCCAGTGTCGGAAAAGTAATTATTAAATTCAGTAGCGATTTCCTTGGGTTCTGTCAATATTTTATTATCAATTTGAATTTGGTTTATTATTGTTTTATTTTGTTTTATATTTTCATTTGTTGATTCTTTTATTAGTTCCCATACTTTTTTTACGTTATGATTAGCTTTTTTGAATTGATCTTTATAATATTCACTTTTTGTTTTTCTAATTAGTTTATTTATCAAATTTCTGTGTTTTACGTATTTATTTTTTATTTCTGAATTATTTGGATGTTTTAGTAATGTTTGTTTTAATTTGTCCCTATTGTGTATAGAGTTTATTAAACCTTGACTTATCCATGGTTTTAGCTTCTGTTCATTATTTGTTTTAGAGTATATCATTTTAGTACAATTTTTTATTTTAATTTTATATTTAGTTATGAACTTATTCGTTGCAGCATCTATATTGTTTTCATTGTATACCTCTGACCATGTCTCTTTTTTTAGATCTCTGTTCAATTTTTGATAATCTATTTTTTCACGAATTTTTGGTGGATTATTCCTTTGATTTTTATTTTTTCTTTCTATTAAATAAAGTAATGTTGCATAGTGATCAGTTATGCTGCATTTCAAGATATATGACGCATTATTTAACTGTTTATGGTTTCCATTTTTCAAGAATATGTGGTCTATACAAGTGGAGCTTGTTTCAGATATTCGTGTTGGTTTATTGATTTGAGGAAAAAATTATTTTTTAAATTAGGCATTTATATAGAGCTGTATTATTATATTATTTTTATCCAATATATCTAAATTTATATCTCCCACAAGTATTTCTACTTCATTTGAATTGTGTGATTTTAATATGCTTTTTATATCCTCTATAAAAATTTCAGGGTTGGTTGAGGGGGGTCTGTAAGTGGCTATAATCTTGTAAATTTTATTTTTATTTTTGATATTTAAAATTGAAAACGTTACCTCATTTAATTTAACTTTGCTAATATTCTGAACTGATAATGAATTATGTACATAAATTATAGTCCCATCATTTTGATTGAAGTCTGCTTCATTGTAATGGCATAAATATTGAGGTATTTGAAAGTTCGTTTGAGATTTAAGTTGCCATGTTTCAGTTAATATGATAACATGGATTATATCTTTTGTACTTTGAAGCATTATAAGTACCTCTTCAAAATTGTTTTGCATACTTCTAATATTCATGTGACATATGTTTAAATTAATTACATCATTACCTGTATTTCCTACTTCTATGTCTTTTAGAGAATTTATATATTGTGTTTCCGTTGAATCGTATGTATTGATATGATTGTTATCATAGTTTTCTGTACATATACACACTCACATCGGTGTAAAATTTGTTTATATGAACTATTTTCTACCATTATCTTAGTTTTTGTACACTTAGTGTCAACTGCACTAGCGAACCGCAGTTCTCTTGGCATATATTTTGCATAAGAGGAAGAAGGATAGCTTGCCTTGCCGTCATAGCGGGGGTTGCTGCAAGTGGCGTCATATGCTGATGCTCTTGAAGTGGTCTTTAGGTACTTACTGGCTGTTTTCTCCCTTCATTTCGCATTTCACGCACAATACACAATATTTTGTATAGCACTGCTTTTTACTTATTATTGAGTCTATTGTAGCTTCAGGAAACACTACATTTTTTAAACACATATTACATCAGGTTACCTTCAATTAAATACCATATTTTCTTACCCAAATATTATTATCGAACCAATTTATGTTAAGTACATAAGAACTCTTCGATTCTTATTTATTTTGTGGACTGTAATTCTGCTTCATCTTGGATGTATATTATGATATTAAAACTTACATCTGCTTTAACATGATTTTATTATATACACTATACACAGATGAACTAATAATAATTTACAATAGATTGCCTGTGTGGCAAACAACCACTTATGGCGCCTGCTTAACTTATACTGCCTTATGGTGGCGTCTGTTTCCACCAGCACCCCTTATGACCTACTTAGCCCAGGGTGCGCGTAGATAAACATTTTTTATGCCACATACATAACTTTGTTGGAGTGTTGTCTCCAACATAAGTAATCTAACAATCGATAATATCGAATTTTGCTTGTGAGTTTATTATACTGGTAGAAAATTTCTTAAATCGAAAATTCGGTTTCAGCACACAGAAACACTTAAGGCATGAGATTAAGTCCTTGGAGCAGATTTTGTAGACCTGTGTAATTTAAGAGTATGCTAATACTATCAAACTAGTACCAGTACATCATATAATCGTTTCTTATTAAGTTACAGTCCGTTAATGTCATAACTTTAAGGTGGCCATTCCCTAGAAAGAGACATCCGATAGGGAAATATTATTATTTTAGCCAATAATTTTTTTTTCTTAGTACATATATTTAAAAACTAATAAAGTATATAAGGAGTACCATAACAAGACTATTACCATGAATTTTCACTCAATAATTTCAGTCGTTTGCAAAATAGCTAGATTTAAAACTACGAAATGGGAAGATTAACATAATTTTTAAGTTTAAATCTAGCTTGTTTACAAACCACTAAAATTATTGAGTATAAATTCATAGTAACAATCTTGTTATGGTTCTACTTAGGTACTCTTATAGTTTTTTAAATATGTGTACTAAGAAAAAAAAGTTATGGCCAAAAATAATAAATATTTCCCTATCGGATGCCTCTTTCTAGGGAATGGCCACCTTAAGGGACCTACAACCAACCCATAGGCTGTTTTTCTAATATTAACCTTTGAACTACAATTTGGAATTTAAGCATACTATGATAGTTTACACAATAAATGTATTTAATAGAGCTTTTTTACCCTCTAGGATGGTAGAACGATACTGCCCTTTGAGATACCAGCATGCAGTTTAATAGTTGTAAAACGCTTTATCCCCATAAACGAAATATTAAACTGACCCTTCCTTCTCTGTAACTACTTGAATTCGTTACTTTTATATTTTGAATTCGTAAATTGTTAACTAAGCTTATAATTTAATGAAACGTAAAAATATACATATGGCTCATATATGGACAAGTTAAATATAACCTTCAGTAGCTTTACAAGATAGTTACAAAATAATTCCCGCTGCGACAACAAAACTAAGTAAAAAATATCTACCAATACCTATAAGGTAAAAATGTATTTACGGTAATTCCTCATAAAGGCACAAATCGTTACAAATTCGAAAAATCAAAACAATACGCTCCTTGTATAATATTCATTACAATTCGTAATACTTATGCAACCTTTCAGAGTACTCTGTGCTTAACTAAACTGCCACTACTACGTTTTCAAGCTTCTTGAGTTAAAAACAAGTAAACGTTCTAGTTCTGTGTAACCGACTGCGCCTGCTTGATTAACAACTGCCAATTAAACATTTTACACAAGGTGGTCCAGCTCATAGGGACACTCTTTTTGCTTTTGAATTGACAAATGGACTATTTTTAAATGTGATGTAATGATATAGACTTATATTTCCAGCTATATGATTTAAAGAGCCACAGTGGCCGACTTCGGTTTTCGTTGCAGTTTATAGGAAAATATAAATTTCAAATGGGATAACCTGTAAATTTTTACATATTCGGATCATGTCGTTATCTCCAAAAATTGTTTTAATTTTTAGCTCTAATCATAGAAAGCCGCGACTTGGTCAAAATTTCTAAAAACTGGTACAGGCACCTGTAAAATATTATCTCTCTAGTTACTAAGAGACAATATGGTTTTCTATTCGTTAAATGGGTCGAATAAATCAAATCTGCTCAGGATTAACTAATTCTAAATAATTATTGTAAAAAATCGACTTTCAGAATATTTATTTTTTAACCGCTTTATTTCAAAGAGACTTCTCCTCGTATACATTATGCATAGAATTCTTTTTCTTAATTTGAAGATTCGATTAAATAACTATTAGCGCAGAAAATATAACAACTAATTACAATAGCTCAGAAGAATAGATTTAACAGAGAGTTTATTTTGACAGACTATAATGACAATATATAATATTTTATCTTTTCCTCATGTTCTATCCAGTACATAAGCTTTCACTCCAAAGGTTTTAAAGTATTCAACTGTTGACTTGTGTCCTTTCCACGCTTCATACGTCGTCTGCCCGTGTTATATGTTCATAGGACATTTATTTCTGATATGATTTGCTGTCATAAATGCCTCAGTCCAAAATGCCTCAGTCCAAAATGATGATGGTAGATAAGACTGAATCATCACCCAGCGAGCCATTTCAACTATGGTCCTATTCCTCCGTTCAGCTACTGCATTTTGGTTAAGTGTATGTATAACAGTCAGTCCTCGCTGCGGCGTCCTCATGCAGCGAGTCACTTCAACTCTAGTCCCGTTCTTCCGTTCAGCTACTGCATTTTGGTTAAGTGTATGTCTAACAGTCAGTCCTCGTTAAATCCCATTTTTCTTGAGAAAATAATCATAATTTTTATTGCAATATTATCAAACTGCAAATATCATAATTTCCCTCTCAGACTGATTTTATGCCATAACCTTGTATTCTTTGAAAGCAGCAAATACATCATTTTTCTTTTTTAATAGCTTTACAATACACCATCTCGACTCATCATCAATAATTATAATAGTAAGCTTCCCATTAATGCTGTGCGCATAGGTCCACAAGAGGTCTCTGTGGACAATTTCGAGGATTTCTCTGCATCTCTCACTTACCTTAGGGAAAAAACTCGCAGTCAAATTTCCTTTAATACAAACTGTACAACTAGATATAGTCAGTCACATCTCCCTTGAAGTCCATATCTTTGACAATTTCCTTCACCTTCATCAATATTATGTGTCCCATTTATGACCCAATCGCGCATGCCATAAATCAGTTTTTTCT
Source organism: Stenurella melanura (assembly GCA_963583905.1). Classification (NCBI taxonomy): domain Eukaryota; kingdom Metazoa; phylum Arthropoda; class Insecta; order Coleoptera; family Cerambycidae; genus Stenurella; species Stenurella melanura. Next base: position 36,037,218 of record OY757314.1, on the reverse strand, counting down.
TCATTACTGAAGTACTAACAGAACACATCAGCTCTTTTTCGCTTCTATGTAGTATAAATCTCCTTGATGTCATGCTATAATCTTAATATTATTTCCAATATCTTTGATCACGGCCATGTCTTTCTTGAATAATACCCCTATCAGTAATTTGAGCTACTGAAACTAAAGTCTTCAAGTCAGGTACTAATAATGTTTTATGAAAATCCACAGACTTGTCAATAGTTCTATTAATTGTTATGATCCTTACTGTGCCCCGAGCTGGGCCCATAACCTATTAGCGCAGAATGTATAATAGCTAATTACAATGTCTCGGAAGAATAGATTTAACAAACAATTTATTTTCACAGAACATAATGACAACTAGAAATATAACAATTTCATTTGTTAACCATTATTATGCAATACAACATACATGATTAATCTCATAACTTCTAATTGACTACTTCCAACAATAACAAGTTGGGTCATAGAAGTTCTCCTCAAGGAAGAATCGTTTTCGTTAGACAACTAATATCGTTAAACTTAATAAAGAGTAATGTTTAATCTTACTGTCAGAAGAGGTACTTGGAAATTGATTTTTAACATTGATACCAAGCGGGGTTCTATGATTAAAAGTAATATTAGAAAATATATTTTTTATAATAAAAGTAACATCAAAAAGTTGAACCATATGCATTTTGGAGAACTGGATTCTGATGTACAAAAACATATAGATTGTTTTATCCAATAATTTGATAATTGGGAAGAAAACTATATTAGTTTTTGATTTTCACTTTATTTCCTGTCAACATGACAATTGTTTCGCCACACAGTGGCTTCTTCGGATGTTGAGTTCTGGTATACCAGTACTCAACATCCGAGGAAGCCACTGTGTGGCGAAACAATCGTCATGTTTTCAAGAAATAAAGCGAAAATCAAAAACTAATATAGTTTTCTTCCCAATTATTATCATGGATTTTCATCAAGTAACGGCCCAATCTGTTAAATACAATAATTTGATATTTATGTAGATTACATCGAAACCGAAAGTCAGCCATTTTGGCTCTTCACATCACGTAACTGAAATTTTGTCTCATATTACGGCATCAGATTTGAAAATAATCAATATGCCCATTCAAAGTCACAAGAATGCTCCTGTAGACTGTGCCTCCCGGTATTACGAAGTAATCAAACTTTAGAAAAAAATCCATACATTCTAAGCATTAGTGATATTGCCTGTCATAAAATCTGCAATTTTAGAGAAAATTGAACTTTCAAGCGAAGCACTAACACCTGAAAATCAGAAATTTGGTACAACAGTAACATGAAGACAACAAAGAGAGATATCCACCACAATAAATCCGAATGTGAGCACCTAATTCAATGCAAATTGTAGTATCACGTTATATGCCGAGGATAAGGGTGACATAAAACATACAAAACATGTTTTAGCTTTATTACTTTCTTGATTTTGCGTGACATGAGACTCGTGCTGTACTGTAATAATTAAAATTTGATATAAATATGTGAAAACATTAGTGATAATAAATTACAACTCTGCACTGTACTGATTTCTATGTAAAATATATGCACCTTATCTTCAAACGATACGAACTACAAAGAGAATTTAGCAAAAAATGTTAACGGAAATACCACGGGTTTATTTTTATACCAGGAAAATAAATAACTGTTTGAATATTACTTAATTTTAAAGAATGAAGCCTCATTCTTCCAGCGAGCTGATTTTTACTAAAATATACAAAAAAGCCGCTGTCTAAGAAATCACTACTTCCACATCCAGATTTTTCATACAAGTCACTTTAAAGGAAAAATTTTGACTAGATTTGCACTCTAGCATGTGGAAATTATTGGTCATAGAATTTTTATAATTTTTGGGGCAGATGTCAGAAAAGTTTGAGGCGTTGGATTCTACCATATACGTTAAAAATGAACTTTCTAATTTACCCTCTAATTTTCCCCTATTCAGAACCTACCACCTCCCACCCCTTCAATGGAATCATTTCAATCAGATGTCATTACAATACATACGTGTACTAACTTTCAAGTGAATATCTCAATTTTATGTTATCAATCCCATTGATAATTGAACGAAGGTGGTGGTGTTTCAAAAATATTAGAAAGAAATCTGAGACCTTGGTTTCTAGCATATACACCAAATCCCAAATTTCTGTACTCTTACCAGTTTGATTTACTTATTTTTCCCTATTTACTCCTATTTAACCTCAACCCTTCAACGGAATCATCTCAAAATATGATCTAGTTCCAGATGTCGTTATAATACATACGTCTACCAAATTTCAAGTGAATGCCTCAATTTTATTTTATCAACCCCTTTAATAATGAAGTACGTGTGGTGAGGGGTTAAAAATATTATTAGAAAATCTGAGGCCTTGGCTTCTAGTACATATATCGAATTTCAAGTTTCTGTACTCTTACCACCTTGCTTTATTTATGTTTCTCTATTTACCTCTACAACGCAATCATATCAAAATATAATCTAGTTTCAGATATCGTTAAAATACATACGTGTATCTAATTTCAAGTGAAAATCTATATATAATTTTATCAACTCTATTAAAAAGAGAGTGGGGGAGGTGTTGGGACGGAAAATATTATAATGAAATCTGAGGACTTCGTTTCTAGTATATACACCAATTCCCAAATGTCTGTACTCTTACCAACTTGCTTTACTTATTTTTCCTTATCTGCACCTATTTTACGCCCAACCCTTCAACAGAATCATTTCAAACTATAATCTAGTTCCAGATGTCGTTATAATACATGAGTGTACCAAATCTGAAGTGAATATCTCAATTTAATTTTATCAACCCCTTTAATAATGGAGTATTGGGGGGTTGAAAATATTACAAAAAATCTGAGGTCTTATTTTCTAGTACATACACCGAATTTCAAGTTACTGTACTCATACCAGCTTGCTTTACTTATTTTCCCCTATTTAATCCTATTTAACCGCCAACCATTCAGCGGAAACATCTCAAAATATAATCTTGTTCCAGAAGTCGTTATAGTACATACGTGTACCAGATTTCAAGTGAATATCTCAATTTTATTTTACCAACTCCTTCATAATGAAGTGTTTTCCCCCATTTATCCCTATTTACTCCCCAACCCTTCACCGGATATCTTCAAAAAACAATCCATTTCTAGATCTCGTTATAGCATATACGTGTACAAAATATCAAGTCAATATCTTAAACCGTTGCGGAGAAAACGTGTGGATAAAAAAAGTAACAGACAGACTGACAAACAGATTTTATTGTCAACGTTTCATGACATTCTAAACCTATTTCAAGAAAAAAAAAATTGAAATTTTTTTTACGATAACTGTACTTCGAATTCACTACGTGGGTGGCTTCTTAAATCTGACTACATAATATGATATACTTCAAAAGATGGGTACAAAAGAGTGTGTGGTTGAAACATTGTCTTCTTAAATATGACTACATAATAGGAAATACCTCAAATGATGGCTACAAAAAAGCTTTATAATAATAATAATAATAATAGCTTTATTGCCCAACAGAAAACCCATTTACAGGAATAACATTAAGAGAACTATAAAAATATAAACATGAACATTCCACTGTATTCAAATAGTTGCAATTTGTAATTTTACAATTTAAAAATTACTAAGTATCATGCAGATTTCTATCATCAAGATGTTCAATAGCCACTTCTACTAATTTATTGACCGGACAATGGTTAATGTCACATAAATTGCCTAAACTGTTAAAATTTTGACACATAACGAGATTTCATTAGAATATTTGTTCGAGATATTTTACATCTAAATGTTAGACTCTGTCTTATGTTAGACCTAGGCACTTGAAAATTAATATCATGCAGTAAGTCAGGACAGTCAATCATATTATTTAACAACTTAAACAAAAATATTAATGACATACAAGTTCTCCTTAGATCTAGGCTGATAATATTAAATCTATCAGAAAAGTGGTTATAACTTATTCCTCTGTCGGGAAATAAACGATATTTGAAGAATCAGAATTTTGCATAAGAACACCATATATACGTCAAAACCTATAAAGAATATCGAAGTATTTGCTATTGAGGGTATTTCCAAAATTTGTGGTTTCAACGTTCATGCAGTTTTCTTATAATTAAACGACGTCTCGATGCCGAACTATGAGGTAATATTGGATCATATTATGGGTGTGAATTCTATAAAGTGACTTAAATTTAATATGACACTTACATAAACAGAATAAATTTTTCCGTTTTCGAGTAATAAGTTCCAAATTAAAATACCAAGGTAGGGAAGACCGGAGAGATGGTCTCACAATATCAGCCAAACAGTATATGTACTGACAGCTCCAAAGCATTATAATGATAGTTACGTAAGATTTGCTGAACAGATTAAAAATACATACAGAAGTAAATATTAAAACATGACCAGCCAAAGTTGCATTTTAAATGGAACGACTTACACAAAAACTTACACTTACTAACCTCACAATTTCTCCAGAATTTGCTATTAAATAAAAATATAGTTTTATTTAAGGTAAAGCGAACAGTTGTTCGCACTCTGTCAGTTATTGGCACCTTCTGAAGTTAAATACAATTAATAATAAGTCTTGACATGATTAACATGACTAAATTGCTATGTATGAATAAATTCTTGTTGTTATTCTTCTGCAGTGGAAGACATGCAGGAAGATGCTGAAAATATTAATAACTCTCTATTTAACCCTAAAACTAACGACAGTACTGGCTCTCAGCGAGAAACTTTAAAATATGAGGTTAAATATACTCGTATGGTCTCTTTAGAGAATAAATATTCAATATGTTTTATTTAAAAACGTCAACTCTGATTAGTTATGCTGCTGTAGATCATCTTGTTTATATTTTACAACAGCGTGTGAAATTTAGCGATATGTAAATTAAAATATCTCCATATTCACCGCTGTAACATCTACGACACAAATTGACGTACATGACCCTCCCCCTGTTTATGTTACGCATCACCTTTGTTTTTTTGAGTGATTAATGAAATTGTGTTTGTCGATTGAATTATTTTGTTGTGAAGTTAAACTACCTATACCTTTTTTTAACATCCGTGTTTAAATACGATTTTTGCTTGAATAAAAAACTGTAAACAATGTATGATTTTCTTTGGATTTATGTGAATTTTGATGAGAGGACAATTTAACATACCCGGCGACAGAGCGGGTATAGATGATCATCTGATCCGGGCCCCATACTAGAAGGGACTCTGTAATTGCGTATATAATATATTTAAATCGGGAAAACATACGATTTTATCAAAGGAAATGTATATTTTCAACTATGGCCAAACTCGTGGACCGATATATGCCACAAGTCTCTTTTCGATAATATTAATTAACCACACAAAAATTTCATTTAACGATGGGGTTCTAAACAAGCCACTTAGCTCCCGAATTCTAGCCTTAAAACTTAGTGCAAATATGTAAAGTCATGTTAAAATAACTGTTTATGCAATTAGTTAGTCTTTTACGTTAAGCGCGCGTTATTGATAGCTAAGGAGCTGGTGGCAGAAATTTTTATATGATTTTATTGTGTGAGTGAAGTTGAAGATTGTAAAGATGTAATAGTAAAAAGCCGTAAGAACCATTTCAGTCATTACGGCATTATTGATTTTTTAATTAACAGTAAATCAAAAATGCAATAAAGAAAGCGCTCCTATATGATTTTATTGTGTTAACCACTTGCTTTAAACGTTTCTTGTCAATATGACATTAATATAAGTGCAGGCGGCTGAAATGTATGTGTGCGTTTTTTTGCGAAAAATGTTTTTTTGATTTTATTGTCGATGTACCCTATATCAAAAATTTCGAAAAGTGATATAAAATACAATAAAACAAACTCACATGTGTACTGCTGCGTTTAAAGGGGGTGGATTTTCAAATGAGGGTAATAAAATGCTTCTTTACTAATTTATTGTGTCAGTCACTTAGCAGGAAGCTTCCTTTAAAAGTAAAATTCATAACAAAAATAGTGGTCGAAATCTGCGATGCTGATTGTTCATTACTGTTTCTTAATAATTAAACAGGCCGATAAAAAACAAAAGGTGGGGGCTGTTCATTTGATCAGAACTGTCTTATCCATTTAGTTAAAAGGTAGGAAGAAGCAGCCACGTGTTTAGAAACTGCATCATTTCGCCATCTTGTTACTACTTATCGGTCAAATAGTGACAGTTTGTTTTCCATGCGATTTATTGTGATTTTTACTGATAGTTTGTTAAATTTTAGACAATAAACATTAAAAGGACTATGGTGTCGTGCGCTTAAAGAAGTTGCTAGAGATGGTGTTGACAAGAATAAATTAACGGGAATAACATTTAATAGGTAGTGTAAACAACAAACAGAGCCGTATTAAAAAACATAGCTAATTAAATGTTATTTAATATATTCAGGTTATATATTTCGTAGAATAGAAAAAAATGGTTTTATTTTAGGATAAGATTGCACATTTTATATATCAAGGTAAATGAAAACTGTTACAAATTTTGCCTATAATTTTTTAAATATTAGGAAGTTATATCAAAAAATGTTTTATACAAATCGTTTTATGTCGTACTCTTTTTATCTACAAGGTTGGTGTTTATGCTGTTAAATAAGTCATGAAATCACATTATAGTGTGTGATTTAAAAAACAAGTTATTAACTCAAGTGTCAAAATAGAAATTTGTATAAAAATTCCAACCGCAAACCTGTTCATTTTTTATTTCACTTTTGGATGAAACATTATTCAATAGAACTAGTAATTAAAAAGTTATAAAAGCTATGCAATATTTTTTACTCAAATCTTATGCATATTGTTGACATATTACAATGCTACTTTCTTTTAAACATATTGAACATGTCTATTTGGGTAAAAATACAATAAATAAGTCTCAAAGTATAGGGCATCAAAGCAATAATATTGTATTTTAATATTATTAATTTAATAATATGTATTTTAAAATGCTTATTTTGTGTTTGTTTGCATATGTATCCTTTATTCTAATTCTTTTTGCTAAAACCCTTGCATTTATTGAGTTGAATATTTATTTACGTTATCCGGATAGACCGTCTCGTCGGGGTACAAAGTCCTTACTATTTTAATTAGTCCGGGTCTGACAAAACCACCATATTGTCACTACACTCTTATCCCATGTTATCTGATACTGAAACCGATTCTAATATTAAAAAAAAATCTACCCCATCACTTTTTATCTACCATCCCTATTAACCCCTAAAATGGACAAAATAAATCTTGTTCTGAGGTTCTGATCTAACTTTTCTGAAGTATTTAGACGCGCTGAGGCTAATTTTAGACAAAAATAATTTTCCGTCGTATCAATTTCTCCCTACAACCCCCTTTTATCTCCTAGGGGTGGCAGAGGAAAACTGAAAATTGGCTGCAGAGCGTCAAAACACTTCAGAAAAGTTAGATCAGAACCTTAGAACAAGATCCTTATTTTGCCCTTTTTAGGGGATAATAGAGTGGTATTAGTATATTTTTTTGTCCAAAATTGGCTTCAGCACTTCAAGATACTTCAGAAAAGGTACATCAGAACCTTAGACCTTTTTTCTCCTTTTTAGTGGATGAAAGGGGTGGTAGACAAAATCTGATGCGGTAGAATCAGTTTTAGCATGTCAAAAAAAATCCTTGGGGCAAAGAGCTTAAGCTCGGCCCGTAATCATCCGATACCGTCAGCTTTAGTAAAATAATATTGGTGACCATGTCGAAAAACAAAGACTCAGAAGGTTTTCATCGACAAAACAGATCATTTTTTGGCGCCTGTGTTATTTTTATAAAGCTCTTATCGCTAAAATAAAAAATCTTGGATTGTATTAAAATAATAAAAAGAGCAAGTACCGACTCTTGAGGTATTCCATGTTTTACAGCCAATTCCTCTGAATACCTGTCATTAAATTTAACATTTTCTATTTTCGAGAAATGATGTCAGCCACTGTAATGCTATCCAGTCAATTTCATTTTTTTTTTTTTTGCTTCAGCAGGAGTAGGTCTTTGTTATGATAATATAAATATTATAAAATATATTATGATGTAAGCGCACAATATATAATATTTTTCTTTTCTTAAATCCATCTGTCTGACGCTGTATCTCTTTAAACATTAGACTTACAATAAAAAAATGTATATACAAAAAATGTAGGAAATTTTACACTTTTGAACTTTTTTCCATCATTTTTCCCATAGGATCGAGCGCTGCCGATTTTTTCTGAAAAAACCGAATTATGCACCTTTAATTCGAGAAGGCGGTTCGCACCTCACCCCACCCCCAAGATCGAAAACTTGTGTTTTTTATCAGGGCCTCGACTTAAACAGTATGAATCAAAATAATTAATGCTCCACCTTTTGAAGGGCAAAAACTCCGACTGTTTGGATTATTTTCTTTCTTTGGCATTTTTGGAGTAAATTGGGAATATTTCTGAAAATCAGCAACGTACACGTCTGCTTATGGATATAAAATCTAACAAATTAAAACCAATGCGAAGTACAATGAAATGACTTAATAGCACTCTTTTTTGCAAGTTAACAATTAGTTTTATAAAAAAAAATCAGAGCCATGGACTTCAGCCAACCATTTTTTTATTTATATTTTTTATAAATGAACAATGAACAAATTTGACATTCATTTATTTAAAAAACCAGCAGAAACCAAACTCGGTAGCTGCTTTAATTGGTCAGTTATATGAATACCTTCATTCCATGTTATTGTTAACTACAATAAAATCATTTACCCATATTGCCACCAGCTCCCTAGCCATGAGGAGATAGCTGAAATCAAGAATACGCCATATACCCGAGAAACATTTTTCCTACATATTACACATGTGTTTCCTACTAAAGTATGGGAAAACTATTATTATTGAACAGATTGGGCCGTTACTTGATGAAAATCCATGATAATAATTGGGAAGAAAACTATATTAGTTTTTGATTTTTACTTTATTTCTTGTCAACATGACAATTGTTTCGCCACACAGTGGCTTCTTCGGATGTTGAGTACTGGTATACCAATACTCAACATCCGAAGAAGCTACTGTGTGGCGAAACAATTGTCATGTTGACAAGAAATAAAGTGAAAATCAAAAACTAATATAGTTTTCTTCCCAATTATTAAACTATTATTCATTTTTATATTTAATATTATTTATATCTTAGTTTTTCCTGTTTTTATAAACTTCAGCTAGCACCCAACATATCTGGCCAAAGGAAAAGGTAAACGTAATAAATATTGGCACTTCTTCTATTTCCTATAATTATTCAGAATATATATTATGTACCTACAGTACTAATAAATAGCTATTTTTATAATAGCATTGATTTGCAACTTTTTGCATATGGAAATTCCATTTCCACCCTTGTTAGGAAAAACGCTACTGTACCTAGCTCAAACTAATACTGAAATATATGACATTCCAAGCAATAGAAGAAAATTGAAACTTCTTATATTTCTGCTAAGTACTCTCCAAGCATAAGTGCGAAAGTGATTATATGTTTCATAATTTTTAGTGATTTTTTTAAGCCGATTCAATAAAGAAATAGAATTACTTTCTATCAAGTAGACTGTTTATGAAAATAAATTGTACTTAAATTTAACATTATGCCTAAACATATCTAGAAGTCTGAAAAACGAGTCAATCTTCAATTAATGCATAAATAGGAGTTCAATAAATATCTTTACAAATGAACTCGGCTCAGGACAGGTATATAAAATGCACTGATTTCATAGTCCTCTGTACATACTTAAATTTAAGTATCACTAAAACAACAGCATACTGCATTAAATAATGATTAATAGATTAAAGAATCCTGCAGGTTATCTCCTCTTGTTGAAGAGAGTTAAAAAATCATTTTGGGTTTCACCGCATTCCTTAGAAGTTTCCTTCTCGTTTGTATAGTTCGAGTAGTAAAACACAAGATGTCTAATGATCGTGTACTGTATTACACTAGGTGAAACTTTATTTATTTTGTTTATATACTGACTATCGTGGTTGTTGTGATATAAATATGAATGAGGCATTACAAGGGTAAGTATATCAGGTACAATATTAATTAAATTTAAGTTTCAAACAAAATACCACAACAAAAGATTCGCAGCTAAACAAAGGATACACCTCAGAAACTAATTGCTAATATTAGCGCGTTGGTATTAGGGTATATTGTTCACAGCTATGAATACAACATCCCTTCTTAGATTAATCTACATTCAAATTGAATTATTTGACGTACCCACATATAGAATATTACTCGCATAAAAAGAGCAATAAGAAGTTTGTTTCATTTATATGTGAATTATTGAGTACAAGGTTTCCTGTAATAGTAAACTTTAGAGCAATAGGTAATAGATCTCATATATTTACAAGGATATATCTCAATTGAAAAAGTACTTGACTTACTTTTCTAGTAACTAAACAAAAATACAATAATTGGTTATAATATTATATTGAGACCAAAGTGTTTGAGCTGTGTATTTTTAATGGATCGCTGACGATTCGCTGATCGATGACGACATCTTAAGATAATAGTCATCTATAGATAAAATATTTACATATTTGTCAATCACTTTGAACAACATCATATAAAATTACCATTTTAATTCCAAGGCTACTACTATCATATATCATATTGTTATTACTACTACTACTTTGAGAGAGGGCGGAACCAACCGGATTATTCTTCACTATTACTTCAATATTGCTGCTTCTTTTTATTCATTAATCAGATCATTTCTTTCATCAAATTTGTCTCCTGTGTGGAATCTACTAAAAGAGATCTGTCAAAATGCATCATTGTGTAAGTTAGTGTAAGTTAACAGGACTTTTACTGAACTTATAGCACCCCAGGGCTTATTTTGTGAATTTCTTCGGTTATCTTATTTTTAAATTATGCAAAATTGTCTGGTCGATTAACATACCTTCACTTTTAGTTTTAAAAAGACCCATAAAATGTAATCAAGAGGGGTCAAATCAGAAGACCGAGGTGGCTATTGGGTAGTTCCACGTCTTCTAATCCCCCTATTAGGGAAAACTTCGTTTAAATAATATCATGCTGTACGTGAAGAATGCGGTATCAAATACAACTGTCTATTTCATTTGGACAATTAGAATCAAGAAAAGGCAGTTTTAATGTAGGCACTCAAAATTCGTCAAATAATCCGGATAAGTATCACCGATGAGTGTGTTTCTAAAAAATAAGGGCAAATATTTTGGTAATTAATCATATACATATACGAGTCCAAACGTTCATTTTTTGAGGAAATTGTCTATAAATCCCTATCATCCAATGAGAACTATCTCTGATCCAATATCATCAGTTCTGGTAAATTATTATTTCGTTTAATTGAAATGTGGCTTCATCAGAAAATTTTTTTTTTCATAAACTACAAATCTGTTAGCATTCTATTCATCATTAATTCTTTCCTTCGATCAAGATCATCCTCATTTAACCCACCAACTTAACCTTATAAGCTTAGTATTTTTCATTCTAGAGAATCTATTTAATCGACGATTTACTTACATTATTGCCGGCAGTTGTTTAGTTGGTTTGTGCGGATTTTCCTCTGTCGCTACGAGTACATCCAATTGTTCTTCCTCAACAAATCGTCCTCGATTCCTACCTACATACCTGATCTATCTACTTATTGAATATATTTTACGTCAAGTTTAACGAAATTTGTTTTCTATTTTACTGACTGTAGACTCTGATACGTGGTAACTAGGGTTTTTATTATTAAAGATTTCACAAACATCCTTTTCAGCTCCTGTTTTGTTAATGCATCCAATCGTAACAAGAACATCTATTCTCTGAGTGTCGAGTAAATGAGCCATAATAAAGTTGAATAAATAAAAGACTTTATATTAAATAGTGTGGGTAAGTGAGAATAAAGTCACATTAATTGAAAACGATAATATTCCACGGTCCACTTGATAATTTATTTATTTATTTAGATGCAACCATCCAACAGATAACCAATCAAAAAGTGGGAATTTTGCACTAGTAAGCACTGACCGTATAAGCAGTTTTAGTAAATTAGTTCAGGGGGTAGCAAGATAGAATGTTTTCCGATTTCTGCTTTCTATACGAGGTACATGAAAAAACAGTTGCTCGTAAATAGGTGGACTGATTGACGACGTATTGAAAATAATTATATGTAGGAAAATTACAGAGTGTGCTATTCTCCTATTTTCTAGATTCGACATATATTAAATCTTTTTAACATAAGGTTTTGTGAATAACCAATTGTGGAATAATCGCCATCTTCAATAAAATACAAATACTTCACAAAACGACGCTGTAGCACGTGTACAACGTAGCATATTCCAAGGACCATACTAATTAGAAATATTCAAATTTTGTTCGCACAAAGGAATAGTACAATAATTTCATAATGTGTATATTACTAAAACCCTTACAATTCCTTCATATGAATCATAGGCTTTTTAAAGCTGATGATACAGTTAAATTTACATATTCATTGAAACTTATGACTTCTGTCAGGGATCACCCCCAGATCTTTAATTGTATCAGGTCTTTGTAACTCAACTGATTTGGCCTTCTCCAAACTAACATTCGGCCATCGGAGTGAAACAAATTAAATCTTGTTTCGTCAGTAAATAAACAATGGCTTCACTCTGCATTACCCCAATTAGCATTCCGATTTGCCCATGCCCGCCTATTCGCTCTATGGCGTTGTAATAACCGCACACATTTTGCTCTGCGACGGGCTCTATAATTTAAAATGTTTGACATTATGTTATGTTTAAAAAAAAAATATCTCACCTCAAGTTGTTTTTATTTAATGTTCTTCTCACTGTTCTCTCCGAAACTCTCACCCCAGTTTGTTGTCTTAAAGAGTCATTTAGTTTTCTAGAGTTCTTTGTTCTATTCCGCATAGTTTCTCTCATTAAAATTCTTTCGGTTCTTTGGTTTATTTTTTTTGTATGTCCACCCCCATGCCCATAATTATGATCACCAGTAGTTTCGACGCGGCGGTTCAAATTATGAATTGTCTTTCGGCTGACATTGTAAATGTGCGCAACTTGCTGTTTTGACATTCCTTCGTTGAGAAGTCGAATGCAATTTTCCCTTTCTGCCGTGGTTAAACGCCTCATATTAATTAAACTTTACAAAATTATAACATTGAAATATGTCAGATTATTTCTAAAATAATGTAAACAGTTTTTAATTCCATAGCAACAAATTTGTTTTTCCAATGTCTACTTTGAAATTGACGCGTCGCGTAGAAATTACACCCAATCATAATTATGGGCATGGGGGTGGACAAAGAACTCTGTAAAACTGAATGATTCTTTGAGACAACAAACTGGGGCGTGAGTTTCGGACAGAACAGTGAGAAGAACATTAAATAAAAACAACTTGAGGTGAGAATTTATTTTTACAAAACTTAAATAATGCCAAAGTTTAGAGCGCGTCGTACCCTACGTTTTTGTTTATTATCGACCCGGTATAATGTGTAAATTTCAACCCTCAAATAAAATGCTTAGACCATAGAAAATTTACGTGAAGTAAGGATTCCAAATCCGCAAAAATCATCAAGAACCGTCAATCCAATGTCAAGTTATAGCATTTTAAAGATTTCGGTATCCAAATTTTATGTTGAGTAGTGTGTACAAGGTCTAAGGGCCTTAATCCAAAAACTGACAAAAGTGTCTAGAGATATTGATGTTACCTTAATAAGGAACCATATTGCAACGACCAAAAAAATTTTTTGCGGAAATTTCACTCATACAAACTTTTTGATTTTTTGCATGACTTCATTGATCACCCCGTATATAATAAACTTATGGTCCTACGATAAATATACGTCATGCAGCTTAATCCGAAAAAAACTAGCTCTTAAAATTTGCAAGCCGCGTTCAAAAATTTGCATTCCTGTTGAAAATATTGAACTTTAAATTTTGCCTAAAAGTCTCTATGTGTAAGTTCGAGTGACCAGCAGTTTATTAAGGTAATAATAATTTTTTACGTTTTGAGAAATGAGAATATGACATGATTGTTTTTAATTTCATTTCATGAATTTAAAAAACAGGAATAAAGAATACTATACAGAGTGTTCCTTAATGGCGTGCTAACATTTCAGGTTGTGTTACCTTAAGTCATTTTATGAAGAAAGTTCATTTGAGCATATGTCCGCAACGGCTGAAATTGAATTTCCTTTTTTTAATCGGTTTTTTAATACCTTGGAAAGTGCTTTAGATATTATTTTCAATTTTGGCATGTGTTAACAGGACATAAAATCACATATTTTACTTAGAACAGTTATTTTATCGCTCCACCAAGTGGCGCATGGCGTTCCTGAGAACATGTCCTCTGATATGTTTTACCAAAACAGTGGTACGTCACTGACATTTTTCCATGTGGATATTTTTCTTGATTAGCACGACCAGTTCGACATGAGAACGGTCTCTTGTGTTTTTCTCATCAGATGCACAGTTCTAGATTAAAACAATTAAATCAAAATTGAAACTAATTGTGAGTAAGACAATGATAATTTTTTTTTTCCTTCTTCAATTCTTTGGGACTTCCTGCCACATGTATGTTTTCTTTCTAAGCGGTGCTATGCGAATCTACAAAATATATCACAATTAACCAGTATGTTACTGGTAAAAAACCTCTACGCCTGTGACGTTTACGTCAAAGGATCAGTTAAAGGTTGTTTTTTTTTTTATAAATAAACAACACAAATAAGTATAAAAACTTGAAATTAAATATTTCGCCGACGTTTCGGAAATCTAATCTGTTTCCTTTTTCAAGGCTTTTTTGAAAAATCTTTTTTGCTGTGTATGATAAATACACAGCTCTAAGAATGTTTGTTATATTCAATATCCATAGATACTTACTATTTACATAGAACTGTTGATATAGTTAACAGTTTTTTAGTTTCTATACAATGTTAAGTTTGTGAAGTTTTTCTTTTAACATTGGCAGCCAAGTTGTACAGACATCTACGGAACAATTCGACACGCAATTATCCTCATTCAATAATATTATCGCGGATTCTTTAATTTTTCTTTTTTTGCTATCTGCCTCTTTTGTTAAAATTTTTGCCGAGTCCCAGTTTATTCTATGTCCGTTCTCCCACGCGTGTTCGCAGATCTTGGACCTCTGAATTTCATTTTTTCTGATATAATTTTGATGTTCACCCAATCTTACACTAAAAGGTCTGGATGACTCACCCACGTATTGTTTGTTGCACTCACACGGAATACTATAAATGCAGTTTTTTGAATTTTGCTCGTGGTTTGTTGGTTTCGTCTTTGTCAGAATAGATCTTAAAATGTTGCTTGTTTGAAATACCGTCCTAATATCAAATCTATCACCGATGCGGCGCAACTTTTCGGATAATCCGCATACATAAGGAATTAACGCTGTGTAACGTTTTTCAGGTTTTTGTCGTACCTGATTGTTATTTTTTTATAATTAAGGTTTTATCGACAAAACCCCCAGGGTATTGGTTATTAATAAGAACTTATAACAATCAGGTAATCAGGATGGTATGTGTCAGTTTCTTTGATATTTCTTTTATTTTTGTAGGGTATTTTGCCACTTCTACAAAAATATGTAAATATTTAGTTCTTACAGAACTGGCAAAATATCTAACAAGAAGCAGGAGTATTTGAGCATCCCTCAGCTTTTTTTAATATGTTGTTACAGTTTCTACATGACTCTTATTGTTTTTGTACATATTTTTTAGTTTTTTGTTAATGATGTAAATAACAATTGATACTACAATTTTTAATAATATGGTATATCATAAATTAATTATGTATAGTATTAATTGTACGAATGAATAAAGCAAATATTACTTGCTATCATTTAGACGCAAATTATACCAACCATTATGTATCAAAACATTGTTAAGTAAATGTTTCAAAATATTCAGAATTTTTAATTCTAATAGATTGACAGTAAGATGCAAATGAGACTTCAAAATTATTGCATTATGATGTGACAAAAATTACCTCAACTTAATATTTTATATCTCATTGTGGACATTTTGCTGCAAATTTAAGATTATAATCCTATATCCTCTCTCTTTTATATATATGTTCCTAGTTCATTCTCCTCACGTCTTGAATTTCTCAGAGAGAGTACATTCTTGTTTTAGCACAACGAATTGGTAGTTGATATAAAAAAGCTCTAGTATATGGCATTTTTTCTCTGTTAAAGCTACGTGTTCCACATTTTCTTTATTTGTGTAGAATTACTGCAAAAACACTAAAACCAAGTATATTGGCTTCGAAAGAATGCTATTGATTTTTTGTAAGCTTCTCTTAGTATCACAAAATCGCAATGCCGTTCCTTGGAGTTATAATGTAGAAATTGAATATCATTCCATTAAACATTACTGTAGTTCAAACTGAAATTACTTCAAACTTTTACAATGAATAAATTCTACTTTAATGATGTTAATTTAAACTTGATATTACCGTTCATAAATCGCTGATGGGACGAATTTTCATTTCTCAGTAATACAATATTTAATACTAAGTTGAAATAGCGGATCAAAAATTACCTGTATCTTCAAATTTTAATAATTCACATTTAAAACACTAATTCGTATACTACAACGTGATAACGTTGAAAACTTTAAATTTTCAAAGAAGCTTTGATTAACTGAAAAAAAAACAATTGAAATTTGACTAAAACACAAAATTGCGTTTCTGTTCTTTTTAACAGACATTACATATTAAAAAAAAAGGATGCTCTCGATTTCAGTCACATGTATGTTTTTTTAATATTTGTTCAATCGTTTCTCTGGAATGACCCAAGGGATCTCAACGAAATATTTTGCAAACTGTAGAGTCTGGCTCGACGATGGTCTTATTATAGATTAGTCAATCTATATCTAGAACAGGGTGAGCAAAAATCAGAACACAATTGCTTCTATTTGAGAATTTAGCGAATACGTAACTGATAACATTAATAGGAATTGCATTAGATGAATTTATAAAAACTGTCTTATTAAATAGAGAGAATATACTATCACAACCTGAGGTATTTACGTCAATGGCAGTAATTCCATATATACATGGGTTTTTTTTCAGACAGGCTCCACGCTAAGATCGGTTTTATCAAAAACCAAACCTCTAAATATTGATCAAAATTCAAAAAAATGTATTTATAGTATTCCATGTGAGTGCGGAAAACATTACGTAGGTGAATCATCTAAACCTTTCAACGTAAGGCTTGGTGAACATAGAAATTACGCTAGAAGGGGAGAATTGGAAAAATCCAAAATTTGCGAACAAGCGTGGGATAATAATCACAGGATTAAATGGGACTTGGCGAAGATTTTGGAAAAAGAGAGCAAGGGAACAAAAAGAAAACTTAAAGAATCCGCGATTATTTTATTAAACCAGGATAGATACGTTTCGAATTATTCAATAGATTTTTGTACTAGTACATATACATAAACAAAGAACTGTCATGGTTGACAGCCAAAAAAGTTTTGAGAACGGTAGTAGATTCTCTTCCGAAACGTTAACTATCCATAGCTTTCATTTTCAGTTTTTAGTTTCTTACATTGTTCTAGTATTTATATTTTTAGGTGTGAGACTTTTTGAAACAGTCAAGTATTCAAGAACCAACCTCTGTCTGATCCGCTTGGCGCAAAGGCTTTTTCATTAAAATTTTTAAATATTTTTCAGTGGCAAAATACCCAATAAAAAGTAAGAAAATTGGGAATTAAAATTACTGAACCAGTTTAAAAGAACTCACACTAGCGACCTCTAAATCTTAATATTTTTTTATGAAATTTTCAAGACTTCATGTGGACCCAAATAGCACAATCGTCAGGGGTTTTAAGATGTCACTAAATGTTATAGGGCTGAATTTTCGGGAGTATTTTTTTTTGTGTAGAATACGATAAAAACAAGTTTACACCGGTAAGGTACTGGGGATCCCTAAAAAATCGAAAGTATTGGCCGAAGATATTCGGTTTTTTTACCAATAACCGGAAAATAAAAATATGTCAAAAATCCAATAGCACTAGGCGATAGCGGGGGAAATTTCACATCAAAAACGTATATGAAGTTTCTTTGTACGATGAAAATGTAGGTTCCCGATTTTAGTGTTTAACGCACGAGAATGGAACGTGGCGCCACATAAGTACGGCTCGTGAAGCGTGCGCGGTGTCGGACGCGCTGCTCTAAATTTGATGTAACTTTTGAACTAATTAATGAAATTGAGCGCAACAAAGACTAAATGCAAGAAGAAACATGTGACTCTTTGATTATTATATTTTCAAATAGAGAAATGAATATATGTAGAAATAGTATATTATATTATGAAGTCGGAACATAAAGATATTTCCTATGAAATAGGTAAAAGCTTTACCATTTCTACAATTTTTAAGATAAAAACCTCGAACTTTCATAAATTACTCTTGAGGTAATATATAAAAAGATGCGATAAGTGAATAGAATCTCAATAATTAATTTTTTAAGATGTACACTTTCAAAGAATCTTGAGAAAGTGATAAAATTTGATATGTATGATTAATTACTCTGCGCATTTTTAAACATGAAATATTATTTGTTTGCTTATAATTTTATTGAAACATATTCTTTATAAAATTTTGCAGTAGGGAAAAATAACTATCTATAACTGAAAGAAAAACTATGTGTAAAAATGTTAATGAAATGTTTGCATTCTTTCGATAACCTGAATTCTGGTTATGCTAGCAAATTAAAATCCTAAAATAAATTTGTCTAATTTTTTATTTGACAATTCTCATTCTAGCACTAGCATTCACACAAGGGCCGTGCAGATCAAAATATTATCTACAAAACCCCCTACGATCATGCAGATTCAGTTAAACATGAGAACAAAGGCCTAAAATGAATTTATTTATCTACCTTGTCTTAAAAAAAATGTCATTCTAATGGATTACATTTTCATGAAATCTATCATTCTGTTTCTTGGAAATGCTTAGCCTTTGAAACATTCTTCGCCCTTATTCTGGAGCTCATCAGAAAGACATAAAGCCACTCATAAAGATGTTTCATGCAAAACAAAGACAATTTCTATGAATAAGTGTGAAATAATTATATTTGACATTGACCGATAAAAACAACAGATCTTCACCTATCTATTAGCTAACTAGTATTGGAGCCTCTATACTCCACTCATTTTTAAAAATGAATTATTATTTGTTTGCTTATAATTGTATTGAAACATATTCTTTATAGGATTTTGCAAACAGCAGGGAAAACTAGCTATCTATACCTAAAAGAAAAACTGTGTGTAAAAATGTTAATGAAATCTTTGCATTCTTTCGATAACCTGAATTCTGGTTATGCTAGCAAATTAAAATCCTAAAACGAATTTGTCTAATTTCTTATTTGATAATTCTCATTCTAACACTAGCATCCACACAGTCCCCTACGGCCATGCAGATGAAGCTACTATCTACATAACCCCTACGATCATGCAGATTCAGTTAAAAATGAGATCAAAGGCCTAAAATTAATTTGTTTATCTACCTTGTCTTAAAAAAAATTTCATTCTAATGGATACATTTTCATGAAATCTAACATTCTGTTTCTTTGAAATGCTTAACCTTTGAAACGTTTTTCGCCCTTATTCTGAAGCTCATCAGAAAGACATAAAGCCACTGATAAAGATGTTTCATGCAAAACCAAGACAATTTCTATGAATAAGTGTGAAATAATTATATTTGACATTGACCGATAAAAACAACAGATCTTCACCTATCTGTTAGCTAGCTAGTATTGGAGCCTATATATTCTACGCATTTTTAAAAATGAATTATTATTTGTTTGCTGATAATTGTATTGAAACATATTCTTTATAGGATTTTGCAAACAGCAAGGAAAAAAATAACTATCTATAACTAAAAGAAAAACTATGTGTAAAAATGTTAATGAAATCTTTGCATTCTTTCAATAACCTGAATTCTGGTTATGCAAACAAATTAAAATCCTAAGACGAATTTGTCTAATTTCTTATTTGACAATTCTCATTTTAACACTAGCATCCACACGGTCCCCTACGGCCATGCAGATTGAACTAGTGTCTACATAACCCCCTACGATCATGCAGATTCAGTTAAAAATGAGAACAAGACCTAAAATGAATTTATTTAGCTACCTTGTCTTACAAAATTGTTCATTCTAATGGATTACATTTTCATGAAATCCATCATTCTGTTTCTTGGAAATGCATGGCCGTAGGGGACTGTGCGGATGCTAGTGTTAGAATGAGAATTGTTAAATAAGAAATTAGATGAATTCATTTTATGATTTTAATTTGCTAGCATAACCAGAATTCAGGTTATCGAAAGAATGCAAAGATTTCACTAACATTTTTACACAATTTTTTTTAGTTATAGATAGTTATTTTTCCCTGCTGTTTGCAAAATCCTATAAAGAATATGTTTCAATATTAATTACTCTAGTTAAATCGCGTTGTTTGATTTCTGTAGGTGAGATTTTTAAAGCATAAAATGTGTACTTTAAGATTCTTTAAGGGCATTCACCTTAAGAATCAAATTAACCCTCTTTATTTTACGATAATAAAAGAAGAAATTGTCTTCGCTTCAAAATTCGTGAAACTAGGTGTAAAATAAACGTTAAAAACTTTTATTCAAAAAATTATTTGGCATACCTGTCCACCGAATCTTTTTATACATTATTTCAAGAGTGATATGTGAAAGTTTCAGATTTTTATGTTAAGAATTGTAGAAATACCGATTTCATCGGAAATCTCTTTATGCCTTTATGCAGGGTACGGCCTCGCCTGGAAAACCTGAAAACCTGGAAAAGTCAGAAATTTTAAGAACATGTGAAAATGTCATAGAAAAGTCAGGGTATTTTTAAAATATTGATAAATGTCAAGGAAAAAACTAAAAACCTAAGAAATATAATTAATGCCATAGTTTCTTTTATTTTGATGAAATTATCAATTACAGTTTAATAGTAGACAATGTCTTTATATTTTCTCTTCTAGCCAAGAGCAATGCTTCAAAAAAGGCATGGTATTATACCGCTTGGATACTCTTTAATCTATTTTATTAACGCCCAAAATAAAGGATTTTGAGTCTAGAAACGAGATTAAGTAATATACTATCATACTTTTTTTGTAGTTATTGGTCTAGTAGCTCATTTTAGTATTATTAATAGAAAATCTCTTCAACGCTTAATGAATGATAGATTACAGGTGTGATCAATAGTGTATGTATCAATATGTAGTTACAGTTACATATTTTTAGCGTTATCATATTCTTATGGTGTGTTTTTTATAAACAATAGAAATATTATTATTTAGGGTAAATCATGTTTCTTAAAAGCTCTTTATATACTGAATTATTGTTCTGAAATCAAGAACGGAGAAATTTGACGTGAGAAATGCACTTATTGTTAAATATATCTAACTATTTAAATATTGCTGTATATCCACACTGTGGAACACTACCTAAGTGTCGTGTTTGAAATCATAAATAAAATTCACAAATTTGTATGTATTTTAGGAATTAATCATAACAGTTTTACTTTAACGGATCATACAGAAGCAGGAGTATCTGTGGTTTATTTAATTGATTCAAGTTCACTTATTCTCATCGAGTAGGATGCAGAGAATGAAACTTGATATTGAATACGAACAAAATATTTAAATAAACATAAAATGAAGTTATTTTAGTTTAACAAGGTTATTCTAAATAGTATATAATAAAACATGAACTGATAGAGAATCACAATCTCATTTAAAATGATTTAGAATGAAATTGGAAAACAAAAAAGTAAATTTTATAAAATCTGACATGCATGTCAAACTTTAGGGCTGAAAATCATATTTTGTGTAGAAACACTGTAAATCTACACAAAATGAATATTGAATGAAAGACTATCAACAGTAGTTGCAGTGCAGCGTAATTATTTTAGAAATAGTAAGTCCATATATTACAAAACACTGAATGACATTTTAAGTTTTCAGATATTTTCAAATATCATTGCAGAAAGGTGTTTTGTAAATGATATTTCACATCATGCAGAAAGAAAGGACTAATAGTATGATGTTAAATGTTTGTTGGCGTATCAATTTCTTGTTTTAGTTTATAATATAAGTATTCTGTCAGTATGGAAACTGCAGTACGTTTTTAACTACTAGCATTTTGTGTTTATCATTGCTATTCATCTAAATGTATGAATTAGTATTTATTTGAGATTGGAATTGTTAATTGTAGTTATAAGTAGATTTTAAGAAAGTGTATGTAATATGTCAATATATTTCGAGTAATTATAATTATTCACTTAATCCTGAAAAGTAGAATAAGAAACTTATCAGGAAAAATAAAGAATTAAAAACAGTATTCACTTAAGGTAAAGAACAAACAAAACTGAATAGTTTAAATTTTAAATTAAAATTAAATTTTGAAATATTAGATCAAAATAGAAAAAACAATTGAAATATTGGAAATTAACCCATTGAAACGACTAAAAATAACAAATCAGTTGATCAGACACCGCTGAACAGCGAGCTGCGAGAAATATTCATCCTCGAATAATTAATAAATTGAAAAGAGAAGAAAAGTGGTGAATAATTTAAAGGTTAGAAAATTACAATCCAGATATATTGATATCAAGAATAAATTGTAAAAGTTGATTAAATATAAGAAGTGAGTATACTTTGAAAGTATTACGAAGTAGATTATCCGGAAAGCAGATTTAGAAGAGGGAAGTATTTGTTAATCCAGTTAGCAAATTTATATGGTGAAGAAATTTCAAACGTCAAGCAAGTGATAGAAATACTTCAAGGAAATCTTGAAAATAAATTGGAGGTTAGAAACAAACGTCAATCCAGTAAAGAAGAAGAAGAAGAAGCCTTGAGAGGTTAAAAAGTCAGTCAAGTGACATAATATTTCAAGGATCATAATAACCAGTTAGAGGTTATAATATAACATTACTCGAGTCGAAAGAAAGACAAGGTAAAGCTTTACAATATCAGAAATCCATGGTACATATTTATTTTAAATAAAGGCCATATTTATCATTTTAGTTAAGTTAGATTTTGTTATTTAAATTTGTTAATTACATTCCAAGTTCAAATTTGTTAATAAATTAATACTTTGTTCGTTCAATACTGAGTTTGATTTATTTAGATTGTTATCTTGATCGATGAGCATTTATTGAACCGACTTCGTTGGACCCTGAGTAAGAGTCATTCTATAGATTGTAGATGGTCATGCTAATGGTGTTCTATAGTCTATAATATTAACAGCTTTTAAGAAACTGTTTGGCGCTCAATAAAATCATTTCAATTTACTTTCAAAAAGTAATTTCGAACGTATAAAAAATAAAATAGATATCAGAATATAGAACAATATATACGCTATTGGTCAGTCAGACCTGTTATATAGTGTGAGTGTCCAAGGTTAAAATACTTTATTAATCTATTATCTTGGCATTACCTGATTTCAAGAGCTTTTAATTTGTGCAAAACTGACCTTGTTTTTTACCCGATCACTAATTAGAAATTTTTACTTAATTTTGTTATTTTCTTGTTAATTTTAAAAGTAAAGAAGTTCTTATGTTTCATAAAACATATAGTTTATGTATAGTATATGTCTTATTCTTAAATAAACTAATAGCAAGTAGTAATATGTTTTTTTTTTAAGCATTCATTTCATTGCAAGGAAAAGAGGTGTAGGATGATGTCTAAATTAGGTTAAAATAGTTGAATATTGGCAAAAAAATTACTATTTATATTATTTTAATGTTACCAGGAAATAAGTTTAAAAAAGTCATGGAAGACCTGGAAAAGTCAAGGAATATTATGGGATATTAAGAGTCCGAACCCTGTATGATCCTACTTCATATATGTACTATTCCTATGTACATTTTGTAAATATGATAATCCAATAGCCACATGTTTCTCGGTTCATTTAAGCTTTGTTGAGCTCAATTTCATTATTTGCTTCAAAATGTTGCAGGGCTCCCAGATAAAAGGGGAATATGTAAAAAAAAATTAATTTTAGAGGCTGATGTATCAGCAATACAGCAGAGTAGGGTGGTCACCCTGTGCCCTGAACAAAATGTTTATGTTTTACGTGCAGTCCCCTCTCTGCATTTAATTGGTAGCGAAAGAGGCTCACACGGCCGACTAGACAAGTCCCTGGGGAGTGGATTCGACAAATTGGAACTTTAGATGTATGCTGGTGAAAACAAATACGCGTCTTACTATAACATATATTTAATAATTATATTTAGGTACGCTTACAGCCAAATCCCACAGAAATAACATTACATACAATCAGTATACTTAGATGTGTGGCCCATACTTAACCTAACACAAAATATACGACAACTTAAAACTAATAAAATCTTAACTAATAATATGCAAAATATGACCCCCCAAAATATACTGGCTCACACGATTACATTAAAATACTGAATAATAACATAAAATGAACAAAATAATGTGAACTAGGTAGTGACGATAGGTTAAGTTGACTAATGTGAAAAATTTGCAAGCGTGGTGTTCAAAACTACTAAAAATTTAATCGGTTATGTGCAGAATATTTACTGAAAATTTACATTTAATGTGTAAAATATTAAGTGCAATAGGTGGAAAAACTGTAGTTACGTGGGTCGAATGCCAGCAATTTAGTACCGTAAGAAAACTGACAGGCTCTCTATGCCTCACGTAGAAGGTGGGATTAGATATCAGGTCCCTCGTTATGCAATTTAAAGACGCTTACCTCCAGCAGGTTTCACAATGTATACACTAGGCCTACCAGGGGAGCGTAGCTTCCAATGGAACCAGGCAGGAGAGTCTCACCGGTACAACTCAGGATTCCAAATTCAACGAACAGCTTGCCAACCAAATTTCAGGAAAACCAAAGTTCACATACAGATGTACAAATATCCAAAAAGGTAAAATGTGGGGTCACACATACATGATGCGATACCAGGAAAAGTCCTAGATAAAATTAAGGTAAAGGTAGAAGTGAAAATGAAACTAAAAACGAACAAAAGAACAAAAAGAACAAAAAGCCTTTTGATGTTGAGTGGGCTTAAAGAATTCCTTTGCCATGTGCTTCCAGCAAGTTGACTTATCCGGAAAATTCCATAGCAGTACTTCCCAACAGTAAATAATACAAAATATCAAAATAAAATACTACTAAATTAGTCAACTACAGCACTATATCCCATTAAAGGAGCAAATTCACAAAATTGCTATCCACGTGCTCAGTGACACAACTTATCCTCGGCAGGCAAACGGAAAAAATCCCCAAAAATGGCCAAGACGGAAACCTCTGTCAAAATCCGAGAATGACTAAAACTCTTTCATGGGTACGTTCCGAATGAACACTATATACAACATAACCCACAAATTTGATAAATCTCCCTTAATGACGTCTATGTTCCACACATAATACTATATTTCGTAATTCCATTAACAAAACAATAAGTTTAATTGACAATAACGGTCTTGAAAAGGTTATAATCGAGACGTTCGAAACTCGCTTCCTAAGAAATTAGGTACAGTTGCTATGTGTTGCTAGCAACGCGTTGCCAGGACCAGCAACACTATACGTGGCTCACATGGAGCACGAACGGTAGGCAACCAGTTATACTATATATAGACTCGACTAAAACGATAACATATTACGATATTCAAATTTAATTGTACAGATACGGAAATAGACTGTAACAAAAGTTGCAACAAATTTAGTGAAGCGCGTCCTAGCCCGCGCATGCTTCGCAGAAATATCTGGAGCTTACATTTTTGATCGTACAAAAAAACTTCATATACGTTTTTTGTGTAAAAAAAAAGGAATTTCAGCCAATATTTTCGATATTATTAGGCGTCGCCGGCATCTTAGAGCTGTAAAGTTTTTATCGTATTCTACACCAACAAAAATACTTATTCTGAAAAATTCTGCTACATAACAGTTAGTGAAGTTTTAATCAATTTCTGTCTCTGACAACTGGGCTAAAAATAGAAACTAATCGTCATATGCGCAAGATATAATTCAAGATTTCGTTTTTGTTGGATCACGCTAATCCACATAAAAGTGAATCATTCTGTATTCGAGCCACGCCGGCTTGCAGTTTCTACTCCTTTTTATTTGATATAAAGGAAATTGTATTGTCACATTCTCCCCCTCCATTAATCTTCGGTATCTAGGGATATTTATAATGCTTAAAAGTTTGCATATACTCCAGATACAGTTGACATTTTAAATTGGTGTTTTTATTTCAATTTAGGCATCGTTTAATTAAATCCCCTGTAATTGAATTTTGTAATCTATACGGCAAAATACATGAATGAATAATTAACTAAGTGAATAATACTTCTAAACTTTCTTGCATTAAATTAAAACAAGTATCATGTTAAAATATACACCCCTGCAAAGCGCCACTGGTTGACTTAAAAATTCTTGTCATTCCTTACTTTCCTTGCAGATAATAAAATTCAACATAAACTTTACGAAGCTCGTTAGAAATATAATTGCTAAAACAGAAACAAACTTGGGTAATATATGAATGCTCATTTATTTCTGCTCTTGTGTGTAAATGTAGGTAAAATGTGGCCTCTTTTTCATAATCGTACTCATTGTGAATTTACTGTTAGGGCTTGAAAATTTAATATGGTGGGTACTAATAGTGTGTACCAGTATCCACTATTTTAAGTGAGTTTAAAAATGAGGAGTTTCTCAATTTTACCCGTATGTGTTTTTTTATGTCTGTTCAATAATTACTCCGTAACAGTTTAAGCGATTTCTGATTCTGAAAATTGTAGAATATGGCTCAGCGGTGGTCCATATTAGTTTAATTAAGCTATGTCTAGTATAAAGGTAGCAGAAATAGGAAAGAATGGATAAATGCGTCAGGACCAATGTTGTGTTAAAATTAGTAGTTAGGTATTATTTGAGTAGCTGATACTGAATCTGGTCTTAAAAGTTCAAATTCAGAATCCAATATGGCTGCCATAATTGCATAACTTTTGCAGATTTACATGAAATTTGAAAAAAAGGAATATTTCTCTTACTTTGTAGAAAATATAAAAAACGATAAAAAAAGTTTGTTTTGAAGAAACGGTTTAAAAAATTATGAAGTAAAATTTACCCCCGCTCCGCGCCGCTCCGATTCGTTGAACTTTAGTACCTAATACTGACACCAGTGTAAAAATTCACAAAAAGAATAGAGTATATTTCTAAATGACGATGCCGACAATAAGTAATAATGTGATTAATCGGTAGGCGGTGAATTTTTATTTCATAATTTTATGACCTCTTTTTTAAAGGTTATTCTATTTCTTCAATATTTTCTGCACTATAAGTTATTGCTCAGATGTAAATGGAATTCAGAAACTAAATCTACCTCTACAGAAGTCACTTCATCTTATTCAACGTCTTAACATTGCACATCTACGCAATAATATTCTAAACAAGCTAACCGTTATACTCTTCGCCGATTTACTGCACTTTTATATAATTATTGTACATTCTATAGGATACTCTTCGCAGTTTCTTTGTAAATGATGTTAGTTTTAGACATTTTTTATTTAATTACAAAACACAAAAAAAATATGTAAATTATTTATTTTTTTATTTAAAAAATGTATAACTTTTTTATTTATTGATCAATTTTGTTAAAAATTTCAATACAATCGGACTTTTCGTTTTTAAGTTATCATGCTTACAAGAAACGTGACGGATGGACAGACAGACGGACGAACAGACGGACAGGCAGACGGACGGACGGACATTTTGAAAGTTGTTTAGAATTCGATCACCAACACAGTGATATGAATTTTTTTCTCTACGAGTAATATTACCGGTTTTAGAAATGTTCCGATCGAATGCAATATACTCTTCATTTTGTAGTTGCGAAGAGTATAATAATAGCATATCAGCACCTTTAAATATACGCTGTTTATTATTAAAACTTGCTTCGGAGGTATTGTACCTCATCAGTATAAAGAATGTTGCTATATAGGAAATAAAACCAACAACGGTGGGAATGTACACTGTACGTGTCCGTAACTGCGATTTTGTTGCTTACGGGGAAGTATAGCAGTCATTCTTTCTTGTTTTTAATTTTTGTCGGGTTTCGACAACTCTCTCATTTTCCTATTTCTTATTCTTTAATAAATGTATGTTCTAATTCATCAAGTCAAAATTCAAACCAGGTCAAGGAGTTCCGGAGGGTTTCGAAATCTGTGTTTCCTAATTAATTTATCAACGAAACTTACCATTGGTAATTATATTCTCAATTAAAGCTATCTCTTTTCTTCTACAAATCCCCGTTCATTCAGAGGGAAACTTAACAGACGATGAATCAATAAATTAAGATCAACCACACCTTCTGCTAGACACAATGGCGTGAGCCACAGAGATATAACTCTGGTGTCTTTTATCTATACATCAGTTTAATTTCAGTGTTCTTAATTACTGATATATCTAAAGAACAGAAGTTGTCTTTTGGTTTAAATTTCGTATATAAATTTTACTGAAGTGAAATGACTATTTAATTTCTCGACAAGATTGTCTACATCTGCAACCTTTGTAACGAATACCGCGAATATATTGTCCACATGTCTCAACCGTACGAAATGGATGTTTCCTTTATCTCTATTTCTAGCCTTCTCGTAAACATATTGCCAACAAGCTAACCATTCTACTCTTCGCCGATTTACTGCACTGTTTGTATAATTATTGCACATTCTATGGATACTCTTCGCAGTTTTTTTTGTGAATAATATTCCTTTTAGACATTTTTAATTTAATTACAAAACAAAAAAAAACAAAATTTTTATTTAAAAAATTAATAACTTTTTTATTTATTGATCGATTTTGTTCAGAAACAATAGGGTCCTTCCTCTAGCTAACACTAACTTACATTCAAAATTTCAATACAATCGAAATACAGGTTCTTAAGGTATTGTGCTTAAAAGAAACGTGACAGACGGACAGACAGACGGACAGATATATGAACAGACAGGCGGACAGACAGGCGGATAGACAGACGGACGAACAGACGGAAATTTTGAGAGTTGTTCAGAATTCGAACATCAACACAGTGATATGAAAAATGTTTCTATACAAGCAATATTACCGGTTTTACAAATGTGCCGATCGAATGCAATATACTTTTCGTTTTGTATTTGCGAAGAGTATAATGAAAAGTGACAAGGAGTTTCCCATTGCAGATTCCTCATATTGCTAGAAGAACGTATTCTTGAATTGGAAGCAACGTTGCTACAGGCAAAATTTAATATGATTCCTTAATTACTTCATGATAACAATCAAGTAATAGATATATCAGTACCTTAAAGTTAATTAGAAACATAAGAATGAATAAATAGTTGGATACTTTTGAAAGCGTATAAACTAAAATATAAAAATATTGTGAATAGAGGAAAATAGTCTATCACAAATAATTCACACTATTGGTTACTAAACCACGATTCATTGAACCATGACAGAATTTAAGTAGAATTGACAGGTTTGGTTGAACTCTGTCAACCTTGGTATTAATTTCATAAATATATAGGCACATTTTCATTCACGTTCAGTACTCTAGTTTTAACCATTTTCCGATAGTACCAACATGCTGGGTAAAACGAGCATCAAGTATAGTATTCAAGTCTTGGCTCTTCTTGAAACTACTTCTAAGCAGTGTCTCATTATAGATTTCGGCTCTCTTCCGGACTTAAACCTTAGATATAATTTGTTGTTTGAAGATTGTCGGGTGCAACTAAGGCATTATCTACCAATTTTAAGTTAGACAACTCAATGTCTTATGTGACTACTCCAAACCACCAGTCCACCACATGTACCATCAAGTGTTCACTATAGTTGACGACGCTTTTCCCAGCGTTACACTTATCGGAGTTGGTGTCATATCAAAACACAGTTTTTTTATATCGTCATTGAATAGAGAGGACCTGATGTCTGTGTGCCAATCCATAATAATACAGCCCACCTACTCCGATTCTACATTATCATATATTTTACGGTATAGTTCATGCAGTGAAGATTCGTGAACAAGTAAGTTAGTACCTCGCCTGCTCGATAAGTTGTAAAAGTAATTGGTGTCTATGATACAATTAAACAATTTTACGTATTACGAAATCTAATCAAATTATAACCTCGTTTCATTAATTTTAGAAATTCGTTTGAAATGCAAGATGAATAGAGCAATATTTAGGTATCAAGTGGTAATCCTTGATATTGTTACAGTAGAAAACAGGAATTGTAGAATTATAATTGACAATTTTATTTTGCGGTTCATGAAAAATTGTATCCTTCATTCTGTATGCACCACACTGTACCGTTATTAATTATAATTATTTACAAAAAAATCATAATTACCATCGACCTATTAGAAAATGATCGTATGAAGATGAAATTCAAACATTATGTAGTGAATATTTATATCATATATCGTATCAAATAGAATTTTTTACCATCTCAACTTACGTTACAATCAATTATGTCATTTTATCAAGACTAGGAAAAAGTAAAAAGAATTTTATATCTAGTTGTAAGCAAAAGGACTTTTCAAAATTATAGTGACATTGAAAAAGTCCAACACGATTGGAAAAATTACCTATGGTTATACATGCGATTACAGACCAAAGCCGCTGATTCGAAATATAAAACATTTTATGAGGTTGGAATTGTGTATTCAGCGTTGCCACACACAATATGTACAAATGGTAATTATTGCTTACTGGTTGTTGAAACTACCTCGAACGTATTTACGAATGAAACAGCTTATCCCGCTGTATGGGTAAATTGAGCTTTCGGGATGCTAACGGCAATAGCATATTACTATTGCATGTATGGATCAGATATAGAATTCAATACAAAGTATTGTAAGAGAGGTGGTGGAGACATAAATAAAGAGCTGGATTCACCGGAATAGGAAATGAAATCCACTGGAGTTGTTTCTAGTGCATGGTTTCACATTTTTTTCTATTACAAATGGAAAATAATACAAACTGCAGATCATTGTCCTAACAGATAGAGGGTGAGATGAAATGAAATAAATAAGTATTAAAGCGAGAATAGTAAATGACATCTAAAAAAAAATTGCTAGAAAGAAATGTCTGTATTATTTTTAACGTTATACAAAGATATACATAGCCAAACTTTACTGGGGCATTTTTTCATTACTAATGTAATGATTATATAGAAACTTTATTGCAATATTAATTTCACGAAGTAAAATATTATACCGGGTGAGTCACGAATTGCGCTCGCCCCGATATTTCCTAAAGTATTTGGAATAGGAAATTGAAATTTGGAGGCCTTATTACACGACTAAAATGCCATCTTTTCAATAAAAAATCAAGTTTGGTGCACATCCGGTTTGACCGGAAATGCCCACAACTTTCGATTTTTAAATGGAACACCCTATATATTTTTTACATTTTTGAAATCTAGAGGAAATTTTGAATACAATACATCCATTTTGGTCACTTTTTGATAAACATTAAAAATTTTATTAAAAAATCTATTTCTGAATCCAGAGTGCTGTGGTGCCCAAAATATATTTTAGTTTGTGTGCTACGTTACTATAAAAATAAAAGGAGCAATATGATTGCATTACTTAATTCTCTAGAGGCGTCTATAATTTTTAAATGTGATTTTTACCCACTAACTCGGTTTTTTTAAATGGGAATTTAATCGTTCACCAACATTTTTAAATACCTCATTTTCATACGAATCTAATGATACCAAAATTTTGAAAATCCCCTAAGAAATATTTGAGATTTCAGCCAGAATACAATGCAACCAAGCTTTTAGAAACATGCGTCTAATAGATAATAGATTAGTGGGCTTTGGAAACTAAAATGGCATATTTCTGTGTAAATCTGGTAACCTAATAACATTGGAAAAATCATAGTAGCCACTGAATGTAAAAAAACAATATCAGCTGTCAGACAGATACAAAATAAAGCGTTGCTGAAGTCTCTTTGAGTAAAAATTAAAGAAAATGAATAATTTTAGTAGAAATGAAAAGGTCGATATGTTACTGATATATGGAGAGCGTCTCAAAAATTCAACTGCAGCTGCAGAACTGTACCAGCAACGATATTCCAACAGACGTCATCCAAGCAGAAACTTGTTTGCCAGAGTGGAACAAGAATTAAGAAACGAACCCAATAAACAAGATGACCATCAAACATTTATTGTAAGTGAGGACAAAGAAATTGATGTATTAGGATTTGTGATGGTACACCCAACAACATCAACAAGGGAATTGTCAATGGAATGCGACATTAGTCAGTCTTCGGTTTGCAGAATTTTAAAGAAACATAAGTTTCGGTCTTATAAATACCAAATACACCAACATCTTTATGGAGATGATAACGACAGGAGGCTAGTATATTGCAACTGGTTCTTAAATGCAGTACAACAAAATCCAGGGTGGCCTCCTAGGTCACCTGAGTTAACACCCCTCGACTATTATGTATGGGGCACTCTCAAAAATAAAATTTATAAAACTTCAAATACCCGTGAAGAGCTGCAAAATAAAGTTGTACGGGCTCTTAATGAAATAACGCCGGCTGAAGTGCGTAGAGCCATTCAAGCAACTGTACGCAGAGCCGAATTGTGTATAGAAAAAAATGGTTGACATTTTGAACAATATCTATAAATGTCAATTTATGGTTTAATTATATTAATTATTTTAAAGATACCTACTGTTACCTAGTTGAAGTTTAATTGTTCAAACGGAATTGATTTTTATTTATTTATAGGCCCGATATTTATGTTCATTTAAATAAAACTCTGAAAACCGAACTGATGTCGCATTCTATTTCAAATGTCCTTGTGGATGTAATTGTGTTTACCTCCACATACCTATGCCAAACTTAATTGTAATGTTCTTTGCGCTCACAATTATTAAATGTTTGATAGCTCAAGATTGCCTATAACTACACGAGTCTGTCTGACAGCTGATATTGTTTTATTACATTCGATGGCTGCTATGATTTTTCCAATGTTATTAGGTTACCAGATTTACACAGAAATGTGCCATTTTAGTTTCCAAAGCACACTAATCTATTATCTATTAGACGCATGTTTCTAAAAGCTTGGTTGCATTGTATTTTGGCTGAAATCTCAAATATTTCTGAGCGGATTTTCAAAATTTTGGTATCATTAGATTCGTATGAAAATGAGGTATCTAAAAATGTTGGTGAACGATTAAATTCCCATTTAAAAAAACCGAGTTAGTGGGTAAAAATCACATTTAAAAATTTTAAACGCCTCTAGAGAATTAAGTAATGCAATCATATTGCTCTTTTTATTTTTACAGTAACGTAGCACACAAACTAAAATATATTTTGGGCACCACAGCACTCTGGATTCAGAAATAGATTTTTTAATAAAATTTTTAATGTTTATCAAAAAGTGACCAAAATGGATGTATTGTATTCAAAATTTCCTCTAGATTCCAAAAATGTAAAAATATATAGGGTGTTCCTTTTAAAAATCGAAAGTTGTGGGCATTTCCGGTCAAACCGGATGTGCACCAAACTTGATTTTTTATTGAAAAGATGGCATTTTAGTCCTGTAATAACGCCTCCAAATTTCAATTTTCTATTCCTAATATTTTAGGAAATATCGGGGCGAGCACAATTCGTGACTCACCCGGTATTCTTAAAATAATGTAGAAATAAGCGTATTTTTTTCAGAAGCTAAGAAGTATTCTTCATGATTTACTAATTCTTATTCAACATATTTTGCCATATGTTCAGTCTAGATATTTACTAATAAAAGAATCTGTTAAAGTGGTTTTTTTAATAAATCGTTGAAATTAGTTTAACTTTTTATCAAGATTGATGAATTTTTATTAGAGCATTTTAGTTTTTTCTTTTTAAAAAAGTGCTTTAATATAAGTATGTTAATTCACAATACGAATTTAGGTGATCATCTTAGTAAAGCTAAATGATTTAGAAAAGATTAATATGTTTGTTTAATTTCGGTTAAAATATATTGGGTTAAAAATATTGTCAAAAAAATAAAGTTTTACTGAAAAGTTGAAAATTGATATAATAAAATTAAAAAATTTGCAATTTTTTGGATTATTGCTAAAATATGAGCAGATGACTGTTTTTGCGCGCAACACTTGGCAATATTTTTAAGCAGAAACTATTGATAAAAACAAAATTGATGTAGTCTTTATTGGTGACACTGTGGAAGATGCTGTATTTAATGAAGGAAAGCTACAGTCACATTAAATATATCACGTGCCAACTTTACACAAATCTTAACAGAAACACCAAGGACTATAAAAAAATAGTCAACAGATCTTTCTTGTATAAAATTTAGTGTACCTCGAATTGTTCTTCAATAGATCCGTCTCAAATAATTAGATTTGGATGAGATAAACAGTTTTTCAACTCATTTATTTCGAAAATATTTTTAAACAAATAAGTACAAAAATAAAAAGACTTAAAAACTGTTTCACTACCCATTATGAATTTTCATGTACTTCAAGATTATGTATGAGTATTAATTAATACTCATAATAATTAGTTACTTTCGCGGAGAAATCCCTTAGAAATTAAATGTTCTCTGTCCTCTTAAAATTTATGTCCAAAAATGAGTAGTAGTTCTGAGTGAAAAGAAACTTGACAGAACTGTGCATAGAATAAAGCAAAATAATGGAGTCTCAAACAGACGAGAGTTAACTAAAGATCTGGTAGACTTAATCACAGCACTTTATGCCTAAAATTAAAAAAATATTGCTTCCCAGGAACTTTGTTGATATCACCAGAGTCTCAAGATGACGAAAGTTAACTGTCTTCAATAACAGACTTAATCACAGCACTTTATTACGTCTAGAATTTAAAAATATTGCTTCTCAGGAATTTTGTTGACACCACCATATTGAATAAAGCGGAATTTGCATCTTCTGTAGATCTATCCCAAGGCTCTCTGCTACACCTGTTATTCTTCAGTATTTTCAATAATACCATTACAGTTGTATTGGTTGGTTGTACTTTTATACATTTGATATTATGGCACTACAAGCTGTTCTAGAAAAATCAGTGAATAGTAACTTACATAAACCAACTACAGTTTTGTTATGAGGAAATGTATGCTCTAGCTTTTACTAAAAAATGGTAAATATCAATATTTTTAATACAATTATTGTTTACAAGATTCAATGCTTACACGACCATCAAGTTTACATGATATCGGTGTAACATTTGACAGCAAACTATTGTGTAAGTGTCATATAAATGGCAGCACTAATAACATTTTTAGAATATTTTGATTTAAAATATGGAATCCTCATACTTATAACGATATTAATAAACTGAAACTACTATATCGAATTTTTGTTTTATCCAAACTGGAATATTCATCAATTATTTGGTCTTCTCATTGTAACACGAATCTACGAAACAGAGAGATCGGAAACATTTTCTAAACACTTTGTCATAAGGCAAATGGTGTCTATTCTGCTATTGGTTTTTCTTATCTGTGCTTTTAAAGTTGGTTTCGCCTTCAGGTTCAAGACCGGTTTGATATCTTCCGTTGCAATGTAGCTACGACATATATTTTGCTTTGTTTTTGACTATTTATTTTATATTTTTATGTTTCTTTATTTTTGTTATATATATTTGTAAATACTTATTTTCTTATTCCCTTATGTCATGAATGCTCTGTTGGGTAGAGTATAATCAAATAGATAAACACATCAAATCACACTTTTTATTTAGTATGATTTAACGTTAAATAAAAGCTGGCAGACGATTACAAAATGTGTATATCGTTGTTTACAGTTTTAAGAAGATTTGTATCCTCTTTCATACTAATTTAGCACACTTTTGGATTTACGCAAATGGAGATTTTGATAAACTGTAATCCTGCGAAAACTGCTCAGAAAACTAGCTAATAAAGACGATAAAAAAAACCATTTAGACGCAGAATAATGTTTTTGACTTCACAATTTATTTAGAACTCTACCTTTCGATTAATCCTCTCCAAGTAATATCACCCTCATTTTAGAACATCGCGTAAGCCTTTTTTTAATGAAATGTAAATTTTTCTCTACGTGATAATTTATGTTCCCTTAATAACAATAAAAATCGTTAAGAGCACTTTTGCGAAATAACACATAAATTTTAATTTCCACTTCAACAATATTTTTAATTAAAAATTCAGGATGACTGTAATAAAACAATGATTCGAAAATGACCATTACCGTTCGATTTGCAATTCAAAGCAGCGGTGATTTCCGGAATGCTTTGAAAACCCTTTACTGTTATTTATCTATGTTTGATAGCAAAATTTGTTTATTGTATCGTCCATGAATTACGTGTAAATAACACTAGAATAGTTACAAGTCAATTTTAGCTATACGTCACGACTTAATACATAGTTATTTTATTATTTGATTATGGTATACGGTCTGTCATTAAACTGGATCACCACTTTTCTCGAAGATCGGAGGCAATACGTAAATTTAAAACATAAAAACGATAACACCGTATGTAGTGTTAATTCAAAATTTTTAAATTTAACGGTAGGTGTTCCACAGGGCTCTATTTTGGGCATTGCGCTTTTTGTTTTGTTTATTAATGATACTGATTTTCAAATAGATATATTCTAAATACCAAAGCGAGAAAAAAGTTTGTGAATCGCTAGTACTGCCCGTTTTTAACTGCATGTTTAGAACAAGCTGAAAAATAATACTACAAGTTTTCCAAAACACATTTTGTCGTTACATTTACAACTTACGAAAACTTTAAATAAAATAACAATTATTCAAAATAAATGTTTACGATTATGTATAGGCGCCCTAAGAAGTACACCAATAAACAATTTGCTTGTTGAATGCGGAGAAATTCCAATAGAAACGAGAAGAAAGGTCCTCTGCTCCAAATTCATACTTAAAATGCATTCAAAAGACAGCAAATTAATTCAGAGTATCCACAACTTATTCATCTTGGACTTGACAGACACATACTGGGCAAAAAAGAAAACCATACCGTTACTAAAAATATATAAGGAAATACTGCCTTACACAGATCAGATCAATAAGAACGATATTGCCCCAATTTATGAAATAAATAACTTAATAACTAATTTAAACATAGCAGTTACATTTTTACAAGACTACATTATATACCCTAACAATATTAGAAATACTTTATTTAAATATGACATAGGACAACTGTTTTCTAATCCTTATTGTCTATATACAGATGGCTCAAAAGACGATAAGAACACCGGGTGTGCCATATTCGATCCACAAAACAGTTACTACAAAAAAGTTAAATTAAATCCAAATTTTAGTATTTTTTCCGCAGAAATGATTGCAATAATTGAAGCTTTACAATATAGTTTAACTCTAAACGAACAAGAAATACTAATAATCACAGACAGCAAAAGTAGTTTAGAAAAAATAAAAAATTTAAACCCAGGTACCAAGTCAGGTACCAATTTCTTAATAAATTATGTTGTTAAGCTAATAAGAAGTTTACAGGATGCCTCAAAAAGTGTAAAGCTAGTATGGGTAAAAGGACACTGCAATATTGTCAACAACGAACAAGTCGACATGTTAGCGAAAGAAGCCCTATCAAATGAAACCATCGTAGGTTATCCATACCCTCATGAAGATATATTCCCCATTATTAAAAAAATATTTATCATCGAATGGGAAAACGCTTATGTTCAACAAGTAAAAGGAATATACAAGAATATCCAACCTACCATACCCAAAACTCCATGATTTAAAAACAGCAGATTTAGTAAAAACAGCGTAAAAAATATATGTAGATTAAGATTCAATCACGTTCTGGTTCCAACATACTTATATAAAATCAAGTTTAAAAATAGTCCGCACTGTGATTGTGGTAAATTAGGCGACGCAGAGCACGTACTTCTGAACTGCGAATTAAAGTTGGAAAAAATTAATAGATTTGTCGAAAAAATATGCAAAACAAAAACATGCCTGCCGTTTAATTTGTCTCAACTACTAAGCTCTAGGAACCTAGAAATATATAAATTGTTATGTGAACATATAAGAAATCTAGGAATAAAATTGTAATATAGCACAGACTAGATAGTAAATTATTTGTAATATAGTTTTAAGTTATCTTCTTGTTTTCCCTAATGTAACCCGAATCATTCCGGGGTCCTTCTTGTTTGTGAGTAAGACTAGACAGACCCCTAGTCAAAACAGTGTCCTCGTTTATTTCCTGAAAAATAAAAACAAAGAAAAGAACAGCGAAAAAAAACGAAAAAAAACAGAAAATAAAAAAGAAATATTAATAGAAAAAAAATGTATTAACGAAAATAATAAAAACAAAAGATATCTAGGCTTAGCTCTAATAACAAATAATTTTTAAGTGAGAAAAATCAAAAAATAAAATAGTAAACTTACCTCCAAGGATAAAAATGTGACATTAAAAAATGCAAAGTAACTAGTATATAACAAAAATAAAATGTCGGCAACACTGAGCTAATGGAGTGAGTGCATTCCCTAGCCATTACTAGCACTAATTAAAAAAAAAAACTTACGAAAACACCATCACACGGTAGCAAAATGTATTGAGCTGAAGTGGTCTGAAATGAGAAATATAGTGAGACTTTAATATTTTATATTTTTGTACTATTTATTCCATTCTCCCTTTTATGTATGCACTATTTCAAGGCAGTAGAGTAACTGAAAGTGGTTCAAAATTTTTATAGAAATGGTGAACATAACCGTAATATTGAGCATCAGTGTACCCTTAGATGCACCAAAACTCATTTGCTTTCTTTCAACACACTGTGAGAAACGTTGCATACATTTGTTAAATCTCATATAATAGTTGTGACTGCGCCCTTTGATATTAGTGACATAATTTGTCTAATTTATTCAATGAAACTGCTAAAATATTTTAAACAATTAGTCAATGCCTGGTAATTTAATGATGATTGTAGGAAATAATTTCTTCACACTTGTGAATCTCGATAAAGCTTGACTAACGTTATCAGGACTCAGGAGACGATCCATGTAAAGAGATTCCTGGGCGTAGTGTACTATGATTTACCTCTTTACAACATGTGAATGAATCGCAATTTATTAAGTCTCGCTCGACACGCGATAAGTCTTGAGCTGAAATGGGATTCGTTGCTGTAGATATCATGTTGTACATATCTTCACATTCATGAAAGATGGTGACATGTCTGTTTCTATTTGACGTAGAACTGATTACTTGTCGATTAGTGAATACATGCCACTGATTTTTCTGCCGTTGGAAATATAGTATGGTAGCTGGTGACTAAAATGTGTGTTCATGAATATTGGGGCGGAGACTCTGATAACATTTTAATATATCCACGATTGGGGATCGTGCAGAGCTATCGTGCTTTCACGCTCTACGAAACCAATTTCTGTACACGACTTTTTTCTTTTACTGATTATGAAAAATATTTGTCCTGTTATATAGCATACCTATTTGATGAAATTAAATATGCTTAATAAATGAAGAACAAAATGAAAAGTGCAATTTACTAACGCATTTAGGAAACTTCATATCACTTGTTTCATCGACGAAGATTGTGCAGGTAGGTACACAAATTGAAATTTAAATTATTATTTTAGATGTTGGAATTGTATTTCACAAAATATGACGTGGTATAATATTTAAAATGAAAACACACATAACATAGTTTTATGTACGTACGAAAAAGTACAATCGTAAACCAGTTACCTTCGTGTGATGCGAGTTTATAGCCAAAGCTCTCCTGGTTAAATATAAATGTAACTTTATACAAAATGCACCAACTAGTGGGAATAAAACACGAAGTCAGTAAACACCATTTTAGAATGTTAAGGTTTGTAATTACTATATTATTACACTCATACCATTAAATTATCTCAGGGCGCAAACATGAAAAAAGCAATTCAGACCAGCTGGCAGCTTTGGTTTA
This sequence comes from Stenurella melanura, assembly GCA_963583905.1. Lineage (NCBI taxonomy): Eukaryota > Metazoa > Arthropoda > Insecta > Coleoptera > Cerambycidae > Stenurella > Stenurella melanura. Next base: position 35,997,239 of record OY757314.1, on the reverse strand, counting down.
AAAGTTCGCGTCTCGGCACTTTTTAGGGGAAATATAATAAAATATATCAATGGAATGCACGTAAGAAGTTCGTCCTCTAAATAGCAGAATATCCAAATAAATAAATTAGCATCCGAAAATATGCATTTTACAATAGTTTTTTTATTCTAAAAATGTAACAAGAGATTTGTTTTATTTAAGGAGAAAATATACAATTTTTAAGCTTAAGCTGTGAGATCTGTTAAATTAAATTAATTATCCGAGAATATGATACACTTCATTATATTTTGCGAGTACCACAAAGTGTGTTTCAAATAATAAATATATCGTTCGTAGTAGGATGTAAAGTTAAGGTTCAATACAGGGTGTTTCGTAGTATTTCAGGTTCAACTGGAAATAACAATAATAATAAATTGTCTTTATTGAGGGCAAGGTTAACCTTACATTTTTGGTTCTCTTACACTTAATCCTAAACATCAACATTTACTAAGTATCACATTATTACATTTAACATTTAATAGTTAAGTATATAGTATAACATATATTTAAATTTTATACTCTGATACACATGTGCCAGTACATATGCACAGAAAAAATATATTAATTATTAGATTCCAAAATAGAAATCCAAATGAAGAAAGTAGAAAACTAAGAAAACATATTAATAAATATAAATCAACAAAGATATACATATATGAAGACATATATACACAAACACATTTACATACATAGTAAATAAATGGTTACATATTTTTAAGCTATTATTGTTTCATTTTTTATTTATTTTTATCATTATTATTATTTAAACATTTTGTGATAGATAATGGTGCATTGCTTTTTTAAATTTTGACAGGCATTATTATCAAATTTTCAGGTATATATAATAAAGGTGGCAGGCTGCATAAGTAAAGGAATTTTTAAAATACGTTGTTTTGAAATTGGGGATATTTAATATTTTGTCAGACTTTATGTTTAAAACGTGAAAGTTAGATCGGGGAAGTAATCTTTCTTTCAAATACTTGGGCTTTGCTGTTGTCATTATTTTATGAACAAACGTCGCCATGTGAAGATTACGTCGTTGCTCCATAGGTAACCAAGATAACTCATTTAATTTATGCGACACCGGATCGGACTTTCTAATTTTGTAAAAAAAGCGGAGACAGGCTTTTTGTACTTTCTCTATTTTATTGATCAGGTGTTTGTCCAGTGCTAGCCTATACACGATATCAGCATAATCGAATCTAGAGGGTATCAGCGTATCACATAATAATGCTTTTGGTTTTACTGGAAAGTGTCCCTAAAGTTATACACAAATTTTAACCTAGCAAAGGAGATACGTGTTAAGTTATTTATATGCTCGCCAAATTTTAATTCGTCGTCCATTGCCAAGTCCAAATTTCTTGCAAGACTTTTTTCTGCAAGAGGAATATTTTTAATTTTAATAGTTTTTGAGAAATTATTTTGCTTTTATTATATTATTTTTATTATTCTTGCTCCCAAGAAACAATACACAAGATTTATTTGCATTAATTGTAAAGTTGTGACTTTCAGAGATATTGACAATTTTATTCGGATCATCATTTATCTGATCAGCTGCTGCTACAACTTGTTGAGGTACAAAGGAGTTGCGTAACTGTGTACCATCAGCATACATGTTTATATCACAGTGCTCAATTGTACTTTTAAAATCAAAAGTATACATGTCATATAGAAGAGGCCCAAGGATGAATCCTTGGGGGACACCTTTATTAATAGATAATTCACTAGACACACAATTATTTAACATTACTTTTTGAATTCTTCCTACTAGGTAATTTTTTACTAAGTCCACGGCATTATTATCAAGTCCAATGTGATATAGTTTTGTACAAACAGGTTCATAATTAATATTATCTTGCTAAAATCCAGTAAAATTAAAGCAGAAACCTTGCTATTATCAATTTCACTTACAATGTCATCATAAACTTTTGACAATGCTGATGTTGCCGACTTACCTTTAGCACAACCGGGTTGAGTTTCCGGCAGTATATTTTTTTCATTTATATAGTCTGTAAGCTAGTCATTTTAAATTCTTTCCAAGACCTTTCAAAGTACAGGTAATACGCTGATGGGCCGGAGATCAGAAAAATTGTCTGGCCTATTAGTTTTAGGGAGAGGATGAATAAGTGCCTACTTCCATTTATCTGGAAGAAAGAAATGAAATTTCTATGACTTTATAAAATTTTTCTCGTCAAAAAATATTTATGAGAAAAGAAATACGACCGATATAAAATTTTCAACAGCCATTCTCTCGAAAACTGTCAAAGATAGATATAGGGTATGCTACATATCTTATACCTAGAACTTGTTAAGCAATCTAAATTTTGAATAATATATAGGGTGTAAAATATTCTTTATAGGATTTTGCAAAATATATTTCATTACTATAAGCAAACAAATAATAAATAATTCACTTCTAAACATGCATAAAGTATATAGGGTGTATTACATTAAAAATAACAAAGTTTATGCTGTTTCCGGTTAAATCGGAAATGAAAATCAGAAGCTAGAGCAACCCAAATTTAAAACTGATTCAATTATACATTTTCTCAGAAATTGAAATCGATATCTTCTAGAAGAAAATTACAGGCTGGCTAGTAATGTCGTAGGCACAGGGTATATAACGATTTCAAGCTTAATTTTAACTTAATTTTCTTAACATTTTCAGACTCTCTATGGAAATCTGAAATAGAGAACCTATACTACTTAGGGTTTAGATTTTATAAATTCGAAAGTAGAGACATTTGAAAATATTCTTCTTTGCAGTTAACTAATTCCTGTTTTATTGTGATGTTTTACAATAAAATAGCAAATGAACAGTAAATAATAACATAAAGAATTAACTTACGGTCTGGACTTCATTTTTATAAAGTACGTATTTAGATGACTCTACAAGAACAATAAATCTAAAGGTCCTTGCACACGACGCCAATACAGTTGGCCACGGCAGTGAGCAGGCCAATACGCTATGCTAGTGACCGTTCGCATTCGAGACAGTATCACATGTCAGTTCATTTGTTGCCTGTGTACCATGGATCGAAGAGTTTGTAAACTACGGATGTTAACAAAACAAGCGTTATTTTTCTTTTTAAATGAGATTGAAAAGGTTATTGACGATGAAACTAATAAAAAGGAGAACGTTTGGGTACGGCAGTGGATGGCTAAGAGACCTGAACAGCTGTTCTGCATTAATCAGGAATGAGTTTCTTCTATATTTAATTTCGGGGGATCCATTTTCCATTGATACAAATTTCAAAATACAACAATAATCTAGTCGGCACGCTCGACGCATTGGCACATATCAACACACATTGACTACTCAACAAATTTGCTCTATAAATTTAAAATAATACTACAATTTTGTTTTATTACTGTGACATTACTGCTCTGCAAAAGTTATTTTGTTTTATTAAAACCGCCAAAGTTATTCTTCGCAACTAAATCGTCATATAAATAAGTGCAAAGCATGTCCTTATAGCTAATCTATAAATTATTTTGTAGACTTTGTTTTTCCCTGTTTTATAAACGTCTATACAGCAATTACTATAGAATGTTTTAGCTCATGGAGCAAATCTGACTTAAAACAGATTTATAGTAATGACCCCCGGTACTTTTTGGGAAATTTGCGATCATCTATAAAACTATTCGTTAAGAGTCTAGCTAAGCATTAATAAAACAATTTTATTAGGATTCTTTTTAGCGCGGTATTATTTCTGGGAGTATATTGTATTCGGTAGTAGCTGCTAAACAATTGTTATATAAACGAAGCACACGTTACTCTCATAAAACACTTATAAAATAATTAAAAAGCTAAGAATTGTCCTTAAAGGCTTCTGTACCATTTTTATATAACATGGGTAGGTGTTTATTCGCCATATTGTTTTCTTCTTAACAGTAATCTTTTACTGGACTCTGCCATCTTTGGACTTTCGCCATGTTGTATACAGAAAAGTACTATTTAATTACTACTTGCATTTTATTTCATACTGACCTTTGTTTTCTAACGGGAAATCCTCGTAGTTGATTAAAAGTCAATAGCGAGCAAAATTATTTGGAACAAAATATTAATAGAAATAACCTTTGCTTGTTGTAATTCCCTTCTGTCTGTCTTCTTTTCTTTTAATTACAAGAGAATTGATATATAACAATTCTTCGGAAAATATGTTTGTCCTATACCTAAGTGTTTTCATAGTTATAAATATGATCTTTAAGATGAATGCCATAATGTTATTTAAATTCAAGCTATTTGTATAGTGGCCATTTTGGATTCTAAAATAAAAATAGTTCAAAAATAATAATTATTGTAATACAACCATTTTAGCAACAATCTATTATTAAGAAATATATTATCTGCGAAACACAATTGGTGCGATACCACAAAAAGATCTATTACAAAAATGTTATTTTCACTTTATATTTTTAATTTTGATAAATACTCGTTATAATTAGAGCGCACAAAAACTTCGTTGTATATGTACCACATATTTCACAGAAAAATTTCCTTCGCAGCCAAAGATCGCTTTGCTGTTGGTGAAATGAAGTCTAAATCAGTTAACATTTATCTCATTTTCACTAAACATATTGTTAGTTACGCCGCCATGTCACATAGAATCTATGTACCTTTGTAATATTTTAAAACTACTTTGAGAATTATTATTGTCTGCAAAAACACTTAAATAATAAATAACTTACGTTTTTTTTGCGGCACATAACGAAAAAGTGTCAGTGGAAATAATAACACAATGCTTATAAAAATATTCTGTCGTATCTGGAATAGTTATTGTCTACTAATTTTTTTAATCCTATGTAAACGTTTATACAATTACTTTATAAGACCTGTGAGAGCCATAATGAAGTAAATTAAAGAAATACATTATTTTATAAACTGTGCCCATTTTGCGTATATAGGCCTTGTATAAACATTTTGAAAATGTTTATATCAACAATCTTGTTTTATAAATAATATTCTGTAAACATTTTTTCAGCTTCTACAAAACATCAAATTCCTAGCTGGGCAGGCTTGTGCGTTCACACGGAGACAATCACGGGCGAATTTAGAGTTACCGGTGGATGTATGACGGAATTGTCATAAAGAATTAGCCTAGTATAGTGGTCTATTGACGTTCTGTCTTGAACACTGGCTTGGCGTAAATGTGTTGTTTTGGAATTGCCATGAACACGAAGACAACGCTTGCCCTACTACTGGCCTGACCCGCTGTATTGACATCGTGTGCAAGGGCCTTAAGGGAGAAACAAAATCCCATCTACAGTTCTGTCTTGTCAGTGTTAAATTAATAACTGATCATTAATTTGTGTCATCTGCTTTATAACAATGCGTTTATCTGTATCTCAGAGAACAGAAGTTCTTATGATGATTGGGTATGGAACACAAGAAGAAGTATGTGTTTTATTTAACATTAAGCATTCAGATAGATCCATAAGCCAATCAACATTAAGCAAAACTGCGATAGACTATAGAGATACTGGTTCCGTAGATGATCTACCAAAGATAGGCCTTTCACATTAAATGGTAAAGTAAATCGCCAGAATTTTAGATACTGGGCAAAGGAAAACCCTTGATGGATGGAAAAGCAGCACACTCAGTATCCACAAAAGGTAAATGTGTGGGCGGGAATGGAAATATAATAATCTTTCCCTGCTTTTTCGGCGACACCATAAATAGACCAAGATATCTTCAATTTTTACAAGAATATCTAATCGCTACTTTAGTGACCTTATTTCCGAGTAGAAAGAATTGTACAACTCTCGACGAAAACTTATGGTATCAGCAAGACGGTGCACCTCCGCATTATGCATTGGCTGTTCAAAGATATCTTGATCAAGTGTATCCAAATAGGTGAATTGGAAGGCATGGTACTGTTGAATGGCCACCAAGGTCACCGGATCTCACCCAGCTAGATTTTCATACAAGAAGATTTTCAATTTAAACATTTGATTAGTTCATTCGGTATGTTATTATTTACTATCCATTTGCTATTTTATTGTGAAATATCGCAAAAGAACAGGAATTATTTAACTTCAAAAAAGAATAGTTTCAAGTGCCAGTAATTCCGAACTTTAAAACTCTACACCCTAAGGTTTTTAAATTCAGATTTTCAAAGAGAGTTTGAAAATTAAAAAATATACGGAGCGTTCCATTAAAAAAAAGGACGTCTTAACCGAATCAGCGATGACGTCATAGCTAAAAAACCAAGAGCAATAGTTGCGCCATTAAAAATCGACCGATTCGAGTTTTTGGTTATAATATTTTTGTATTCAGAATTAATGAATTTATTTCATACTTTGGGTTGCATAGTGGACACGAGAACGGCACTTGCGCAATAGGGTGAAAAGCACACAGCGACATAAAGACATTTAATAGCGACAGAAGCACTGCGCGGTAACCACATCTAAAGATGTTTTGTGTTGGTTTCCCAAATGCAGATCGCATGCAATGGCCAGTAATTCATCTGCTTATATTTATTTGAGGATAACAATCACGTTGGAAATAAGTAGAATGAAGTAATATGTCCATACTTAACTGAACTATATTACAAAATACATGATATCTATTCCTAATTTTTTAGCTCTTCACAAGAATACATGTTAGAGCCATTTTTAATATTTATTCGATTACAATAGAATAGCTCTATTGTAGCAGTGACAATTATACATAAATAAATATTGCTTTATTTGCTGCTAATGCATTATTTGAGATATACATGGTTTAATATAATACTAACAAATTCACACGTTGGTCCACATAGGGAAAGCCCTGATCGTAGGCCACTATGTAACCTGTTTATAGTTATAAAATACTACCATGTATTCACAACTTTCTACTTTTTAATATGTTTTCTAAATAATAAGGCATTTTGCCTCCATCTTTTATAATATGTACACTTAACCCTAATTATATAGTAACCAGCATATAGCACATGCGCCACGTTTGTGTCAGATAGAACAATACATGACAGACAAAGAAAAGTGATATGATAAATTTTCTTAAAGGTACAACTAAAACAAATTTACTCAATATTTACTAGTAATAGCTTAAAAGTAGACACTCCTTGCAGGTTAAAAATGCTTTACCCTTGAACTCCCATCAAACAGAATATATGCCGATCATATTTTTGTAATTATTAAGTGGTAATTGATTGATAACGTAGAAAACAGCTTGATATTTGTTTCCCATGCTCCATGATAGAGCTTGCAGGTTTAGAATACCTGTCTCTGGACTTCCACTAACCGGAGTATACCTATGTCAAATCGTATTTTTGCATTCACTAAGTAGTAAGTAATCGGTACAGAAAATATTAACTCGATGAAAATATTTGTACCAATTGTAAAGGATATTTAGATTAATTTAGTAAACTTTGTGCCCATTAAGAACATTTCTCGCCCCATTTTCTTTTATTTGCCGTTTGAGCAGGACTATTAATGTATCAGGCTGATGCCGCTGTTACTCTTGGTTTGAGTGCATATTGCTTGTATCTTGGTCTCATAACTGATATACGATCGACTGGTTCTAATTTATTGCTATAACATATTTAAAAATACAACTGTCGTAGGTCCGTACCTCTCGAAGAAGTTAATTGGAAGTGTTTTCTTTACAAAGTGTTATTTTTAGAATATTTATTTTCTTTACATTATCAACAGTTAGTTAATGTGATTGTAAATGATGATACACCATCCAATTATCCCACATTTCAGTCTGTATTCTACTATTCCGTCTTATATTGTTTTTAAAGATTTGATACCGCGGAAAGTTTGCAAGAAATTAAATTCATATAACAAATCTTAACTTGTTTAGTACACTAGCTTGTGAATATTCCAATGTAAATTCGAATCTAAGTGGATTCCTAAATATTTATTTGCAGTTGTTTTTGCTATTACCAAACTATTTAAATCTTATGGAATGTGTAAAATATTAAAATTTAGCATGGAATTTCTGTATGAGGTGAACGGGGCAATTTTGTTCTTGAGAAATTTATTGTTAATAGCTTTCTGTTGAAAAAATATTTCGTTGCTTAAACCCCTCCCAGCCTTACTATATAAATATGTCCAAGAGTTGCCTGTTTAAAAGAGAGCAGTTGGAGAGCAACTGATTAACATACACTGTCAACAAGATTGGTCGGAACACAGTCCCTTGTGGAGTACCATATGCTTGAAGATAAACATATTTTAACAGAGAATATTGCAGGACTCGACAATGCATATTTTTAAGAGAAAAACATTTTTGTGATTTTAAATTCTGATCATAAGCACTTATAAAATTCAATGAAAAATATTGTTATTATCTATCTTTTCTCCGCTTTTTCAACGAAAGGTGGCTAAATAATCAACAAAATAAAACAAATTACAAATTTAGCAGGGAAGGAATATTATTAATATTATAAATAATGTTATCTGCTGCTTATTAACTATAAAATTTAAATATACTCTTTCTTGTTCTTTAACGGAAAGCAGACAAAGATATTAATTTAGATAGAGTAGATGATTCTTTAATAATATTGATACTAATAATTATTGAGAATAAGTTTACGCACGACGCGAAGCGGAAAATGGAACATGGTGTTTTAATGAAGAAACAGAAGTGAAAAAGAAAACAAAAAATAGAAAATACTGCAATGCCTAGCGAATAATCTATATATTTTTTTAAATGTTGTTTTACTTTCTAAATTCCTATTTATTAATTTTTTTTAGTATTAATTTCAACTCAGTAGATTTAAGTACTTTCAATCCTTTAGGTATTAGATTATATACTTCACAGATTTGGCGTACACGAGCGTTTATAGAGTTTGGCGTGAAACAGTGGAGGTGCTAGCAGTCTCTTAAACTTAATATTCAGTGCGTAGTCATCTGTTCTCAAAGTAATATATCTCTACTGATAATCATATCTGGGTTTTTCCTAATAATATTTTCCTAGGTCAACGCACAAAACACAGCAAATTTTTGTATTATATGTTTAACGAGCCAATTTCATTTAACAAGAAATCCCATCACGTCTACAAATCCCATGAATGAGCCTTAGGCACGTATTCTGAATGTCTCGGGCACGTATTCTGAATGCCTTAGGCATGTATTCTGAATTTTTTGCACCTTATGCTTCTACTAGCAAATTACATTGGTATCACACCAGTTAATTTAATAATGAGAGACTATTATTATTATAACACGAGCAGATCTGTAGAATCAGCAACACTCAGGCCTGCCTGCCCACTGTGCTTTCGCCTCATGTAGGGTCTTCTAGAAGAGGCCAGTGAATGCTCTCCACACAGAATAGCAAGTCTATTCCATGGTTGATCCTGCAATTCCTCCGGCTGTAAAAATTGCCTTTGGAGATGTATATACCTTAACGCACCTAAAGGTATACAACTGCATAGGATATGAGTGGTGGTTTTATATTCCTTTCCACACAACCTACAAATGGGGTTGTTTTTCAACCCCATTGCATAAAGATATTTGCTCAGAGGACAGTATCCGGTTAACAAGCCTAATATCCATCTCATTTTATCTCTATTGAGCCCAAGCAGCCACTTAATGTTTGAATTAGTCGAGGGTCCCTTTATATGGAGCCTCGACTAAGTCCAATAATTGTTGAACCTTGCAGTGGCCCAGTCTCGTAACTCTGATAAAATCAGACTTCTTGGCAGGCCGAAGACTGGCCCGGGGCCAGGGAACGGAGTTATTGCTGCTTCTCCCGCCAATCGGCCTGCCTCTTCGTTGCCATCCACACCTTGGTGACCGGGCAGCTATATGAGTTTGACAGAGTTGTGTTCTATCAAAACATTCCGACAGTTTAAAGCTAGCTTTGAGGTCACTTTGTTTGACACAAGAGCCCTCAAGGCTGCTTGGCTGTCGCTACATATATAAATATGTTTGTTGGCGATATCTCTCCTGAGATTCCCGCTTGCACATGCCAATATGGTATATACTTCTGCTTGGAATACACTAGGATACCTTCCCAGTGGCACCGATATGCGAGCCCTTGGTTTGCTGTCGTGTATGCCAGCACCAGTTCCCTTCTGAGTCTTAGATCCGTCTGTGTACCACTCGAGACCTTTGGGACTTTCGATTTTGTGACAAACAACGTCTATTTCATTTTAATTGGGATAATTAAATTAAAGCCCTAAAACATTTAGTTGAGTGTGATCTACGCATAAATAAATTTGACAGATATTTTATCAGATTTGTGGTATATACAGTAAAGTGGAGTGGTCCGAAAGTGAAGCCTTGCGGAACATTCAGGTAATAAAATTACAGCTTTAGAGAGACCCATCTAGTTAGAGAAGAGAAAATAGTAATCATAATTGAGCATGTGTAAATCGAGTATAGTATATGCAACAGCACTAACCTGTTGCCCAGATTATGTCACCAACAATACGCAAGAGCTCAATGGTGGAGCTATGGACGTGTCAAAAACCCGGCTATATACCTTAGCAAGAATGTTCGTTTAAATATGTTCTTAACTGTGTTTCCATTGCTTTATCTAATATTCGAGACGCAGATTTGAACCATTAGGTTTTTTTTTTTTTGGTAACACAGTTCATAAAAAGTCAATTAATTTTTGTCATATTTTAACTAACATGAAAAGAACGCTCACTTATAGTATTCCTTAGTTTCTCAGACTGCTAATAAACGAAATTTTCTACATTGTGGGACATTTTTAATAAAAACCCGTACTGCGTTTTGGGTGATATTATCCGAAATTACTTGTGCTACGACTTTGATATCAATTTATTTCAGAAAATATTCCTGCAACAAGATAATGAATCTTATTAATAATAGCAAACTTAGCTTCAGGTAAACTTCATTATTTTATCACCGACTCCTATTAGTGTTGCGCATTATTAGGATAAAAGCTTATAATCTGCCTTTACCTGGGTTCGCTCCAAATAATTTAATATGTATCTTGTACCGTTCAAACAATTTCCTCATCACGGTTCAGTGAATAATTAAATTTTAAAGTTCTACAAATACATTGTTATATGGAAAATTCAATAGTGAAATTTCACGCCGCATCACTTCTCTTTTAATTTAGAGGTATGAATTATTTAAGTTTAATAATAATAACAATTTTACAGAGAAGCCGCCACATACTGAATGTGAAGCAAATATAGGCACAGACTCCAAAAACTTTAGTCGTATGATGTTACACTTAAAATTGGCGATTATACGCACCATGACCATGTAGTCCCTTCAAATTAGAAGAAAAATCACTGATTTTGGGAAATTTTTCCTACAGCTAAGCCACCCATATAGAAAGTTGCCTTGGGGTTGTGTTAACATATTTTTCACCAAGCGCATGACAAAAAAAGGGTTGTTTTCAGATATAGATACATATATATGTATTTTTTGGCCATTTTGGCAGTTTTTTGCGTTTTGCTGCCAAACTGTGCATTTCTGAGAAAATATGACCTGATTTGGTATTATAGATCTAGCGATTCTCGACAATTTTTGATCTTTTCATTTTTTCTAAATTCCACTTAGTTACGCCGCTAGAGCGCGCTCAAGTTCATGTAAATGTATAAATTTCTTTGGTGTTTGATTTTAAGCCAAAACTATGCATTTTATAAAAAAATATCAAGATATTAAAGTTGTAGATAAAAAAATTTTCGACAAATTTTGTTCTTCGTTTTTTTTTCAAAGTCGCGCGGTTTTGCCGCTAGGGCGCGAAAAACATTTTTACTCTTGAGCGGAAAAAAAATATATAGCGCATATATTTTTCATATACTGGCAAAACTATGCATTTTTTTGGAGTACTTTCAAGATCAATTTTTTTTTTTTTTTAACCCATCGTTCATTTCTTACACAGCTGCGCATAGAACGGTGCATCTAATAGTATGAACTACGCGCATTCAGCTGTAGTGGTTGTGATGGGCCTTTTTGTATATGTCATCCTTAATGTCATCTATATTAGCTTAGCCTGTAAAAAAATATTGAGTAGAGGGAGGTGGAGGGGCAAAATACTACACCTGTTCACGACACCTACATTTTTTTTATCCGCTCAAGAGTATTGAAAAAATGTTTTTCGCCCTCTAGCGGCAAAACTACGGTACTTTGAAAAAAAAACAGGACAAAATCTGTCGAAAATTTTTTTATCTACGACTTTGATATCTTGATATTTTTTTATAAAATGCATAGTTTTGGCTTAAAATCAAACACCAAAAAAATTTATACATTTACATAAACTTCAGCGCGCTCTAGCGGCGCAACTAAGCGGAATTTCAAAAAAATAAAGAGAACAAAAATTGTGGAAAATCGCTAGATCTACAATATCAGATCAGGTCATATTTTCTCAAAAATGCATAGTTTTGCAGCAAAACTCAAAAACCGCCAAAATGGCCAAGAAACATATATATGTATCTATATCTAAAAAACAACCCTTTTTTTTCATGCACTTGTTGAAAAATATGTTAACATAACCCCAAGACAACTTTCCATACGGGTGGCTTAGCTGTAGGAAAAATTTCCCTCAATTTTCCTAATTTGAAGGGACTGTATAGAAAAGTATCCGCTGTTGCATACTGAACTTTACAGCTTCTTTCCGTGCATGAGTTCATTCCAACACCATTTTTAAATAGTGGTGTGTTCTTTGGAATGCCTCCTAATACTCCCCAATAGGTCTGTCTAATCCACTAAAGCTGTTTTATTAACACGCTCTTATTAGTTTGGTCAGTAAAATTGTATGTAATAAAACCTTTTAAGTCAATTTCCACCCATTTGATGCTGTATTGACTTGAACTTTTTCAAGTCTATATTATTGGAATAAAACTAATTGCCAAATTACCTGAAAAGCACTTGTCTTGCTGCAGTAATTTGCAACTGGACCTTGTAAATGTTAAAGAAGTATAGTAAGAAGCTTTGGATTAAATCCGCCTGAGAAGCTTTTGTTTAAACAAAAAAATGTTCAAAATCATGTTTTTCAGCATTTATCTTAAAAATTTCTAATTACGTAACACATAACGCAATACAATAATAATAATAATTAACTGCTTAATTTGCTGACCAACTTTACATTAGTTTTAGCATTGTCAAGCTACACGAACAGGCATACATACAACTCACATCAAATACGTATCAAATATTTTAGAAGATACACTTTGAGCTAAAATGACAATCACGTACACTATTTATAATAAGGCAATATTAAATTTTATAAGTTAAAATAATTCAAAAGTAAATTACCCAAAATTAATGAATGAAGCTAATACGCAGTAAATAATAAATATATATAATTGAAGACTATTAATGATGGTATATCAAATACTTTATTAAAATATTCTTCGATACTGTATGGTAATAGAGTGGTGAGTATTTCTTTGATCTCTTATTTGAATCTGGAGAATGACAATTCGTTTATTTTGTTAAGCAGTTCACTGTACATTTTTATAACCATATATAAAAATCTTTCATGGGTTTTTAGTGTATATTGGGGGAGAACTAATTCGGTGGATTTTATAGTCTGATATTTATGTATGGTACTTTCTTTCTGAAATTGTTGTTCATTTTTCTTTATTAAATTTGGACAGTGATATATGTATAATGCCGTGAACATTAAAATTTTTTATTCAGCAAATCGGGGCCTACAAGTAACACGTGATGTATTGCTAGTCATGGCCCTAATTGTCATTTTTTGTAATAGAAAAATCCCACTCCATTTAGTCGAATTTCTCCATATAAGTACACCATAAGACAATTGTGGTTAAAACAGTCCGATATACTATACTTTTACTTATTTCTCTTGGAAAATATGAAGCAATTTTACGTAGTAGGAATACTAGGCTTGACAATGTGTCAACTACCATGATGTGGTATTTCCAATTTAAGCTTTTGTCTAGAATTATACCTAGAAATTTTGTGAGAATTTCTTAACGTAAAGTGTATATGTATCGTATTATCTTTGTTAAGGGATAGTCCATTGGCAGCGAACCAGTCATCAGCACGTGTTTGAGTTGAGGCATTAATTTCATTTCTCTGGTATATCTGTCACTGTACTATACAGAGTGGTGTCGTCAGCGTATTGTATGCTATTTACCGCGTTCATATAAATTTGAGAAATCTATATAAGAAACAGGAGTGGACCTAGGATGGAGCCTTGCGGCACTCCTGGACTTCCTAACATAGTTGACGACCTTTAATCATTATAATCCACCACTTGCGCTCTATTTCGAAGAGAGTGTATTATAAAATTAAGTGATGGCCCTATTATGCCATTGTACGAGAGTTTTTCTTTTAAGACATTGTGACAGGCGCAATCAAATCAACAGAAGGAGAAACAAATTATTCACAAGGAAATTGAGAAAGAAACTAGATTCATCCGATATACTCTTCTGCGAAGAATGAAAAATATTAAAATGAAGAAAACAAGTTTTGGGAGATTTTCCTATTTCAAAAATAAATATGCTTCACAGTTTTCAGCAAGGAGATTTAAAAGAAATTGTATAGTCTTTAGGTAGCATGTTATTTTCTTTCAGTGTGGATGTTAATTTATAAACCAGTTCTTATAACTTTTCATCAAGTTATAATATTAACGTCATAAATTTCTCATTAGAACATTACATTAAATAGCTCGCAAATATTTTACGTAACAAAAACATTAACTATGGAAGTTATTTAGCAAGTTTGAAACTAATTACACTTCGGACTTAAATCTCGCTTTAATTTGACGCGGTGCGACGACGTGAACGAAATTTTTAACAATTTAAAATATTAACTAGTGAATAATACACATTAAATTATGTTCATGGAGACGCGGAAATGTGCTCGTTTAGTTTCAGAAGAAGCACTCTAGAAATTCTTTTACAAGGAAAAGTTAATTAAACGCAATACGATTCTTATTTACTTATTTATTTATTTGATTTAAAAACATTACACAGGTACATGGAAATATTTATTTATTTATAATACATACCTAAATGCGCTCATATATACATACTCAAAAAAAAATAAATACGCATATAGTATAATAATGTACGTTATGTTAGATTTAATCACAACATTACATAACCATTGTGTAATCTATTATTTGCATAAGCTCCTGATCTGTTGGTCCGCATAAGTAATTTAATACTATCTTAAATACACTAATTTCTTTTTCTAGTCCGTTATGTATATTTGCTGTTTTCTGTACAGTCTATAGAATGGATAAGTAGGCAATTCCAGTTATCTGAACGGATATATTTCATACCCTATCTAGAATGGATATGAAACCGACCAATCACACTTCTTTTATTAAGTACATAGGCAACTATTCGTTTAAAAAAATTTAAGTTACTGCGTAAGCTGTCAAAGTCACAGTTCGTATATTTATTTATTTATTTATTTAACAATACACTGCCCAACAGAGCATTCCAATTACAGGGCAGGAGATGATAAGTACATACAAATATATTAAAAAATATTAAAGGAATATAAGTAAATAGAAATATGGTAACGTGTTTTAATTTATACAGTTAATCTCTTTATATCAGCTACATTGCAGTGGAATATATCAAACTGGTCTTGAAGACTATTATGGTTCTCACACATTTTGTACAATGGCGAAAATTGCTGTACGTTAGTTCTGGGGGTCTGCAGATAGAATAAAGTGTTTTGTCTGGAACCTGGTCTAGGTGTTCGAAAATTTAGTAAACTTAAGATAGCACTACAATCTATTATATTATGTATTACTTTAAAAAGAAATATTTGTTTTGAAATAGTTCGGCGAGTCTCCAAACTCGAAAGCGAAAATCTGTTTAAAAGTGCAGTCTGGGGAAAACCAATAGCAAGATAGACACCGTCCTCCTTTTAACTTAAAGTCTTTAAGAAACGTCTCTGAATTCTCTCTATATTTTGTATATGTAGGTTGTAATGAGGAGACCAAATAATTGACGAGTTTTCTAATTTTGATCGAACAAAAGACTGATATAGTAGTTTCAGAGTGTTACTGTCATTAAAATCATGAGAACATCGTGTTATAAATCCCAGTGTTCTAAAACTTTCATTGGTTATGGTGTTTATATGACAATTAAACTTTAGTTTACTATCAAATGTTACACCGAGATTGCGGAAGGTTGCTGGACGTGTAAGCACTGAATCTTCTAAGCAATAGTTGAATTCGACCAGCTGTTGTTTATTGGTAAAAGTTAGAACACTGCACTTCTTTGCATTCAATTGTAGTTTGTTCCAATTGCACCATTCATTTACTTTATCGAGGGCCGCTTGTAGAGCGACACAATCAGTAACATCATTTACTTTATTGTACAACTTCATGTCGTCTGCGTATAAGAGACAATTGACACCCAGTTCTACTGTAATGTCATTAATGAAAATATTGAAAAATAAAGGTCCTAACACTGAACCCTGGGGTACGCCTGAAGTGGATACAAATTCTACAGACCGCTGACCACAGTATTCAATGTGGTGGTGTCTGTTTTCAAGATATGATTTGAAGAATAATAGCAGATTCTTTGAGAAACCAAATTGTTGAAATTTTGAATATAAAATACTGTGGTCCAGTCTGTCAAATGCTTTAGTGAAGTCTGTGTAAATTACGTCAACTTGCGAGTTTGCGTCGATAGCATCAGTTATATATTGGGTAATACAAAAAAGATTGGTTGAGGTAGATCTTCCCTTGAAGAAACCGTGTTGGTATTCAGTAATGCGATTCTTAGCATAAGAAAATGTTGGTTCATACAGCAAAGTTTCGAAAGCTTTGGAGAAATTTTTGATAATCGTTATGGGTCTGTAATTCTCAATATTATTTTTTTCACCTTTTTTATATACAGGAATTATCTTAGAACATTTAAGTGAATCGGGGAATATGTTAGATTTAATGGCCAGGTTGAATAAGAAAGTGAGAGGAATTGCAAACATGCTCGCACAATCATGTAATAGAAAGGCGGGATTTTTTTCAGGGCCCATCGTACATTCAGGCTTGATTTTTTTTAGTGAATTTAAAACTTCTTGCTCTGTAAACTGTTCAATTGTTAAAGAATCAGTATTTGCGTCATGATTGTCCTCAATTGGAACACCAGACGTGATATAAGAACTACAAAAATAATCAGCAAAACCACCTACCAATTCTTTGTTGCCAACATAATGTCTATCCTTATAGTAAATATCTGCCGGTAAATTATTACTAGTTTTCTTATTGATATACTGCCAAAACTTGTTGGGATTAGTCTTGATATTTTTTTCAATGTCGCTACAATATTTTCTATATTCAATATCAACCTGATTTTTGACATAAGTTCTTAATAATTTAAACTCCTCGAGTGCAAGAGGATCATCAAGGTTTCTGTAATCGCTCCATGCTCTATGCTTCAGTTTAATACTTTTAATTATATTAGAATTGTACCAAGGAGGGTAGCTCTTGCCTTTGATTATAGTTTTTGGAACACTTGACTCAAGAACGGCATATATTTTTTCATAAAATTGTTCAAAGGCATAATTTACATCAGAAATATTGAATAGAAAATGCCAATCAATATCTGCCAAGTTTTGATAGAGGTCAATCAGATTGGCTTTGCGTTAGTTATAGTAAGTCAGATTAACGGTGTTCTTGTTATTTTTATGTTTTTCATGTACATTAAATAGTATCAGGAGTGCTGGATGATGAATATCTTCATGAACTAATATGTCGGGAGCTTTGTCTACTACACAGTTCATATTTGATAGAACTAAGTCTAAAATGTTGTCGTTTCTGTTTTTTATAAAATTGTATTGTTCTAAATTTAGAAAATTACTAAAGTTGATTAGAGAAGTAAGATGACTTGTAGGCTTTAGCGAGAGTAGGTAACTGGAATATTCATTAAAATTAAAGTCATCTAGAAATAGAACATCGTTATTATGAATAAATTCCAGCAATAATTTCAAATACCGAGTCATAACATTCAAGGGTTGTATTGGGAGGTATATACGTTAAAATTATATAATAGCAATAAAAATCTATTTTAATTTGAACTCCAAGAATGTCAATAAAGGATAATTCTCTGAAAAGTGTGGTTGCTTTTAATTTTAGGTCGGCAGAGCAGAGAGAGGCGTCAATAGCAAGCATGACCCCCCCCCGCCTCGTGTACATTTGGTATTAATAAAATCACGATCACATCTATATATACAATACTTATTAAGATCGAATAACTCTGAGCTATTTACTCCTGACTCTAACCAGCTTTCTGTGACAGCAATAACAAAATATTCGCTTGAATTGGCAGCATTAAATAGACGAGTGGTTTTGCTATATTAATTACACAGCCAACTATTAAAATTTGTGCTGTCAAAGTAATTTTCAGTGAGTGTGTTAATGTTTAATAAATCTTTTAAAATTGTGTAGTTTTTTCTTAAGCTGGTCGTAGAAAAAGTATACTGTACTCGAGTGGATTTTCCATATCGCCCTCGAAAGATTGAGGCACTGCGCCTACGGCGTCGTGCTCAACCTTTCTTCTCATACAAAATGGATATCATATTCACTCTTGTGGCACAAACTACTACTGTTGCATGTCTTTTAAAGCTTCAACTATCACACATGCACATTCGGGTATGTGGAATCTAAACTCAAAATGAATTAATTGCATAAACTTGCAAAATTATAAATACAACTGAATGACGCTTTTGCCTTGTCAGTTTAGTTCTGTTAACTCATTTCGAGAAGAGCAAAGCCTCTTCGTATTTTGCTTTTTTAATGTTTAACAATGTTAACCACTCCATGTAAAGGCAATTGCTCGAAAGTTAACTTTTAACCAGTGTTAAGTCTCTAAGCTGTAAATCAACGTTAGCTAGATTGATAGCTATTATATTTAACCAAATTACATAATAGAACATTTTCGAATGCATGTATATGTAAACACATTAAAATAAAAAAAAGACACGTACAAAAAGTAGGTAGCTACAAGAACAATTTACAAACAATTTGTAAAAACTGAAACAATTATCAATTTATACGATTGTGATGACGGTAAGCATTTCTCAGTAAACAGTCATATATAAATATTTAATTAATTAACAAAGGATATAATTTCAAAGGGAGTTTGCATATAATAATCAACTGAATAAAAACAATGCATAAGCAAATGTCTTTTGATTATCGCCTTTTTAATAGGATTAGATACGGATTTTAAAGAAGTAAGTAGATAATTGAAAAATTTAAAATCCAAATAATTTTTTCTTTTCTTCGAAGGTCGAAAATGTGGTATTCGAAGACCGTCTCTATTTCTAGTACCATAGTTATGAACTATGTATTTGTTGTAAATTGAATCTTATTTTTACAAATTTCTAATAACGTGACATAAATATGTAAAGCCGAAAGAGGCATTTGAGATTTTCAAAAATGGGCTTGCAGTTGTTTCTGAATCCAGCACCGGCCACTATTCGTTTTTGTAGCCGGAAAATTTTATCTGCGTGAGAAGAGTTATCCCACAGATGTACCATAACTAATATGTGTACGCAATCGCGCAAGATAGCTCATTTTCAGTGCCTCCATTAATAGCGTTCTTGTTACTACATTTTCAAACAAAATGTAGTATAGGTTTTGCATTTTTCCGGTGGACCATTGAGTGGGGGTGGTGCGGGGGGATAAAAATATTACAAAAAATCTGAGGCCTTTGCTTCTAGTATATACACCAAATTCCAAGTTTCTGTAGCCTTACCAGCCTGCTTTACTTATTTTCCCCTATTTACCCCTATTTAAGGAGGTTGAGGTGTTAGACGAAAATAACGAAAAAATCTGAAATAGTTTTGTTAATAGATTTTTATATGACACAATTTTCTGTAAAAATTCAAAGTCATTAGGAAACTCATAGAGTTAAAAATTTTAAAAAGCTTTTACATGTCTTATGGAAAATATGTCAACCCAGCATGCAAACGGTACATTTTAATTTACAGCAAATAACCAAACAATGTCAGCAGTTCCGAAAACTAACTATATAAAGCATTGATGTCTTACGCATATTTTAATATTGTTTCCAATTTAATCAGGACACTTTTAATAAAAAAAAATATTATTAAACGTTTTTAAACTGTCAAATTTCTCTTTGCGTTAACGACTTTTAACTGATTTTTCAATTATTTAATGATTTAATTTTAATTTTTACTGCTTCTCATTTTATTTTTAAATTATTTACTGAAACAAATTTGTAAAATATACAGATATTTACATAAATTTATTTTTCTTTTAATAAGTTTGAACAAAATATCCAAAAGTTAGTTCATTAAGTTTAGTCAAATAATAAAGTCTACTTATATAATTAATTAAAATAATAAAACATGATTTAATTATGACTTTATGACAATAATTATTGGTATCATAGACTTATAACCTTTTGTAATAATTTATTATGGAAAAGTTCCGATTTAGAATTCGGCTTACTTTTGGTCGGGACTGTAACGCCTCAATCTCCATAACCCCCAGCCCTTCAAAGGAACCATCTCAAAATGTAATCTGGTTCTAGGTATCGTTATAATATATACATATACCAAATTTCAAGTGAATATCTCAGTTTTGTTTTATCAACCCCTTTTATAATGGATTGAGGGTGGTGGATAAATTCAAAATACAATCCAGTTCCAGATCTCGTTATAGTACGTACGTGTATCAAATTTCAAGTCAATATCTTAAACCCTTCCAGAGATATCGTGCGCACAAGAAAGGTACAGACCGACAAACAGAATTTTTTTCCGCTACAGTTTAAAATCTGTACGTTTCATGATATTCTAAACCTATTTCAAGAAAAAAATAATTGAATTTTTTTTTTTACGATTACTAAACTTCCACTCCACTATATGGATGTGGAAATAATAAAATAAAATAGGTGATATGGAGTATTGGCAGGAACTAAATTTCTTTCAAATATTCTCTTCTTTACATGAAAGATCATTATTTTCATTGTAAGACATAATTCCCTGAAAAACATTTTTTGTGTTCATGTCGTGGCAGGAGAGCTTCAACATTAACTTGCTTTATAAAACCCTTGTTGATTTCATGATTTTTCTTGTTTATACAGTTGAATGTTCGCCCTTAAACTACACCGGAGAATCGCAGCATTACCAGCGAATCACCCTTCACATTGGCAGTGACAGTTAAAAATTCGTTTCTGACAGCCTGTGCCATTACATAATTGTTTGGGAGAGGGGTTCATTATTGTTAACTCACAGCAGCTTCAGAAGTAATATAAGCTGAGGTTTTCTCTTGGATCTCAAAGAAAAGATTATTGTGACTTTTATGGAGGCAGTCAAGGATAAGAGAAGTGGATCGTTAATTAATATTTTACTGTAATTACAGTGTTCTCATTTTAAATAGTACGTATTAGTCTAGGTAATAAAGACCAAAAATACCTAAGCAGAAAAAATAAAGTTCATAAAATGACTTATTTGGGTATAAAGTAAAAAAAAATAAACGTAGGTGCATGTTCAACTGTAATAATTTCTGCACAGACTTCATTAAGAAAAACATGGGGTATTGTGCAGACAACTTTCATACACTCTATTTAATTTACTTTATTATTTATTTAATTGTTTATTTATTTATTTATTTATTTATTTAACAATACACTACCTAACAGAACGTTTCAATTACAGGCTAGGAAATAATAGACACTTATAAAAGTATAACGTATAAGAGTAGAAAAAAAGAATACAAAATAAACAGAGAAAAACAAAGATAAAAAAAATTAATTTATGCAGTTAATCTGTTTAACGCAGCTACATTGTGGTGGCATATATCAAACCCCACCCAACTGGTCTTGTAAACATCTTGCATAGTGGCGAAAATTTATGAAAATTTCGTTAGTTCTGGGAGAGGACAAGTAGAATAACATCTAGAACGAGGTTTATGTGTCAGAAAATTTAAGTAGCTTAAGACAGTGCCGCAATCTGTTATATTTTGCATCATTTTAAAAATAATAATGTGCTGTGAAATAGTTCTACGAGTCTCCAGAGTCGAGCTTGAAAATCTATTTAAGGGTCTCTGAGTTACCTCTATGGTCTGTATATGTATGTTATAATAGGGCGATCAAATAACTGACGAATATTCCAATTTCGATCAAATAAAAGATTTATATAGTAATTTTAGTATGTAAATGTCGTGAAAATCGCGAGAACATCGTAGTATGAATCCTAGTGTTCTAAAACTTTCAGTAGTGAGGGTATTTACATGGCAATTAAATAATATCAAATGTTACACCTAGGCCTCATGTAGCGTGTGACGTTTCCATTATATCTCACCGCCACATCATTTGGCCCACTAAGTATATATACGAGCGGCCATGTTGAGTTCGTTGGGAAAGCGTATAAGGCAGTGGCTACTACTCCAGCCTTACTGGACCCGACGTGATCTGAACACGCAACATGATTTACGACGTACTCTACACCCTACGGAGACACGCGCACAAGCATGTTCGAGTACGAGTTATTTCCTCGAGCATTGCGTTGCCTAGCCTCTCTCCTAGGATTGTGCTGATACGGGTAGAGTGCGTGGGTGCTCGCTTCGTTCCTGTCCAGTTTATCCACCGTTCTTCTTCTACCATCAGGTTCCTCGTGACTTTGTCACTGGTGGGGGAATGGTATGGCGTGTGACGTTTCCCTTATATCTCACCGCCACATCATTTGGCCCACTAAGTATATATAGGAGCGGCCATGTTGAGTTCGTTGAAAAAGCGTATAAGGTAGTAGCTACTCCAGCCTAATGAGTACACGGAGTAGCCACGGAACGAAACGCTAATATTTTCCTACCCCACACCGCGCAATGTTGATGGACGTGTAAGCACTGAATCTTCTATACGGTAATTAAATTCTACATATTGATGTTTAATAAACATATTTAGTCAACTGCCTTAAGCATTGTCTCCTTTTAAAAATTGTTAATCAGACTAATTATTGTTAAGTACTTCCTTATCCTCAACTGTAATTTGTTTAAATTACACCATCCATTAATTTTATCAATGGCACTTTGTAATATCACACGATCACTCACATCATATACTTCATTGTATAACTCATAACTCATCTATAAAAGACAATTGACATCCAACCCCTCTGTGATGTCATTAGCGACGATAGTGAAGAATATAATGGGCCTAAAACAGAGCCTTGGGATACATCCGAGGTAGATATGAATTCCGCAGATCATTGTCCACGGTATTCAATATGGTGATGTTTATTTTCAATGATTTGATTTGAAAAATATATTATTATTATTATTATATTATTATTATTGTCACTCAATTTGTATAACAGACAACCTATATCAGTTAGTTGCAATTCTAACACATCATTTATTTGCAAGCAGGCACCTATTTGTAGCAAGCTGTACACTTTTGTGTTCTGCCGTCAGCATCGCTGTACAAATTTTAGGTAATCTCCCGACACGGTAGGTAATGTAATTGGCAAGCGCAGCAGCCTAATCGATAGCGCGGCCTTTTCGGCAGCCGTGTACAAATTTTTGCTTGAATGATATAAAGTCATACATTTTCAGTCTGTGACGTCAGACGCGAATGTTATCTACTAAATTTAAGTAAAGGCCGGTCAAATTTTAAGTCGCTACTTATTGATTAATCAGTAAACATTAAATTCAATCGCAAAATAAATCATCTGCCAAGGATATCTTCGAACAAAAATAATTTAGTGTCATTGTAAGTGTTGGCCAGTGTATTAGCATTTTCTAGCTCCAGCAGTGTATATGTAGATGAACGTACAAATATCGGATGCGCAGTGGATTCATAAAAAATAAAATAGATTATAACAAATCTCAAGAGTAAGTGAGCCTACTGATCTTCTCTCTACTGTGCCGCGACACCGCTGTCTTTTGAACTTGAACAAAAACTGGTAACTCTACCCCATATACGAAAACATAAACATCTCCAATGTTAAAATACTGATTACTTATTCGTTATGTATACTGTGAATTTTATCCTGACTGCTAGTATACTAATAAATCAAATAAAAGACATCAATCTGAAATTATAGAAAAACATTATTATTTGAAAGATAACACTGAAAAACTTCCCTTTTGCAACCACCCCTCTATGAGACTTAAACACGCTTCAACATCTCTAGCCATACTTAGAGAGTACTCGATTATGTGGCAAACACCATAAGCAAAATATTCCTTTCTTTTCAAGGTTACGAATTACAAAGTAACAAAAATGAAACTATAAAAATATACTCACATGAACCATATCAAATAATATACTCCTCTACTAAACTGCCTAGAATTTATATAAATTCAGTACTATTCGAGATATCTGAAAATAAATTACACAGCCCCACAAAAATTTTTTTTTTTTGGAACTGCTATCGATACAACTGTATCCCTATGTAATTTTCGACGCTGAATCCGAATCCGAGGTCAGAAAAAATCGTACACCCCAAAAATCAACCCCTAGCGCTAAAAAACACTCCCGGGTCAAAATGATTTAAAGCTCCACGAATAGTCTTCAATCTCAATAAATCGAATTAAATATAAACATTCAAGTATATAACGCATAAATACAGAGTTAACACTACTTTCTATTGAAAACCACCCCCATGAGTGGGTGAAAACTACCCCTCACACAACAGGAAATTAAAAAAAACTGCAGTGATTGAAAAAAGCTTACGATGCCCAGTTATTTTAGAAACAGTATGTAACTGCATTAGTTTCGATGCGATGCTCAAAAACTACCCCCATAGAGTGGCGGAAACCACCCCTAAATTTAAATTGATAAATTTCAAATCTTTAGGGTGCAACATGAGCATAAAACTTCATTTTCTCGATTCCCATCTTTATTATTTCCCAGAAAATTGTGACTACAGTGAAGAGCAGGGTGAATGCTTTCACCAAGATATATCAGAAATGGAAAAAAGGTACCAAGGAAGATAAGACGAACACATGATGGCAGATTACTCTTGGTTATTAAAAAGAGAGACGTCTGAAGAGCATAAACGGCAGTCGGTCAGAAGATCATTCGAAAACAAATCCAAAAGATATTACAAAAAGTAAGAATAAATTTAATTGAGTTAAGACTACGGGTAAATTTTTGCTACTTCATAATATGGGTACTTTTCAAGTACGTTGTCAAAGATTCTTCTTAAATAAAAACATGCAGATGTTTTGTGCTTTTCTAAAAGATACTCAACTATTTTTTGAATTTTTACTATGTGAGAAGTAATTTTCACCCTCTCATGGGGATGTCACTGAATGACTTTGGTGCAATGCAAGTATTCACCTCCAAACTGCAGTGCTGCATATATTTCGTCAATTTTAGCATCGATTAAAATAGAAATCACGATGACAAAATTTTTTCCCCGATATAGGGGTGGTTTCCGCCACTCTATGGGGGTAGATTTTGGGCATCGCATCGAGACTAATGCAGTTACGTACTTTTTCTAAAACAACTGGGCATCGTAAGATTTTGTTTGCAATCACTGCAGTTTTTTTAAATTTCCTGTTGTGTGAGAGGTAGTTTTCACCCATTCATGAGGGTCATTTTCAATGGAAAGAAGTGTTAACTCTGTATTTATGCGTTATATACTTGAATGTTTATATTTAAGTCGATTTATTAAGATTTAAGACTATTCGTGGCGCGTTAAGTAATTTTTACCCTGTTTAGGGAGTGTTTTTTAGCGCTAGGGGTTAATTTTTGGATTTCGGGTGTCCGATTTTTTTTTTACCCCGGATTCGGATTCAGCGTCGAAAATTACATAGGGATACACTCGGTAGCAACTCCAAATATTTTTTTTATTTGTGGGGCTGTGTTATTATGTACTTTCATTTAGTAACATAGTCAATTATGTTTTTAGTATGCAGTAAAAGTGCATGCAGCTTGAAAACTGGCACGTGCTCACTACGAAATAATTTTAATTATAAAATTATCCCATAGAAGTGGTTCGAATTCCAATATAAACTGTAGGGCATCATTTCTTTTTACCTAACACTAAATCACCCTGAATTTTCAAAGATCTGCCTCGATGACTTAGGAAGCGATTAGGAAAACATTTCAAACATTTAACTACCCAATGATCGACCTAAATATCCCTTTAAGAATCTTATTTCATGTAATAGCTCATGTACGTATACTTATATCATGAGACCTAACTATGAAATAAACTTTTACGGTATTAATTCTCGTTTATTTGCCTCCGTACATAATATATGCTAATCCCATGAAGTACATCATTTTTAAAGAACTATAACTTTTTAATAACAGTACAAGAGGTTCCGAACTCTCATAACATAAAATATTATGCGATTTTATTCGAAACCAGCAAAGTATCGTGATGAAATGTGCACAAAGTTTGCTATCATTATTTTCCTAATGACTTTATTGCATTTTCAACCAACCAACCTATTAAATAATTTAAACTGAAAATAATACGGGTCATTATGCACAGAAATGATAGCCGAAACTATTATCATATAAACGGAAAGTCGTTATTCACAGCTGTAAAGTGCACTTGATAAATATTTGATTTCACTCCGTGATTTCGGGACTAATGCATGTAACCATAAATGTTAATACAATTTGTATCTAAATCAACAAGCTATTATGCCATAATTGGGGATTAAAATTAGTTTCAATATGAAACATGTGAAAAGCTGAAAGGCAAGTACATTAATTCAAGTGCTATTTTTTTATACAGGGTGTAAGGGAACGACAAGACAAACAAAAAACCCTTATATAACACGGGGTCTAAAGCTCATAGTTTTGGAGAAAAAAAAATATCAAAAATTTCCAAAATACTTAATAACATAGTTTAAGAACTGCTGGCTTATTGGGGTAGGCTTTCTTGCGTCGCCTCTTGTCGCACATGATACTCTGACATTCGTGAAAATAAGTATGGTGAGCCTAAGAGATAATTAGGGCGCGACGGGGGTCATCGAAAAGCATGCCGACAAAGCAGCTAAAAGCGACCGACAGAGGACACCGCCGTGTTTACTCTCAAGTAATAATTTCACTTTGTGTCCTTACTTGGTAAACAACGTACACACGACGCGACCTACCCATTCCTTTGTTTTGTCAGTTGCTTTTGTTCTTTTTGAGTTTTGTGCCACTTATGTTAAGATTTATTTTATTGACATTATTCAAGTCGTTAGTACTTGGTTACGTAAGACACTACTTCTCGTTCGTGCTTTTTGTGTTACTTTTTCGATTTTGGACCAAGTTTTTCTTTTTGTTTTCTTTATTGATAACGTTAATTCACAGTTTAGTGTGGTGTTTCAAAACGCATATTTTGGACATTATGGGAGATTACACTTATCCAGAGCTCGCGGATATGCACTTGGTGTATGGAAAATGTGTTGGAAATGCAGATGGTGCGGAAGAGCTTTATCGTTTAAGGTTCCCTAATCGACGTCATCCTTGTGCTCTTATATTTGTTAGTATTGATTAGCGATATCGCGAACCGTGTGGGAGTATCCCATTTTGGAGTATGGAGGTCATTTAGAGATATTAACTTACATCCCTATCACTATCAACGTGTCCAAGTACTAGAACCTCAAGATTTTGAAGAGCGAATGCAATTTTGTAGGTGGATTTTCAGAAAACCCGCGACAAATGAGAATTTTTTAAACGTTCGGTGTTTCTCCGATGAGTCGTGCTTTACCAGAAATGGAGTGTTTTTAGAAATAAGCACTATTGGGCAGACGAAAATAATAAGGTGTAATAAGAAGGGCGCATGTTCAACGACGGTTCAGCGTTAATTTGTGGGCAGGAATTTGCGGTAATGAAATAATTGGACCTATAAAATTACCCCCTAGGTTAAATGGTGATGTGTTCTTAAGTTTTTGCAACAAACATTGCCAAATTTGCTGGAAGATGTACCCTTGGCTACACGTAGAATAATGTGGCATGTGCACGATGGCGCGCCAGTCCATTTGAGTATGGCTGTTCGAAATTTTTTTAACAGAAAGTTTCCTCGACGATGGATTGGACGTGACGGACCAGTACTATGGCCTGCTAGATCGCCCGACTTAAATCCGATGGACTTTTATTTTTGGAGGCATTCTAAATCTCTGGTATACTGTGATCCAATTGACACTTTAGAACAATTTTAACAACGTGTTTTAATGTGCATAGAAACGATAAAAAATGATCCCAATTTACCATATGTGTTGAACGCAGTGCGTATGTCCTTATTTAGGCGTGCCGAAACGTGTATACGTGTAGATGGAGGTCATTTCGAACAATTTTTGTAAAAACTTCAAAAGAACTGTTCAGTTGCTACATACTGTACATTAAAGTTATGAGTATTATTATTATTATTAGTACTCATTGTCTTGCTTTGATCTGTTTATTATTGTTTACATTGATTTTCGATTCAATTTTTAGTTTTCGATACCTGATTCGGAAAAACTAGGCGCTCAATTCGTTAAAAAAATCAGATTTTTCCTAACTTAAAATAAACAACTATTTTCTCTTATCGTATCTCGGACGACTAACTTTTCGTTTTCCAATTTCATAAAATAATTACTAATTTTTTAAGCTTTTAACACAATATTACAAATGTTAATCCAACCAATTCTAAATTTTATAAATTCTTATAAACGACAATAAAAGCTACAATAACTTTGTTCCAAATTAAAAAACACATGTAGACAAATCCTGTTTTAACCCCTGCGGCCAAGCTATGGTTGCATTGTGCCGAAATAGAAGAAATTATTTACATTTTTATAATTTATGGCTATTTAAGGAAGGTTTTAGTCGATGTTTAAATATTGCCCAAGTGTTCAAGTGTGGGCCACCCTACGAGCGACGTGGTTAGCGTCACTGGTGTAACCTGGCTAGCACAGTAAAGATACGGAGAGCAAAAGGGCGTGGAGTTCAAAGCTTGGGCGCCATTGATTACTAAGGGTAATCAAAGAAAATTAAAGATATAGATAAACAAAAGACAAAAGTTACATATATACAATAGTACTATATTACAAAAATATTATATTACAAAAAAATGTACTATCACAGCATCAACGATACTGTATAGCAAAATATCTCACAGAAATATATAACAAAATAGGTACTATATTACAACAACCGAAGTTCAAGATAAGCTTGAGACTTTTACGAGAGCCAAATTAAATATATTACAGAGAGATGACTCGTAAATTGTCTCAATTATGAAACAAAAGTATATTACAAGACAACAAAGTACTATATTACAAGTTACTATATTACAATGTGCACAATGGCAAGGCAAATCTGAGGCGTGTACGAGAACCAAAAATATATTACAAAAGATATGTCTCGTAACTTTCACCTCAATACTAAAATCATATATTACACAATGTAGATATACTTGAGATCCTTTACGAGAGGCAAAATAACTATATTACAGAAGATAAGTCTCGTAAATTTATCTCAATATTAAAAATCATACATTACAACAAAATTAGGAACTTGAGATCCCTTACGAGAGACAAAATACTATATTACAACAAATATGTCTCGTAACATTATCTCAAAGTTCATAAACCTCAAACACTCTCGTTACAATAAAAATTTGAACCACGACTTACGATATCACTAACAAACGTGTATTTTAGTACTACAATAAGATATTAATCATAAGGAATCACGATAAAAGCAACTACGAAACAATACTACGGCGAAATATTTGCGACAACGAATTCAAGATATAAGGAACTGCGAATTAATGTACAACAATGGATTTAAAATGCAAATAGCCAAAATATAATAGATTTCACTTGAATCTAGTATGTTAAATTTAGACATTTTTGGCTCTAATAGCTCAACAATCATGTGAAAATAATCCCTTTTATTGGTAACAATTAAAAGTACTTATCTTTTATTTTGTTATCCTGATGGAGAGAACTCCTAGATACGGTCCTGTTCTCCGATGATCATGGGTTTAAATTCACACGTGGCCGCCTTAATCCCATTGTGAGGTTATGAAATCGTAGAAGATTGTCGCCAAGACAAAATGAAGAAAATCTCTTCGCCTAGAATGTTTTCATATATTCCGATTCCAAATGTAGTATAGCAAGGTGTGCATATTCTCAAATCTTGCTTAAAGCAAATAATATAACGCCAAAGTACTTCTACGTTTAATCATTAGACGTGAATAAGTTTTGTTTCATAAGAAATTAATTCTTAATTTATAAGAATATAAGAAAAACCTAAAACAATATTTCAAATGTTAGATGGCATTTACCGGTATAATTATCAAAACCTTACCTCATGTGATCATCACGAGGTTTTTCAAATTCTAACATCCCCATTACAGGTCAAACAAAATTATAAATACGTCTAATTAGTGCAATGGTTCAACGAGAAAGAGTTTCACCCGGCGTTATTTAGTTGAAATACCATTGCTCTTGCGCGATCTAGTATTTGCGAACTTTAACTGCTGACAGATGACGTACGTTCATCATAGTCTAAGCGGTAAGGGACTCTATTAGTACTAAAGTTTGTGGGAATAATATTTCCGATAATTATAATTTTTCTAATAAATATTAACAGTGTAACGAAAGATGCTATTGAGCATTCCGCATGTTACAAATTAGTGGTATAAAAATTTCGGTACAAGTAATCCCATCACAGTGCCGCACTTCTTCCGGCGGGAACATAAGTCGGGTATTACAGTTTTTTATTATTTCTAATATTCGGAACTATAACACCCATTGACCCTGAGAAATAGTGATTCTCAAATGTTTCCTACCTTAACATTCAAATTTTAAACTTAGGTCAGTTTCTTCAAAGTGCCCCTAGAGAAAAAAGTCATACAGGTTTTTTGTTTGTCTAGTTGGTCCCTATTACACGTTTTTTTTTTATGACATAAAACTGATTACACCCTGTATATCCATAACACAAGACTACAAAAAATCTGCTCTAAGGACTAAACCTATCACGCCTTAAGTATCTTTGTGTGCTGAACCCGAATTTTCAATTTAAAAAACTTTCTACCGCGTATATTACGAGTAAAACCTGGATTTTATTGTCAATTTTGCTAAATTTCGACGTAAAGTGTGTTTAGGTATTTACGTGAGGGGTCGCTGTCCCTACCCCAAAACCTAATAAAATTACTATTTTCAGTATACCCTATGTATTTTTGGGCGATGATTACGAATCCGTCTTCAAAAATGAGCTGTCTATCCTCTAAAGGGCAATAAAGGGCAAAAATGACAGAAACTCGATTTTATTGAAAAAATAAGTGCGAGCTGTATTTTCCTATGTATTCTTTAATGTTGGACAGGAATCGTATGGTAAATCACTATTCCCTCCAAAGGGCAATAAAGGTCAAATAAGGGCAAAAACTCACTTTTAATGAAAAAGAAGTGCGAGGTTTTTTTCCTATGTATTTTTGGACGCTAATTACGAATCAGTTGTTAAAGAAGGGCGTCCTGCAAAATTTACAGGGGATAGAAATAAAGAAAAGTTTTATAAATTTTCAAACTTTTATTAAGCTGCGGATAAAAAATTTAAAAAGTTACAACTCGGAGTAATTGTAATGGGCTTTACACTACAATTCCTGAAAAAAATGGGTTTCGTAAAAATGTGAGAACATGAATCTAGGTATCAGAATTGATCAAATATAAAAATTTCACAAAAACGAAGCTAGGCGTCGGTCGGCGTCGGTCGGCGTCGAGACGTAAAAATGCAGGATTATGAATCTAGGTATCAAAATGTATCAAATACACAAGTTTCACGAAAGCAACGCTAGGCGTCGGTCAACGTCGAGCCGTAAAAATGCAAGAACATGAATTTAGATATTAAAATTGATCAAATACACAAGTTTTACAGAAACGGCGCAAGGCGTGGGTCGGCGTCGAGATATAAAAATACAAAGTGAATTTAGGTATCAAAATTTATCAAATATACAAGTTTTACTCAATCCACGCTAGACGTCGGTCGGCGTCTAGATGCAGAAATGCAAGAACATAAATTGAGGTATCAGAATTGACCAAATACATAAGTTTTACAGGCTAGGTATCAAAATTTATCAAATTCAGAAGTTTTACATAACTTCGGTCGGCGTCCAGATGTAAAAATGCAAGAGCATAAGTTTAGATATCAAAGATTCTCAAAGACACAAGTTTTATAAAAACGACGCTAACCCTCGGTCTGCGCCGAGACATAAAGATACAAGAATATGAATCCAGGTATCGAAATTTAAGGCTTTGGCTTCTAGTACATACACCGAATTTCAAGTTTCTGTACTCTTGCCAGCTTACTCATTTTCTCCTATTTACCCCTATTTAACCCCCAACCCTTGAACGGAACAATCCAAAAATATAATCTGGTTCCAGATATCATTATAATGTGTACGTATACCAAATTTCAAGTGAATATATCAATTTTATTTTAACCCCTTTAATATGGAGTGGGGGGTGATGGGGGGATAGAAAATATCATAATAAATTTTGAGGCCTTGACTTCTAGTACATATACATCAAATTTCAAGTTTCTGAACTATTACCACCTTGTTTTACTTATTTCCCCCTATTTACCCCTACTTACCCCCCACCCTTCACTGGATATGTTAAGTTCCAGATTCCGTTATAATATATACGTGTACAAAATTTCAAGTCAATATCTTAAACCATTCCGGAGAAAACGTGCGGACAAAAAAGTTACAGATCGACAGAGAGACGGAACAATTTTTTGCTCTCAAATTTAAAATCTCGACGTTGCATGATATTCTAGACCTATTTCAAAGAAATAAAAAAATTTGATTTTTTTTACAATTACCATACTTCCAATCCACTACGTGGATGTGGAAGTAAAAGTTAGCCTGTTTCAAGAGCTTTCAATAGCCCGACAGACTGACGGAACTTAAAGACCTTATATTTCGTAATGTACTTAGTCTGAATCAAGAAAATTTGAAGACATCTCGGGTAGTGATTGTTCCATGATTACAATTCTCCCCTTCAGTAATTAAGGGAAATAAAACAAAAATTTGCAATAATTATGTAATGATTTGTTGACTGTACATTTTGTATTAAGCAAAAATATTTCTCAAGTATCCACGTAGGATAGCTCATATTTTTCTAGAGTATTACTCCACAAATACATTGAATAGATCATCAAACATTAATAGTAATAGAACAAACTATTAACTATTTTTAATAAATTTTCCAAGTACTCAGAACTAGGAAACAACGAACTTAATTCAGTGTCTTGCTAATGGCAATTGGGCTACGCTCATCTTTTTAGTAACAAAAGTTATTTGTTAAAGTATTCGCTCTCTTTGTTTAAAAGCAAAACGATGTTTGTAATTATACCAGCCATAGAACTAAAGTTATCAAGCAGTAATGCCGACAAAGTTTGGAGAAAATTTAGTTATAAACATACACTACGTGGAAGAGAAATTGCAACACACTGCTATATTCAAAATATTTTTTGCAATTTTTGAAATCTGAATGCGTTGAGGTAAGAAAATAATTTTTATTTAATTAACTCACACTACGGAACAAAAATTGACCATGACCTGATGCGCCATACAATTTTAACCCTTATCCCGGACGCATATTCGTATCAAGCATATGCTGTGGTAGAGTCGGAAGTAGCCGAATATTTTGTGCATATCAAGCGTGTGTCATCACAGTATGTGTGCAATAATGCGCGTTCGTTTTGAGGCTCCTTAGAACTGTTTAAAATGGCACATTAATTTTGTATTTTAACTTTTAGCATTGAGAAGGACGGCGCAAATCCTCCATTTTCACAACTTATTTTTAATTGCAAAAACGGCACAAATATTTCTTGCCCTTCTCCGACACCGCCTACTGATTTTTAACGGACGGCTTTCACCTATCTCAAACAAGAGATCGTACATTATCGGTTATTTCCAACTTTGCCGTAGCATACGCTAGATACGAATATGCAGTCTGGACCATCGGTCTGAGGCACCGACTTGGTAAATTTAACCACTGCTACACTATCCCTGTAGATATTACTAACCTCGCCCCCCGTGACATCTTCCCACCAAATGAAAGAAAGCAGCTGTCATCATGTTTCCCAAATCAGGTAAGAATCTAACATTTCCTTCAAATTACAGGCCATCAGTCTCCTACCGGCGATAAGTAAAGTAGCAGAGAGGATCATCCTGAAGAGACTTAAAACCCTGACCGATCAGCAGTTCTCCTCAGAACAGAACATTCCAGCTAACTCCAAGTACTTCATCTGACGGAGTACATCACGGAGGGCTTCAACCACCGCCAAGTCACAGGAGCTATCTTCTTAGACGTAACCAAGGCCTTCGAAAGGGTTTGGCATGAAGGTCTCCTGGCGATGATGTTGTCGATGGGATACCCTGTCGGCATCGTCAAACTTGTGAGATCGTACGTTCATCGGAGGCAACTCCGTGTGAAGATTGCCGACAAGCTGTCGAACTACAGGCATATGGAAACGGACGTACCGCAGGGATCGATACTCTCTCCCCATCTGTTCACCATCTACACCTCCGATATGCCAGGAACTGCAAGGACTCTATGCAGACGACACGGCCATAATCGCAAGATCATGGAGTGCAAGACTTGCCACACGCAACCTCCAGGAAGCAGCATCCCTTCTGGAAGAGTGGTGCAAGAAGTGGAAAGTCCAAATCAATGAGGAGAAGAGCAGAGCCATCGCCTTCAAAAGAGTCAGGAAGCAAAGTCTCACAGGACACATCTGCTTGAACTGCGAGAACATCCAATGGCGTGATACCGTCAAGTACCTTGGCGTTATCATGGATCCAAGCCTGACGTGGAGACAGAACACGGAAGCGATAATACAGAAAGCGAGGACGAAGAGGACTCTACTTTACCCTATGATAGGTAGACAGAGCCAACTCAACCTGAGGAACAAGCTCACGCTTATCAGGACCCTCATTGCATCTATTCTGACCTGCGCCTCCGTTGCATGGGGATACCAAGCAGCCACCCACCTGAAGAGAATACAAGTTGTGAATACGTCGCAGTTAGCTATGCCGTAGATACACCATGGTTTGTCAGAAACGCCGACTTCTTCAGAGACCTGGAATACACCCCGGTAACTGAAGTCATCCGGGACAGAGCGAAGAATCTATACGCCCGTGTGGTAGAACATGGGAAGCCGTTGGTCAGGCAGGCGACTGACTCTGACCCCAACGACGCTCCGGGGCACAAAAGGCCTAAGCTCCAGATCCTGGATAACGGGTAAGTATAACTTAACCGTTTTTCTGTTTCAGCCCGACCTGCAAGCCATGCTGTAAGGAGACAATGACCAAAAACTTCCAAATCACCCGATCCCAGGGGTACCAAACAAACAACCAGCTCTGTACCTTTATTCTAGCCCGTGCCGGCCTCTGATGCTAAAATAAGCGTTTTTGGCCGAAAACAAGCCTTGAGCTACACAGTTCACATTTCCTTTCGACAAAATCGGAGCACACGATGCCAATTGGCATTGGGCTTCCGACTAGTCAACACCCCACAAACCCCCTCCAAACTCCGAGAGAGCTCGGCAACAGCCGTTCTCTCTCATGACAGACTAAAGACGCGAAGAAAGAAGAATAAGGCAGAACAGCGCCAGAAGAAATAACGCAGTTGGCAGGGTCCAACACCCAGGACCAGGGGAATTCTGCTAACATCGCCTACACCATTCGCATTTGCGGGGGGATAGGCAAAGAAGCACACCCACTTCTTACGAGGCCGGTCCAGGTCTACAGCAATGATTGGGGCAAAGAGCTCAAGCTCGCCCTTTAATTATCCGAGACAGTCAAGGATATTGGCGCGTAACATCTTCAGTTTGAATCTGTTGACCAAGTACAGCAGCCTGTAAACTTTTTCAATAAGTCAGTCGGTCTGGCAGACGGATTGTCCGGGTAGTGCATAATATTGTTACCGGTCTGACGGACCGGGTTTTCCGTGTACTGTATTAGTTAATTCTGTTATAAGAGTCTTGATGTGTATAAAATATATTGCATTTGCTAGTCTGTCGGGTTGATTATTACCATAGTACGTAGAATAAGTTCCTTATGTTCGAACTATTTATAAAGACTTTTGGCTGTGTAAAAAAAACAGTGTGTTATCATAAAATGTTTATTTTCAATATTGGGCATTTTTCTGCAAATATTACTTAGTGCACAATGTGATGAATAAGGGAATTTAGCATATCAACGTGGTAGGAACGGCTCCAGTGAACATTTCGCAATGTACCAAAAATTTTCTCTGGGCCTAGCTTCCACTTCCGTACAAACTTCAGATTCATATGCCGATTCTGACGGTTCAGATATAGAGCGTGCTAATGGTATCCTGCCAGAGATTTTAATAAATGCATCCGATGTCAGCGATTCCAGCTCAGAAGACGATACATTTTTATTTGATGATGTACAGCACATTGGACCTCACCTACCAGGTGATTCAGATCAGCCAAGTACAGAGACTTTATATAATTTTGACTGAACATGTCGTGACGAGAAGGATTTCCATGAGCATATCAGGTATGTCTGGACAATCATAAGTTCAGCGCAATGGGGCGAGTTAATTTAGTGAGGAGGAAGAAGATAAGGAGGACATTCCACAATAGCGTTTACGATCATCAACTTGCTCATTGCATATTCTGACAAGAAATGATAATGGTAAAAACTCTGATGACCAGGAACTGACTGGTGGTGAGGAGAGGACCACTTCACCTGAACTTTTTTACTACCATGGTTGAATTATTGTTATTACCTAAGTGCCTATTTTTAATAATTAAAAGTCACTATTTTATACAAAAAAAGTCACTATGATGTGATATAATAAGATATTCTGATGAATTTAGTTTTACACACATGTGTTCGAACATATAGCGTTTCTTCTTAGAAGTACTGTTTATGGAAGGCACCCCAATATGCGTCCTTGACTTACAAATTAATGAACGTTAGAGATAAGAAATGCTCAACGAAAAATACAGGGTGGTCAGTTAAAAAAAAGAAATTAAGACAAGATTGGAGGCAAGGAATGACGCTGTTACCGAGGAAGAAAGTATTATAATTTTAGAGAAAAATTTACGTTAGATATCCAATACAAATTAGTTTTTTTTTAAATCAAAGTACCCTCAAGAGTGTTTTACTGACATTATAATCTTATCAAGAATTGATCACTGAGTAATACTGCCAACCTAAATTAATACTATAAAACGAAACTATGGAATTACTCACTAGTATCCCTTAGATTCTAATAACTTCAATACACTTGTTATCGTGTACGCTACTACTATGCTCTGCTTTTGCATTAACACAAACTAGTTCACAAAGGTTTAGTCCTCTTGAGTCGTCTGATCAAATTCGTGTTATCAAGGAGCTGGATGGCCTCGAATTGACTTGGTAATGGTGTAGGTGTTCACGACTGATGGCGAATTTGATAATGGTCTGGTTAACAGTGCCCATTTTCAAGTCCCTGTGGAGGTCACTGTTTCTGAAATACCAAGAAGTACTGACAATGCTCCTTAGTACCTTGTTTTGGGACTGTTGGATTATTTTTTAAATTGACCCACAGCTGTATGCCATATGTCCACATGGGATTAAGAATTTGCTTGTACAGTAGTACTCTGCTATGGAGTTAAAGAAATTCGATCCAAGCAACCAATACATTTTTGTAAATATATCCAGTTCTTCTTTTTTCTTTTTCAAATAAGCTCTCCAGCGTAGCTTATTGTCCAAAATCACACTTTGCTCTATTAGCATATGGTTCCTGGATATAATTTATGCCAACAGGAATGTGCTAATACCTTTGGTCCGTGAAATTGATATTGACAGATTTAGTCTCATTCAGTTTGATTCATCATTGCCTAGTCTAGTTGTTGAATTTGATAACTGAGGTTTGCAGATTTACCGCTGCTTCCTCGCGATTTTGCCCACAGCAATTATGGCATTATCGTCACCAAAGGTGGGTATCGTGTCATGCTCTAATTTAGGAATATCACTGACGTATAGTAGGTAGATGACTAGCCCTAATACACTGCCTTCCTTGTGGTACTGCCGCCTTCATTTATTTTAGTTCAAAGTTTCTAAAAACTCTGTCTGAAATGTAAGACTTCAATAGAAATAAGTATTAAATGAAAGAGAAATTTTGTGAAAATGTCTTTACATACTTTTTGTGTAAAGTTGTTTTGATCGTATAGCTAAACTCTAAAAATAAGCACAGCGGGCATTTTACGTTATTTATTTGTGGTGGCACAGGTGGGTCTTCTAAGAAAAGTAAATTAACGATATCTTTAAAGGTTCATTAAACGTTATATTTCACTTATATAAATTAATGCTTTCGAAATTTTGTAAGCATCATTTAGTTCATTTGATGACAGATAAATTGATTTTAATTTAGTTATTCAAGATTTAGAGAAAAACGATTTAATAGTACACGGCTCATATTTTAATTATTACTTCGATACCAAAGTTGAGGTGGTGGTCTTTTTTCAAGAAGCAACAACCGAGCGATCATTTACCACCCACCAAAAAAAGTTTGGTCTTCTCTCTACCAACGTTACAGGTCTTTATCTGGAAAAATAACAATAATGCTTTGTTTCCAAGACAGAAAACGATCCTCAGTTATCAAACACTGAACATTTCTTTGCTTGGAGAGAAACTGCTTACAAAGAAAAGATGTTTGAAAAGGGGGATTATTTTTAATATTTTCCAATAATTACTTCTTTACAAGTTTTCTATATTTACCAATTTATCTCTTAGAATAATTTTATTAATTTTCTGGAAATGCCACACAATTGTTTCCGAAGTAAAAACTTAAACTTATTATTTTATTTCATCAATCTAATTCTAAACTTGAAATTCCTTTCATAATTACTGTACCGATTGGTGCCATGTAGGTGCTTTGTTGGAAAGATATATACAAGAACATATTTTTTGAATAATTAGACCAATTTCATGCTTCATTTAAATTCCTATAATGTAACATAAGCAAGTTAATTAGCGATATCACATTATTAATAGGTCTATTGATCCACTAACGACTACATTTTCTTTCTAGTATGCCTGGGTCAACGAGAAAATGCGAAGCGGCAAGGGTAAAGTAGATAGAAAATTACCTAAACTGTATGACCATAGGCGCTTCATATTTTATTTTAGATTACTATTGTTACTAAATAAATAATGTATGTTTAACCCAACGCCTCCCTGCAGCTAGTTTCCATATTTCTGATCACAGATTACATTAGTGTTTCATATTTTTCATCTATATGAGTCACAGTTTTTCAAATAAAACTCAACATAACTCTGGCATTATTAATAAATACTATTTAAACAAGGAGTAATACAGAAGAATATGAGAGAGCTCTGTGCTGGCCACATTTGTATATAATGCGAACATAAATAATAGAAGAAATAAACTAAAATCCCAGTTACATATATGGCCTTTGGCTAGAACAGGGGCACCCATTATAACAAACAACCATCATTTTGTTATTTCATTGTAATTATACTTAATTAATAATATCCAGTTTAATCATACTATTATTTTAATAACAGTACAATGCCGAGTCAACATTAAACAGACTTCATATATGCTTTTAATTTGATATTTTCATTGTAACGAGGTGAATTCTCCGTTGCCAAAAATGCAATTTAAATTAATAACATACTTCGTTATTTGCCCCGTTTACGTTTGAACATATGTTAAAATCATTGTTATAGATTTCTTCTAATTTAGCTAGCTGAAACCGTGAAACAGATTTTTACGTTGTATAGAAAATATGATAAACCTGGCCGTGAGAGGGCTATCTGCAATATTAACAATAATTACAAAATTTGCCACGAGCGGAGTTTGGTCAGTAAGCCAGCGCAAATGAACTTCATTAAAGCAGATTTAAAATATTGCTTTTGCCTGGTCCGTTCAGTACTCAAGTTGACTATTATTTCCGACCTTCACCACATGTAAGTACACCGTTTTATCATCGCCGCTGGTTTCTTGTCGACGTTTTTATATTAACACGAATAAAACTAATTCACTAAAATGCGTATTTTAAAGCAAAATTTTAAAATAATTTCCAACTAAATGTATCAGAATATAATTATAATTTTCCAACCTGGCCAAATAAATCTTAATTTAAGGTTAAATATTATCAAAGTAGGTGCGTCCGAGTTAGGACCCGTCAGATTCTCCCGATTTTATCCAAATAGCTATATTCTAAAGAATTTCCAGAGGGGAAAAAACATAGATGATATTTCGAGAGAAAACCAGAATACCATTTACCGTTTATATTATTTTGATTGAGACCATTTGTGATGGTACTGTATATATAGTATAAAAATTCTCCGTATCAGCTCCGACATGAAGTGTTAATGTAATTTTAACATTTCTGAACTGAACCGAAATGCCACCATTTTGATTATTTCTGTCTGTTCGTTTAGACAAAATAATCTCCCCCGTAAGCTGATACCCAACCCGAAAACCGTTTTATTTATTTGGTATCAGTTTTATTCAGTTTTGGCAAGTTTTTCACACCTACACTCTGACCGTTCATTTAGGCATGGTTGTTACTATAGATAACCGCTTGTTTTTGCCTGATACTTGCACGCTGACCGTTTTTATTACCTACCGTTTTTTTTTTTTAATTTTTTTTACCGCATACCGTTTTTTTCAGTTTTACAGTTTTTTGTTCGTCCTCACCATCTGCTTACTTATCACCCCGTGCTTCCGAATTAACAGTAGTAACTAGTAGTCGTTTAGCTTCTCACCGCCTGGTTCCCCGTACGTCACAAAATGGCGCCCGAACAGGGACCTATTTAAATCAAATTAAACTAAAATGACATATCTTATGTTTTTATGTTATGTATAAAGAACTCCTTATTTTTGGTGCTTAACCGTTTTTTTTATTGTTTTATAAATTTTATTATATGTCAATAAGCTTTGTTATTTACCGAAATCTGACCTTGACTGTTGAATGAGACTGAAAGTGCCCTCCAGGCCTCTGGACATACCGTATCTCCACTGTAGCTACATCACCCCTACTGCAACAGGCTGCGCTAGGAGGCCAATGTGGGCCCTTCACCCCACGAAAAAAAATTGTAAAGGCGGCGCTCGAGATAACCGAATTTGACCGACATATAGCTCAGAGCTAAAGTGACGCTTCCGCTTGTTTATGCGTGAGGCAACTGGAAGAAAGCACATCACATCATTATCACGCTTGTAGCTCTATTTTTTGAACTCAACTGATATTTACTTAACTAAGTATTTCCCTCATAAATCTCATATATAATTCAAATATTATTTTCATCTATGTTCATAAACAGCTTCTTGGTAGAGCATAAAAAAATGGCGATATGAAGATCAAGAAAATGTTTTTATAGCTATTAGTAGCTGATAGAATTTCGAAGATAAATAATTTCAGAGACATAATTTCTTTTAAAATTACGGCACGCTGGAAGAGATAATAATATTTTTACAATTTCTTCGCATTTTTTCACTTTTCGTCCTCTCCAAATACTTACTACTGATCATATCTTAGCTTGTAAATTATATTCAAGAAACCAATCACACTTAGTGACCCTTCCCGTATCTATGCCTCACAAAATAATTTACAGGATTATTTATCACGTAATCCATAAATTCACGGATCTCACCTCCTGGAAATATTTTCAATTTTTCCCTTACTTTAAGCAATATACAGGGTGTTTCGGAAATGCGGTTATTAATTTCTAGGGGTGATTCTACATCAGCAAGCTATTGATCCGTTTCTGCCAATCAATCTATTGGGATAAGCTGCATTTAAATAATTTCAAACAACTATTCTAAAATGGAGAGGTGCACCATCGTGTATGAACCACATTGTCATTCTGGTCTCATACGGCACATCCTCAAAGACGTCTCTTAAATTGTCTTAAAAAATCTAGATAATTTAACCCATCCCAATCTATTAGGCAAAAAATAGTCCTGATAATCTATTGCCAAGTATACCTGCCCAAACGTGTATGGAAAATTTTTTCTTGGTATCTGGACTTGAAGAAAGCATGAGGATTTTCCTGTGCCCATGTGTGATAGTTGTGAAAATTGACACCATCCCGCGTAAACCCCGCTTCGTCAGTAGAAGTTTTTTTGAATAAATTCAGCATTTCTTTCACATCTTCGCACAAGCCATCGGCAGAAGGCCTCCCTTCTTGGTAGATTATCTGGCTTGATCGCTTGCACCCGTTGCCTGTGGTAGTCATACAATAATTGTTCATGTAACTTCCTCCAAATAGACGATGCTGACACACCTTCCTGTAACGCTAACCTTCTATTACTGATTTGGGGATTCGCATTTACAGCATTTAACATTGCCTCTTCTGTTTCTGGTGTCCTATCCTAGCGATCTGGGCCAGGGCTTTCCTTGTCTGAATAGAATTTATCCCTTTCTCTTAATGAACGATCTACACTTACAAAAAATCTTTAGCAAGGTAAGTTTCTATTTGAGAAAGCTTCTTCGTACAATTTTCTTGCTTCAGCAGCATTATTCCAGGCTCGGCCGTATGATAAATGAATATCGGCCTGTTCTCATGTTAAGTGAAACTTGAAATGCTGCTTAATGAGAATCTTCACTTTAATGTCATTAGTGATGATTCAATATTGGAAACAATAACTACCAATTAAGTAATAGAAAGTCAAGTAAGTTGATCAGTGGTAAGAAGTTTTTACAAACAAAAAAACACATTTTTGCTAGTGCAGATCGATAGATGACCTTTTGCCCATGACACTTGCGAAAATGTGACGAAAATGATGAATTCATTGAAATAATTCTGTTTACGTAAGAAGACTGGAAAAATTATTATAGGTTCAAAGTTCTCGAAACCGGTTGGTCCTACGCGTTACAGCAAAATAACCTTTTTTCTGTATTTATGGCCAAGGAATCATATTCCTATGAGACAATTACAGGAAATTCACAGTGAAAAATTTGGAGGGAGAAATCCTCCCTTTCCAATTTTGTACACCACTGATTAAATTTGCCCTTGGTGGATAACATCAGAGAGCTTTTATTGATATCGAATCACGTGCAATAACTAGTCAGTGTAGCTCAAAGCGGTTCTGAGATATTATAAAATGTCAATTTTAGGTGCCCCCTTCAGAGGCTAGCAGCACTTTTTTCATATATTTTTATGTAGAATCACCGCTATAAATTAATGACCGCTTACCTGAAATACCATGTATATTGACATTCGTCATGACTCTCCATGCATGCAGAAAGTTGGCTTATTAAATCTTCATCTAGCTCATCAATTGGCTTCCAAGTGTTTTTGTTTCACAACCTGAAGACCACATAGCATTTGTGGTGTAGCTTCTTCTATGATTAGGTCAGCATTATTATCTCCAGAATGGACAAACTTGAGTAAAAAGTTTCTCAGTGCACTTGTGTAATTTACTATTATACTACTCCCCTTTTTTTGCTCTTAGAGCTGCTTGCTGCTCTAATTGTAGAGTCTACACCAGGTATAAACTATGTAGGTATCCTCTAACTACTCTCCCTCTTGCATTATAGAGGAAGACAGTCTCTTATGGACAACTATAACTTCCTAGTACAAAATCTGAAGAGAAAGTTTCTATCATCTATTTTTTCATAAACTTAATTTCAAACAATGGGACAAAGAATAATCAGAGGTTTATGTATACAGGTTTGGGAGAAAGTAAAAGTATCAACCAAGTCAAGCCTTTAATGAGATTATTTTACTCATTAACGTGGTAATCAATGAAAGCCCATTTTTTGAAATTGTTGCACGTTGTACAGGGTTATTTATTATATTTTGACCCCCATTTGTTTCTGTTATTATTGGAGATAAAAAAAGTCTCGTAAAAAAGTTCTAAGGTTCTATATGTATTTTTTTAAATGCCATTAAAAAAACAATTGCTTGCATAGGTCACGTGATATTACAATGACTGTTGATTTTTAATGGAAATCCCTGTTAACTATCGATGTCGATGTCTAAAAGCGTGTATTCTGGTAGCATTATGATTTCACGTATAAACAAAATAATATAAAGCTACAATTACAAATAAGTTAAATACATTCACTGTCGAAGGTCATAAGCTAAGAATATATTTACGGTAATCAATCGAAACATGACAACAGTAATAGTTATTGGAGAAATCAAAACTGCTCACCGTCTATTGTACCACCGCATAGCAATTATTTAACCTTTTAGGGGATACTCTCTGCTTTACTAATTAACCATTATTTAATTTGTTCTCAATAAAGATTAAACAGATGAATACATATCAATAAACGTTTTGGTCATTCCATCATTCTCTGGCATACATACTACCTGGAATATGATTCTGATAGAAGCTCTAGATCTTTCTACTAGAACACTTGTCCATTTCGATTTCTGAAACCATGGACACATAATGACTGTGGGTGGGACACTGGCGAATGCAGTATAGCTCTCTCAGTTCCACAGAGTCCGACTGTAACTTTCATTCAGCTCGTAATAGCCTTTTTAACATACTTCAACAATATTTTAAAGTTAAATGAATAACATTCATAATCTACGTATATTTCTTTCAAACCTGAAGAACATTAGTAACAGTTTTCTTTAATTTCATTATAAAAACAGTTTATATAGAACGTGATATTGTCTGTAATTGTTTATTTGTGGCATATTCAGATTTTCTTACTTTTTATTGGGTATTTTGAAAAAAAAAAGAACGTGATACTTTACATGCCTCTGGAAATTACCCTGTATGACCGATATGGCCCAATTTCATTAGAAAGTAATCTACCATGCTGTTTGTTTACAAGAAATACAGATGCACACAGGTACACAGACATTTCTTATTCGAAAAAATTAAGCCTGTCATGAAACGGATATCTGTACAATAATTTGCTTTCTACGATTAATA
Source organism: Stenurella melanura (assembly GCA_963583905.1). Classification (NCBI taxonomy): domain Eukaryota; kingdom Metazoa; phylum Arthropoda; class Insecta; order Coleoptera; family Cerambycidae; genus Stenurella; species Stenurella melanura. Next base: position 35,952,490 of record OY757314.1, on the reverse strand, counting down.
TTAAAAATTTTCGTCGTGCTATAATATACCTACTTGATTATATCAAGTAGGTATAATAACTGTACATCGGTTTACGAATGTTTTAAGTATCAAGTCCCATCAACACCTCAATGCAATATATTGAAATTGGAAATTGAGTCAAGTAAATAAGTCGGATATATTTATCTTATTATAGCATTAGATGCGTCTCCGAATCGCAAAAAGATTCATTCACATAAAACAGTTTCAAAAAGTGACCCATAATACATAGCCTCGATAGCTGTGGACAACATATCGGAGACCTTTTCATACAAAGAGTGGTTATGACAATGAAGCGAATAATTTAAATTTTAGGCATTCCACGAGTTTTTAAAAGCTGAAATTCTTAAAAGAATTTTGATGCAACAAACATTCCAAAGTAAAAAGGGGCTTTCTCAATAGTGACTTAAATAAAAGAAAGGATGAAAGCAAGGGACTACAATCAGGCACGATCAGCTAAAATATTTATACTTGTTGGCTGTTTAGAGAAACATCACGAAGCCTTTGACATCTGAGAAATCTATTTAGCAATTTTCTCAGTTGTAAGTGCAAAAACTTTTTAAATGTAGTTTATGTGGTTTTATTTTCAAAGAATTTCGGTTTTATATCGAAGTTTAAGAACTTGTGTGATTTAAAAAAAAAAGTCAGTTTTAAAGAAAGCGGCATTTAAATGTCAATAATTTTACCTTTTTATACCTATTTGGTTTAATCAGATAGGTATATATAGTATGGTCCAAATAATAATAATAATAATAATTTATTTTCCAGAAAAATAACAATAACAAAATAACAATTTATAAACAAACATACAGTAATAACATCTATATTATAGATATATATATATATATATATATATATATATATATATATATCTATATAAGGTAAGTGGAAAACAATGGAGTCCAGTAGAAGAACCGTGACCACTGAAGTCGAGGACTAGTACGTAGCTGCGGTGGAGCTTCTATTTATTTCGAATTTAACTTTATTGAATGTGAAAAGACTAAATTTCAAATTTGAGAATACAACAATGCAGGGAAACCTTTTATATCTATAAATGAGAGATGAGATTTAGCCATAAACGCCTAAAAAAAACACTTTTTTACAAGTAGTTAAATCTGAATCTATTTATATTTCAACGCTAACAATTTCTTAGATCAGTAATATTATCACCAGAGCCCGGCTCAGAGGTAGTTATGACGTAAAAGCCAGAGTCGGCTTTGCGCAATATGAACTATATAAACATTTTCATGCGCAATAACACAATATTTTACCTTATGATTATATCTAGTTAATTCCGTAATATTTAAAGGTAAATGGCCCCGAAACGGTTATAAATCATACCTACTTTGATGCACTTATTGTTGGATGCACAAACACGAACGCCTAGTAACTATACCTTATTAGAATAATAAAAATATGTTAGTTGCACTTGTTTCCACTTGTGTTGTGAAAAAGGATCGTTCAACCGTTCAACGTCTACCGATGTAATAGGCGTATATTTAAAATAAATATAGTTTCTTATAGATGGCAGATTTATGTCCGGCATTGAACAGTCCATTTCTTTTCCACACACAAAAATGTTGAAAAACCGTGGTTGTTTCTTAACACTGTTATGTATCCAATTTGTATTTCACTCAGCAATATCCCCTGAGACTCTAAAAATATATTGACGTAGATCAAATAGCTGTAATGTTTATTGCGTCAATTACTGTATACTGATCTGTTTTCGGCTTACGTTGAACGTTGCGTATAGCTATAGGGATCCGTGAGAAATATACATGTAAATATGCTAAATTTTAGTTTTTATGACATTCAGATGAAACTTGTTTTAAAATGTTCGAATTGCATGTCCACGAAAGTGTTTTTTCACAGCTGGCACAGAAAAGTTCTACACCGTTAAACCGCAGTTCCAGAAAATCTTTAATCTACTATTTCATATAATGGAAAGCCACTCGACGCCATAACAATTCACGACACATTTACTTCTATTAAATGTACTGACAAGTCTTAGTCTGTAGTGTTGACCCCATAATGCGTGTATGCATATGAAACAATCTCACATGTCATTGGTCATTGTGTAATAAATTAATAATAATTTTTTTATTTTAAATGCTTTCTGTATGTTTGAAGTCTTCTGCAAAATATAAAACGCAATCTGCTGTTTATTTTACTACTATTATTGTTTACCGTATCCTATTTGCTGTCGTAAAAAAGCAGAAAGAGAGTAACAAGCGTGGCGGTGACTTTGTGGTGTCGAAAATTCTCCTTATATCTTTTTAAATTATAGTGCCTTATATTATGTGCACAGATAAAAATTATATTTTAAATTGAAAATTGTTTAATATAGTTGGGAAGAAACATATGGGAGATGTTTACATTTCCTTAACTGATATAAAAAGTTGAAGTGGTGTATGCCGTTTAAAGTGCCGAGTTTTTTGTTTTCGATTAGACAATCAAACTGACGCGCGACGCGGCCGAAGTCGGGTGTTTTTTATCCACCAGTTTCAGTAAACATCTCTTGCATCTACTTGCTCAACTATACCAAATAAATAATTTCTCCAAACCAATAATAAATTATTTACTTATTATTTTATGAGTTTTATGAAATACTTTTTATTTCTCACTGCAAAAGTAGGTATTTGTTGCCTATAAATAATGTATTTGTTTGCTTATGTGAATCATACAAAACATTATATTTATCTGTGTGTAGAGACCGTCTCTGGCACAACTACTTTTGCGCCGGGCTCTGATTATCACTGTAAGATATCTTTCAGTAGCTTGAACTCACTTTTTGCACATTTTAAGAATAATTAGGAACTTCTAAGAAAAATCCTGAAACAGATCGAATTTTAATTAAAAATGATCATTCTTAGCGTGTACCTCCTGCGTTCACGCCTGTTGAATGAGTACCCCCCGAAAATTATAAATTGAGAAGGAGATAGTACGGCACCACGCGGCCACGTTCGAAAGGGATATTGATTCTCTACTCACCAGTGCAACGTTTCTTAAACTTGGTGTATTAATTAATAAGAGGTATTTTTTGCCAAATTCTTGGTTTTGAAGAAAAGTTTAAACTTGTTGTTTTTTAAGTTTTTACTACAAAATTGTACCTTCTATTCTTATCTATGGCATTATTTTGTCTCACATTGAAAACATTCTACAACTGAGCACCTACAGCTGCAGTTTGAAGTTGAGATAGATCCAGCTTTTTATCTGTACACGTTGAACCATCTTGCATGCATTTTCAATTATGTGAACTAGGTATTTCCGCGTGAGGGTTCATGTACTAACCTCAAATGTGGTCGCCGTGATAAATAGCTCTTAAAGCATGTTGTCGGTGTATCTCTGATGTTGAAGAAATTCTATCAAACAGTGTTTCAAAACTCGAAAGACTGTCCAGGTGTTTCAGACACTGAGTTTGGCATAGAATGCAAATATTAAAACAGTGTCACATTCTGTGAATGCCTCTCAGAACGACAGATATCTGTAAACGAGGCGTCAGAACAATGGTGTGAGCTGGAAAGTAAGTACCATCTTTGATCAAAGTTAAATGAAACCCACAACCCTTCAAAGCTCCAAGTTCTCAACTCAAAAAAAATGGCAAAAACCAATACATTTGTACCAATGGTTTTTATGACAATAGTCTTAGCTCCATAGGTGGTTGCATCTATTGGCCACTGTAATGCGTTCATCTTCCTCCCCAAAATAAGTAAATCCAACAGGTGATGCTGAATCGGTTTCAGACTTAATATATTTGTCTGCACTGTTAGTGATGACCTTGGCAGTTCGCACATTCTCAACTTTCTACGAGAGAAATAAGTCTTCCTTGTTGCTGTAATTTCTATAAAATTCACGACAACTATGAGGTAGTGGTAAATTTAGCAAAACTTGTCATAAAATTACTTCACTTCTAGTATCACGTAGGCTGTTCTTGAAGCTTTCTGGACAATACGCATTCCGGATTATATCAAGAGTTTTAGCACAGATGCTCTGGATGTGTTAGAGTCTATTTTCGTATCTGTACCTAATTTCTTAGGAAGCGAGTTTCGAACGTCTCGATTATAACCTTTTCAAGACCGTTATTATCAATTAAACTTATTGTTTTGTTAATGGAATTATGAAATACTGTATTATGTGTGAAATATAGACGTCATTAAGGGAGATTTATCAGATTTGTGGGTTATGTTGTATAGTGTTCATTCGGAACGTACCCATGGACAAAGTTTTAGTCATTCTCGGATTTTGACAGAGGTTTCCGTCTTGGCCATTTTTGGGGATTTTTTTCCGTTTGCCGGCTGGAGGATAAGTTGCGTCACTGAGCACGTGGATAGCATTTTGTGAATTTGCTCCTTTAATGGGATTTAGTGCTGTAGTGACAAATTAGCAGCATTTTATTTTGACATTTTTATTATTTTCTGTTGGGAGGTACTGCTACGGAATTTTCCGGATAAATCAACTTGCTGGAAGCACATGGCAAAGGAATTCTGAAAGCCCACTCAACATCTAAGGTATACCTCTGAAATCTCTTTAGAAAATAGATTTATAATATTCGTTATTTCTTTATTGCAGGGCTTTTTGGGTTTTTGTTCCTTTGGTTCTTTTGTACCTTTTGTTCTTTTGGTTTCATTTTCATTTTACTTGGACTTTTACTGGTATCGCATCATGTATGTTTGACCCCACATCTTACCTGTTGGATATCTGTACATCTGTATGTGAACTTTGGGTTTGCTGAAACTTGGTTGGCAAGCTATTTGGTGAATTTAGAATCCTGAGTTGTACCGGTGAGACTCTCCTGCCTGGTTCCATTGGAAGCTACGCTCCCCTGGTAGGCCTAGTGGCTACATTGTGAAACCTGCTGGAGGTAAGCGTCTTTGAATAGCCTAACGCGGGACCTTATATCACATTCCACCTTCTACGTGAGGCATAGAGAGCCCGTCAGTTTTCTTATGGTACTAATTACACATTAAATGTGAATTGTTAGTAACTATTTTGCACATGACCAATTAAATTTAGTAGTTTTGAACACCACGCTTGCAACTTTTTAACATTAGACAATTTAACCTATCGTCACTTACCTAATTCACATTATTTTGTTCATTTTATGTTATTTTTCAGTATTTTAATGTAATCGTCTAAGCCAATATATTTTGGGGGGTCATATTTTGCCTATTATTAGTTAAGATTTTATTAGTTTTAAGTTGTCGTATGTTTTGTGTTAGGTTAAGTGTGGGCCACACATCTAAGTATATCGATTGTGTGTAATGTTATTTCTGTGGGATTTGGCTGTAACCGTACCTAAATATAATCATTAAATCTGTTATAGTAAGACGCGTATTTGCTTTCACCAGCATACATTTAAAGCCCCAATTTGTCGAATCCACTCCCCAGGTACTTGTCTAGTCGGCCGTATGAGCCTCTTTCGCCACCAATTAAATGCAGAGAGGGGACTGCACGTAAAATATAAACATTTTGTTCAGGGCACAGGGTGACCACCTTACCCTGCTGTATTGCTGATACATCAGCCTCTAAAGTTAAATTTTTTTATATATTCCCCTTTTATCTGGGAGCCCTGCAACAGATGTATTCTACAATACCCTCAGGGAATTGCCTAATTCAGTATTCTCCAAAGGTACGCGACACAAGAAGCTGAATTGAATAAATGAGAGCGTCTTCATCATACATATTGGCTTTACACGTATCTAGAAATTTGCAGTCACTGTCAGTTACCTTCAGTTACAAGTGGACCAAAATGTGGAAGCTGACCACCAGAAGACATGCTTGGTGAAGAGGGACTGTGTTCATTCTGTCACGCAGTACTTGAGATTTATTTTAATCACCCGGAACAGCCTTTTATATCAATCTTTTATCTAATGTAGTAAATCTTTACTACATTAGATTATTTAACTTATTTTATTGTTCAAACGAGGCATGTTTCACTTTGGAACCGAGAAAGTCTTAGTCACCAGAAACCTAGCAGTTTCACCGAGGTTACATTGTAACTAGGACGGAAATGCTGAATTGCAAAAGAAAAGAGTCTTGGTGCTGGGAACCAGTCAAGCAGTCAGTTAGGTTTTGATTTTGATAATGTCAAGTACGGATGCTGCGTGTCCCAAATGCTCTGCTGGGGGTGGCTCCCCAGAAGTGATGATTAAAAATGTAAGTACAACTTTTATCTATATCTGTATTTGTTAATAAATTTGTACCTTCTTTCCTATGGCTATGAAAAAGTTTCGCATATCAAGTTTTCGACCCATACTGACAGCATGACATCTGTAGCAATTGTACATGCCGCCCTGTAGATTGTAGACAGCATTTCTTTGAGTATTGTCACTTTTCTTGTGCTTAAATATTCTTAGTTTATGCACTTTCATTACGCACCTTCAGTTTATGTACCTGTCATTGGAATAGCCTCTTCACTGATTCGGCAGATGGAAACATGAAAATTTTCAATCAGTATTTCAGGTTTCAACAAAATTTGTATAGATTAGGTGAAATATAATTTTTTCGTTAAAATTCAACAAATATGTTCACTTTTTGGGGGATGAGTCACCAAAAATGTGACAAAGTCATCATTCGATGAGGAGGTTGGAGGTTCATGAAAAGTGAACGTTCTCAAGAAATCAATAGAATATTTTTGAGACAGTTTTTATCTTTAAATGTAGAAAGGACAAGGATTCTGCAACCGAACATTCGCCTAGAAGAGATATAAATGTTACAAAATATTACAAAAGGGTGGATAGGGTCAAGAATTGCCCACTTATGTGAACGTATTTGTTGAATGGTCCCTAAGGATTTATTTATAAGACTATTACGAAACATTCGAAAATTGCAGCCGTCTCTTACTGACTATAAATATAATGTTTATAGAATGGAAGCGAAAACGTATTTGCTGTGTGTTAATTCTTCTGCAGTGAGTAAACTGTTCATCAAATTGGAATTCGCAACAACTCGTGTTCATATTTATAATAATACCTGCATTCACGGAAAACTACGTTGAGTAATTAATAAGCAAAAGTTGAATCTCCCCAGCTCTTCATTACTTGAGAAATATCCCATATATTAAAAATCATTTCATTGCTAGAATATTCTATACGATAACATAATTTGAATATATTAAACAGGATTTTATTTTCAAATATGTTGCAACTTTATGTCTGAGGTTTTGATATTTGGCAAGTATAATTAATAAAAGCAGCCGGCTGTGTATTCACTTAATAAACACTTTTAGCGTCAGTACATAACCTCTAACTTTTATGCACATTTGTGCATGAAAAGCGTTGCCAGTAGTTGTTAGTTAAAGAGTTTTAAGTCACACATTAATAAAAATGCGCATTCATAAAAAACACGCATATTTAAGTATACAAGGAAGAGAAACTTTTAATTAATGACTCCTTATCCTACACAAGGGTACTGGAATGTTTTAATTTCGATAACAAAAAGGATGCAGTTTTCTAAAGTTGCTCTTAAATTGAAACTCACGGCTAGAACGGCGTGAAAAAGGAAGTAACTTGAAACTGAATACAACCGTTACCGTTATTGTTTTGAAGCACTCCCTGGTATTCATAATTTTAGTAAAATTGTGTGAAAACAGTTTAACAAACTTTCCTTAGAATTGTTTTGCAAGAGATTGCTGCAAATTAAATAGAAAAGAGTAACTATATTTTCTTGTACTGCGTGCATAAATATTTTCTATGTTTAAAGTTGTTCAATAATTTGATATTTGCTAACTTTTAATGCTTACTATGAAATCATATCCTACTTGTGCGTTTTATGTCTATATTTTCATCCTTTGAATATGAAGGTATCTAGAATATTGAAGAATATATCGGCTTTCCAAAAAGAGGCGGAGTGGTTGACAAGCCAAATGCATGAGGTTAGGTTCCTTATAGTGGAGGCAAATAGGCAAAAAAATTTTTGAAACAGAAATTGTCTTGTTACAGCAAAATTTCTTTCAACTTAGTCTAGACAACATCAAAAATTTTGCTTTGACCACAATTTTAGATTTTTTAATAAAACGATTTTCTTCTTTTTTTTTGCTTTGCATTCTTGTAAATATCTCAGGTTCTTTTGGTTAAATCGTAATGGGTCAAGAACTAGATTACTCAGATTGCATTTTATGTTAGTACCGTGTAGGTTTTCATCCTTCAAATTGATATCATAACCTCAAGAAAAGCTGTTGCCTAAGGAATCATCACTACTTCCACATCCAGATTTTTCATCCAAGTCACTTTAAAGGAAACATCTTGATTAGATTTGCACTCTAGTATGTGGACATTATTGGTCATAGAATTTTAATAAAATTTGGGGCTACCATTAATAATGGAGCGGAGGAGGTGGTGGAAAAATATTAGAAAGAAACCTGAGACCTTGGTTTCTAATATATACACTAAATCCCTAATTTCTGTGCGCTTACAAGCTCGCTTTACTTATTTTCCCATGTTTACTTCTATTTAACCCCAACCCTTCAACGGAATCATCTCAAAATATAATCTAGTTCCAGATGTCGTTATACATGCATACGTGTACCAAATGTGAATATCTCAATTTTATTTTATCAACCCCTTTAATAATGGAATAGGAGTACTGCGGGGTTGAAAAATATTATAATAGAATCTGAGGCCTTTGATTCTAGTACATACACCGAATTTTAAGTTTCTGTATTCTTACCAACTTGCTTTACTTATATTCCCCTATTTAGACCTAAATAACCCCTAATCCATCAATGGAATAATCTCTAAATATAATCTAGTTCCAGATGTCGTTATGACACATACGTGTACCAAATTTCAATCGAATATTTCAATTTTATTTTACCTACCCCTTCAGTCATGAAGTAGAGGTGGTGGGGGGGGGAGTGAAAAATATTTTAAAAATCTGAGGCCTTGGCTTCTAGGACATACCCTGAATTTCAAGTTTCTGTACTTTTACCAGCTTGCTTTACATAGTTTCCTCTATTTACCCCTATTTAACCCCCAACCCTTCATCAGAATAATCCCAAAATATAATTTAGTTCCTGATTTCGTGAGAATATATACGTGTACCAAATTTCAAGTGAGTAACTCAATTTTATTTTTTCATCCCCTTTAATAATAGAATGGGGGGGTGGTAGGGGATACGAAAAATATTGTAAAAAATTTTGAGGCCTTGGCTTGTAGTGCATACATCAAATTTCAAGTTTCTGTACTCTTACCAGCTGTCTTTACATATTTCCCCCTATTTACCACTATTTACCCGCCAACCCTTCGCCAAATATCTTCAAAAACAATCCAGTTCCAGATCTCGTTATAATTCATACGTATACAAAATGTCAAGTCAATATCTTAAACCGTTCCGGAGAAAACATGCGGACAAAAAAGTTACAGACAGACCGACAGACAGACAAAAAATTTTTTTCACTCAAATTTAAAAACTCGACGTTTCATGACATTCTAAACCTACTTCAAGAAAAAAAAAAATTTGAATTTTTTTTTACGATTACTGTACTTCCAATCCACTACGCGGATGTGGAAGTAATATGAGAACCACGCCGCTCACTACTTTTCGTTTCTGTTTAATTACTTAGCTCGTAGTACATACATTTGTATAAAATTTTCGGAAAGGTTACTTCTTATGATCATAAATAAGTGTAGCAAATATTAAATTGAATTGAATTGAATTTTTTTAAATGTCTAATAGAGAGTGGCCTTGAATAGAAAATATGATTAGTCGACTGTTTTTGTGCAACGTATCTTACAGTTACAAGCTTTGCATTAAAATACTTAATGTACTTTAAGGTGGCATAAAATAGTAAATTGCTATCACTCTTAAAAATATGCTTTTTATGTTTTTTGTAGTTTTTTTTCTTCGATTTCTTGCTGTAAAAAAATCTATTAATCGCACAAAATATTAGCAATTACTGAAATCTAAGAACTCGCTCTAAAAGTACGTAAAAAACATAGAATTTGAAAAAAGAACTTATTTCTGCTACGGTTATAACCCGAGATATTCAATTTATCTCCCTGTATTAGCAAGCGTCAGTGGCAAGCTAAGACGATGTGGATAAAGTGGATGAAGACAATGATTCTTGTACCTGAGATTTAGGACAATACTTGCGCAATTTTTAGTTGACCCTCCAGAGAATTCTCCACATAACCTTCAGCTACTGAACTCCATTTCCAACCGCCCATCTTCTTTAACTGAAGAATAATCGATTACCCACTCGACAACTTCCTTGAGTTCAGGCAGAGTACATCCCATTTCACTATCACCATTACTATCCTGCATTTTCTATAGATAGAGACAAGGAACAAACACAAACGAAGCAAAGTTATTTTGACATTTGTCCTCTGACAAAAAGAATTTTTTGTTTATTGCCTACTTAATGAAAACACAAAATGCTATTTAAACATTTTGAGAACGGTTTGTTGGCTCTTTGTTCTTTAAGGGGTATGATTGTGAATAAAATAGTATATACTGTTACAAATTTCAACCATAATGATGATCCTCTCTGTATACCTACATATTTCTAGAAAATCAAATATCTAAGTGATAATTTACCAGGTGTACGCCTCTGTCGACAATCATTAAGTTAGAAAATTGAAAATCACACCCAGGTATTTAAATTTCCATTTCCCCTTATTTTATTCGTAATTTTCCAAGTTACTTTGTATTAATTACCATAACTAATTTATGAATAATTAGACTAAATACATTTCGCTTCATAAATATGCAAGTTTTCCTGAGGCAGCCTACATTAATTTAAACAATTTCTCTGTAAAAGTGCTATTTGTACCAAATAATTATTCAAATAACTTTATAAAGAGGCTATTTTCGAGGTTTACTTGGATCCTTACATTATTCGAAGTCCAGCAAACGAGCAACATATTAATTTTAACTTGTTTGGAAACTATCCAAATTACCGGGTTAACGTGTTATTAGGAAAATTACAACATTAAAGTAAACATACTTTTTAGTCTCTTTAATGTTATTATTATTGTGTTCCTGTACTTGTTAACCAGGTTTAAGTTAATAATGTGTATTTGCGAAACGGAACATTCACACATTTATATATTTATTCTGGTTAAAGCTCAAATGTTTTACTGTACCGAGTTTGGAATGGGTGGAAACTAGTACACTACAGGGCAAAACATCAAAACTCGATACGATATAAATTCATAAACGCACTGATCTGCCTGCTGCTCAACTTCCAAAATGAGTTGAGACTAGGCCCACTGGGTTGATCTTTGATAGGACTACAAGTAATTCATTCATAGTGAAAGAGCGCTATCAGATACTGTGAGAAAAATGCACCAGCTCTTGATATAATAGATGCGGCCATGAAGAACATATAAAAATAAAAATTAAAACAACTTTATTTGGTTTAAAAGATTTTAAAACAGGTAAATTTGCTAAAACTTAAAGACGAATTCTTCATAATTCCAGGACTTTTCCTGCATTGCTTCTTATATGGGAAGGTAAAAAGTTACCTACCAATATTACTTCCCTTAGAAGACCTAAGTGATAAAGGCGTCACATTTTTAAAAAAATTGCTTTCAGTCCTTCAAGCAGTAGTCTAACTTTTAATAAGTTGAACATAGCTAAAACCAGGTAATTAAAAAACTACCAGGTGATAAAGGTGGTATGTAGCAATCGCCTTCTAAATGTTTTAGTGGATAAAAGTGTTATGTGACAATAATTCTACATGGCATCTTTATCCGCTAAACATCACAGTAGATGTGTGTATGTGTCATAATGGAAACTAGAGGCAAACGCTTCCTCAAATTATTATTTGAAAAGCAAAATTTCAAATCCAGACAAAAAGGTAAATATTCAAGATTTATTAGTTAATAATTATTATAATTTGACGGCTCGACCTATTGAATTTAGATCCATTTCTGTGTTATCTGAACTCCCAACCGACTTTTTCTAAAATTTAACTTCTTCAAAATCTCATTAAAGGAAAACATCTTGACATATAGTCAAGATGTTGCACTCTAGTGTGAGGAAATAATCAGTCATAGAATTTTAATAATATTTGAGACGAGACGAGACGAGTTTCTGTACTCTTATCAGCTTGTTTTACTTATTTTTCCCTATTTACCCCTATTTAAGTCCCATCTTATATAGGGTGTTCCATTTAAAAATCGAAAGTTGTGGGCATTTCCGGTCAAACCGGATGTGCACCAAACTTGATTTTTTATTGAAAAGATGGCATTTTAGTCGTGTAATAAGGCCTCCAAATTTCAATTTTCTATTCCAAATATTTTAGGAAATATCGGGGCGAGCGCAATTCGTGACTCACCCGGTATATACAAAATCTAAGTTTCTGTACTCGTACCAGCTTGTTTTACTAATTTTCCCCTATTTACCTCTACTTACCCCTAACCCTTCAACGGATTCAGCTTTAAATATAATCGAGTTCCATATGTCGTCATAATATGTACATGTACCAAATTTCAATAATGAAGTGTGGGTGGTTCAAGGGTTGAAAAATATGATAAAAAAATCTGAGGGTTCGGCTTCTAGTATATACAAAAAATTTTAAGTTTCTGCACTCTTACCAGCTTGCTTTACTTATTTTCCCCTACTTACCCCTAGTTACCCCCCAAATCTCCACCGGATATATTCAAAAGACAATCCTGGTCCAGATCTCGTTATAATACATACGAGACAAGGTGCGCACAAAAGAAGTTACAGACCGACCGACAGACAGAAACTGTTTTTCTTTTTGCTCAAATTGAAAAGCTCGACATTTTAAACAAGAAAAATATTATTTTTTTTAACGATTATTAAAAAGTTTGAATAACATCAAAACTTTCTTAACTGCAGTTAAAATTGCATGCAGGATTGAAATTTATTTTCTATATTGACGTTTCTGAGTGAACTTCTGAAAAAGTTTTAACACTTTCTGGATGGTAACCTTGACTCATTTAGTCATTGAATGGTATTACTATATTATATTAATAGAATTAATTATATACAAGGATATATTATATTTTCCTCTCAAAATGATTGAGATAGCCCATAGTTATTTAAAGAAAATATGGTGGGCTGACTAATTACGAACAATACGGGTTATATACATACAGGAATGAGACAATTTCATGTTGGATTATAGAGGTATTTGGTATTAACCCCACGCACTTAGTAGAACTGAATTGAAAAAACATGATTGCCAGCTGTATTTGTCCATATGTCGGTTTAATAACAATTATTTTTCTTCATTTAATCAAATTAGGACGAAGGTCACTTCGTGGTAATTCATTTCATTCCATAAAGCTCATTTATTTTTATTTAATTATGTTGAAAGTCAGATATTTTCAAATACTTCATAAAATTTATTAAGGCAGCATTCCCCCTACCCACGTTCGGTTCTTAATATTATGAAAGTTAATAGAGTGGAGAACATAGATTCCTATGAATACCGGGCGTCCACAGTATCATGTACACCTCACTTTTTTCTTTGTTTTCAACACAAAGATTTAAAGGTACAGGATGTTAGAAACAAAAACATATTCTTTACATAACCAGGCCAAATATTCACAAGTACTTGCGGTTAAATCGGAAGTGGTTTTTTTGGGTCTGATTATGTCTAAAAATATATGTATATACCAAATATCCAGTACCCTATTTCAAATTTTTAACTTTAAAAACAAAGAAGAAAATGTTGGTGTACCGGCTCGGTGGCGCAATGCTAAGTCGTTTGGCTTGCGACCACGGGGTTCCGGGTTCGAATCCTGGCCAGGGTATGGATATTTATTGGCGTTTTTAATGTGTTACCGAGATGGTAGCAGTGTACTAGACCGCTGTTGGGTGGCACCACATGTCTAGTCGCTGTTATCTATCCTGAGTTCGAGTCTCAGCTGCGGTAGATGGCAATATCTCAGGGAATGGTTGTTGTGTTGGTGTCTATGTGTACGTGTCCTGGGTGAGTGGTGGAATAGCATTAGCTAAACTCCGCCAGGACGTTAATATAAATAAGACGATTAAATAAAAAAAAAATTTAAAAAAATTTAAAAAAAAATCTCGTGGGCACCCGGCATACAATATCGCCACATACAGTAAGGTCCATAAGTAACGGATAAAGAAATTATGTTTTTTTCTGATATCTAAACAATAATTTTAAAATTTTCAAATTTAATTTTCTTGAAGAATATACAAATTCAATTAAACTCATATTGCTGAATAGAGAATTAAATACCTACCCATTTCTTTTCTTTTAAAGAGACAATAAAGTCAGCCGTGGACTAGTGACTACGTGTTGAAAACTTATTATTTTCAACGCATTTTTACGTCTAACACAGGTAAGGAGATAGGTAAATGGACTGAGAGGCATAGAGAGGAAAAGGGAGGAGAATGGAAAAAAATCAACTCACCTGTCAAATTATTGATGTTTCCTCTGTCTGATCTTTCTCCTGGGTTATCGTCAGATTGCTCCAGTGAGTCTTCTCCCCTGTCCATCTCCTCACCTAACAATTCTAAAATTTCATCTGAGTCATCTTGATCATTCTACATCAGATTCCCGATGTCTTCGTCTAGAGCGTTTTCACAGGTGTTGTTGTTGCATTGAAGGCACATCACAGAACATCGCAGCCCGCTTTTCTGGCAGCCGCATGCCGCTCGGCAATCTTTCTTGCATTTGCAAGATATGAGCGGTGGAGCGGGAGGCATAAAAATAGTGAGATAAGCCTGCCTGCCTGTGTTCTTTTCCAGCCCCATTCTTCAGCTTTTAACTCATTCTCCTGCCAAACCTGCACTTAATGGTATGTGCGGTATGAATGCTGTTCAGGTGCGGCTTCGGTAGGAGGCAAATTTGCGATGTTATGCTTGCTGTTGTAAGCCGTTCTAATAAAGATTTTGTGCCAGAATGCATTTAAAGCTAAATTTCCAGCGCTTGACGGATGGCAGTAAATCTGAATTATTAATCAATACACTAATAAATTTTCTTTACCCGTTCCAAACAAAGCAGATACAGTGTCGCATCCGCTGAGTGCATGTAAAAATAGAATGTTTTCAGCAATTACTTTTTCCTCTAGACATAAAAGTGAAAAAAACTGTAGCGACACTTTCGCTCGGCCGGGCTTTAAAAAATAAATATTCGAGGCCTTACACAGACCTATCAAAGGAACCAATAAATCTACGTCCTTGCCAACAATTATCACTCGTGATGTATGTTTTGACGCTTCTTCAATCGCCGTTTTAACGATTAAGTAGTCCGCATCTTCCTTCGCTTGACGTACTTTTAAGTTTTCGGCCACAAATTTACTCTTTAGCATCGATATGAGACGATGTTTATTCTTGCTCTTTGACAATGATTTGTCTTGAGGAATTGTTGGTGTCATTTATGCATCAAAAATTATATCCACTGATGAGTATTTTCGTGTTCTTCTAACTTTCCGCGAATTTGGTGCCGAGATTTTCTTCGTCCTCTAGATAGCCATGAAATACGATGACGCAGTTTGTTATCTATTTTGATCGGACGTATTCAATCATTTAGAAACCATTTTTGTTTATTTCTTTGTATATTTCAAGCCATTATTTTTTAAATATTAACAAAAATTGAGTAATTTTGAAATACAAATCGTTTTTTGCACCATTTTTTCAAAATAAAGGTATTTCCGGTGAGATTTTTTGGTGGGAAGTGAAAAATTCAGAATCAATGATCCAAAAAACATAAAGTTAGCCTATAGAACTAGATCTTCCCATTTTTCCAGGTGCGCCCTTTATTTAGTCTCCATTGCCTGGAGTAATAGTACTAGGAAATTAAGTACACCTTCGAAAAAATTTGACTGATAAAATTCTAAGCCTTATGTACGATAAAAAAAATAGAAAAAAATATACAGCAATGCATACAATACAAATATTCACTCATATGAATAATGTTACACGTTACATTTAAATCTGCCCCATCTCGTCATATTTAGTGATATTCTTGGTATTGTAAATAGTTAGTAAAACTTGATTTCATAATTAATTTAGAATACATCTAACATTCTGTTCTATAACTGTTTTATGAAGTTAACATCTTATCTTATATTATGGTAATATTTCGTAGTAGGTGTTTCTAAAAATTTGCCAATTTAAACATGACACACTTTTCTTATTCAGCACTAAATTATAATGCCTTATCGCTTCATGAGCTGAAGTAATAGGGTAGGTGTATGATTAATTTGTGAAAAAGAGGGTTGTTAATGAACCAGAATTAAACAGAAGCCTTAAATCCAACAAACACCCACGTTTAGGAGGAATTTCAATTAAAATGCAAAACGAAAGCGTTTCTGGTTTCAAACATCTCGATTTCTGGGAATTAAAATCAATAAAAATTGTAATAGGCACTAAGTATAACTAAGTTATTTTATGTACAATTTGTGTATACAATTGTCCCACTTTAGTTTAAAAAGGCGTAGAAAGTTGTCCAAAGTTATTTTATTTGCGTGTTTTCAACAAACATTAATAATAATCTTCAGAATAATGCAAAATCGCCAATCAATCTATCATGCAAAGAAAATTATTTTAATTTAAGAAATAAATGGTTATCCGGTTGTCGTCAAACAGACCACCACGGTATTAAGAGCCGTACTTAAATATCTAGGGGGTGAGGGACCGGAATGAACTTGTAAAACAATAACAATACAATTTTACTCCTTTTGTTGGAGCGCAAATAATAAAACAATATAAGAAACAACTTTCAAAACAGAACTGAAAACAATTTGTACATGGATAAGATGTATAAAAAAATTATTGGGGTGCTAAAGTATGCTGATATGGTAAAATTATCAGCCAAAAGCCAACTTCACGTAATTCAACTAAACCGTGCGAGAATGCCAGACCGCTTATTTTGACATTATAAAATGTTACCTAATTTAGTAAGTAATGATAATTGAAATTATGATATTAGTTATTTAGAAGAAGTAAAAGAAAAAAAATTTAAAAACCAAAACGAAGAAACAGACAACAGTATGAAGGTTGAAAATGGTGTTAGATATTAATTACAGCTGAAGAGAAACCACATTGGTTACTTGGTTACAGTTATTGCCGAAATATGGGCAACGATTGGTACAGTAATTTATGTTTTATGCAAAATGGTGCTTTATTTATACTTAATTAAAGTTATGCTGTTTTTTAGCTTTGACATATTCAGCTAATAACGTCATGCCACGACGACGTGCAAAGAAGTCACTTAAGACAGTGTAACGAGATGCATTTATATTGATATTACTCTTTAGCTTATTGCAGTGTTCTTACAGGTTCCTGGGAAATGGTACTGTCGTTAGCAAAAAAAATAGGACAAGTCTTATAACGTGTTTTTCCTAAAATCTAGTTGTGTACATCTAACATTAATTTTTGTGACATTGTCAGTTAGTTATCAAAATTCATTGCAAGTGTTCCAAAAATAATATGCCCCATTACAAGCGATTTAGTTAAAGCTGGAGTTATTGTTAAAACAGAAGATGGATGGTCAATGGAACAAATTGCACCGCGTTATAATATTAACAAAAATTCTGTGTTTAACATTTTAAAAAAGTGGAGAATAAACGGTACGATTAGTAGAGATCCTGGATCATGGCGACGAAGAATATCAACTCAACACCAAGATTCGCAATTGGTAAATAAATTGGCAGAAAATCCATTTCACTTAGTAGTTCAGGTTGGTGAAGAAACGAATTTTCCTGGATCGAGTAGTACTGGTCACCGGAGAGGCGAGTAAGAGAATCGGAGCTACGCTGTCATCCAGCAGCACAGAAATACTTACTTCAAGCTGAACATAAAGAGTCTCGACTGGGATTTGCGCTTGAATTTTTAGTACATGTGTAAATTTTTTGAATAATGTAATCTTTACAGATGAAATAACTTTCCAGTCTACACATAGCTCTCGTATTCGTGTTTACCGACCTCCGAATACTATATCTAACAATGACAAAAGTGGTAGATTTTCCGTTAACATGTGGGCTTGGATATCGCCACGTGGTCCTGGCACATTGAGGAACGGCTTAATGGTGAAACGTATATTAGAATTTTAAACAATATTATGATCCCTTCTGTGTCACAATTATTTCCTAATAATGAATTCATATTTCAACAAGATTATTATTCCGTTCATACTGCTCATACCGTGAATAACTGGTTTCAAGATAACAACATTAATGTTCTTAACTGGCCCAGTCATAGTCCAGATCTTAACCCTGTGGAGGACGTATGGGGATCACTCGTAACAAATATCCAAAAACGAAATGTGAGACCACGGGATGCCCAAAAATTACTGGAAGCAGTAAATGCATGGGACAATATTATTACTAAGTAATGATTATTGTATAAGTTTATTTAATTGTATACCGAACAGACTTATAAAAGTTATA
The DNA here is from genome assembly GCA_963583905.1 of Stenurella melanura. Lineage (NCBI taxonomy): Eukaryota > Metazoa > Arthropoda > Insecta > Coleoptera > Cerambycidae > Stenurella > Stenurella melanura. The sequence goes on along the minus strand of OY757314.1, from coordinate 35,934,137 downwards.
AATAGAAATGGTGCAATAACAAAATATTTATAATTAGTTTCTTGTTAAGTTGGATATCCCTTGTTGCCCTAATACAAAATGTCTACTAATCGTACCGTTTATTGTTCACTTTTTAAAAATGTTAAACACAGAATTTTTGTTAATGTTATAACGTAGTGCAATATGTCTCATTGACAATCCATCTTCTGCTTTAGCAATAACTACATCATTACAATAAGAAATATAATAAAAGTGCTAACTGTTTTATTTCGGCTACTCATTACATATTCAAATTGAGACAGATTTACATTAGAAAAAAACAGTTGTCCTATTTTTTTTTGCTCACGACAGTACTACCAGTGCTAGACTAGAATACCACATAATAATGTATTTTAATGGAATAGTAACAGTAACAAGAGACAACACGAATATTGATTTGTTTTTAGTCCGCGTTGCAATTTCTTAGATAAATGACATACTTCAACTAAAGTCAAATATCTAGGAATAGTCATTGACCAACACTTAAGATGGGATTCACGCGTACAGTTTGTTGTTAAAGGACTACAATTTGTTCTTTGTAAGTTTCGACAATTGAGTGATGTTCTTGGACTGAAACAAGTGAAATCTATATATTGTGCTTTAGTTGAAACACATTTGACTTATGGTATTTTGGCCTGGGGTGGAACGTCCAAAAATCATATAAAGCCTCTAGAAATTTTACAAAAAAGGTTTTTAAAACTAGTGTTACATCAAAAAATGTCCTACCCGAGTAATCTGGTTTACAGTGACGCTAAGGTTTTTGACATAGGACAGCTATACTATTTTAATGGCAATGTAAAGTACCACATACAGAAAAATCCATTCTTGCTAAATCGTCATGACTATGGTACTCGAAATAAACAACAACATATATCTCCATTTATGGCAAAATCTATAGGACAGAGATCTTTTGCATTCTTGGGCCCAAAATTATACAACACTATTCCTGAAGTTCTGAGAGAGAGGACCATTTCTTATTTTAAAACTAAATTGAAGGCTTTTATATTATCTTTACCAAGAGAAATAATCCATAACCACATTAACAATACGAATAATTAACTGTAAAATAGAAATTCTAAATATAATTATCATTGTAGGGTTATATGTGCCTAGCCGTGTGAGTTTGTATAACCACTCATAATTTATATGTGCCTAGCCGTGTGGGTTTATATAACCATTCATAATTAAATATCTGGAAATTATAATAAAACACAGTTTCTTTTAGTCATATTCACCCTTCCCCATCCATTTAGTGAAGTCACATCAAATGTTCTTATTGCTCCAAAACTGTAATTTTGCTTCCAATTGTTGATTGGATTTGTGTTTTTTAATTTTTATACGTATATGTGTACGTCTATATATATACATGCAAAACAACATATACGCCTCCGAATACATAGGTATTCATAGGCGACGCCTCCGAAATCGGAGGCGAAGACGAAAAAGCGGAGGCGAAAACGAATGACCGTGTATCTATGGTTTAAAATGATGTTCGCCGTCTATACGTCATTTAGGCAGATTTTAGCGTGGAGTCGAAAATGACCCATACGTCTATACACATATACACTGTAGTATACGTCATCGCGCATCAGAGGGCGCGACTGTTTTTATATTAGATACGCTGAAATATATCAACCAGTTGTACCGGCTTCCTTGAACTTATAGAGCGTTTTTGCCTCATAGACTTGGCAACGATGTACGGGGTGGAAATGCGTTATTAAGATTTGAATTATAGAATCAGATTCAATCATATCCTAGCGCATACTGAGTAATCAGCGTTTAAATATTAGTACTATTTTTCACTAGTAATCTGATGGTGAGGGAGCCAAGTGGCTTTTTAAAAACTCATAGTTACAAGAGCTTTATTGGATAATTAATTATGGCGAACCTGAATCACGATAAAATGACTGGCATGTCCATCCCATCAGTTTATCCATAGTTGAAGATAAACGTCTATTAAGCGTAAAGTCGTACATTTTTCGTTTTTAAATACGCACAGAAATTATCCTGATGGGAGTATAGTCTTAAGACGCATATTTGTTTCTCTGGGGAACTTACAACAAATTACTAAAAATAATAATAATATTTTAATAATGATAAAATACATCTGAAATGCGGTAGAAACTCAGCGGAAAATGTTAAATGCCTCAGTTTAGTGTTTGTAGTGCTTTTGTTTATAACGATAACTTTCTAGTAAAGTTTTTATTTTTAAGGTAGCATATATTAGTAGCATCTTTTAAACACATAAGCAATATAACTCACTAGTCTGGGTAAATGTGTAATAATATATTATATTGTCATAGTTATTATATCTATATTTTTATCTCTATCGAATTATGTATTATATTTTTATTACTATGCTAATGTCAAATTGACTGATTTTTGTTTAACTCTAAACTGCTAAACGTAAGTTGAAACTTGTATTCTACTCTCAAGTGTCAAACTTTGTAGAATTCAAGAGTATATAATGTAAAAAGCAAAATGTATCTTACGTATTTTAATAAAATTCTATTCTATTCTATTCTATTTACGTTCAAAAAAGAGATATGACTTGTAAAGATGAGTCTGGAATTCTGGAATAATATATACAATAAAAATATGATTTCTTTTTCTAAATTTGGAAACAATTCTCTTTATGGATAATTAATTGGCAGGAGTTTCATTCTGGGAGTAATTTTCTGTATTCAGAATGCTTAAATATTCTCTCCTTAAGAAAAATCTTGTAATGATTACGTGCTATAACTTTCTTTCTAATTACAACTTTCGCCATTTGTGACGTATTTGGCGGTAGGTGCCCGCTAGAAGTCAATTCTATGAATCATTATCATTTATAAAACGATAAAACATCTGATATAGCATAAAACAGTAACGTACCAAAAAAGCCACCGAGCTCCTGGACTATGATTGGTTTATGATCAATATTAGAACAATACCAACATTTAGGAAAATTGACTTTGGTTTCTATTTAACAGTATCCAGATTAGAGCCTAGCAGGACTACGGTCTGGCAAATATTAGAGATTAGTTGCCTAATACATTTTTAATTTAACCGAAGTTAACCAAGAAACCTGCATAAAATCATTCATTTTTACTAAAGTCATCGCCTAAATACATTTTGTAATTAAATATAGTTTTAAATAGTTTTTTTACGAAAAACAAAAATGCGTTAATGAAAACCCACTTTGAATGTTTTAAGTATAGTTACATAAGACATAAACTTAAACATACCACAAATAATAGACAACCACAAAATCCAAAGCCTAGGCAGCCTGGAAGGGGGTTACACATTGACATTGTCAGTGTCAGAGCTACAATACACGGCATCGTGAAAAGTGTGCTCGCCACTAAAATGCATCAGTCCGCTGCAACTAGACAAGGCGAAAACCTCGCCTTCGTATGAAAAATATGTCCCATACGATTTCTTTGCATATTCACATTCGGGACGTGCCCCTGAATAAGGATCAAGAGTTTACCGGATGAAAATCCAGTCCCAATTTATTTTAACTAATTTTTTAAACAAATTACAAAAATCGCTTTTTTAACCCGAACGAATTTTTTTAGGTTCTCTTCTTCTTTCTAAACAAAAAAGGTCTCTTGTCATTTTTTCGTGAAGTTGACCTTTTCCGACTTATAACCAATTTAATGTTTGAAAAAACGCAAAAACGGCCATTTTCAAAGTTGTTATAATATTAAAAAATGAGTTCACCAAAATTTTCATTCAATTTTTCAACATCCATTAACAAAATCCTGAAGAGTAAGTGCAGATTTCTTCATTCTAAAGCTTTAATTTCTAATTATTCAATAGACGTTTTTAGCTGGGCGGGCGCTCTTTCAATTGTTTATAAGTCGGAAATGGTCAACTTTACGAAAAAACTTCACTATTTAAAATTACCAAGAAAAACTACAATTAGAGTCAAAAAAGGCGATTTTTTTAAACAGATTAAAAAATTGTCTGATTTTTACCCGAATGAATTTTGTTAGCTTTTCTTGGTCCTTTTAAACTAAATAGGGCTCCTGTCACTTTTTCGTAAAGTTGACCGTTTTCTATTTATTAAAAATTGAAAGAGCGAGCGCCCGGCTAAAGACGTCTATTAAACAATTAGAAATTTAAGCTCTAGAATGAAAACAATCTGCACTTATATATATTTTGGAGTGTTTACTTGACGCAATATAAAGTGTTTGTAATGGAAAAAGGAAGCTTTCTATAATAAAAATTTCAAAATGGGCGGCATACTCTGGGATCTTCGTGGTTTAAACATATTTGTAAGATGTAAATATTTTTTCATGATAATTAAGAGACGAATATACAGGGTGAATCATAGTGGAGTATTAGAAGTATATGGAGAAACGATATATTTATATCGTTTTGAAAATTTTGGGAGTTACTAAAGTCAGTGTGGCCAATCGAACCAAAATAATTGCAAGCATGTGATACTTCCCGTTATACCGGAAGTCGACACCAATTTGCTTATTTTAAATAGAACACTCTATATATTCTCGACTTTTCGAAATAACCATAAAAATTTTTTATTGTTAAACACCCTGTATTTTTTACACCAAATTATGTAGCCTTTTTTCAGGTATAGGCGTTGTAGGAGTTAAGGTTACAACTTTTTTAAATATTGGCGATTTTCTTAAATGTCCCAGAATTTATAATAAAAATTGCCATCAACTTAGCCATGATTAGAAACAACTATGAATGTCAGTCATTCTCTTATGTCAAAAAAGGCCATAACGTTTAAATCACACCCACGAGGACTTTAGATTTGTTTATTATTTATCGAGAATGTGATAAGGTAATATCAAGAACATGTAACACACTTGCTACTCAGTACCCACAAGAACAGAAACGATCACCATGCACTGTAAAACGCATATTGGTTAATTTTAGAATATTTGGCTTTATCGAGACAGGAATTTTAGGGAGAAAGTCTTAGACATATTAGCTGAAGAAGAAATCTTTCTAACTTACTATTTAAGTTTTCCTCAAAAAATTGTAATGACATCACTCTGTCTCATGGCACAGTAAACACTAAACCGCTAATGTTCTTAAATATTTCGCTCTCTGAATTACATGAGGTTTCAAATTATGAAAGTAATGGGAATTGTGTTGAATAAAAAGTCCATTTTTGATAAATTTAGCATCATCTGTCCATATATTTCCCAAGATATAATCGTCACCTTCATGTCTCCAGAGCAGCTTGCCTTAATGATGTAATTGGAAAGGCCCGAAAATACCCCAGAATTGCTATTTCTATTCTACAAAAATACAGGGTGTTCCATTTGAAATAAAAAAGCTATTGAGGTTTGAATTTGACAGAATATAATGTGAAAAATAGAACACTTGGTATACTATTATGAAATTTATTTTTATTATAGGGACTAGGTCATCTTGTGTTCTTTCTACGTACCAAGGAGAAAACTACGATCTCCTACATGAAGGAAGTTGTAACGGTTCTTGCAAACCGTTGCACCTGTCAAATTTATTATAAAATGTCAAATGTCTCCGAAACCACTAGGTTTAGGGTGTGCTACATGCTTGAACTCAGAAATTTACGGTGATTTTGATAAGTCGAAAATATATAGGGTGTTCCATTTAAAATAATTTTTTGGTTGGATTGGCCGCACTGACTTTAGTCACTCCCAAAATTTTCAAAAGGATATGTTCACTTGTTCTCCATATACTTCTAATACTCCATCCACTATGAGTCAACCTGTATATAACAAGGTGTCTTATTGTTTTCTTCAAATTTTAATTGTTGTTAAAGTTACTGTATCATAATGTTTGAGAAATGGACAGTTAGTAGTATCGAATTAAAATTCAGCTATACATAACATTACAAAAAATAAAAATTCATAAGAAACTACATTTTATATGTATCTTTTATAATGAAAAAATGACTATCAACTTAACACCCATTTATGGGGTATTCAAAGGTTGGATACTATTTCTTGAAATATTTCTTCTTAAATTTTAGTTAAAGCTTTTTTACCAATGAACGCTTTCTAATCGGGACTAATAATCTACCTCTAAAGCATGGTATAGGCCTCACATACTTTTATATGCTTCATTATGATATACCGGGTGACTCAGGCAATAGATATACTTTTGTAACTTTTGAATGGATTAAAATGCATCATTTCCAAATTAGGCATAGAGACATCGAGAAAAAATCAATTATGTGATGTGATGTAAAAAAACCAAAACGGCTGACTTTCGGTTTCAATGCAATTTACATTAAACCAAATTCTTGATTTGGACATCCTATATATGTTTGCATATTTGAGTTCTGCTGGCTAAAATACGTATTTTCTATAATTAGACCTTTGAATTATGAAAAGAATGATATGCATTATTGTCTACGTTCTCTTTGAAATAGATCAGTAATTAAAACAAGAAATATTTGTTATCCAATTTTCATAATATAATTATTCGGAATAAGTTGGCCCCGAGTAGGGTTGATTTCTCAAACCTATGCATAATGAAGAGTAAATCGCATTTAATTTTAGGATTTACAAAGATAATATTTTATAGATGCTTGTGGACCGAATTTTAAAATTTAGAATAAGTCACAAGTCGCTATCATCTATGAATAGAACTAAAAAAAAATATTTCTTGAAAATCAAAATAATATGTGAAGATTAGATCATATCTAAATATTGTCTAAATGTTATTTGTGGCATTATCTTAATTTTTTTCCTTCTTCAATTCTTTGGGAATTTCACTGCCACATGTATGTTTTCTTTCTAAGCGGTGCTAGGGGAATCTACAAAATATATCACAATTAACCAGTATGTTACTGGTAAAAAAACCTCTACGCCCGTGAGGTTTACGTCAAAGGATCAGTTAAAGGTTGGTTTTGATAAATAAACAACACAAATAAGTATAAAAACTTGAAATTAAATATTTCGCCGACGTTTCGGAAATCTAATCTGTTTCCTTTCTCAAGGCTTTTTTTGAAAAATCTTTTTTGCTGTGTATGACAAATACACAGCTCTAATAATGTTTGTTATATTCAATATCCATAGATACTTACTATTTACATAGAACTGTTGATATAGTTAACAGTTTTTTAGTTTCTATACAATGTTAAGTTTGTGAAGTTCTTCTTTTAACATTGGCAGCCAAGTTGTACAGACATCTACGGAACAATTCGACACGCAATTATCCTCATTCAATAATATTATCGCGGATTCTTTTATTTTTCTTTTTTTGCTATCTGCCTCTTTTGTTAAAATTTTTGCCGAGTCCCAGTTTATTCTATGTCCGTTTTCCCACGCGTGTTCGCAGATCTTGGACCTCTGAATTTCATTTTTTCTTATATAATTTTGATGTTCGCCCAATCTTACACTAAAAGGTCTGGATGACTCACCCACGTATTGTTTGTTGCACTCACACGGAATACTATAAATGCAGTTTTTTGAATTTTGCTCGTGGTTTGTTGGTTTCGTCTTTGTCAGAATAGATCTTAAAGTGTTGCTTGTTTGAAATACCGTCCTAATATCAAATCTATCACCGATGCGGCGCAACTTTTCGGATAATCCGCATACATAAGGAATTAACGCTGTGTAACGTTTTTCAGGTTTTTGTCGTACCTGATTGTTATTTTCAATATTTATGAAGGTTTTATCGACAAAACCCCCAGGGTATTGGTTATTAATAAGAACTTCCTTTATAAACCGCTTCTCATTGTTTAGTATCTCATCATTAGAAGAAATGATTTTGGCCCTATCATACAAACATTTTACAACACCCCTCTTAACGTGCATCGACTGATTTGAGTTGAAATTTAAATATCTGTTGGTATGTGTTGGTTTTCTATAAACACTTGTTTCAATTGTACCATTTACTCTTTTAATTAAAACATCTAAAAATGGTAATTCATTTCTAGTTTCCTTTTCTAAAGTGAATTTAATGGAAGGTTCTTTATTATTTAAATGATCCAAAAAATTATCTAGTAACTCAATACCATGAGGCCAGATTGCAAAGATATCATCTAAGTATCTCCACCAGATAACCGGTTTGTATGCACAATTTTGAACATGCCTAGTCTCAAAATCCTCCATAAATATATTGCTTAAAATCGGTGACAATTAAGAACCCATTGCCATACCGAAATCCTGCTGATAGAAATCATTTTCTAATTGAAAATAAGTTGTTTTTATACACATAGTTAAAAGTTCCATTATAGTATTTACACTCAATTTAGTTCTCGCTTCCAAATTATTTTCATTTAACAATTTGTCTTTGATTATTTTTAAAGTTTTGTCTACTGGGACGTTAGTGAACAGACTAACTACGTCAAAACTAACCATCAGATGTGTATTATGAATACTGTTTTCATAAACTTTTTCGATAAAATGTTTACTATTTTTTATATACGAGTCAGTATTTCCAGATAATGGATTAATAATTTTAAGCAAGAGTTTTGCCAAATTGTGGCATGGCGAATTAATGGAACTAACAATTGGTCTTAATGGGACATTTTGTTTATGTATTTTCGGTAAGCCATAAAAGTGAGGAGGCTTGCTATAATGCGGTGTAAGCTTCCGTCGTTCAAAGTCATTAAAATCATTTTTGTATTTAAATAAAGTTCTATAAATTTTGCCCCCAATTGATTTTGTTAGGTCTTTACTTAATTTTGAGTATGGTCCTTCATTGATAAGTGTCATAATTTTCTCATCATATGTATTTTTATTTATAATGACTGTGGCATTACCTTTGTCCGCTGGCAAAATTTTAATGGATTCATCTCTCTTCAAAGAGGATATTGACCGTTTTTCTTCCGTGCTTAAATTTTCTTTAATTTTATATTGCTTCTCTAAAGCAATTTTTGCCCGCACGCGATATTCATTTCCATCATCTGTTGGCATTGGTTCCAAAATTTGACATAATAGCAGCCGTAGAAAAAACTGCACAAAACATGCCAACAGATGATGGAAATGAATATCGCGTGTTAAAAGAAGAACTTACACAAACTTAACATTGTATAGAAACTAAAAAACTGTTAACTATATCAACAGTTCTATGTAAATAGTAAGTATCTATGGATATTGAATATAACAAACATTCTTAGAGCTGTGTATTTGTCATACACAGCAAAAAAGGTTTTTCAAAAAAAGCCTTGAGAAAGGAAACAGATTAGATTTCCGAAACGTCGGCGAAATATTTAATTTCAAGTTTTTATACTTATTTGTGTTGTTTATTTATCAAAACCAACCTTTAACTGATCCTTTGACGTAAACGTCACGGGCGTAGAGGTTTTTTTACCAGTAACATACTGGTTAATTGTGATATATTTTGTAGATTCCCCTAGCACCGCTTAGAAAGAAAACATACATGTGGCAGTGAAATTCCCAAAGAATTGAAGAAGGAAAAAAAAAAAAATTAGATCATATCTATTCTGGTCATCAGAATCTGAATATGCCAAAATATGTAGGTTGTTATTGTGTGAAGACACCGATTCTTATAACACCGGGAAACTTTTAATATTAAACGGCTCACACAGGCTATTCACTAAGAAATCATATATTCATTATTTACGTATAAAGAAATATCCACAAGCAGATTTTACATATTCAACTTTACATAATTGGCAACGTCGTCGGAGGCGTACACAACTCATAGGTCAATATTAATTATACAAATTGAGTTGAACTTGTATGTTAAACATTGGGATACAAACATTGTTGTTAATTGGATACGTTTTTTGTATAAAACGTATATGAGAAATTATTTCCCCTCTTTGGCTGCTCAACATAAATAAAACATATCAGTACAATATACATCGACAAAATTTATCTAGAAGTGTTCCCTATAGCGGAGTCTTGGGCGCCTTATAGACTAGTGGAGACGAACATGATAGCTATGCACGTATATAATAACATGTGCACGTATATATGTGTATGTTTGTATGTTCATTTATTTGTTTTGGTCCATGAAGTAGGCTAAGTTATCTTTAAATAATTAGTTTTATCCAAATGTTAGTTTGTATTTATATTTAATTGCATTAAATAATGTATGCATACTGCACATGTATGGTTTTCATATAGTATAATTTTAATTTTACGATGTACCTATCTATATATTAATGTATTACGTTCTCGAAACAAGTGTTTTATACACTTATTGAGTAACTTATTTATTTACTATGATTTTTCTACTATTTTCAGTGTACTTTTGATACTTGTTGTTGCTGTAAATAAATAAATATTATTATTATTATTATTGAAAAATAATATCTCGTTGCGATATTTATGGAATGTTTCAAGCGGCATTCATAATTTGTTTCACTGCTTATGAAGAAAAGTATAACAAAATTTTTGACTAATGTTAATACGCTGTTACATTTCATGATTCACAGTTTCGTGCATTCGATATTAATATTGTTACTTTGAAATTTATAAAGGAATGCAAGTTTCTATTTACTCTGTTCTAATTACACATTCTTCTTACAATAACTCAGCAGCATTCAGAATAGTTTTCTTTAAACAATTTTCCTTATAACTTGCTTATACGGAGAAGTCAAGGTGTACTTCTAAAGTTTTGATATAATTTCATAAATTGCTGATCTTCACAAATTTTCAAACAAATAATATTTTATCCTTTTAATCAAGCTAATTCGTCACGCTGTGTTTCGTGAAAACTCCCCTCTCGTTGATTAATGAAAATTGTCTTTAAAAATAATTGTCTATAGTCAGAAGTTGATTTTTTGAAATCTGTTTCGATTGATGAGAATCCTCTTTAATTTCAGCCGAATTTTGCTACAGTTCCGAAGAAATTTGTTGTCCCTAATTTTGACGCAAAAATGTAAATCTATTATGAAACAAGATTTTTGTAAGTTCCACTTCGCAATTCCTTCCCAGGTGAAAACCTTCAGCGTGCTGGAAATCACATAATTGTTTTACATTTATTCTACACTTTCCCGATTTTGTCGGATTTGTTGGATTCTATAATAACATAACCAAAAATTGGAAAAAAAGTGCTATAGAATAAAAATAAGTTATATTATTGAACATTACTCCATTAATTAATATCTCGATTTTACGTCTGCTTATACACTTTGTCAGTTGGTTGTAGTAGTAGTGTACAGAGTAGTCGAATTGTGTTAGATCACTGACGTGCTATATTGTTATTTTGATAGTGAACTTGAACTTACACATCATTTTCAATATAATACATGTAGAGGGTAATTAATAATATTTTAACTCCCCCCTTAAGTATCTTGTTTTTAGTGATAAGAAAGATTAAACCCAGAAGTTGTAGAGTGGGAGCTATATTTTTAAACGCCACTAAAATAACGGTAGCTTCCATAAGCAACGTGATACAAAAATGAGGATAATATTTAACTTTTTTTTAAAATGCAACAAACAAAATACTTAAGGAGAGGGTCAAGGAATGAGTAACCCTGTACTCAGTAATGCGAATCTTAATGTAAAAAGTTGCAACAAAATTATGAGTAAGAGGGGGCAGGGGTCCTCGGCGTCCACAAGACATAAATTTAAAATAATATTGTTAAAGAGAATTCACGTATAAAATAAGCAGATCACCTCACACGTACCTAGAAAGGATCACAATCAACAATGCGGTGCATGTTGCACGAAACATTTGTATTAATACGATAAAATTGAAACCGACATACTCGAAGCTGCTTGCAGGCCCGCGGATTTTTTTTTAATAGTTGCGGTAGCAGTCTACAGGTATCTACTAAGGTGTCTTTCAATAATTCCATCATTTAAGTAGGTAATACAAACTGACTAAGAGATATTATTCGTTTTAAAGATATATTGCTTTAGGTTAAGTTCTTGTCGTTAACATTATCTCTATTGGTTTTGTTATGCGAAACTTTTATATTACATTACAAAAGTTCGAATTTATCAAGTAAAAACTACATTAGCTCGATAAATGTAAGTCAGCGGTAGATTTATAAAATTCTGCGTAAAATGAGGTTTAGTGTTGTAGGAGCAAAGCACACATTGAATTAATGATAATAATAATTGAAATTCAATGAAACGCGTTTGCTAGTGGCCCCTAAAAATAAAAGTAAACAGAAAGTGTCGGTATTAGTGCACTATAGTTGGAAGGTCGTAGAATTTATACTACCTGCGACCCGTCCCTTCTCTTCAAGTGTGTGAAAAGCAACATGAGCAATATAAACAGCCAGCCCGCCAGATGTGAATGAAGGGAGATACGTTTTTGTTTGTTTGTTTATTGTAGCATTAGCATTGGTTTATTTATTCTTCTCTTTATTAAAATTTAAATAAGAAATGGAGATAAGAGTTGAAAAAATATTAAACATAATATACAGATAATAAACATAATACATAGTTTTTCCGTTTTAAACAGTGCCATGGGAATCTACAAAAGATTTTGTAGATTCCCCGAGCACCGCTTAAAAAGAAAAAATACATGTGGCAGGAAGTCCCAAAGAGCTGAAGAAGAAAAAACAATTAAGATAATGCCACAAATGACATTTAGACAATATAATATATAGGTGATGAAATGGAAAAACGGCCCGAAATTGAAACCGATCGTTTCAAGGAAACGACATACAGGGTGAGCAAACTATTCCTTCGGACCTCTTTCTCATAGCGAGGAAAAGAACATTGTTACCGCGAGATAGGGCCTTTCCCAGCGACTCCACCGTAAATGGTTATATGCCCATGGAGCGGTTTATAAATAAAAAAATAAAAAAATAAAAATAAAAGCTGCCAGATTTGGAAACAGAAGAAACAGAAAACTTAGAAGAAGAAGAATAAGGAGGTGACGATAGATGAAAATTTAAAAGAAGCATAGAAACTGAAAAGAAGCATCTCGCAAACACCTGCACACCCCAGCCGATGATGAAAATAGCAACTTAATAGAAGCATGGAAACTTAAAAGAAGCATCTCACAAACACCTACACTTCCCAACCTATATTCCCACCACATGCGTCATGCGGCTCTCGCTGCTGACAACAAGCATATCCAATGTCTAACCCGGTGTATGCAGCCGGTCCGGCGGTATATAAAATATCCGAGACTTGGTTTCGGCTCGCGGTTTGGCCGTCCGTTGGACGTGTTCGACGGACGACCAAGCTGCGTGTTGGAACGAATCTTCATAGATGCCCGGAATCGGCAGCAATGCCCACCTTACGCTGGCAAATCAAATCAAATCAAAAAGTGCTCTGCTCTATTCGTTTTTATTTCAATACAGTCGACCATATACGAGTGACACGCAAGTAAACAATGAGTAAGTAATTTTTTTAGTGAGTAAGTAATTTATTTATAATTAATAATACAATATAAAATACAAAACTAGTAATATAACGTGCCTCTTATTTTTAATCGTTAAATTATAAGAATGATTTGAATATAAAAATGATGTATGATATGAAAATGAGTTTTGCCTAATCTTAATATGTATATGGATATGCTATAATTCCTCCATTTAGTGTACACCTAGACTACATATATAGCATGTGTGTGTACCAATAACAATACTTGTTTAATAGCATTCGTATACACATATACATGCAGAATTAAGGTGCCGCATGCTTTGTAAGTTTGTTTAACCACCTGCCAATAGTTTCACAAAACTAACTTTGTTAGTCCTTAAGAATTCCTACACTTTATGAGAAAATAAACTTATATAGTTGAATGGTTTATAATGTGTTGGTAAAAAATTATAAAATTTAGGGCCGTAAAAAGTGATTTAAATGATATTGAATGTTTTTTAAATTCTTTACATTACATTTATATGAATTCGTTGTACGTACATCAGCAAATAATTTTTCTGAAGCACCTTATAAATTAAAATTATATAAAAATTATAAACCTATGGGACGTACGCCAATTCATAGCTGCACGCGACGTAAGATTTCCAATTTATGTGGCCCATTAAATAAGCTTTTTTGAAATTTTCATGCCTCCTTCGTTTCAAAATTTCAAGTTCCAAATAAAAGATTGTACTGGATTACCCTGTGTATAATATATATGTGAGTAGTGTATAAAATTGCTTTGGTCGATTCATTCACTGTCGAGCACCGAAAGTGGGAGAATGTAATTTACTCAAGAATCTCTGTCACTCTTTAGAACCCATTCAATGAAAGCCACGTTTTACTGTGAAAAATATCTTTATTTATGTCAACGTCGCCATTCTTGTATTGTAAATTACCACTATATTTTACCTATAAATAATGGTATTCAAGCCAAGTCAACTTTCATGATCTTAACATTGGTTGTACTTTACAGAAAACTGAAATAATCGTAACTGGGATTATTTATATTCATATCATTAACCGAAAGAAAACTAATCAAGATAATACAAAATTTATTAATGAACAAATGTGTTAGTTCTAAGAAATCAGAATGATTGTGTGAAAGCAGTTCTGAATTAAGTCTTTAATAAAAAAAGTCTCACAGTTTCGGAAAAAATCTTGGATAACACAAGGAACTATATCCTCCATTGTTTAAGCGGAGTGATCTTTTTCGGTTCCATTTAAATATTCTAAACATTATTACTTGTATAAATAACTGTATTTCATGCAAGAATTGACTAACCTGTAATAAAAAAGTTAAAAGTAAGTATCTTTGGAATGGAATAAGCTCACGCATAAGTAATTTGAAAAAGACAAAATATTAACATAAGCAATTTTCTTAACAAATAGAATATAATTAGTTAATGAACTTAGTAAGCATTGTAAGGCATAGGAAAACAATTTGTAAAATTTGAAAGTATTCCGTCGCCAATTCTATAAATTCTAGAGTAGCACAAACGTCCTTACTGACCTCCAGAAAATCATCTAAAATGAAAGAATATACTATAAGCCGAATTATTAAAACATCTAGAACTACATATTACAAAACTGCGGGCCTGGGGGAACACACCTCGAACACCCCTCTCGTCTGGCCTGCTCCAAGGTGTTGAAATTTTTCACAGAGGTAGTTCATGACTTGCTGATCAAAAGTCTCCATGATCACAAAAATATTAATGAGAGGATTTCGAGATATTAGTCAAAGAGAGTTATAATTTCGTAGACATTGTTGCGTGTTTCTACCCCTGTAAAAATCCGTAGGTTCTAAATAATTTTAACAATGGATAACCACTAACACTTTATTTAATAACTTCCCAGAACTACACAATACTCCTCCTTAATTAAAATATACTTCTACTTTGTTTACTACTTATATTTAACCTCACTTTTCGCTAAAAAACTTCACTTTTATAAAACTTCTGTCTTCTGAACTTCTTCCTCTTCCGCCAGGAATCTCGCCTTATATACTCTGAAATTGCCTCTAGAGTTACCTAGAACGTAATCGAGAATCTTCTTCCACCACATTCCAGAAAACTCTATTTCTTTCTACAAGTTTCCAAGACGTCATTATTAGTCATGGGCGTATCGTAGTGTGTGTAATGCATAACACTGCCCCACCTTAACAGTTTTGATTTATTTTCACGTCGTTGTAGTAGTGGACTTCGAAACGCTTCGAAGCTGGGAAATCTTTACTTCTCTAGGGTCACCAAGTTCCCTATCTGCCACAGCCTCTCTGGTACCGACTTTCTCTAGTTTTGCCCTCGGCTTCACAGCATCTCCGGTCACTCTCTCCAATTCCTCTGTGTACATTCTAATTGGATATGTCCTAGTTTTCTGCAGTGATAACACTTCATACGTTGTCCACTTGGCCTTTCAGCTTTCACTGCTTTGTTTATTCTGAGTCTCTTCCATACTTGCAGATTTCACTCTTCTCGAGCTTTGCTGTCGACAGTCTCGTTTAATATGTCCTACCTTGCAACATTTAATACCCCCGCTTAGCTTTCCTTGTCTTCCTGCAGCATCCAATTTAGTCAGTATTTGAGTAATCATTTTCTCTATCTTGGTCAACGTAGGGCTTTGGTTCTCCTTTTCTGGCTGGGACCTTTCGAGACTCACAGCTTGTACTCTTGAACTCGGGATATCCTAAAAGACAGCTTTCACCTCAAGTGCATGCACCAACGCTTCTCTGCTGTTCTGGTATCGAGATAACCTGAGGACTCGCCTGATCTCATCGTCATGTATACCATCCAGAAAAGCCTTTACTGCCAGTTGGTCTTGGAATTCTTTGGTACATCCAGGTAAGCCAGGTGAGCTAGTCTCCACACGGCAGCTTCACATTCTTAAAAGCTTTACCCAGCCTCCTGAACACGTGATTTCAGCTGGGACTGGTACACTTGGGCAAGATGTTGTTCACCATATCGTAAGTCTAGGGCAGCTTCTAAAACTTTAAAATCCTGTTGGTGCTCTACTGAGATTATCTGGAGTATTTCCAATGCTTGGCCCCTTAATGCCACAACTAACGCCATACCCTTCTCTTCATTACTCCAACTATTCGCACACGCACCTGGCTCTAACTGTCTCTTGAAGATGCTCCATGAACTTTGGCCGTCAAAGGAGGGAGGTTCAAACAGCTGGCCTGATAATACCACTTGCTGCCTTCCTCAATCCCTCAACTGTTGCTTAAATTGTTCCATTTCTCCCTTGACTTTACTTAATTCTTCCTCGAACTTATTTACTTTTACTTTGGCTTCACTTACTTCCGTCTTCACGCTATCCATGTCTTCTTTAATCTTATATTTTATTCCTTTAATGACTGTAAAGAAGGCATTCTGTTGCGTCTCTATAGCTTTCCTTAAACCATCATTTTCTTCCTTAGCAATTTTTTGAAATTGTGCCCCAAAGTCCTGCATTTGTTTTTCGAATGCCATGCTTCTGGTCATTACAGGAATATGATTTCGTTAAAATATTTATAACAATCAAGTCAATATCGGTAATGGAACTGTCCAGAAAAAATCTCGAAACTGCACGAAAAAGTCTTATCTAAGGTCTTTGTCGCTTAACCACTAATGTCCGAATAGAAAAGTTCCAGAAATATTCAAGAAAATGGACTTAACATAAAACAGTCTTGTTTAGAGTCTTTATCACTTCTCAGTTCAAAGGATTTACTTATTACCACTAATGTCCTACTTAAATGTTCTACAATGTCTCAAGAATTTCCTTAACACTATCTTCAAGTTCGAAAATAACCCGCGAACAATGTCCAATAAATTAGTCGTCCATGTTACCACTAATTCACGAGAATACACTGTCCAACCTTCTCGGACACTTTAGGACTCCCCTTGTATAAAATTCCGCTTCTGACACCAAATATTTCGTGTCTCCACCGCTTGGAAACACCCTGTGGTTCTAAAAAATATATCAAGAAGTAACCACTAACGCCTTATTTAATAACTTCTCAGAACTACACAATACTTTTCCTTAACTAAAATATACTTCTACTTTGTTTACTACTTGATGTTTAACCTCACTTTTCGCTACCAAACTTTACTTTTATAAAACTTCTTTCTTATGAACTTCTTCCTCTTCCGCCGGGAATCTCGCCTCATATACTCTGAAATTGCCTCCAAAGTTATTTAGAACATAATCGAGAATCTCCTTCCACCACACTCCAGAAAACTCTATCTCTTTCTACAAGTTTCCAGGACGTCACTATTAGTTATGGGCGTATCATAGGGAGTGTTTGCACAACAATATTAAAACCTTCTTCGGCCAATGTAGTTAATTATTTGGGGAATATTGTTATCTGTGGTGTTTTGAACAAAAGTTGTCGTCTCAATACTCATTATTAAATTTGGGCCACATCCGCCATACAGAGTGATCGCTAGAAGTACCCGTTGTTGTTTTATTAAAATGTCAGATTTTTGTATTGTTTAAATAAACACAAAAATACGAAAATATACAAGATCGAAAACACATGACTTAAAATTATCTCAATAGGTTTATGTTTAATAAAAATATTATGAAAAGAATATAAGTTGTCCAGTGTGCCGAAAACCTATTTGAAAAACAGAAATAACAATGGCATAATTTACTTTTGCATGGAAATTATAACATTTTCGAATAATGCGTTAATCAAATAGTCACTTGCAGTTGGCTACGTCCTACTACTGCTTCTATTCGTTAGCCATTTTGTCGATTTTTAGTTAAACGTAGCATAAATTATTAAATTATTTTATATTCCTCTTTATCTAAACTATTTGGATAATATTAAAAAGCTGCTGAACAAAACAAGTTCGTATTCTTAATTTAAACCCCTGCACTGTCACGCAAATACAATTTACCAAGCGATCCAGATGTACCCGACACCACAGTGTCTGGAGCCAACCGATATTAGTGTATAATATTGCATGCTGCATATGTCCATGAAATATTAATTAAATGGCAGCGAGTGTAGTAAAAACATATTTTGATCTTTATCTATATATATGTCTACCATTATTCATTGTCATTGAATTTCGGGTTATATGTTCTTGAGTATAGTACATGTAATGTAATGAATTAAATTAGCTAATTATAAAGTTAATTGTATCTTGTCAAAACAATATTTTATTTGATCGACGTTCAAAGTACGGGAGTCATCCGTCAATATTTTAACTTAATTGGATTACTGAATGAAATGGAAAAGAAAATTCTTACCTTTTACTTTCTATATACGTAACTTGGCTGATTTCCATGTAATTAATAAAAAATTTAATGATAATATAGTGGTGCTCTCTTCCATCAAAAAAATTAAGTATTTCGGTGTCATAGTCGAATGCCACCTGAAATGGGACGATCATGTAATTAGTATAATTAAAGAATTTAAATGTGTATTTCCATAGTTTAAATTAATATCTAAAACAATGGTTTGGGAGATCAATTGATACTGATTTACCATGCTTTAGTACAACCGCATTAAAGCTATGGGATCATTGGTTGGGGCGGAGTAACGAACGTTTATCTGATAAAATCAGAAATCATGCGAAAGTGGATACTGAAAATTCTGTATAATAAGGATTACACCTCTTCATCTAATACCCTCCACGCTGAAAGTAAAGTATTTAACAAACGGTAATAGGGTGTGTTCATTATTCTTGCATTTTGTTACCGTCTCGGTAACACATGAAAAACGCCACTAAACATCCATACCCCAGCCAGGATTCGAACACGGGACTCCGCCTGGCGTCGTTTTTGTAATACTTCTGAATTTGATATATGTTGATACGTCAATTCTTGAATTTTTATGTCTCTACGCAGACCTACGCCTAGTCTCGCTCTTGTGGAACTTGATTTGGTAAATTTTGATACCTAGATTCTTATTCTTAAGTCTCGACGCCGACGAACGCCTAGCATCGTTTTTGTAAAATTTGTGTATTTAATAAATTTTGATACCTAGATACTTATTCTTGCATTTTTAAGTCTCGACGCCGATAGACGTATAGTTACTAGCCACGGCAAATTGGGATTCTATTTTTGCAAAGCAGATTTCCAGTTTAGAAATCCAAAATAGTGGCAGTTAATTGAAGTGACATACTGCCCATAATTTTGCTCAGGGCGTATGTGATCCGGTGGAAGTATGTTGTCATTTAGTGTTGGGTTAGCCATGTTGCACGGATTACTATTAACAGGGAACAATAAAAGTTACAACTTACTCACCAGATGATCAAACAGGAAAAATGGTAATTTTAAAACAAGGTTCACAACGAAAAATCCCTGGTTGCTGACCTTGGTCACAACGAAATGTCCAATTCTAGGAGCCTCTCAGAAGTAAGCTTCTAATTGACAGCACCCAAAATTGTCGCGGAATAGAAAAAGGGGCCAAACAACACTGGACACCACCAGATAATACAATATAGATACTGCGCCTATCACGTTGGGGTCACCAACATGGTTAACTTGTAACTATTATTAATTTAGTTATAACTAAAATAAAAACTTCAAGGCTCAGGTTCGTGAATCGTTTAATCGTTGTGAAATATAGTTGAAAAATTTTTTGTTAATTTTTTTCGAAAGTCCTGTTGTTATTTTTCTTTTTGCTTTTCCTTTTATCCTGGTTACATGTCTAATTTTGGAGGTAAGTAAACTGCCACACGGCGCCTAGAATCGTGTTTGTAAAACTTGTGTATTTGATAAATTTTGATATCTAAATTCATGTTCTCGTATTTTTAAGAAACCCATTTTTTGTGGAGTATTAATGTAAAGCTTATTACAATTACTCCGAGTTGTGTAACTTTTTAAATTTTCTGTTTTCAGTTTAATAAAAGTTTGAAAATTTCTAAAACTTTTATTTATTTTCTTCCCCTGCGCATTTTGCAGATGTTGTAAATATCACGTCAGGCTTGAAAGTTAACCAAGTTGATTTCCAATGTCTTAACGAAGCTTGCTAAATTGTAACTTTTCGTAAACTTTTTTATGTCATCTGCCCCAAATATTATTAAAATTCTATTACAAATTAGTTCATACTGAAGTGCAAATATTGTCAAGAAGTTTACCTATAAAGAGACTCTGAAGAAAAATCTGGATGTGGAAGTAGTGATTCCTTAGGCAGCAGTTTTTTAATTTCCACACAACATCACCGGATAGGAAACGTAGGCATTTGCCATATGCTTCTTTTCAATTTCCATACTTCTTTTAAGTTTCCATCTATCATCATCTTCTTATTTATTCTTCTTCTAAAATCTCTATTTCTTCTGTTTTTGAATCTAGCAGTATACACCTCATTCTGCATACATTCGCTTGCCACGGAGAGCTTTCTTTTAACCGTTCCACAGGTAAATATTCGTTTACGGTGGAAGTGGAAGGAAGAGCCCTGTCTCACAATAGAAAGATCTTTTTACAGCGGGTTATGCGAAAAAGGCTCGAAGGAATATTTTGCACACCCTGTATATTAGTCTGCTTTTGCAGTAACTAGTTTCAACTGCCGCTTTCCAATTCCGGGTACTTTTCTATTCCATTACCTATATTTAATACCTTTTCAATTTTACTTTGAAATGTTTTCAATTTTAATAAAAAAATAAAAAAGAAATAAACTAATACACCAATACACTAATGCTACAAATTAAACAAAACTGATATCTTTCCATTCACAGCTGGCCGTCTATCTTGCCTTATAGACACATATGTTTCTCTCATCCATTTGAAAAGGAACCCAGGTATTAATTTTACGCGGTGCCCCATCTATAGGCACTGTATTAATATAAACACTTGTTTACTATATTTTTGGTACCATTAATAAACACTTTACAGAAATTTTTCAATTATTAATTCGGTGTGTGCTTTGTTCCTCTTTTATTACACTTAATTTTACGCAAAATATTTTAATCTATCAGTGACTTAAATCTTGTCGAGTTTAATGGAGTTTAAACCAGTTCTTTTCGCTTTTTCTTTAGGAGCTGACTCAGCCGGTAAGGCGGGGGAGACTGATGTCAAAAAAATTGTTGGGAACTTTTGGTCAGATTCACACTAAATCACAATTTTGATTTATTAATTCCCTTAATAATGGAGTGTGGATGTTGAATGTCGTGATGGTGGTAGCAGATCTCACAAAAAATATTTAGAATTTGGCTAATATATTCACCAAACCCTAAGTTTTTACAAGCTTGCTTTACTTATTTATCTGTATTTACCCACTAACCTTTAAACGAAAAGAGCACAAACTACAATCTAGATCTACATACATGTACCAATTTTCAAGTCAGTATCTCAATTTAATTTTAGTAATAAGTTCAAATATTGGTAATAATGGGGTGGGGGTACCAAAAATAATAATAGAAAAAATTTGGGACTTTCGCTTCTAGTATATACAGTAAATCCCAACTTTGTGAATTCTTACTAGCGTGTTTTACTTATTTTTCCATTATTTACGCTCAACCCTTCAACGGAGTAAATTAAAAAAATAATTCAGTTCCAGATTTTATTAAACTATTCTAGAATAATCGTGCACCAAAAAAATAGTTAGAGACCGACCGACTGACCGATAGAAAGATTGAATTTTTTTTCTGAAATTTGAGATCTTGACATTTCATGACATTCTAAACCTGTTTTAAGAAAAAAAAAATCGTTTGTGATTACTCTACTGCATGAATGTGGAAGTAATTAAAATATAGTTAATATTTGCTTCCCAACATTCCCCCTGTTAGTATTATATTACAAGTACTATGTGGAATTTACTTAATGTTGTATTATAAATTGTAAATCATAAAATCTAGGAATAGAAACATAGTAATCCTCTACTTCAAGTTAATGCATCCATTACCCTTTTCTCGTCTGTGTCACTTAGTCTATTAATACATTCTAATCATAAGGAAATAAATATGCAAAAAAGTTGGTAATAATTTTATTAAACTATCATCATAACATTTTCAATTACCAAACTAATATTTAATTTATTATTTATTAACACAATAACTTAAATTATAAAAGATTCATGCTTTGAACTCGCTTTAGGAAAGTCCCAATTTAAATTAAAATAAAGGCGCGTGTAGTCACTGTTTTAATGAGAAGTTAGGGCCATAGTCGGGAACAATAAATTACTTCGAATTTGACGTTATATCGACGGTATAGCAATTAATAATTTTAAGCGACATTTTGTGTGCTTAAAGCACACTGTCAGTAAAAAATTATGATTGAATAGAAATACTTTATAAACCGAGTTTAAATTATCGACTAACCTGTCCATGTGCATATTTTTAAATCCCGATTCTTCATTTTTATGTACCATATTAATTTTTAAATTGTATTCTGTAATCGTGCATACACAAAAGTACCATTCGATGGACTAGTAAAATAGTTATATTAATAGCAAATTAATATTCCTGCAAGCTTGACTATCTAAACAACTAGCGGTTTGCATTAGGTGCCTATTTCTCTGTCGTAACCTGCATAACGTATTTGAGAACCAATAAAGATGAAAAAAATAAGTGAACGAATTTCGTGATGAAAAGTATTCTTATTTAGTAAAGCGTGAAAACATCAACTCTCACACATTAATCTACTGGATTATTATTATCCCCATCAAGTTTATTACACGTATCAATTATATATAAAGACCAATATCTAGCCCTGAGCTAGACAGGTATCCACGGTGAAGTAGCGCCGTGACAAATGAAAGGCTGAACGGGCAGAGTTGAGGAAATTCAACATACAATATGTAAATAAATTGTAAACTCATTTCGCAAGAGGCGAGTTAAAATTAACCATTGTTTCTTTAATACATTTAAAAAAAAAGGATATAATTTAAACCTAAAAATGAATTATTATAATAATAAATTGAGGTTGCTGAGACTCCACGAAAAAAATGTGCTTCCAGTAATTCCACAACGTTGATGTTATTACGCTTAACTGTGTATATAGTAAGGTGTGCTTAATTCAAAGTGAGGTATAATACTCTTATTTGCGGTAATGATATAACAGTTTATATAGAAATTCAGAGAAATATCTTGTTATTTTAACGTAACGAAACTAATATTGTGTAAAGAAAAAACGCTTTGAGTGACATTAGGCTATTAGGGCAGGATGAAGAATTATCGCGAATATTCTTACTTGTTTGCAACGAGAGTTTTTTTCAAATGGATTAGTAATTATCTATAACTTTTATGGTTGCAATTTTCGAGGCTTTTGAATGACATGAACTCATACTTTTGTGTATGCACTTCTTTGAGAAACCGATTCACAATATCCTTATGTATTATATTTGGAAATATACAATATGTTTTTGTCACAGCCATCTTCTCTCAAAATATAAAAATTTAATTAGATAGCACTAACTTTTTTCATACAGCTATCCTCCATAGCATAAGATTAATTGCAAACATTAAAACTAAAACTTTCATCCTTATGGAGTTGACTGGACGTCAGTGCAATGTCGACAGACTGAGGAATCAAGCTTTACCATATTTAGTAAATTAGCGACGTTTAACCATGTTGTCGTTAATCGTTAACCGTTAATAGATTACTATCGATTTAGAGCTACATCTATCGTCCAACTGCATTTTGCATTAATACTGACGTTGCAAGTGGTTCAGAAAGAGTCGGGTATTATTACTCTATCACATTATGCAAATAAGGTAGTTATTGAAATTATTCGAATCTCAACTCAAACAGAACCAATGATAATAGTAAAGAAATCGGTAAAGGTATTTACACAGAACTTCCTTCTTTATTTGTGCATGGAGCAAAAAGGAAAGTTTCGTTCTATTCTATAGTAGTGATATTTTTTTTTTAAATAGGTTTAGAATGCCATGAAAAGTTAAAATTTCAATTTGAGGTAGAAAAAAATTTTCCGTCTATTTTAGTGGTAAAAAAATTTGCAAAAATGTTGGTGAAAAAAATTTCCAAAATTTTTTTTTCTGAAATAGGTTTAGAATGTCATGAAACGTGAAAATTTTTATTTTAGCTAAGAATTTTTTTTTCCATCTATTCTAGTGGTAATTTTTTTTTCAAAATGGTAAAAAAAATCTTGCAATTTTGTTTTTTTTTTTCGAAATAGGTTTGGAATGTCATGAAACGTAGAAATTTTAAATTTGAGCAAAAAAAAATTTTTCATATATTCCATAGTAAAAGTAGTGATATATTAAAATGTTTTTTAAATTTTTCAAAAAAAAATTTAAATTGTTTGAATAGGTTTAGAATGCCATGAAAACGTGAAAATTTGAAATTTGAACGAAGAAAAAAATTTTTCATCATTTTCGTGATAAGGAATTTTTCAAAAATGTTGGTAAAAACAATCAAAAAAAAATTCTTTTTTTTACCTACTTTAGTGGTAAAAATTTTTTCAAAAATGTTGGTGAAAAAAATCTATCAATTTTTTTTCTCTGAAATTGGTTTAGCGTTTTTCTTACTTTTTATTGAGTATTTTGCCACTGAAAAATATTTAAAAATTTTAATGAAAAAACCTCTGAGCCAAACGGATCAGACAGAGGTTGTTTCTTGCATACTTGACTGTTTCAAAAAATCTCACACCTTAAAATATATAAACTAGAACAATGTTATAAACTAAAAACTAGGTTTAGCGTGTCATGAAATTTGAAAATTATAAATTTGAGCAAAAAAAATTTTTTTCATTATTTATTCCCTTTAGGCGGTCCACCCTGTATATTTTCCAGTGAAAGTTTATCCATTTCTTCGCTGACAGTAGCGTCAACTACCTATCAAATTCGACAGCTCTACGTCAAGTAGTTTTTTAGTTAATGCACCAACAGACAGACAGACTGACGGAATTGAAAAATCTATATTTTCGTAATCTACCTGATCTGAAATGTCAAAATCGGAAAAAATCTCGGAGGGTGATTTTTTCTCGAATACAATACTTCCCTTCGGTATGCGAGGAAGTAAAAATATGTGTACATTATTCTTACTTCCCTCGCATACCGTAGGAGAGTATTATATTCGAGAAAAAATCACCCTCCAAAATTTTTTCAGATTTTCACGTTTCGGGCCGTGGAAATTACGAAAATATATGTGTTTCAATTCCATCAGTTTGTTTATCTGTTGGTGCATAAACCAAAAAAAACTACTTGACGGAGAACAGTTAAATTTGGCAGGAAGTTGACACTACTGATAGCGAGGAAGTGGTTAGACTTTCACTTTGGAAAATATAAAGGATGAGCCGTCTAATGGGAATAGATAATAAAAAAATATTTTCACTCAAATTTAAGATTTCCACATTTCATGGCATTCTAAACCTATTTATAAAAAGAGAAAACAAAATTATTTTTTTTACTTCCATTCCACTACGTGGATGAGCAATTAAATGTGGCAGACGGCAATAACATTTGCATATTGTTAACACAATTGGCAAGGACGCCTATTATAGTTTTATTGGAGAATATACAGGGTGTTTAAAAGTCAATTATTTATTATTTTTTGCTTATAGTAATGATTCATGTTCTTTAAAGAATTTTGCAAACAGCGGAAAGAAAAACTATCTATGAGAACTAAAGGAAAAACTGTGTAAAAATATTAATGAAATCTTCGCATTCTTTCGATAACCTGACTTCTGGTTATGCTAACATGTAAAAATCCTTATTTGCCATTCTCATTATAACACTAGCATCCAACATAGTCCCCTACGGCTAGGTAGGTTAAACTAGTATCTACATGATCCCCTGCGATATGTAAATTCAGTTAAGAATGAGAAGAAAGGCCAGAAATTAATTTATTTACCAACTTGTCTTTAAATTTTTTTTCATTCTAATGAATTACACTTTCATAAAATCTCATTCAGTTTCTTGGAAATGCTTAGCCTTTGAAACGTTTTTCGTCCTTATTCTGGACTCATCAGAAAAGCACAAAGCCATTCATAACGATGTTCCATGCAAAACCAAGGCAATATCCATGAATAAGTATGAAATATTTATATTTGACATTGACTGATAAAAAACAACAGATCCTCACCTATCTATTAGCTAACTAGTATTGGAGCGTATATATATACTCTATGCATGTTTAAAAGTGAATTATTTATTATTTGTTTGCAAAATTCTATAAAGAATATGTTTCATTACTATCAGCAAGTTTTGCATGAAACATCGTTATGAGTGGCTTTGTACTTTTCTGATGAGTCCAGAATAAGGACGAAAAACTTTTCCAAAAAACTTAATGAGATTTTATGAAAGTGTAATTCATTAGAATGAAAAAATTTTAAAGACAAGGTAGGTAAATAAATTAATTTCAGACCTTTGTTCTCATTCTTAACTAACTGAATTTACATATCGTAGGGGATCAGGTAGATACTAGTTTAACCTGCCTAGCCGTAGGGGACTATGTTAGATGCTAGTGTTATGAGAATGGCAAATCAGAATTTTTACTTGTTAGCATAACCAGAAGTCAGGTTATCGAAAGAATGCAAAAATTTCATTAATATTTTTACACATAGTTTTTCTTTTAGTTCTCACAGATAGTATTTCTTTTCGCTGTTTGCAATATCCTATAAAAAATATGTTTCATGAATATACAGGGTGGTCATCATCATCCAAATAATTCAATTATGGTGGAAATTCGTAAAGGTATTTATGCAAGCCTTCCATACTTGGCAGCTTTCATTGAATGTTTAATTTTTGCTGTCGAATGACCACTCTGTATATTTTTCTAACCAAAAGTTATATACATTTTTTTAATGAGAGTGATAACTACATTCCGATTATTCTAATATGTCATCTCTTAAATAATATTTTTTTGTTGTGACCGCCCTGTATAAATAAAGAGGGAAGTTCTGTGTAAATACCTTTACCGATTTTTTAAATAGTCTTTCTACAGGACATCATGCCTCAATGTGAACTCCATGGCATGGTATAAATTCAGTTCAGATCACTTAATCTATATTATATTTATAATAAATCGATACAGTTGCCCTGGACCTTTTGAGTAACTTCAAGAATGTTCACAGATCCCTAATAATAAAACAGCTAATAGCGAATATTTGAGGAATTCAGTATTAACGATGCCAACAATTCCAATATTTTAAAATATTCTTGATTGTTAAATGAGTGACCTCCATAGTCTAATTTTAGCAATTTAATAAAAATTATTAAAATCTTATTAATACAAATGTTTGCAAAAGAAGCAGCTTCATTTAAGAATTGCCCTAGAAATATTAATCAACTGAAAAATGAAAATGTGCACTAGTTGTAAATCTATTAACTTATTGGAAAAAAAGATTATAAAAATATATTTTTGTTTATCCCTTTACCTGAGCTTTACTATAGATTGACATTTGTATACACAAACTTTACTTGTCAATCTGCTGAATTTATTGAAGCAAAAAACGACTACTTTAGCAGTAAATTGAGTAATACCTGAGAAATCAAAAAGCACATATGAAGAAGTATGTAAGAAATTTGAAATTTGCTGTCTACAGGAAGAAATAAAAAATGTTTGTAAAAAGATTTTCTTAGCGTACTTCGAAAGAATGAAAGAATATAAAACCTCTACAAAAAATATGGGCTACATATTCAGTATTAAAGAAATAATTAAACGTTAAAAGAAACATTGACATCAGAAAATATACCATATCGATAGCATTTTTGATCAGAAAATTTTCAGGTTATCACGCTAAAAAATCTATCATTTTGACAAAAGAAAACTTTGAAAGTTTTTTTAAAAATGCTGATGAAGTTCTTATTTTAATTTATCAATAAAATGTTTCTTGTTCCTTAGTCTTAAAGTGTTTCCCTAAATGATGGGTTTAATAATGATTGCCTAAAAGTTCATTACATCAATAGTTATGTAATGAAATTGACAGTTATGAAAAATGTGATATTTCTTATCGTCAAAAAATGCATTTATAATTTGACTTTTCATAAAGGGATTAGACAAAGTGAATTTCAAGTCAACGTCTTAATTTTATTTCATTAACAGCTGGCAGATTTGGTAAAACAATATGAAATCTTAGTTTCCATTATATACACGAAATTCCAAGTTTTTGAACTCTTACTAGTTGTCTTTACTTATCTACTCCTATATACCCACCGGTCTTTCAACGATATAAACTCAAAACTAGAGTAATCATTATACCCTTCGCCAACTTATAACTGTTGCACATTCTATAGGACACACTTCGCAGTTTTTTTCCTTTAAATAATATTAGTTTTAGACATTTTTTTGTTTAATTAGAAAACATAAAAAATGTGTTTTTCAAATTTAAAAAATTAATAACTTCTTTATTTACCGATAATCGTTCAAATAGGGTTTTCCCTCTAGCTAACACTAACTTACTGTCCAAGTCTCAATACCATCGGACTTCTCATTCTTAAGTTATCGTGCTTGCAAGAAACGCTACGAACGAACAGGCAGGTGGATGGACGGACATACAGACGGACGAACATTTTGAAAGTCGTTCAGAACTAGATCACCAACACACTGATATGAAAACTTCTTCTCTACGAGCAATATTATTTTAGAAATGTGCCAATCGAATGCCATATACTCTTCGTTTGATATTTCGAAGAGTATAGTAAGACCTAATTCCAGGTATTATTATAGTACTTACCTTTACTGAATTTCAAGTCAATATTTTTATTTTATTTTGTTAACTCCTTTAATAACGGAGTGGTGGTGGTAGTGGGGGTGCCAGATGTTTTAAATATATTTGAGACCTTGGCTTCTAGTATATACACCAAATTACGAGTTTCTGGGTTGTTACTAGCTGGCTTTATTCACTTTTTTTTTTCAATGGCAAATAAGGAAGTAAGGATTTACACTCTAACCATCTAACGAAACTAGCCCAAAATGTAATCTAGCTCCATATTTCGTTATATAATATATATGTGTACCAAATATCAATTCAATATCTTAAACTGTTCCAGAGTAATCGCGCGTACAAGGAAACTGACAGATAGACAAGCCGACAGACAGACCGACAGACATACATTTGTTTTCACGATTTATGACAATCTAAACCTATTTCAATAAAGAAAAAATAGACTTTTTATTTACTATTACTATACTTTCAGCTCATTTCATGGATGTGTAATTAATACTTGCTTAATATAGAACAACAAGGCCAGTCCACCTAATCAAGTATACAGGGTGTCCCGGCTTTATTTACATAAACATTATCTGGAAAACGGTGAGACGTAAACAGAGATGTTAAATGTAAATGTTTAGGAAGTTGCGTTTAATCACCCAATTTTCAAATGGACAAGGCGCTTTAAAGAGACGGCAAGTTTTTTAAATAGAACACACACCCTGAATTACTTATATTTTCGGATTCTCCTTTTATTTTCGAACAAGTTTTATTAACCATGTCCTATACCTATCATTAACGGTTTACGCTATATCAACGGGTTAATCTTGATTCCGCCATATTCCATTTTCTCAAACTAATAAGGCTGGCCTTGATTACATTACAAAAGAAAAAATACTGCCTCCAAAACACCTCAGAAGTTATAAGAAATTCTTGTACACAAGAACTTTTAAGGAGGTATGAGTTGTGTAAAATAGAATAAAGGCGACAATTTGAGTATCTTTTATAATAATCATAATAGTTTCTATTTCGTATATTGTATTATTCCTTATGATTACGTTCATAAAAAAATGTTATACCAAACGCATAGTATATGGTTAATAAAAAATTTTCGGAAATAAAGGGAGAATTCAAAAATATAAAAATATACAGGGTGTTCCAATTGAAAAAGTAAAGTGGCATAATCTACTGCCTTTTTGAGGCAACTTATACATTTAAAAAACCGCTGCCTAAGGAATCACTACTTCCACATCCAGATTTATCATCAAAGTCACTTTAAAGGAAACATCTTGACTAGATTTACACTCTAGTATGTGAAAATGATTGGTCATAGAATTTTAATAATATTTGGAGCAGATGTCATAGAAAAGTTTGAGGCGTTGGTTTTTACCAAATACGTTAAAAATTAAGTTTTTAGTTTACCCTACTTATTTTCCCCTATTTACAACCTACCACGACCCACCTCTTCAATGGAACCATCTCAATCAGATGTCATTACAATACATCCGTGTACTATCAAGTAAATATCTCAATTTTATGTTATCAAATCCATTAAAAATGGAGCGGAGATGGTGGTGTTTGAATAATATTAGAAAGAAATCTGGGGCCTTGGTTTCTAGTATATACACCAAATACCATATTTGTGTACTCTTACCAGCATGATTTACTTATTTACCTATTTACTCCTATTCAACCCTCAACCCTTCAACGGAATCATCTTAACATATAATCTAGTTCCAGATGTCGTTATGATACATACGTGCCCCAAATTTCAAGCGAATATCTCGATTTCATTTTATCAACCTCTTTAATAATGGATTAAGGGTGGTGGGAGTTGAAGAATGTTACTAAAAAATATGAGGCCTTGGTTTCTAGGACATACGCCGAATTTCAAGTTTCTGTACATTTACCAACTTGCTTTACTTATTTTTCCCTATTTACCACCAATTACCCCCACTCGTTCAACGCAATCATGTCAAAATATAATCCGTTATGGGTGTAACAAATTTCAAGTGAAAATTCAATTTAATTTTATCAACTCTTTTAATAAGGGAGTGGGGGTGATGGGGGGATGGAAAATATTATGAAAAAATCTGAGACCATCGCCTCTAGTATATACACCAAATCACAAATTTCTGTACTACTGCCAACTTGCTTTACTTAGTTTCCCCTATCTACCACTATTTAACCCCCAACCCTTCAACGGAATTATCTCAAAATATAATCTAGTTCCAGACGTCGTTATAATATATACGCCTACCAAATTTCAAGTGAATATATCAATTTTATTTTATCAACCTCTTTAATAATGGAGTAGGGGTGGTGGGGGTTGAAAATAATATAAATAATCCGAGAACTTGGCTGCTAGTACATACACGGAATTTCAAGTTTCTGTACTCTCACCAGCTTGCTTTACTTATTTTCCCCTATTTATCCCTATTTAACCCCAACCCTTCAACGGAATCATCTCAAAATATAATCTAGCTCCAGATGTCGTTATAATACATACGTGTACCAAATTTCAAATGAATATATCAATTTTATTTTATCAACCCCTTTAATAATGGAGTAGGGGTGGTAGGGGGGTTGAAAAATATTATAAAAATTTTGGGTCTTTAGCTTCTAGTACATACACTGAATTTCAAGTTTCAGTACTCATACTAGCTTGCTTTATTGATTTTCCCCTATTTAGCCCCCAACCCTTCGACGGAAGCTTTTCAAAATATAATCTAGTTCCAGATGTCGTTGATACATACGTGTACCAAATTTCAAGTGAATATTTCAATTTCATTTTATCAACCCCTTTAATAATGGAGTTGGGGTGGTGGGGGTTGAAAAATAATATAAATAATCTGAGACCTTGGCTTCTAGTACATACACCGAATTTCAAGCTCTTGTACTCTTATCAGCTTGCTTTACTTATTTTCCCCTATTTACCCCTATTTAACCCCCAACCCTTCAACGGAATCATCTCAAAGTATAATCTAGTTCCAGATGTCATTATAATACATATGTGTACAAAATTTCAAATGAATATCTCAATTTTATTTTATCAACCCCTGTAATAGTGGAGTAGGGGTGGTGGGGGGTTGAAAAATATTTGAAAAAAATTTGAGTCTTTAACTTCTAGTACATACACTGAATTTCAAGTTTCTGTACTTATACCAGCTTGTTTTACTTATTTTCCCTTATTTACCCCTATTTAACCCCCAACCCTTCAACGGAATCATCTCAAAGTATAATCTAGTTCCAGATGTCGTTATAATACATGCGTGTACAAAATTTTCAAATGAATATCTCAATTTTATTTTATCAACCCCTTTAATAGTGGAGTAGGGGTGGTGGGGGGTTGAAAAATATTTAGAAAAAATTTGAGTCTTTAACTTCTAGTACATACACTGAATTTCAAGTTTCTGTACTTATACCAGCTTGCTTTACTTATTTTCCTCTACTTACCCCTATTTAACCCCCAACCCCATGTGCACCAAATTTAAAATGAATATCTCAATTTTATTTTAGCAACCCCTTTAATAATGAAGAAGGGGTGGTGTGGGGGTTGAAAAACATTATAAAAAAATCTGAGGCCTTGGCCTATAGTACATACATCAAATTTCAAGTTTCTATACTCTTACCAGCTTGCTTTACATATTTCCCCATATTTACCCCTATTTACCCCCAAACCCTTCACCGGATATCTTCAAAAAACAATCCAGTTCCAGATCTCATTATAATATATACGTGAAAAAAATTCCAAGTCAATATCTTAAACCGTTCCGGAGAAAGCGTGCGGACAAAAAAGTTACAGACCGACAGACCGACAGACCGACAGACCGACAGACAGAAATATTTTTTTTCGCTCAAATTTAAAATCTCGACGTTTCATGACATTCAAAACCGATTTCAAGAAAAAAAATTTTTGAAAATTTTTTTACGATTACTATACTTCCAATCCACTACGTGGATGTGGAAGTAATAAAATGATGCATCTTTTTAAACAGAAGTAATGAAACATATTCTTTATAGAACTTTGCAAACAGCGGAAAAAACTTTCTATGAGAACTAAAAGAAAAACTATATGTAAAAAATATTAATGAAAACTTTGCATTCTTTCGATAACCTGACTTCTGGTTACGCTAGTAAATCAAAATCCTAAAATAAATTTGTCCAATTTCTTATTTGACGTTCTTATTATAACACTAGCATCCAACATAGTCCTCTAGGCTAAGCAGATTAAACTAATATTTGCATTATCCCTTACGGTATTCAGATCCAGTTAAAAATGAGAACAAGGTCTAAAAGGAATTCATGTGCCTACCTTGAATTAGAAATGTTTTCATTCTAATGGGTTACATTTTCATAAATTCTGTCATTCGGTTTGTTGGAAATGGTTAGCCTTATTTTAGGATTTTGATGGAATATCATAACCAGAAGTCAGGTTATCAAAGAATGCAAAGATTTCATTAATATTTTTTGCATATAGTTTTTCTTTCAGTTCTCATAGATAGTTTTTTCCACTGTCTGCGAAATCCTATGAAGAATATGTTTCATTCTTCATTATTCCGTGTTAAAGAGATACGAGTGGTATTTGCAAAAGTCATTAATGCACTAACTTTGAAAACCAAATGCTATCTATTGCGGAAGTAATCTAGTAGGTAACAAAGAGCATTTGATATCTCACACAAGAGCTAATTCTGTTGTTAAGACACTATAATAATGAGCTAACTCTGTACTTTATTCTATGCCAGAAATGAGAAAAATATTGTTGACGGCCCAATTCTGGAAATCTAATAAACTGATTCACTTGAGAAAATTTACGTCATTTTGTCAGAATTCTATGTTATTTGAACTTTTGAAAAATATCGTCGTAAAAATTACTCTCGATATCATAAGAAAAAATTTTCCATGGTTTCCGATGAGGAATTCTCTCATGAAATAAGCTTATCATTTTAGGTAGATCAATTGTAGTTAAATGAAGAGAGAAAATTTAGTTAACAATAAGTTTGCATATATTTTGTTATGGGTGTATGAAGATTCTGAGGCTGCTATAACACAGGCCCATACTAGGAATCGAAATTTGTTTGATTTAAACAAGTCATAATAGGCCGTTTATATCACCTTCCACAATACCTAAAAATGATTTCTTTAATAAAATCGTTCTGTTTTATTAAAATTGCACAAAGATTAACGATTACTTTAATTAATTTGACCAAATATATGAATTTAGCTTTATATAAGAATAGTAAAGCAATATACTTGAAGAAGATAAATACGAATACTTGTAAACAAAAATTAAAATTTAAAAAACCAACAAGATAATAGCTATCATCCGCGTTTTCAATATTAGAAGATAAATGACTATCAAAGATCCAATCTGCTCATTGGCTGTTGCAAATACGGGTACGATCTTACAACTCGACGTACATTCTACTGCCGTTCTCACCGGAATTAAATTCCTACGTGTTTCAAGAATGGCAATTTTCCAGATATGCTGATTCGCATGAAAATGTCAGCAAGAGAAAATTGTCTCAATTCCTACGATTTCAAGAATTGGACCTAAGGAAGTAAAATAATTAATATTTATTATTCTTAAAATAGGTAAACATTATTTTTATTGATGTTCAGTGAGTTTTACCGAAAACACTTTTTCGAAAACTAATAGCGTTAGTCTGATATTTTCGTGTCCTGGGTGTTTGCTCATCATTCACCGGCATCCGCTGTAATATATAATGTTACTTCTGACGTTTCACTGTCCATTGAATACAATTTTACGAAATATAAGAGAAAGGCGGAGATGATTACACCCTCGCTATCAACTCAAGTTAGTGGTTCTATTTTCAGGATGTATATATTTTAAGATAATTGATTCAGGGTTTCCAAACTGATTAAGTAGTTTGTGTTCATCAAGCTTTTACTAAAGTTACTTTTAGAATGAGTATGTAATACTACATATGTAAATAATATTGTTTTAATTAGTCCATCCCTATTTTCTTTGGACAGCAGTTGTATATTGATTAATGTTAATAGATATACAGGAACATATTATTTCTCTTGGGTAATTCGTGTAATTTCCGAAATTTCGTCACATTTTCACGTTTCAGATGACGTAGTAACACAACTGTGACTACTCGTTGCAATACAAATTACATTCTACCTCTGGCATTATAGTTGTGAAAATCTTCAAAAGTTTGTACATTTTCTCATAGATCAGTACATTGAACTTGCTGCTTTAACGTGTTATTTACTTTAGTACAAATACTGCATCTTAACAACTCTCACGATAATAATAATAATAATAATAATAATAATAATAATTTTAATAATAATCCGATCCAAATAACTACAAACCGATAACCTATTTAAACGCATGCTACAAGATATTCACACGTATTTTGTACATGCGCGTACTCCAAGCAAGTGGCCCGGTATATGAACGGATATACGAGCACCGTAGGTCTAAGAGGGGTGTCGCTGGCTGCAAGAAGAACTTGATTATTGACAGATGTGTCACACAGGACTCCGTGTAGTATAAGCGGAACCTTCCTATGGCCTGGATCGATTACCGCAAGGCACTCGATATGACATCCCATGAGCTAATTGTTCAGCTTCTTCAATGTCTTACGATGCCTGGACCCATAGTGAGGTGCATAGAACGACTCATGTCGCTCTGGAGGACTCGCTTTACTATAATATCAGGTAATGTCAGAGTCCAGATGGAGCCGGTTGTGTTTCAAAGGGGTGTATTTCAAGGTGACTCCCGTAGCCGCCTTCAATGTTGCAACTTACTACTGCCGTTGTCCGCTGACCTTCGCAGAACTCGTGGTTACAATTGCGGTACCCCCGGAGATAGGAGGCATAAGGTCACTTATTTATTTTACATGGATGACCTTAAACTCTATGCCTCTGGGGAGAGGGACTTACATTATATACTATTCCAGTGGTAAGTTTTAAACTAAATTTTCTTCAACTATAAGGATGTTAGTGTCATCAGCATAACAGATTGTAAGAACATTAGGTATTTTATTTAGGTATAGAATTAAATCGTTCCCAAAGACTATGAAGAGTAAGGCCCAAGTATAGATCCCTGTGGAACTCCCTGTTTTACCTCTAGAATATTATTGGATGCATCATTGGCAATTTTTACAATTTGTCTTCTGTCCTTTAGGTATGAGGAAAGTTAATTTAAAGGAGAGCCTCTTACTCCAAATCTAAAATGTTTAGCTTTTAGTAGCTGAAGGTAAACACAGTCAAAAGTTCGAGAAAAACCTATAAAATCCCTAATAGAAACTTTTTATTATCTAGTGCATTAATTATTTTATCGTGGAAGGCACACAATGCTGCCTCGGTGCTTTTGTTACTAGTGAAGCCATGTTGTGATTTGGAAAGCAGGTAATTTCTATATAAAGAAGACATGAACGGTTCCTTAATGGATAATTTAATAATTTTTGACACACTAAAGAAGAGATTTATTGCTCTATAATTTTCACACATATTTGCATCTCCTTTTTAAAACAATGGTTGAACTAATGCTATTTTTAACATTCTTGAAAGAATTCCTTCCCCAAGAAGATTAATAAAATGGGCTAACGGACTACAAGATGGACTAAAGGACTACATAGCAATGTCCTGTAACTTCTGTAAGCGATCCATGTCGCCTTGGTTTGAAAGATACAGAACAGTGCTACAATAGTTAAAGTGTGATAATATAATAGTGTGATATACATACCACTTTTCTACTTTCTATAGATAAACACCACCTAACTCTTTTTGGGACACCAATCTTCTGACCTATCTCTTCACACACAAATTTGACGTGATTACTGAAATTAACTGTATCATCTATGGTGACTCCTAAATATTTAATTTAATGACTTCAATTACTTCTTCACAAACTCTAAATTCTAGTTTTTGCTGTCCTATTTCGTGTCCAAATTTCTTTTTTCCTACAATCATACCTACCATTTTAAACAAATTCAGTTTTAGTTCATTGACTTCTAGCCATTCACTTACTTCTTTGAGAACGTTGTTCATTATATTCACCAACATCGCACCGCTTTTCCCTGTTATATAAATAACCGTATCATCTGCAAACGAATGATAACAGCAGTTGTCAAACAGAGATGTGTCAGAAGATTCAAATTAATATAATAATTACTATAATTTTTCTATGGAAGATATACAATATAAGCATGGAACCATTTTCGGATATGATTCTATGTCATGTATCATAATATGACGTCACGCATGATATATCATTGTGTTTTATATAGTCACGTTGTTCCCTAAGAGCAGCTTTCTAAACACGTGCTAATAAAATTAGACTCTATTAGCATGAGTGGTGCGTAGCGCTATATTTTGTATATTACCTAAATATAAATGAATATTTATTTATTTTGTCTTGAATGTAGGGAATCCTAATAAAACTGAATACGATTGATGAGTGAATTTTGAAATAATTACAATTATTTGACGGGTCTTTTTACT
Source organism: Stenurella melanura (assembly GCA_963583905.1). Classification (NCBI taxonomy): domain Eukaryota; kingdom Metazoa; phylum Arthropoda; class Insecta; order Coleoptera; family Cerambycidae; genus Stenurella; species Stenurella melanura. The sequence goes on along the minus strand of OY757314.1, from coordinate 35,896,841 downwards.
ACAATTTTCCACTGTTTCAAATTAATTACATTGGGACCTGTTTGTTTTTTCTGTATCCCTTTCTTCTGTTCTATTTATTCAATCAGAAACTGTGAGAAATCGTTCGAAAACACGCCTAGTCAGCATCTACCCTCGACGTCACGATATAGCAAACACACCAGTTTAGGTACATACATAAACAACCTACAATATCTGTTTAGTCAGTGAGCCTTGCAGTTGGAATGCTGTAACATACCTCAATTTTTATTATAAAATTTTCAGAGATAAAAAATCCTACATATTATTTTTTACGATTTGTATATAAAAGATTGAAATGGCGCCTGATCAGCTCATAGCCAAAAGCCTAATGTAGAAGGAAAGTTGTCAATTGGTTTGAACGAGATTGCTAACATAATAATAATAATAGAAACAATCACAATAACCGCTTTCATCATGATGCATTGATAGACGTATTATATTACATCAAAATAACATTAATACAACAACACGTGGTGAGGCTTAGCTAATGCAATACTGCATTATCATTCTGATCTATTGAAACTCATTAAATTCACATGTTTCAGCAACCAACTAACATGCCACTACGTCATATATTAATAAAATGTTTGCAGGATGTTCTTAAAATGCGTAGTACTAACTTAAAACATGCTGCCGAATATTTACGTCAATACGTAAACAGGTGGGTAAGAAAATGAGCACCAATAAGTTTAAAGTTATCCACAGGCATTTGACTTTATTAGCGAGAAAGTTTTTCCCTTTTTGGTTTGGGTGGTAAACGATGCAGGCAGTCGTAAATGTACAATTAATATTTTGTGCCAATTAAGAACAAAATTATTCTAATACATTTTATTTACTTAAAAAAATTTAGAAAATTTCGTCCGTCGGTCAGTCGGTCTGTCGGTCTGTCTGTCTGTCTGTCGGTCGGTCTGTATGTCACGCCCAGCCCCCCTAATCCGTTTTCGGATTGCGATGAAACTTGGGTGGTTAATAGTAGGTCTTTAGAAAACCTTAAGGCCGGAAGCTCGGCTCCGTTCGGAAACCGGAAGTATCCGATATTGACGTTTCGAGTTTTTCGGGAAGAATTGAGTAACTCGGTAACGGGTAGTCGGATCGAGATATTTCAAAAAAGAGATGGTGCCGCTGGCAAAGCTCTACAAATAAGTATACCAGAGACTATGTCGAAAAACAAACGAAAATTGATTTTTTTTGCAAAAAACTGGTTTTCTCGAAATCGGGCTAGGAAGCACGATAACTGTCCAGAATATTGATCGATTTCGATGAGACTTGGTGGGATCAAAGTGACGCAGCCACAAATGAAGCCTATTGCTGGCGGCCCAAATCCGTTGATTTTCGAAAATGGCAATTGTAGGGCTCGATTAGGTCTATTAGTTGACGTTTATGAGAAATTTTACAAATTAAAAGCGAATCTACAAATCCTGAAAAACTTGATTTTTTGATAAATTCTACAAATTCCGAACAGTTTCCTAATAAAAATCGTAAATTAACTATTCCGTCGATTAATCTCTATAACCAGAATAAGGCACGGACCTTTTTGGACAAAAAATCTGATATAGAGTTTTTTCGAAAAATTTAGAATAAACGAGTTATTTACAAAAATGCATTCCATAGAATTATTTAAAAAAATATTTCAAATTGAAAAATTCTCCGTGCGATATAGATGCAAAACATAATGTAATGTTATATTTAAAACATCATCATTAATTTCCTTATTTTCATTTACTAAATAAAAATAGAAGCGATGCCATTTCTGTGTTTCAAAATGTCGTTAGCCTTTACTTTAGTCAATGCAAAAGGAAAGAAAAAAGAAAAATAAGGCATGTCATCTTGCGACCCTCTGCTGAAAATGTACTGAGTCATCCCAACAGGAATAAAAAGCATATCAAAATGTAGTTTTTTTAGCTTGTTGTATAATTGTTGCACATTCTATAGGATACTTTTCGCAGTTTTTTTTATAAATGATATTGGCCTCAAACATTTTTTGTTTAATTACAAAGCAAACATTTTTTTTTCATTTCAAGAATAAATTTCCTCTATTATAGTTGCATTATTTTATTTAAGCCAAATACTGACCACTTATGCCTTGTTGATGGTTAACTTTAAAAACTTCAAACTTTTATCATTAATAGAAAAAACGCCGGAATAATATTGTAGATTGTAGATTTACTTTAACAAACATTACCGATAATATAAAATATCTAAATAGAATTGCTCTCAGATGCACTTTTTATTTGCAAAAAGTATAAATATATCGCTAACTTTAAACTTGATACTTCATTAAATTGATAATTGATAAAATACTACTAATATCTGCAATTAATTATTATTGATTACAAATAAAATTATGCGAATCCATTGTGTCAGTTTTTGACCCAATAGATAGTTTACAAACTCACTGTATTGCACAAGATACGTATATAGGTAAAGTTGTGTCCAAAATATAACATTCAAAGCGGCATCCCTTAAGGATTACATCGCAGAGAGCCGCACGTTTGCAAACGAACACCTGCTTAATGCGTTCAGAATCGGATTCAAGATTTTTATGAGTACATTCGTATTTTACTTGTCGTATGACAACTAACTCTCCATTTAAATATTTATTACCACAAAAAACACTACTGGCAAATTTTCCAATTTAATCTCATCAAAATACTAGCATACACTACAGTTTTTTTTCTTCTTATCTGCAGTTTCAACAGAAAGGGCACGCACCACAAAAATTACAGAACGTTAGGTTCATATTTATTCAGCGAATAAAAAATTGCCGTCAAAGCAGTCATCGTATGTGCTTTATAAATATGAACTCAGCTTTTTAGCATTTCTTTTATTACTGTCAAATATGTTTGTTTTTAAATGTTTTACTTCCCTCGCATACCAAAGGAAAGTATTGTATTCGAGAAAAAATCACCCTCCGAGATTTTTTTGGATTTTCACGTTTCAGATCACGTAGATTACAAAAATATAGGTTTTTCAATTCAGTCAGTCTGTCTGTCTATCTGTCTGTTAGTGTATTATCTAAAAAAAACTACTTGACGTAGAGCAGTCAAATTTGGTAGGTAGCTGACGCTGCTGTCAGCGATGAAATGGTTAAACTTTCACTGGAAAATATACAGGGTGAACCGTCTAAATGGAATAAATAATGTGAAACATTTTTTTTACTCAAATTTAAAATTTCCACGTTTCATGGCATTCTAAACCTAATTCAGAAAAAAAAATTCAAAACTTTTTTTGGTCGGATGACACTTTAAAATGTTCTCCAAATGGACCTTCCTCGAGAGGTAAACGTATAATAATAGTACACGCGGGTAATGAAGATGGATTTGTAAAAGAGTGTTTAATGCTTTTCGCAAAAAACATAGCAAAGTCATCGGCCGATTACCACCAAGATATGAATGCCACTTTGAAAAATGATTTGCAGAAAAACTATTGCGTAACATAAAGCCAAATTCAGTCATATTGTTAGATAATGCCTCTTACCATTCGCGACAAGCTGAGAAAATACCAACGACTTCGACGCGAAAGTTTGAATTAATTGAATTTAAAAAATAAAAGGTCAAAAATGCAAACATTAAAAAAACATTTGTAATAGACGAACTTGCAGAAAAACATGGTCATACAGTTTTAAGACTGTGAGTTAAATCCTATTGAAAAAATTTGGAGTGCATTAAAAAATTACGTTCGAAACACAAGCCCCCGACTTAGTCATAATGTGATACAACTTATTAGACAGTGGGAAGCCCATAGAAAAGCATTGGACGGGATGCGTGAACCATATTAAACAAAATTGAAAATCAATATTTTGCCACAGTTCCTCAACAACCGATTATAATAAATTCCAATGATTCCTCATCATCGTTATCTTCCGGAAAAGAAGAATAATTTAATTATTGGCGCATGCATTGCAGTAAGTAGGTTTAATGTAGATACCAATAATGATGTTGTCTTATACAATATACAAAAAGAAAGATTTTTTTGTCACATATACCAAAAAAAGAAACAACAATGTATTTTAGCTACACGTGCTTTGGCAATACACATGTATATATTAGAATTATACAACCATTGTTAGGTAGGTTCAATATAATGCTAGAATTAAATCCTAAATAAAACGAATGTAGGGTTGTTGTATTTTTATTTAATAATAGGTCGAACTGGGAAATCCAACATTTATAAAAGCAGGGAATATTTTACTTTCATTACTTGCCAAACTCTGAAATTCTAACTCCGGCTCTGCAAGTCAACGTGGACTCTACATACTAGACTAATACGCATAGTAAAATTCGACCAATCAGTAGATCTGTAGCAGAATTTGCCATCAATCAGATTTAGTGGGCGTAACTTCTTTACTTAAATCGGCGGTAGTTTATAAAAAAACTACTTAGTTTAATTTGTGGTCATTTTTTGTCACACCTCCAGACAATAGTAAAAAAAGAATAAAGGAAGCCGCAAATGCTCCTTATATTTTGGATTTGAGTTTACTCTGGCACTGTGTTACTGGCCGAAAGTGAAAACATCTACTTCTACTTTTATCAAGACGTTGTAGTTCTCGGCATTTTTTCAGAATTTAGCAGAAGATTTCGTTTCTTAGTTCATACACAACACCCTTTTTTAATAGATTTATTGCGATAAAGAAAGCTAGGCAAAAAATACTTACTGTCAAAATGAGACACATGTGTTTACAAAGCAATATAGATATACTAGCTGTGTTGTGACCTTAAAAAATTGTATGCAGTGGAAAATGCACTTAAAAAAGTGGCAGGTGTAAATAGAATAAAGTAGAAACAATATGTGGAATTGGAAAGCAACTCGCCAGTGTACTAATTTATTTCTTTATCAAAATTGGAAAGAAAATTAAAAGTTAAATCGAAAAGGTATTAAACATCTATAGGTAATGAAATGGAAACTCAAGACGTAGACAGCTACTTTTAAAAACCTGAATCTCGTATACGGTTTTAACTAATTTGAACACAGTTTGTCCTTCGAGACATAACCACTTTTTTTGTAAATAATATCAATTTTAGACCATTTTTGTTTAATTACAAAACATAAAAATAGTTATTTATTTAAAAAATCAATGATTTTTTTATTTATTGCTCGATTTTTTTCAAAAACAATAGGGTTCTTTTTGTAAATAATATTACTTTTAGACAAATTTTGATCAATTACAAAATATAAAAAAAAAATTTCTCTAATAAAGAATTTAATAACTTTTTTATTTATTGATCAGTATCGTTCAAAAACAATAGAGCTGTTCCTCTAGTTAACACTAACTTACTTCCCAAATTTAAATACAATCGAACTTTAAGTTCTTAAGTTATCGTGTTTACAAGAACGGACAGGCAGACGGACAGACCGACAGACAGACAGACAGACAGACAGACGGACGGACATTTTGAAAGTTGGTCAGAATTCGATCACCAACACAGTGATCAATCAGAGCAATATTACCGGTTTTAGAAATGTGCCGACCGAATGCAATATACTCTTGGTTTTGTAGTTGCGAAGAGTATAATAATATGAATAACCGCTGCCTAGGGAATCATTACTTTCATACGCAGATTTCCCATCTAAATCTCTTTAAGCGAAAACATCTGGATACTATATTTGCGCTCTAGTAAGTGGAAATAATTGCTCCTAGAATTTTTGATAATATAAATTTGAAATCGTCTGCCCCATAGGTGATAATGGCCAATTCGGGTGCCTGACGTTCAAAAAGTTTTTGAGAACTTTTATTCTCATACAGACTCTTAAAAACAATTTTATTTTGATAACTTCTTTCGTAATGGAGTGGCGATATTGGAGGTGGTGGTGGAAGTGGTAGATGTCATAGAGAGTTAAGACCTTAACTTCTACTATATACACCAAAGCCCAAGTTTTTGAACTTTTACTAGCTGGTTTTACTTATTTGCCCTTATTTAGACTCCAACTCTTCAATGGAATATACTTAAACTATAATCTAGTCCGAGACCTCGTTTTAAAACGTACGCGTACAAAATTGTAAATCTATCTCGATTATATTTCATTAATTCCTTTAATGATGGAGTGGGGGTGATGAAGGGGTAGCATATGTCATAAATAGACTTAAATATATCTCAGCTTGCCTTATTTATGTCCCCTATTTAGCCATAATTACCACCATTGCCATTCGACGGAGTGAATATCTTGATTTTATTTTACGAACACCTTTAATAATGGAGCGGGGATGGTGGTGGGAAGGAGGCAAATATTATGAAAAATTATGAGGCCTTGGCTTTTAATATACATACCAAATTTCAATTTTCTGGAATGTTACCAGCTTGATTTACTTATATTCCCCTATTTAGCCTCTAACCCTTCACCCCGGAGTAAACTCCAAATATCTCTCTATTTCCAGATTTCGTTATAATCCATACGCATACCAAATTAAAGTCAATGTTCTATCTGTCTTATCGAATCTTGAATATAACTTAGAACTAAAAACAATGACGTGGTATAACTCAATTTTTTTTAACAATTTTGACAAGCCGTGAAGTATCCGACGGGAGGTGTCGTGCTTACGAGATGTGAGTCTAGAGACTGCATAAAATAGCTCTAGCTAGTTTCGCAGTCATGCGCATGCTGATTTTTTTTACCACATCAGAAGGAGAGAAGACAAAATAAAAGGTAAATAACTCACGAGGAGATAAACGGCTATGTCATCTAAAACGTTGAGCGTTAGGCATGGGTTAGCAAACTAAATATTTTGGATAACCAGGCGATTTTATTTTAATAAAAACTCTTAGGCGCTCTTTTCTCTCTACCCTCGTAAATGCAATGAAAGATAAAATAATCACATTGTTGTCATACATTTATTTTCTTAGTCATCCGTCATCCAGTTAGACAAGCGATATCGAATTCATCTTTATGGAAACCGTTTTACTTACTATGGCTTAAGAACGCATCCTTTAATATGCTTTGTTTATTATTTAAACACCCTGTATATCTAACCTTATATTCTTGTAGGCTGAATTTGGTACTTTCTTATTTGATTTTTTTGCATTACGAAGTTTTTTTTCCAAAATGTCATCATGAAAGGAAGACATAAGAGCGACAAATAGGAATTAGTAGGTGCTAGTCGAAAAAGACCGATTTACCCTTCGCAGTTCTTCTCGTTTACGACTGATTTAGTAAATATTATTTATTAACTACATGGCTACTGATGCGGTGGATAAATTTATGACCTGTTCTCTAGATAGCTAGAAGTAACGGACAAAGCTTTATTTAGTGCAATGCAGGTCAATAAAAAAGTACTTCTTTCAATTAAGCGATATTTTTATTTGGTGGCGGTCCAGTTAATAGCCTCTCTCCAATTCAATTAGGTAATTAATTACTTCTTTATCTCACACATTCAATAAAATGGGTTTTGATAACATTATTAGATAGAGTGAGTTGTTCCTCGAATTATTATTAATTAAGGAAACCATGGGCTTTCTTACTGCTTTAAATTTTTATACTTTATACCGAGTTATTGTTGTATACGATTTCAAAGCTTGATATCTAGGAAAATACCAAACATGATAAAAAATTCAAACGTGTTTATTTGTGATGTCAAATAATTTGTGCAAATCTTTATGTGTCTGTCATATTATACTGAATAGATGAAACATTTTTTCTTAATAGTGTAACAAATGCAATAAAAGGGGTAATTATATAAAAATTACTTGCCATAAAATAACACGATATGTGTAGAAATTTAAGACATTCGTTCCCAGACTATAAAAGTTGAACAAGGCGGCTTAATGTAATATTAGAGGATTGAAAAAACAAGATTGTAAAAAGTTTATAATTTCTAACAACAGTTTCATGCTAGATACAAAAGAACTTTTCTTCCACATTTCCTAAATTTGAAATAGTTTATTACCGTTGAAGGACCTTCTATAAACTCATAAAGCTCGGCCTGAGAAAATTCGTTACAATCAACGTCATCGATAAATTGCTTTTTATTAGAAATGTAACAAACACGCGGGAAATTAAACGAGAAGTATATTTAAATTCATCGGGACGCGAATCAAACCATAAATGGGATAAATGATGCCAAAATTCCCCGAATTGTACACTAGATAGGAACAACGAGATTTTTCCCTTTATTTTATGAATATGATGAAAATGAATCTAAATACAAAAAGGGTTTTTTCATCTCGTTGGAATAATTTAGCTAGCTTAGATATAGAATAGTTTAAGTTTTTAAAATAATGTTGTATAATTAGGGTAAAATCATTTTTGCCATATTTACTGTAGAGGGCGCCATTTGCCAGACGGGTACTATTTCGGTACCTCATTTTTGCCAGTAGAGGACGCCAAATTCCAGAAGGCGACTACGTAATAGATGGGGGCGGTTCGCATTCCATTGGTTAAGATAACCCCAAAGTACCACGCCCTATTTCGCCCAAAAAAACTGACGAAGAGAAGCGGTCAATTTAAGAAAAACACTTTTGGTTCGGTTCTCGAGTATGGTAAACGTGTCCTATTTTCTACGTAGTGGTAATCTTTTTTGTGTCACCGGGTTTATGTATGTATTTAAGTTTTTGGTACTAAATATTAACTTATCGTCATTAGAGTTCAAATTAAACATCACCTCATTCGAATTGTTGCTGGCAACTGGCGTTTTCTGAACGATTTTACAAATTAAAGTCTTCAAAATTAATTTAGAGTCATGCTTGTTAATATTATTGTATTTTTGGCCCTTCCGGCAATCAGTTTGTGTTTCCTGATAAACGGTTTTTCCATTAACGAAGTCGTTTTTTCACTTGAGAATAGGACTATGGTCCAATTGGCCTATTTTCTTATTTGTTTAACTTTAAGTGTATTTTCTTTTGTTCTAATTTAAGTGTTAACTATTGTTATATTTTTCAAACCGAATATTTTCGTGTTTCTTTTGTGTATAAATAGATTAAGTGTGGTTATATTTCCGTGTTTTATTTAATTACTAAAATAGTGGAAACTAGAGTCATCGAAGTTAGATTATCGGGGTGAACCAGCAGGCGTGACAAAGAAAATTGGGGTAAGTTTGAACTATATCTTTTTAAGTGTACGCACATATCTCTATGAAAGGACCATGTATAGACGAGCTTCATGCATTGAGATATATACGTGGCCCCATAAGCAGAGGGACTGTGAGTATAACCTTAGAGAAAGACCCGCTGGGGATGAATGAGTATTTCTTGGTAGCCGCATATAGTATAAAATTGATCTCATTTGAAAGGGGTACATTAATTTTCACTGTCATAATCAATAAACATAATAACCCCCAAAGTAGTGTAAACAGGGTAAGTGGGATTATTACAATAGGACCTGTTTTATATTTAAATATTTTGAAATACAGAAATGGACACTACATATTATATTCAATTAAAGTATTTAAAATGTAATGTAACTTTGATGCCGATGTGAGACGAACAGATAACCACGATAATAACGTGATGCCACAAAACCTGCTTTACGGGAAACGTAGGTCAACTATGATCATTTCTATCGCATCTAGGCTAGCTGTATGCAAACTAGTAGTCCGGGAGCCAGGTGAAAATTTGGTCAATTATTTCTTCTCGAACGATAATTAGTGAGACACATCAGGGAGTTGCATCATAATGCCTTGTGAACGTCAGCTGCGGTTCCGTGGGTGGGATGAGCGGCGGTAACCTCCCATGCACGGAGAAAAAAAAAATTTTTAGTTATTTCCTCCCTACTAAAAACTTGTGAAACTATAGCTTATCCAATATCTTGAAGAAGAAAAGTCAGCTGACTATAACATGGTGTATTATACGTCAGCTGGTTGCTTGAACATGAACAAAAATTTTACACATTCAATGATTTCCTCTCAATTAAAAAGTGAAAACTTGTTTTTTTGCAAAAGACGCAATAAGGCGTTACGTTAGACATTTTTATTTTGTATTTAACGGTAACTATACTAATTCTTCTTGAACACTCTCTACGACTGACTACGTATTCTATTGTGATCGCCTACTCGTGTGCTGGATTCTGTAATGCCATTGGTCAAATGGCCATACACTAGTGATAACAGATAACACTCATCGCGGCTTCGGTACAGGTGCGTACTCAGACTCAGTTGGAAGTACATCGTTGTTGTATCTGTTTACTTTTCATTTCATTGTTTAAATTGCATCTTTGTAAATATCATCCCTTGTGATATGATTATTGCTTTTCATTTATATGCTTTCAGAGTATATTAAATAAGTGTGTTTGCCTCTCGGACATCGGTGTATCAAATATATCAAGGACACCTAAAAATATCTAGCAGCACGGATACAGCTGATGAGCCCACAGAAATCTGTTTGTCTCCTCTTAAAAAAAAGGTCGAAGACATCGCTTGTATACTTAATCTTAATGTCCTTACTATGGTGATGGGCGTGTATAAAAGATTTATAGTTAAAATTTTAATTACTATTAGCAAAATAGCTTACAAATATACTTTACGTGTTATTGAATGTTAAATAGTCATAGAAATCCGTTTTTTACCATCATTGGAATTAATGTCGAAGAAGAATTTTTCCATCAAGATTAACGAAACATGTACAGTTAAAATGCATCTGATCATTATTATTACCAATATGAGATATTTCAAAAATAAATTACACTGTGTACATGAGGAAAGAAGTCGACAATGACAATGCTTAAAAAATGAAACACTTAAGAAAACATTTCCTCAATAACTCACAAAAAGTCTTAACGACGTTGAATGCATTTTTTTTTAAATTGCCCTCAAGATAAAAATTATTTTCGAAACACCGAAAGACATGCATGGTTAAACCCAATCTATGTTTAAAGCAAACTTGTAGAATTATCACAGGATGGTCGAAAAATCTATATTGGAAAATGTATGATGATATCGGATCGAACTGAATGTTAATCACACGACAATTAATACAATTTTTAAATGATTAAAAATATTGAAGAAACCACTGTTCAGCTAAATAAACTAACAATTTTAGTAGACTGCCATGTCGATTTTTTCGAAAATAAATTGAGAATGGTCTAAAATTAGCTAAATAATAACTGTAACAAATACTATTATGAACATCTGTATATTATGCTCTTCAAATATTTTACTGTGTTCTTATGTACTTTTTCGTTTTCAGGATATCGTCCAGTAAATTTACAAAATGTCAAAAATACGAAGATTACAACTGGTAGAATTTGATAGCCTCCATTTCCTCCTGTCATTGGATGGGACATATGTGTTACGTATGAGGAAAATACCGAGAAAGTAATTTTTAATGCAAATTAAGCTGAAACCTCTTGGCGAATACTTGACAGCTTGTCATGAACTTGACGAATTGCCAAAATCTGTTTTCTCTTCCCAACTTGATGATGTTGTGTTGTGAAAAATTGCACAAGACAGGTCGGACAGGGTTTGATAAAAATTTGAAAGACAGATTAAAAAACAAATTAATAGAATTTAAGTGCTTCTAACTGTTCAGAAATTCACACTTAATCTACAATCCTAACATGCAATATTAAGAACTCAACATTTTATGATTATGATGGAATTGATATATAAATAAGGACAACAGTATATGGAAGCTTTCACAAAATGTTGCCATTGTCACAACTGAAGAAGCTTCAATTTCATTTTCATCTAAGGAGTCGGAAGGTGACAAGATTTTGTTAAATATTTCATCTATATACCTGATATTTTCAGTATAGTCCTTTATTTGAAAAAGCAGAGCCAGAACCAATACTTAAATTTAGACCTATGTTGGTGACATCTGTCTCCTGTTTGGAAAATTGGATACTATTATAGTACAAAGGACGCAGAGGAAAACCTTGACAAAAATTTTGTCCTTTGTCAAAAACGTTACTAATTTAATAAAATATTTTACAGAGACAATTGTGATAATTTTTAATGAGTTTAGACATGTTTAACTTTCCCTTTTCCATTTTTCAGATTCTACAAATAAATAATTGTAAGTAACAATCTTCAATCTGATATCTTCCATCATTTTCAAGTTACTACCGAAACTTTATTTTCACCGCCATTTTCCAAGATGGCCACCGGAATATTTGCATTTTCGGTGTTTCATATTCCATTATTTGTTAACACCAATTTCCATACGTCTAGTCAGAATAGAAATATCGTTTCACTATGTTGATAAAATATAATGCACTAATCTAGATTGTACAAACCTATAAGGGCCGACCTTTTCCTAAACCATGAATTTCATGGTACTTGAGTGAATAGTCGTACCGATATTCAAGTATACCAAGATTACGTTTGGAAACGTAGTGCTTTTAAGTAAATTAGCTTTTAGCCTTCAGTATTCATAGATTTACATTTAAAAACTGAAAAACCATTTCAAAATTCGTATATATTAATTCGCAAACTTAATGAAGCGATCTTCTTTTTACCCTTTTTAATCGGTATTAAATTTGTTTCTTTCAAAAAGGAGGAGGTTATCAATTCGACCCATACGTACGTTCTTATCTGTTCAATGATTACTCTGGAGTGGCTTAAGTGATTTCTTATTTAGTAGTTAAGTGTTTTGGGAATAACTGATACTGAGTCTGATATCAAAATTTAAAAATTCGAAAAGGCAAGTTTAGTAGGGCTGCCACAATTGTAAGAATTCTGTAAATTTACATGAAATTTAGTATACGTAGATAATCTTCTGATAATGAGTTTGATGTTAATATTTAAAAATTTAAAACGACACATGTTTTATTTTACCTAGTAGAAAGTACATAACAGTCCACTAAAATGGGTGAGATAAAATTTAGGTTAATAATTTTTAATGGCCGTTTTTTAAAGACACTTCAAATTTTCGACTTTGCCATTTTTTTGCCGGTATAAACACATTTCGCCGATCTTGAATGGTCCACACACTCACAGATATAAGTTTTCTACAGATTTGGTTGCAGACACAATTCACTTCAGCTCAGATGTAATCATCTCTTAACGATGCTAATATAGTTTTTAGTGTTTATCGTAACTATTATCTGAAGAATTTAAATTAATTAACATTATCAGATTTTTTTTCCTCTATTTGAATTCAGTTCTAAAAAGTCTACGAGAAGTTAATTGGAGCATTATTCTAAATCATTTTATTTGTTTTTGAGTTAGCAACAGAATAATGTTTCAAAGCTAATTTCAACATATTGTTAAAACAATTAAAGTAACTGATCCTTACTTAACCCTCCATTCCATATTTATTATATTACAAAGAAGGCCGTAACAAATAAGCTAAGCCGGTTGCAGTAATAATAATAGTAAGCAGTAATCATTCAAAGACATCCCGTGATGAGCTATTTATTTTGAAACATAAATATTTAACCAATAAGCAATGATATTAATTCGACGGATATGTCATTTTCACTCTCTTGCGTCCTTACTTTAATAGAGTAAATATATAAACCATTTTAATATCTTAGGTTTTTAAAGAATTCTACTTGTCACTGTTTAATAACGACTTTCGGAAACAATCGAAAAATTAAACACAATAATTGAAATTTTCCTCTTTCGTTAAATGATCAATAAAGTGTTACTGCTTTATTTAAAATTCTATTGTTCTTCTAAATGTTGATCTATGCGCTTTGGATTTTACAGACAGAAACCACACAATTGAAAAGTTAATACAAATATTTGCCTATATGAGAGAGATTTTATCATACTCTGAATGAAATTTATAAAACTCTACAGAGTTGTTGACGCGAAAAAGGTTTTTTCTAAATGACAAGAACATATGTAACTGTGACTGATCTCCATGGTTATGTTTTCCTCCGAATCTGAAATTTATTTAATGCACGAACCCAAAGCCATCCATCTGTCAATTTATCTTTTCTCGTAGACAATAAAAATGTCTGAGATATTTGAAAAAAAATGGTTCTACATATAATATACTTTAATTTAGTATTTCCGTCTCGTAATTGATAGATAGATAACAGTTTGTAATATGAACAAATTTGTTAATTTTCGTTATTAAATGTCTATAACAAAGTTACAAATTTTAAATCAGTGTTATAAAAAAAGGAGATATGAAGGATAAATTATGGGATGAATAGAATTTTCCATAATTTTAAATTTTATACCTAATTGATTTCATTCCTATCTATTGCATAAATAAAGGTATGTTTGTATATCTGTCGGCCATTTATTGTAACTTCTGTTGGATTTAAATTGATTTTTTTCAGAGGATCGCGCACCTTTAGCATTGGAAAAATAATTTGGGTGGAATTTTCTTCAAACTTTAGGAATAGGTAGTTCAAAAAATGTCAAATGAAAAAATTTATTTAATGCCTACCCTGCAGGATCACGGTGACCGGAAGTTAGAAATCTTTGAAATATTAAAGATGTTTAAGTTCCAGCCATTGTAATTCTGCAAGGAAGGCATAAAATCATTTTCTTTTACATGTCACTTTTTGTTCGGAAGCCCTTGGAACTACCTTTTCCCAAAGTTGATTGATTGATTGATTTACCGGTGTAAGGTGGGCATTGCTGCCAATTCCGGTGCATGGAGATTTGTTCCACCATGCAGCCCGATCGCCCGCCGAACGTCTATCTGCAGTCGACCAGTCGTCTATTACATATTCATGCGGCTCTACCCGACCGACCAACGGATCATCCCACCGTGTGCCGGAACAAACCCCCGGTGCTTTTATATACTGCCGGACCGGCTGCATACGCTGGATTGGACATTGGACATGCTTGTTGTCAGCAGCGAGAGCCACATGACGCATGAGGTAGGAGTAGAGGATGGAGCGTTTAGGTGTTTGTGAGATGTTTCTTCTTGTTTTCTTTCTGTCTTCATCGGATGGAAAGTGTATGCGTTTCTGAGATGCTTCTTTCAGGTTTTCGTGCTTCTTTTTACTTTCAGGTTTTTGTGAGATGCTTCTTTTTAGTTTCTGTCTGTGATCATCTTCTCTCCTTTTCTGTTTCTTCTGTTTCTGAGTCTGGCAGTGTGTATATCCGTGATATTTCTTTATTGTATTCCGTTTTCTTTTGTTGTGCCGATTTTTCCCAGTGTGTATAATCCTTTCCTAGCTTATTCATAATCCTCTCGATTGTTGTTATCCATGTGTAGCATGGCCTCCCTATTTTCAGTTTGTTGCTGTTCAGTAGCAGCGCTTTCTTTAGTAGGTGTGTCGTGTCTCATCTTTTTACGTGTCCCCAATATTTAATTGCGTATGATTCTGTTCTTTTGATTATTGTTCTTCCCTCTAATAATGTTGACGTTTTCTGTCGTTTTTGTGGTTTTTCTGTTTTTGCTAGCAGTTGGATAATGTCCCTTTCAGCTCTTCTCCGTCTTCTTCTATTGGCCTTTGTCGTTGCTGCGTTTTTCGTGTCTCGTCTTTGTACGTGTCCCCAGTATTTCATTGCGTATGATTCTATTCTTTTAATTATTGTTCTTCCCTCTAGTAACGTTGACGTTTTCTGTCGTTTTTGTGGTTTTCCTGTTTTTGCTAGCAGCTGGATAATGTTCCTTTCAGCTCTCTCATGCTTCTTCTGTTGACCTTTATCGTTGCTGCGTTTTTGACTCCATATAACATCGTAGGCATTATGATGGTCGTGTATATCTTTTTGGTTAGGCACCATGGTGATTTATTGTCCCTGGATTCAACGTCCTGTATTACTGTGTCCATTTTATTTGCTTTGTTTTTCAAGACCTATATTAACTTGCTGTAAGAGAGTCTTTTTATTATGTTATCTGAGGCCCGAGAGAAATCCCCGCACACCCTGTATATTGTTTTGATTTTTGTAGTGCCTAATTCAAACTGCTGTTTCCCAAATGGGAATAAAATAAGACAATGCAGAAGTAAAGTAAAAATAATAGTAAGAATAGACAGACAAACAGAAATATAATAAATTATAAATTATGCGTTAATTAAATAATTAATCAATATAGCTTATCTTTCTTGTGAATTGCTGGCTCTGATGCATCTAATAAACTCCACTTCACACATTGTTTATTTACACTTTCCAAGGTCTATAACTATTATTGTTTGACACTGAATATTTGTTACCCTGGTCTTGAGCACTCAATCACTTCAAG
This sequence comes from Stenurella melanura, assembly GCA_963583905.1. Classification (NCBI taxonomy): domain Eukaryota; kingdom Metazoa; phylum Arthropoda; class Insecta; order Coleoptera; family Cerambycidae; genus Stenurella; species Stenurella melanura. The sequence continues at coordinate 35,880,804 of OY757314.1, read as the reverse complement.
GGCCTTTTTGGGTACAGATAGACCTGATCTTAACACACTACACTTGTTATATTGTATTACTTGTTTACCTTATATTTTATATTACAAAGCCCTGTGTACTCGAAATTATGAAATATTAATTCTATATGAACTTTGTTTTTTTTTTACTATTTCACTTCATAACACGCAAAATTTCTTGCCCTATCGATGACTTAAATTTTATATAAATTAGCGATGAATTAACCTATGTTTCTGAGCTTTTTTTTCGAGAGCTTTCTTCGAAGCGTCTGTTCACTTTGAGAAACTCAACCGAACTCTACTACCTTTTCCCAAGGTTTGACAAAAAATGCTCCGGAATAATATCTCAAGGAATTTTACCTTCCAGTCACTATAATTATACAGGGAAGGCATTAAGTCAATTTTTCCATATGACATTTCTTCTATTCGGTCCTTGAACTACCTATACCCAGAATTCCACCGAAATGATTTTTCCAATGCTAATAGAACATACAGGAAAAATTATCGGGCTCTGTATTAAAATTGGACTATATCTGCCACAAAGAGCCATCGCCACACACGTACAATCTGCCACATTTTCTATAAATTATGCTTTATTATAATTTTAGAACGAAATATTACCATGGTTTTAGAGTAAGCGTACAAAAATTCATGTACACTTTCAGATTTTTGTACGCTCGATTGAAACTCCAATATACAGTGTCATTCAGATTTGAACGAATTCTACGTGAAATAGGTGATAAATCAAATTTGCTATATTTAATGAGCCTGCCAGGGAAAGGCTGGTGCCAGGTGATGCGAACACAAATATCGGTTCACACAATAACTACTGTTGTCCTAAAAATTTTCATTTGAAATTAGGAATATATGTAGGATAGCACATATGCCCAAATACTCTTAGTCACTGCACATTTCGCCAACCATGTTTGCATCAGCTGGAGATGATTAGAACTAGTTTTATCTACATCAGAGTTACCAAAAAGTCGTTTAACTGCCAGAAATGTGTCAACTTTTTAGGAATAATTTAATAATTAAAGTTAGCAGTTAGCTACTTTTAAACAGTTCAAAATAGCAGTTAACTATCAACTACCTAATAGGTAGTTTGTACTGGATGATGAAATACATAATAAATAAACTAATATTGTAGGTCAATTAATTCAAAGTCCAGCACAGCTCCACTTGTTTTTAAATATATAGTTTAGATAGATAAGTATATTAAGTAAAACTAGGCTAAGAGATTACTGTAAGTATTCAATTAGCTAACGAGTCTTCTGATAGAAACAACTATGTATAGTACCCACTGACTATTATTTAATTTTATGGAGAGAGGGTAAGGACCTGAGCACATTGCAAGTTAAATACTTTTGTAGTTAATTACTGCCTGTGCTCATCTTTATCACTTGTCCATATCAACATTATTCTAGTAGCCGTAAATAAATAATTTTCCATAATAATAAAAGAAACATTTTTTCCACTCTTAGTAATGAAGTATTGCTTTAGAACCGACATTTCAATTATTAAATTTTCACTTTATATGAATGTGTATGAAGAACATATTACTGCGTTCTTTTAAAGTGTTTGAAATGCTATGGCGTGAAAAATGCGTCACTCAGTGTCACTTCTAAAGGAAACGAAGTATAAATGTTAAAACGGGAATATGTTTGACACTTGACAATGTTAACAGTGAAAAAGTAATTTGCAGCTAAGAGCATCGTTATATGGGTATTTTTAGTTTAATATAGATAATATGATCGCTTCATATATTTTACTTCCACATCCACGTAGTGGATTGGAAGTATAGTAATCGCAAACAAATTTTCAATTTTTTTTCTCTTGAAATAGGTTTAGAATGTCATGAAACATCGAGATTTTAAATTTGAGCGAAAAAAAAATTCTGTCTGTCTGTCGGTCGGTCTGTCTGTCTGTCTAACTTTTTTTTTTGTCCGCACGTTTTCTCCGGAACGGTTTAAGATATTGACTTCAAATTTTGTACACGTATATATTATAACGAGATGTGGAACTATATTTTTTGAGGATATCCGGTGAAGGGTTGGGGTTAAAGAGGGGTAAATAGGGGAAAATAAGTAAAGCAAGCTGGTTAAAGTACAGAAACTTGAAATTCGGTGTATGTACTAGAAGCCAAAGCGTCAGATTTTTTTATAATATTTTTCAACCCCCCACCACCCCTACTCAATTATGAAAAGGGTTGATAAAATAAAATTGAGATATTCATTTTAAATTTGGTGCACGTATGTATTATAACGACATCTGGAACTAGATTATATTTTGAGATGATTCCTTTCAAGGGTTGGGGTTAAATAGGGGTACAAAGGGGAAAATAAGTAAAGCAAGCTTTTAAGACTACAAAAACTTGAAATTCGGTGTATGTACTAGAAGCCAAGGCCTCAGATATATTAATGATATATTTCAACCCCCCACCGCCCTTACTTTATTATTAAAGGGGTTGATAAAATAAAATTGATATATTCACATGAAATTTGGTACGCATATGTATTATAATGACATCTGGAACTAGATTCTATTTTGAGATGAGGTTGGGGGTTAAATAGGGATATATAGGGGAAAATAAGTAAAGCAAGCTGGTAAAAGTACAGAAATTTGGGATTTGGTCTAGAAGCGAAGGTCTCAAGTTTTTTTAGTAGTATTTTCCACCCCCCACCGCCACCACTCCCTTATTAAAAGGGTTGATAAAATTAAATTTAGATTTTCACTTGAAATTTGGTACCTGTATGTATTATAACTATATCTAAAACTAGATTATATTTTGACATGATTGCGTTGAAGGAGTGGGGGCAAGAAGAGGTAAATAGGGAAAATTAAGTAAAGCAAGCTGGTGAGAGTACAGCAACTTGAAATTCGGTATACGTCCTAGAAGCCAAGTCCTCAGACTTTTTAATAATATTTTTCAACCCTTCCACTATCCTTACTCCATTATTAACGGGGTTAATAAAATAAAATTGAGATATTCACTTGTAATTTGGTAGACGTATGTATTATAACGACATCTGGAACTAAATTATATATTGGGGTGATTCCGTTGAAGGGTTGGGCTTAATAGGAGTAAATAGGGAAAAACAAGTAAATCAAGTTGGTAAGAGTACAGAAATTTGGGATTTGGTGTATATACTAGAAAGCAAGGCCTCAGATTTCTTTCTAATATTTTTCAAATTCCACCACCTCCATTAGTAATGGGAATGATAACATGAAATTGATATATTCACTTGAAAGTTAGTACACGTGTGTATTGTAGTGACATCTGATTGAGATGACTCCATTGAAGGGGTGGAAGGTGGTAGGTTGTGAATAGTGGAAAGTAATTAGGGTAAAGTAGTAAATAATTTCCACATACTAAAGTGCAAATATACTCAAGATATTTCCTTTAAAGTGCTTGAATGAAAAATGTGGATGTGGAAGTAGTGATTCCTTACGCAGCGGTTTTTTTACTCCACTTTAAGGCCCTGTTAGGCAAATTAATTAGCTGATATGAAAGTCTGGCCTGGATTACGGAACGTTTAATTTTAAATGGCTAATGAAGAAATTCAACTCCAAAGAAAAGGACAAACTAGGAGGAAATAGACAACAGCCAAAAAACAAATATGTGTGTAAACAATGTTATCGATTTTTACTTTAGGTAATTATAATGACACAACATACCTCAATCAATGTCAAAAATTAATATCAAAAACTTGGTAAATGTCTTGGGTTTGAATGAATGAACCCCAGAATAAGGGCGAAAAATGTTTCGAATTTCCAAGAAATTGAATGATGATAGATTTCATGAAAATGTAATCCATTTGAATGGAAAATTTTTCAAAAGACGAGGTATGTAAATAAATTCCATTTAGGCCTTTGTTCTTATTTTAACTGAATCTTCATAGCCGAGAGGGGTTATGTGGTTACTGGTTTACTCTGCATAGCTGTAGGGGACTGTGTGGAAACTAGTGTTACAATGAGAATTGTCCAATAAGAAAGAACAATTCATTTTAGAATTTTATTGCTAGCATAACCAGAATTCAGGTTATCGAATGAATGCCAAGATTGCAAATCGATAATTTTACAAATATTTTCTGCTGTTTGCAAAATCATATAAAGAATAAATTTTAATACAAGACATAACATACACTTTTCACTTATTTCGCTTTTTTACTTGCCTAATATTTATTAGACAATGGACCGACTGATGTACATCAATACAATCAAATACAATATTGCTCTGTAGTGTGGTGTCCTTTCCGTATAAAGTACGTACAGAATTTTGAGAATATACAGAAAAAATTTACTAAATTTTCGAATTTCATTTTGGACGGGGTATATAGTAGTAACTCCAAGTATGCCATTGAGCTGTGTGTACGGAGGCTCGAATAAATGCAGCCGAGACACAAATCGATCAAAATATTTTCAGACAGCCAAGCGGCTCTTAAAGCCCTTGGATCCTACCGTTGTAATTCTAAAGCGGTATGGAATTGCCAGGAAGCTCTTGCCCGATTGGGCAGAAACAGCAAACTGACTCTGATCTGGATACCTGGCCACTCTGGCATGGAGGGCAACGAAGTTGCTGATTCCCTGGCCAGAGAAGGCGCGGCAACCAAATTTATAGGTCCAGAACCGGCACTTAGCATATCTGCTAACTCTGCCGAGGCTGTCATCCTGGCCTCGGCTAAATTGAAAACAATTCAACACTGGCAGGAACTACCAGCTTCAGTTCACTCCAAGGAGTTTATCACATACCCCTTGAAGTCAAGAACTAGAAAACTATTAGAGTTAAATAGCCTACACCTAAGAACTCTAATTGGCCTATACACTGGGCACTGCAGACTAAATCATCACCTACAGAGAATTGGACTGGTGGAAAACGCCGAATGCCGTCTATGTTTGGAGGATGATAAAACGGCAGAACACGTTTTGTGTACCTGTCCTGCAGCAGAAAGAACCAGGTTCTCACTTTTTGGCAAAGGGCAACTGTCGCCAGAGGACCTGAACAATTTCTCACCCAACAAGATTATTGGCTTTATAAAAATGCTGAATCTGTTGGGTGAACTATAACTAGGAGTAAGCCACAATAGACCTGATGGTCGCAGTGGAGGGTCTGACGAGAGCCCACTCACATGTCAACCTAACCTAACCTAACTCCAAGTATTTCCATAATTTACCAAGTCATAATTTAATGGCACTCTATAACAGGCGTATATTTACATAAAGTAATAATCTAATTATATTACGACCCAGAGACCCTAGGAAAGATTTGCATTGGAATCCCTAACTTAAAGATGAGATCTATTGGGACATTTCACATACCCATACTGAGAAAAAATTATGTACTGAGACTGTAGATGTGCCTAGTATCGCGCGTCTGATGGACACGACAAGGATTTTATATTAATTAGGTCGGAGCCGTGTCGCCGCTACGATATCTATCAACTCTACTCACAAGGGGGATTCAAGTTACCCTTCAGACTACCCAAGATGAAAATAGACAAAATTATACTTACTTTGATTGCTACAGTCTGCTGTCTCCGTCGTAATCTGATGTCAAGCAGTGCACTTCTACTGAATATATCTGATAATTGGCACTTTCTCAGACCGTCGATGGATTCTATGAGTATCCGGATAGGTACAACAACGTGACGGGATCAAAGGTGACCTGTGGTAAGTAGTTATCTGACTCTTATAATTCTTAATCTTATAATTAGTAATATTCAACATCTAACTAACGTATATAAGGCAAATATCAGAGAGCACTACCACTTGGCAAGCCGTTACGTCCCGTAGGGTCGTAACTCATCCAGCGTCGAAAAAACTATAACACTCGACTGTTCAAAAAGATTCAGACTTTCAGTTAGTTATGATTGTAAGATGTATGTCGAACTTTTTGAAAATTATTCACTCTAAATTTTGCACTGAAATTTTCGAATTACTTGAAATCTTTGTCAGGATGCTATTTATATGAGTTCAATGGTTTTCCTGCTTGCATAGACGTACTAACGGTATTGAACCAAATATACTTTTTTTTCGTCGACTGGCCTTCGAGTGGCTACTATAGCGATTCCCGCCTGGGCCTGGATTAAAGATATTTTGGGTCCGTTGGAATCGACTCTCCGACTTTGAATTTTTTGGCTCTATTTATGGACGTTTTCGTGGTTCGGACATGGAGTATTCTCCCACACTTTCAGAATAATTAAATGTGGATTTTGTTTTTTGTTGGAAAAACCGTCCCATTGATTTTTTCTTAAATGTTTAAAACAGCTACTCGCTACATCCTAAATGAGGATTCCGCCCTCTGCAATCCTCTTCGTGGTACTTTCGAAAAACCAAATTCGTGGTACTTTCGAAAAATTAAATTGGTGGTAATTTCGAAAAATTTGTCGGGTGGTTTTCCGTCCCGTGCATGACATTTTTTCTAAATCAATGTTTTGGTAATTTTTTGTGAAATAATTTTGTATGCAGATTTCAATGAAAGACGATGCCAAAGGTGGTTATCGGTCCTTTATAAAGTGATAATGTTTCATAGTCGATTTTTTCATGGGAATTTTGAACTGAATTTAATTTCTTAGTAACTTGGATATTTTTTAAATGGATCATTTTACTGGGTTCAATAACAAGACCACCTATCTTCGCTATGATGATTAATTATAATTATAATATTCAATAATACTGTGATGTCTTTGGTGATTAATTTCCATTATTAGTAAAAAAATTAAAAATAGTGCGTACGACGTTTCAAACAATATTGATATTTATGATTGAACAATGTGAGTTTGTATTGTTTCTTATTCCAGTTCTTCTTATAGTTATCATTATGTTTAACTTGTATTTGAATTTATAGTAAACTTAATTCGGTAAGTGTAATATTAATTCAAGTTTAGTGTAAGTTAAATTCAATTACATATTGTTTAGTATAAATTCATCTTAAACAACTGTCTGTGATTGGGATCATCTTGTAGACATGTTTACCAAATAAATAAATGTTGAAAACTAAGCCTCAAATTATGATGAAAATCTATTACTTTCCCTAAATACGCATGTCTTTACTTAACAGCAATATATCATGACTTCGCACTTGAATGAAATAATCAGAGTTAATTCATTCTACAGAGATAAATAATAATGAAAACCTTTTATCGCCTATAATTTGGTGACAAATATGATCTATATCACGAAAATTGTCTGAAATAATATCTAAGATCCTAAAACAGGAAAGAAAACAGCAAAGAACTATGGCAGTACAAAAAGTCATTTATTTCTATTTAAAGATTAAAAATATTTTAGAAGTCTAAAAAACCTGTTGGGCCATGAAAAATATTTTGTAGACGAACAACTCTTTTCAAATTCTTAATTGCATTTTAAATGACCAAGAAAGGTCGTAAGGTCATTATCACACAGTGACATAAAAGAAGCGCTTCCGAGTCCCGTTATAAGACTTTTGCGACCTGTACAAACTTAACTACCATCTGTACCGTTGTTTTGTTATTATTTTAAAGAATTTTATACTCTGCCAAAACAGTATGTACTTATAGCATTTTTTTCTATCTTGCTTAGTTTTCAAGATATTGACGAAAGAGCAAAAACGTATGCAATTTTTACATATATTTGTTGCTATTATTGTTAACAACTTTATCATCCCAGTAAACAAGGGAGGGATACATGATACATGCCTCAAAATAGAATAGAATGCAATAACCATTTATTAATCCAATCGATGATTATAATGACATAGGACAGGTCAAACAAATAATTACAATGAAATATTAGTTTTACATTAAACAGAAAAAAATAGAAAATATTAAAACATACTCACATGTAACAATATGATATCAATTAAAACTTAAATACTCATTTACGGAGTAAAAGGCATGATTCACTAGAAATGATTTTGTGGGTGATATGAACTTTCTTATATTATTAATGTTTCTTATGTTTACATTTAACTTATTGTATAAAATTGAACCCATGTAATAGGGATTCGATTTGAACATCTCTAACTTATGTGCAGGATACTGCAAATTAAAACCATGCCGTGTATTATATTCATGGTAATAATTCTGAAAGGTAAATTTAATTTGATTCTTTTTTACCGTGGTTTTTTTTTTTTTTTTTTTTTTATGGCTTTGGGTCATAGACCATACAGCCAGTCACACAAGAGCATTTTATAATATAGAATACTAAAATAAAACCTAACACAACATGAGTAGAAAGAAATGAACAAAATGATTTTACCGTGGTTAATATTTCTAATATATATAGACATGGTAATGTTAAAATGTTCTCAATAATAAATGTCTGTCTACAAGATGCTCTGTAGCTTAACCTAAATATGTAACGCATGGCTCTCTTTTGCAATATAAGCACACAGTTTGCTAAATTAGAAAACCCCCAAAAAATCACTCCATATCTAATACGACTTTCAAAGTTCGCAAAATAAAACGTTTTTACAGTATGCCTGCTGGCTATTTGGGACAGACGTTTAACAGCAAAACAACTACTTGCGCACTTATTACAAATACAATTAATGTGTGATTTCCAGTCTAGAGATAAATAAATATGTATTCCTAGTAATTTAAAGTCTTTCACCTGTTGAATAGTTTTATTTCCAAACCGAATAAGAGGGCTAGCAATGTAGTTTGCACTTATTGGATGAAACTGAAAAATTTTCTGTCTGTCTGTCGGTCTGTCGGTCTGTCGGTCTGTCTGTAACTTTTTTTTGTTCGCACGCTTTCTCCGGAACGGTTTAAGATATTGACCTGAAATTTTGTACACGTATATATTATAACGAGATCTGGAACTGGATTGTTTTTTGAGGAAATCCGGTGAAGGGTTGGGGGTTAAATAGGGGTAAATAGGGGGAAATAAGTAAAGCAAGCTTGTAAGAGTACAGAAACTTGAAATTCGGTGTATGTACTAGAAGTTAAGGCCTCAGATTTTTTTTATAATATTTTTCAACCCCCCACCACCCCTACCCCATTAAAGGGGTTGATAAAATAAAGTTGAGATATTCATTTGAAATTTCGTACACGTATGTATTATAACGATGTTTAGAATTAGATTATATTTTGGGATGATTCCGTTGAAGGGCTGGGGGTTAATTTGGGGTAAATAGAGGAATATAAGTAAAACAAGTTGGTAAGAGTACAGAAACTTGAAATTCGGTGTATGTACTAGAAGCCAAAGCGTCAGATTTTTTAATAATATTTTTCAACCCCCACCACCCCTACTCCAATTTGAAAAGGGCTGATAAAATAAAATTGAGATATTCATTTGAAATTTTCTACACGTATGTATTATAACGACATCTGGAACTAGATTATATTTTGAGATAATTCCGTTGAAGGGTTGGGGGTTAAATAGGGGTAAATAGGGGAAAATAAATAAAGCAAGCTGGTAAGACTACAGAAACTTGAAATTCGGTGTATGTACTAGAAGCCAAGGTCTCAGATTATTTATAATATTTTTCAACCCCCACCACCCCTACTTCATTATTAAAAGGGTTGATAAAATAAAATCGAGATATTCATTTGAAATTTGGTACACGTATGAATTATAACGACATCTGGAACTAGATTATACTTTGAGATGATTCCGTTGAAGGGTTGGGGGTTATTTAGGGGTCAATAGTGGGAAATAAGTAAAGCAAGCTGGTATGAGTACAGAAACTTGAAATTCGGTGTATGTACAAGAAGTTAAGCCCTCAGATTTTTTTATAATATTTTTCAACCCCCCCACCACCCCTACCCCATTAATGGGGTTGACAAAATAAAGTTGAGATATTCATTTGAAATTTCGTACACGTATGTATTATAACGACGTCTGGAATTAGTTTATATTTTGAGATGATTCCGTTGATGGGTTGGGGGTTAATTCGGGGTAAATAGAGGAATATAAGTAAAACGTTGGTGAGACTACAGAAACTTGAAATTCGGTGTATGTACTAGAAGCCACAGCGTCAGATTTTCTTATAATATTTTTCAACACAACCACCCCTACTCCAATATGAAAAGGGTTGATAAAATAAAATTGAGATATTCATTTGAAATTTGGTACACGTATGTATTATAACGACGTCTGAAACTAGATCATAATTTGAGATGATGCCGTTGAAGGGTTGGGGGTTAAATAGGGGCAAATAGGGGAGAGTAAGTAAAGTAAGCTGGTAAGACTACAGAAATTTGGGATTTGGTGTATATACAGAAACCAAGGCCTCAGATTTCTTTCTATTATTTTTCAAACTCTACCACCTCCGCTTCATTATTAATGGGATTGGTAACATCAAATTGAGATATTCACTTGAAAGTTAGTACACGTATGTATTGTAGTGACATCTGATTGAGATGACTCCATTGAGGTGGTAGGTTGTAAATAGTGGAAAATAAGTACGGTAAACTAGAAACTTCATTTTTAACGTATATGGTAGAAACCAACTCCTCAAACTTTTCTATGACATCTACCCCAAATATTATTAAAATTCTATGACCAATAATTTCCACATACTAGAGTGCAAATATAGTCAAGATGTTTCCTTTAAAGTGACTTGGACGAATAATCTGGATGTGGAAGTAGTGATTCCTTAGGCAGCGGTTTTTTTTTTGTTTCTAATAACTATGACATTAAAAATTATTTTTTCAAATATTTTTGAAAGTACTGATAACAGAGATATAGGCCTATAATTTGTAATATCACGAGGGTCGCTTTTTTTAAATAAACAAATGACTTTTGAGATTTTTAAGAAATTCGGATAAGTTCCTAAAGTGAAACAAGAATTTATAATATGACATAAAGGCATCGCTAACAGCTGTCCACACTTTTTTATTATTGTAACAAAAGTCAAATTAAGGGACCCAAGTCCGGTCCTGTCGCAACAGAATAACCGTATTCCGATCTTGGTAACATTTTAAGGGTCGAGACTTTAGTAAACTATCGTAAAATACCGGTCATAGATACATCTGTTTTATGTTTCAAACTGAGTTATTTTAGAGCCCAGGAAACGTGATTTGTTAACTTTACTCTTTATTAGGTAGTCGACGTTAGCCACTTGTAAACAATAAATAACCATCCAAATTATTTTATGTCCAATTAGCCTTTCTTACTTGAAGTTATGGACACTTGTTAAATACGGCCTCGCCGGGAGGTCTAGTGAGATTTTCAAGACTAAAGCAGTTGATAGAGAATTCTAGGAACATATGTAATAGACCATACGATAGATAGACCACATAAGACAGATTTTTCCCCCATACAAAAGCAAAGTAAGGAACAAAAGGGGTTTTTTTCATCTTTTTTAGTGGAAATAAAATATTCAGATAGGCCATATGATAAATACCATGGTCCGTTAGGTAATTTCAAATAGGGGTATATTTAAAGTAAAGAAGATTCTAATTGGTCGAGGGTTTAAAGTTTATGGCCCACTTTTGAAACGTATTATTTCGATTGAGAGAATATCGTCACTCTTGGCTTAACTTCTGTTCGGTCATCATCTACCTACAGGGTATAGTAACTTCTCGTTTTGCGAACCTTTCTCAATTTTAAAGTTTAAGTACATTTGTTCAGTATTTTGCCAGTTTTAATAAGTAGAAAATTAATGTGTTGTAATTGATCTAGGAATATTCGGTCGCGATTCAGCTAATGATTTGAACTTGCCGCGGACCATTTCATTTCTTAATATAGTGTAATTACTGTTTGTTAATTTATTTAATCGTGTTTAAGTGTTTGTGATTGTCATTTTCATTTGCTTTCATTTTCTTCTGTAAATATAGTGGTTTAAGTGTTTTGAGAAATCACGTGTTTTATTTGCTTGTCATGAAATTAAGTTCATTCCATATGCAATAAAGTTTGTTTGTGAAGTAACCTGGTTGAGGGACACCAAAAGGATATAAACACCTAGAAGGAAAAGGGTAAGCACAGTTTTGATTTCGATGGATATACTATAATATCGACGGAGTCTGCAAAAGTAATTGGGACACTCCGTACTCTGCCAATGGTAATGTCTGATTAAATCATGTAATTAGGGGAATAAAACCCCAGCTATTACATTATTGTAGTAGAAATATTCTAATGACCGGTTGAATATGAATTTTTCAAGTTATTAATGGCATCAGGTATTTCCGAAATAGTTACGTTTTTTAAAAAAATGCTATCATTTGTTACGGCAGTATTACTTTTCATTTTTTTATTATTTTGATTAATTGAGATAATAGTTTTAGGCAAGTTGACAAAATATGAATTGAAAGTGCTGGCGATTTCAGTTTTATCTCTAATCAAGTTATTGTTCACAATGATTTCTTGGTTTTTGTTTATGTTGTTATTGTTGTTTATACTACTATTTATTATTTTCCACAGGAAAATAAGCATGGTGCTTCAAAACAATTCAATTTTTTTATGACGGCAACTTATTAAGACTTATTTCCATAAACATCCCGTGAATTTAGTTAACATGCTCGGTCTGTAGAGGATGTGAGGCAAATTACAAAAAATTGAAATCTTAGTTGCACAGGATCGAAATTTTTTTAAATCATTAAGAAGGATTTATATTCAGCAATGGATAAGATAGACTATTTGATGATATGTTTATAATATTACATACCGAATTTCAACCGGCTACTTTTTTACTGGGATTAAAACTTTTGGTAACTGGACTATTAAACCAATCTATGTTCATCCCCAGTAACCTTCTGCTACAATTTTGATAACATTAATGAATAATCCATAAAAGCTCCCTTGCTTACCTACCTTTGTTTGGGTCAAGTCGATATTAACCTCAATAATTCCGTTTTATACATCATACACTATTCTAATTTTACACTGTTCTAATTTTCTCCTCATAAATATTTATTTCCGCTGTACTTATCCTGCTAACGAACGTATAATGATAAGGGCGACACGATTGAAATGTCCCCGGCAGGTGAATGAATAAACTTCCGGACGGAGAGGTTTGCATAGTAAGAGGACCGCTTAATCTACTAGTTTAAATCTTACTTACAGAATTTCACAACATTCCAATTTGTTTTATTTGTAATCACTAATTCGTCTTGTATCCAAAGTTTAACTGATTTAGATATTTCGTTGCTCTAATTTTAAATGTATCATGTATATGTAAATTTGTATTTTACACTCAGCATACACAAATTAATAAAATTTTACCATCGCGTTTAATTGAATTTTATTACCTAATATCTATTTAGTGGTGAGGTAAAAATTCGTTGATCTTGTTATTGGATCATTTGAACACCGACTTCAAAATCGATATTAGGTAATAAGGTTCAATAAACCCAACGCCAATAAAATTTTATTTCATATAGGCTAAGCATATTAGGATTCTCAGAGGAAAGTTTTGCTATAGTTTTATTTTCTCACCCTCCATGTTTTTTGGGTCGCTGAAGATGAATTTGAAGTTTGCAGGCAAAAATTTGGCCCGGAACTTTGTTTTCATGGCACTTCTTGCCGAAATTTTGGCACTTTTCTCAGTTTTTGGCCTATATCTCAAAAATGAAGCGTTTCATCGACAAGCTTACCCCATAAGAAATTAAAGTACACAAAATTTCCTGAATTTTTCATATATCACTTTTTTTGGTAAGGCTAACCGTTTCGCCGCTAAAGCGCGCCAAACAAGGGCCATATTTCCGGACCCAGTATACCTTACTTGAATAATGAACATAGGGAAAGTAATTGAAAAAATGGAGACAAACAAATGAAATGAAGTTAATAACTGCACTTCATTTGTTTGTCTCCATAAAGTAATTATGTACAGTGTATTGTAGTCAGTAGTATAATATATACTCATATTATTATTCTGATAAATATTGCGAATGTTGAATGTTAAACGAGGTGAGTAGTAATCTGCACATGTTTACTGTTGAAGATACTCTTGTACATACCTTCGTCTTTCAAGGAACTGTCACATCCTCTTCAGTCCTTTCACCTATTCTCCTAATTTTTTTCAAGTGGTGGGGGTCTGTAATGAACAAAATATATGGGTCAGCTTGTACATTCATATTAACTACTTCAGACATGTACATTTATGCTCCAAGTGTGTGATTATCGTTTTTGGGGAAGGAAATTTTACAATACCTTCGTCCTCCTCGTCCACATTTTCTTCGATGGTCTCGACAACCGGAGAGAAGGTAAAGCCCAGTTCGTCCTGTACTTCGACGTCGAATGGTCCATCCTCAAGGGTATTTGTGAGATCTGTCTCGATTGTCACGTTGTTGCAGGACCCCTCACAGTTGATACACAGATTGGTGCAATCGAGGCCTGCTTTTTTGCAGCTTCGTTTTTTAGCGCAGGTCTTGACGCATCTGCATGACACCAGACGCAGCAGTTCGGAAGGAGGAGGGGCTTGCAGAGAGGAAGTCGGTTCCGGGCAATTTGTTGCTCGTTTCAAACCCCAATCTTCGGCATTTTTCAATGCAACTATTTTTGATGAGGTCTTGAAAGCTGCCTTCTTATAAATAATGTACCTCAGATGTTTTATCGACGGTTCAGTCCTTCCAGTGTAGCCGTACACTGCTGCTGCAAGGCTTTCTGGAGTTGCCTCAGGGTTTTTGAAGTTTTCCTAAACTTCAATTTTCCTTGGTTGTAAGTTGCTGAAGTCGTATCACACCCACTCATTGCGTGAAGAAACATGATGCGTTCTTTAATGGTTTTGTTTTGCAGAGCATGCACAGGAGACTAGGAACGTTTCCCTTTCCTGGTTTCAGGAAGACTACGTTTTCTCGTTGGCAAGGACCCGTGAGCCAAAGATAGGGCTTCGTTTATAATGACGGAGTCGGCATCTTCTGTGGCCTGTCTCCATGTCATTATTTGAGAGTGTAACTTGGCTATGATCATGGAAATCAGTCTTCTTTTGTTGTTCGTATTGACCAGGAATTTTTCTTTCTCTGTGGTCCGTATCATGTTCTCATCGAAGAGAATGTCAGCGGAAATCGTTTTCACAGAACTCTTCAACCGTTCAGCACCTTTTGTTCCACCTTTCGTACCTTCAGGATATTCATCGAAGACAACGATGTCTGTGGCCCATAGATATTAATGACGTAGTCAACATACCTGTTGTATATTGCAGAGAAGGATTGATTCTCGGGCCAGACAATTTGTGTAATAAGAACCCACCGTCGATTACATATTGCACTTTTCCGCTGAACTTGTTTTGTGTAGGTATAAATGCTTTATATAGAGCAGATTTGGTTCCTTTTCTTAAACCATTTTCCATTTCATGACAACCCATACAAAACACGAGTTCATTATAAATAATTTACGATCAACAGTTAAGTATCATAGCAAGGGCGATTTCCGCGAAAACGGTGAATTTCACTAGATATGGGACTATGTCCCTTTTTTGGCGCGCTCTAGTGGCAGAACGGTTAGTCTTCCAAAATAACTATATAAATGAAAAATGTAGGAAATTTTGTCTACTTTAATTTTGTATACAGATAAAACCACACTGCTAGGAACACGACAAGCAATATGTATAGTTTACTATCGCCCGGCTGTTCTAATATGGTGACGGAGTGGGGCTATCGCAGCACGATTGCTAATAACACATTTCGCTCCCGACTAGGCTGGCGACAGAAACAACTGGTGAGATCTAAAACATAAATTAATATTCTTATAAAATTAATAATGGAGGTATACCAACTTGATAAAAAGAAACAAATTATTAAATGACATCACCAAAATAATACGGTGAGGCGAATACGAGATTTATTTGCAACAACGTTTGAAGGCAGGCCCACCCCTTCTTTATCAACGATACACAGAATTATTCGGAATTTTGAGCAGCATGGTTGTCTAAGTCCAACATATCACAAAAAGCCTCCTGTACCCAACGTTGACAGGGAAATGTTGGAAATAATGGTTTGCGCTAGAGCCCTTGAGGAACCAACACTTTCCAGCCGGTAAATTGCAGATGCAGTAAATTCGAGTGCCACGACAGTTAGACGAATTTTAAAGAAAAATGGATATCGTTCCTATAAAGTGAAGAAAACCCATCAAATTTTACCCACATTGTGAGACAGTAATGGAAAAAATAAATAGGGACGAAAATTTTACTTGAAATGTCGTTTTCACTGACGAGTCAAGTTTTCCATTGCTAGGCCGACACAATCCATCCAGAGTTCGGTATCGGTCAAGGGAAAATTTACACCGGTTTTACACACTGCGCACCCATCCCCAAAAATTAAACGTTTGGGCAGGACTGTTAAGGGAACACATGTTGGGTCCTTTCTTCATAGAAGGAAATCTAAATGGCGATAAAGTACTTGACTTTACTGCAGAAACAAATTGTCCCGGAAATTCGTCGGCTTGCGGGGGAAAGATTTGGCGATATTTGGTTGTCCCGCTCATAATACTGGTTTGGTTCAATAATACTTAAATAACACTTTTTCAAACCGACTTATTATAGGCAGGGGAACCATCTTATGGCCAGCAAGATCGCCAGATCTTTCACCCAACGATTTATTTTTATGGGGGTACTGCAAATTGGCGATTTTTGGACACCAAAACATGCCTAATACTTTAGAAGACCTACGAGCAAAGATTTTGGAGGTTTTTCAAAGTATTACACCTAACATGCTGTCTAATGTTAGAAGGGGCTTTTACGATAGATTAGGCTATTGCCTTGCTCAAGAAGGAGGCCTTCTTGAGCATCTGATTTGAATTATTTATTTATTTGCGTATTATTTTATTTTTCAGAGTTGGTATTATTTTTCTTTATCATTTTTATGAGAATATTCATTTATGTTTTTAGAAGTACTTTTTGTTTCGCAAAAAAAAAATCAATACTTGATTGTGTGCTGTTCTGATATTTTCACAATTTTAATGTTTTACTACCGATGTTGTCTCGGAAGAAACATTGAAATTGTGAAACATTCAGATAATTTTTAGTACCTAAATACGTTAATATGCAAAGTTTTCTTTAGGTCAATGAGCAACAGTCTACTCTAAAATCTAAATGTTGTAACGATACTGATTGAAAGAAATATTTGAAATCACAGAACTGCTTTGTTTCTCTGTAAGCGCCCTGACCCGAACAAGCAATTGCTAAGTTTCGTTCGGACTCATATGCTGCCAGACGGCCACTCGCAGATTGCACTTGTTTTACTCATGTTCGTAGCGGCGTGGTTTATAGTGTAGAATGGGCTTGTCGAAAAACAATTCGTTTCTGAGATATAGGCTAAAAACTGAAGAAAGTGTCAATATTTGGGCAAAAAGTGCCAAAAAAACAAAGTTCCGTCCAAATATTTGCCTGCAAACTTCAAAATTATATTCAGCGACCCAAAGAACATACAGGGTGAGAAAATCAAAACTATAGCAAAACTTTCCTCTGAACCCCAATTTTTTCCTAATATGCCTAGCCTAATAATTTGTGATCTCCGTTACTTTCAAGGTGGGTTAATAGAAAAAAGAATTTTCGCCTTTTTGGCAACCCAATTTCATGTAAATCTGCAACCATTTTTTAAATATATAGCAACCTTATTGAATTAATTATTTTGAGATTTTTACTTTTGACATCAGATTCAGTGGCAACTTCTGTGAAAATATCTAATTACTCATATTTAGGCATTTGTTTACCGACAATTCCACCAAATCTTCGACCACCTTGCTGAGACTAATTTAATTAAGTTCAAGCAATGTCCACTAGGGTGGCCCTTAGCTATAGATGTGGTCCTCTCACCCACTTATCGTGTTCTAATATAAGAAAAAAAAAATTACACAAAATTTTGAGTTCTTAGCTCAACCCCGTGCCGTGCCTCAAAGGGGGTGAATTTTCCAATGTATTTCTTATGGGTAAAATACACATTTTTCGTAAATTTGCGATAGAATCGTCAACATGTTGTGTAATAAAATCGTACGCAAATCTCCTCTTCAGGATTACCAGGAGAATACAAATTAATCATTCTTTTTTTAATAAAAACCTCATAAGACTCTTTTATAGCACCCAAAAGTGACCCTATAAGTGCAAAAGTAGAGTATCGCATAATTTTGTTTACGTTTACTATCGTTTATTTGAGATTCTCTTTACACAAATTGTTATTAATTAGGTACATTGTATTATTATTGATACTATTTTAATGTTCATCAAATTGTTTAAACAATAATAATTTAAAAGTGATTTTTTTTGCTTATAATTGTAATGAAACATATTCTTTACAGGGTTCTGAAAACAGCAGACCCAAATATTTATGCGAACTAAAAGAAAAACTTTTGTAAAATTAAAATCCTAAAATGAATTTGTCTTTCTTATTGGACAATTCTCATTCTAACACTAGTCTTCATAGTCCCATACGGCTATGCAGAGTAAACCAGTATCCACATAATCCCCTACGGCCATGATGATTGTTGTTTGTAAAATTCTATAAAGGATATGTTTCTTTACAATAATAATTTATAATTGTTTAATTTATTTTTTTTTTAATTTGTACCTTCTTAATTTTTTTCTAATTTCACAATTCTCCAAAGACTACGAATTAGTATTTCTTTCTCAAACTACACCTCATAAGAACTATTGAAGTTAAAAATGACCTTATAAGGGCAAAAGTAGAGTATCGCGAATTTTTGATATTTATTATTACTTATTTGAAATTACAAATTATAATTTGTATCAACAGAAACTGAAATGGGACAAATTAAAAATAATTGTTTTTTATTTGTCCCATTCCAGCTTCTGTTGATATATTAATGTTTTTCAAATTGCTTGAAAAATTATAATTTATTTAAACAATTACATTTTGTCATAAATTTGTAACGGTGTCACCATTTTTAATTTCACAAGTTAGTTTTTTAATATTAAAAATTGTCTTTTTAAAGTTCCCTCTACCGCGCACCGAGCGGAATTTACGTCTGCCAATGGAACTGGGGCATGTCAAGTACTTACCATAGACCTATGAGGACAGATTTCGATAACCATTCGTTTTAAAAAAAATGCCCCCCCTCCATATTCTCCCACCATACCAAAAATTTTCAGAGAGAAAAAAATTTCGTAATTATATGTTCTCTTCGATCACTAAGTGGCAGACGGTAACCTTTCGTGGTCGATTTTGCACGCCATTTCCCTATTTAAGAAGGGGGTTACACATTTTAAAAAACACAAATAACATCCATTACCTACCAACATTGCCAGTGTCGGAGCTGGACCTTGAACCCAGTACAGGATATGCAGTCTGACCAAGCGAGCTTGCTACTAAGACACTTGGCCGGCTGAACTACCGTGCCGGTAAACATTTTAAGACTTTCTAGTTATGTAACTGATACTAATATTTAAATTTGACAGCTGTCAAGGTGTCTGCCAACTTACTTAAAATGCCATTTATTAAATTTTTTTGAAAGTTATAGATATTGGAGATACTTCATACCAAATTAATGTCTTATATATTATATTAGTTGGCTGTTGTCAAAACTTCTGTCAAAATTAAAAATGTTTGTCTTAGGTTATCAAAAAGTTTCCATAAAAAAGAGATATTTAAATATAAGTAGATTTGGGTGGAACACTACAGTTTTGTCCCAATCTGCGCCTGCCTAGTAGCGCAGTACTTACCTGGTAGTTTTCTATCATGGAGTTCTGAGTTCAAATCGTGACTAGGCCGTAGATGTTTCGTTCTATTTTTATTGTGTTACCAAGACGGTAGTAGTGAGTTAGACCACGGTTGGGTGGTACATCGCGGTAGCCGCTTATATTTCTCCTGAATCCAAATCTCAGCTGTGAAGACACACTCTATATACTTATTTTTGTGCACTTGGAAACTTCAATGAAAGTTTGCTCTAAATTCGTAATATTTTCACAGTCCATGTAAAACGTGATAGTTTACTTACCTTTGGCGATCCATTTCGTAATATTTAACACAGATTTCTGTAGAAATTTGTTTGTCTACGCTGGTTAATAGAAATGTTTGTCCATTGGTAATACATCTGCTTAAATTAAATAGACATGGTAATATGCGCTTAGTTTCTACAAAGTTGATTGAAAATTCTTATACCCAAAAGTAGGTATTATGCTACGCTATAAAAAGACAAAGAAGAAATAATATATCTTTGTTATACGCTTTTTTACTCTATTCTAACCCGTTAAACTAGTATTCGTTACTTTTTCTTTTAATAATAAGTCGACCCTAGAACATTCTTTTCATAAAACACTTTTATAAGAAAAACGTAATTGAATTATAATTGTAAAGCAAACATTAATTAATTCTATTGTCAGAAAAAGTTTATTGTTTATTTCGGGGCCTAAATGCGTTATATAAATTTAAAATTAAAAGAAATCTTCCTGTGATTCTGAATTCATTAAAACTCCAATTCCCGGCTTATTCCCTTTGTTTCATAAGTCTGATTTATTTTTTAAAAATCACACAAAGGGTGAAAAAATATGAAAAGCTGTTCTTCACAGCTTTAAAATTACTTGCTTTTAAATATGACAATATGAATGAAAGCAGTTAACGTCCGCTGTCTAAACTCAACATGGGTGGCGGTAATATTTTTTAGGGCTCATTATAATAATATGGGTGAGGAGAAGTTGAACAATATCAATTTCTTACTTTGTAAATTTGTATCCTTATTAGTAACGTTGTAAAAATATTAATTAAGGAACGACACTGCGTATCCTTTCTACAGCCATACGATCAAAGAGAAACCTATCAAAGCTTGAAAGTAGTACACAATATTCCTACAATAATATCAAAAGAAGAGCTTATTAAAATTTATTTTGTTCGTTCCGTTTGACTTTGTGATACTTCTAATCGGGTTTCTCAGTCGCTATTACCAGATTATTGTGTGCTTAATTGCATGGGGCTTTGATTTCAGTCTATTCAAATTTCATACATTGAAGTGAAAATAAATAAAAGTTATGATAAATACAATATAAAATTTTTACTTTTCAAGAAGATATATATTGCTGTGTATCCACGCTGTGGAACATTACCTAAGTATCGTGTTTGAAATAATAAATAAAATTCACAAATTTGTATGTATTTTAGAAAATAACCATAACAGTTTTACTTTAACGGATCATACAGAAGCAGGAGTATCTGTGGTTTATTTAATTGATTCAAGTTCATTTGTTCTCAGCGAGTAGGATGCAGAGAATGAAACTTGATATTGAATACGAACAAAATATTTAAATAAACATAAAATGAAGTTATTTTAGTTTTAACAAGGTTATTCTAAATAGCATATTATAACACATGAACTTGCAGAGACTCACAGTCTCATTTAAAATGATTTAGAATGAATTTGGAAAACAATAAAGTAAAATTTATAAAATCTGACATCCATGTCAAAACTTAGGGCTGAAAATTCTAAATTGTGTAGAAACACTGTAAATCTACACAAAATGAATATTGAATGAAAGACTATTAACAGTAGTGACATTGCAGCGTGAATATTTTAGAAACAGTAAGTCCATATATTACAAAACACTGAATGACATTTTAAGTTTTCAGATATTTTCAAATATCATTGCAGAAAGGTGTTTTGTAAATGATATTTCACATCATGCAGAAAGAAAGGACTAATAGTATGATGTTAAATGTTTGTTGGCGTATCAATTTCTTGTTTTAGTTTATAATATCAGTATTCTGTCAGTATGAAAAACTGCAGTACGTTTTTAACTACTAGCATTTTGTGTTTATCATTGCTATTCATCTAAATGTATGAATTAGTATTTATTTGAGATTGGAATTGTTAATTGTAGTTATAAGTAGATTTTAAAAAGTATATGTAATATGTCAATATATTTCGAGTAATTACAATTATTCACTTAATCCTGAAAAGTAGAATAAGAAATTCATCAGGAAAATTAAAGAATTAAAAACAGTATTCAATTAATATAAAGAACAAACAAAACTGAATAGTTTAAATTTTAAATTAAAATTAAATTTTGAAATATTAGATCAAAATAGAAAAAAACAATTGAAAAATTGAAATTTAACCCAAATAAACGACTTAAAATAACAAATCAGTTGATTATACACCGCTGAACAGCGAGCTGCGAAAAATATTCATCCACGAATAATTAATAAATTGAAAATAGAAGAAAAGTGGTGAATAAGTTGAACGTTAGGATATTATAATCCAGATATATTGATATCAAGAAAAATTTGTAAAAGTATATTAAATATAAAAGTGAGTAAACTTAAAAAGTATTACGAAGTAGATTATCCGGAAAGCAGATTTAGAAGAGGGAAGTATTTGTTAATCCAGTTAGCAAATTTATATGGTGAAGGAACTCAAACGTCAATCAAGTGATAGAAATGTTTCAAGGAAATCTTGAAAACAAATTGGAGGTTATAAACAAACGTCAATTCAGTAAAGAAGAAGAAGAAGAAGCCTTGAGAGGTTTTAAAAAGTCAGTCAAGTGACATAATATTTCAAGGATTATAATAACCAGTTAGAGGTTATAATTTAACATTACTCGAGTCGAAAGAAAGACAAGGTAAAGCTTTACAATATCAGAAATCCATGGTACATATTTATTTTAAATAAAGGCCATATTTATCATTTTAGTTAAGTTAGATTTTGTTATTTAAATTTGTTAATTACATTCCAAGTTCAAATTTGTTAATAAATTAATACTTTGTTCGTTCAATACTGAGTTTGATTTATTTAGATTGTTATCTTGATCGATGAGCATTTATTGAACCGACTTCGTTGGACCTTGAGTAAGAGTCATTCTATAGATTGTAGATAGTCATGCTAATGGTGTTATATAGTCTATAATATTAACAGCTTTTAAGAAACTGTTTGGCGCCCAGTAAACTCATTTCAATTTACTTTTAAGAAGTAAAATTCGAACGTATAAAAATATAAAATAGATAGCAGAATATAGAACAATATATAATAACAATAAGCTGGACGTGTATACCTGACAAGGGAAGATAAAAACTGCAGCAGAATAAACAGGGTAAAATGACCCCAAAAGTAAAAGAAATATTTTCCTCGAGTTTTAGCCCCCTGTCGCCACTGGTAGTCTCCGCAATCTAATAAATATAATTTTACTTCCATATTCACGTAGTGTAATTTAAAAAAAATCAAAAATTTGTTTTCTTGAAATAAGTTAAGAATGTCATGAAACGGCGAGATTTTAAATTTGAGCGAAAAAAAAATGTGTCTGTCGATCTGTCGGTCGGTCTGTCTGTCGGTCTGTCTGTAACTTTTCTTGCCCGCATGTTTTCTCCGGAACGGTTTAATACATCGACTTGAAATTTTGCACACGTATACATTATAACGAGATCTGAAACTAGATTGTTTTTTGAACATATCCGGTGAAGGGTTCGGGGCAACTAGGGGGAAATAAGTAAAGCAGACTGGTAAAAGTACAGAAACCTGAAATTTGGTGTATGTACTAGAAGCAAGGCCTCAAAATTCTTTGTAATATTTTCCATCCCCCACTCCATTATTAAAGGGGTTGATAAAACAACATTGAGACATTCACTTGAAATTTTGTACACGTATGTATTATAACGTCATCCGGAACTAGATTATATTTTGAGATTATTCCGCTGAAGAGTTGGGGATTATATAGGGGTAAATAAGAGAAAATAAGTAAAGCTAGCTGGTAAGGGTACAAAAATTTAGGATTTGGTGTATATACTAGAAGCGAAGACCTCAGATTTTTTTAAAAATTCCCATGTCTCTGTAACCTTTTTTGTCCGCACGTTTTCTCTGGAACGGTTTAAGCTATTGAAATTTTGTAAACGCATGTATTTTAACGAGATCTGGAACTGGATTGTATTTTGGTGAAGGGTTTGGGGGTAAATAGGGGTTAATAGGCGAAATAAGTAAAGCAAGCTGTAAGAGTACATAAAACTTGGTGTATATACTAGCAGTCAAGGCCTCAGATTTTTATGATACTTTTCATCTCGAGCTAGATTTTATTTTGAGATGATTCCATTTAAGAGTTGAGGGTTAATTAGGAGTAAATAGAGAGAATAAGTAAAGAAAGCTAGTAAGGGTAGAGAAACTTGGGATATGACGTATATACTAGAAGCCAAGGCCTCATATTTTTTAATGATATATTTCGACTCTCCACCACTCCCACTCCATTATTAAAAGGATTTATAAATTAAAATTGAGATATTCACTTGAAATTTCGTACTAGTATGTATTTTAAAGACATCTGGAATTAGAATATATTTTGAGATGATTCCGTTGAAGGGCTAAGGTTAAATAGGGATAAATAGGGGAAAACAAATAAAGCAATCTGGTAGGAGTACAGAAACTTGAGATTTGGTGTATATACTAGAAGCCAAAGCCTCATCTTTTTACTTCTACATCCACGTAGTGTATTGGATGTATTGTAATCTTAAAAAAAAAAAAATCTTGAAATAAGTTTAAAATGTCATGAATCGGCGAGATTTTAAATTTGCGAGAGAAATTTTTGGCTGTCTGTCGGACTGTCTATTTGTCGGTCTGCCTTTAATTTTTTTTTCCGCACGTTTTCTCCGGAACGTTTTAAGATATTGACTTGAAATTTTGTACACGTATATATTATAACGAGATCTGGCACTGGATTATATTTTGAATATATCCGGTGAAGGGTACTAGAAGTCAAGGCCTCAGATTTGTATTGGTTGTATTGGGGAGAATAGGTGGAGGAAGTTAAAAAGAGTCCAGAAACTTCATTTTTGGCGTATATGCTAGAAACTAACATTTCAAATGTTTTTATGTTATTAAAATTTTATGAAGAATTATTTCCACATGCTAGAGTGCAAATGTAGTCAAAATATTTTTCTTTAAAGAAACTTGGATTGAAAATCTAGATGTGGAAGTACTGATTCCTTAGACAGCGTTTTTTTTATTGCAATTAAAATAACAATTTCTTTCATAGGTCACGTGACATAACAGTGAAATTTTTTTTTAATGGTCAACCCTAAGTATTTTGTACATATTCTATTAGATCCTTTTCCCCTAATTTTAAGTATATTAGGGTCTATAGGTCTCTAATATTTCTTAACATATTGGACTTTAAATATGCTCCAATCCAAGCATGCATTGCATATAGTTATTTCATGGTTATCGAAGGAAGCGCAGTAATTACTCTTAGACAGTAGGCTGTGAGTGAGATAGTAACATTGTTACTGTTTGACATATCGTATTATTATTTGATCAAAATGGTTACGTAGAAGCAGAAAAGTTTGATATATTTTGCCTATATGTTAATAATAATAAAAATATAAATGCTGCAAGAAGAGATACATATCATTTTTCCCAAAAAACGAATTCCAGGGTGAGCCGCAGACGACTCCTGGAAGCTTGGGGAGACCTCCAAAACAGCTTTTTCCGGTCTTGTAACGTAAATGACTATTTTCCGGTCTATCCAGGGAAAACGTTAATTTCTGCTGGAAAGTTTCTCCCGAAAGGGTCCCATCTAAAAAAATTAAATGTCGGCGACTTCAGCTAAAGCAAATTGTGCCAAAACAGGTCGAAATTACGTAATGTTTAAGTTCACTTGGTGGTCGTTAAGGTGCCCTATCAGGTATAGGTCAATTATTGGTAAAATGAATGCTCTAATAGGTTACGATACATATTTTTGTTACTATTTTTACCTAATAGATAGTGTACATTAAAACACACTAATTAAGTGGTAGGGAACACACTTAATAACCTAATAGGATAAGTAGGTAGAAAGGGACCTATTCTGAAAAAATTGGTAAAGTTAATAAGGGCATTTGTCTCCTAATAAATAATATAATTGTTAAATGATTGTAGTAATTTTGGTTAAGTTATCATTCTAATAGATGATATAGTTGAAATGTATAAATAGGTAATCGTATTTCTTGAACAAGACTACCTAGGTACTAATAAGTATCCTAGAATTTCTTAAATTTTCACCAAAAAGTTGAAATGACTTCGTTATTTAACCAATAAGTTATTTGAACCTATTGGTCGAAAGTAGCACTTATTAAGTAATATAGACAGAAAGCAACCATATTTATTTAAAAATGGAATGGCGAAAACTCGCCATGAAAATTTAAGCTTTGTTTGTGAAAATATTTAAATTCATAAATAATTATATATTAATAATTGTTAAATTTTAAATTAATACAAAATGGATTACGAAAAATATACAAACATGAAAATTGTAAAAATTAATTTTGAATGGTTATGTGTTGTAACATATTTTTCCTTGTATTTGTTGTTTTCCTTTACGTAATATTGTCCTAGAATCAGGTCATCCAATCAAATTTTATATTAAATTCTTTAGTAAGTATGTGTATACGAGATAATCGTCGAATAATTAGAACACTGAAAATTCGAGATCAACTGGATAAGTAGTTTCACAAATATACTGCTTTAAACATGAACAGATGCGGAGGAAACTCTGACGTCATTTGCTCTCATTTGTCTTGAAGATACGTTTAATGTAAAGCAGACTTACCTATCTATGAAAATACCTGATCAATAATGAAAAGCAATGTCACCGTTGTATAAAGAATAAGGCTACCGACCTATACAATCACTCAGTAGATATGTACAAAGAAAATATACAGTATTTATCTGGACAACTAACGTATATAATTAATACCATGTTTGTGACAGGTACGTTTCCAAATAAATTTAAAAAGGCAAAAATTATTCCACTGTTTAAGGCAGGTGATATTGAGGACGTATTTTGCTATAGGCCAATTGCTTTACTCCCTATTCTAGCTAAAGTTTCTGAAAAAATTATTGTCTTAAGAATAATGAATTTTCTAGAATCACACAATATTCTTACAAATAAACAATTTGGGTTCAGGGAAGGTAAAAATACCTCACAAGCTGTTTGGGAGCTTGTTAATTTCATTAGCTAGGGCTTTGAGAATTTTAACTCAACATGGTTTTAAGGGTGTAGTTCTTAAATTGATGTCATCGTATTTATCGAACAGATATCAATGTATGTGTTATAATGATAAACTTAGCAACATACTAGCAGTGGAACATGGTGTGCCGCAGGGTAGTGTACTAGGACTGCTGCTGTTTTTAATTTATATTAATAACTTACTTAATGATCATTCAGCATTAACTGTTCTTTCTGCAGACGACACTACTTGCGCAGAACACTTGAGAGACACTGGTACTAATGTTGATTTGCAAAGCAACATTTTAACTAAGTCTTCTGACTGGTTTAATGCCAACAAAACACACACATTACTTTTTTCCACCAAGAAAAATAACCTCCAGACTATACAATTTCTAGGATTAACATTAGACAATAGATTAAGTTGGCATCCACATATTAATGACTTAACAATTAAGTTGTCCAAAAAAGTATATGCCATCAGATAAATAGAAAATAGTTAATCTAGACGTAGCACTTGTTGCATATCCATGATGCCATGGTATATGGATTGATAAACTGGTACATCCAACCAGGTACATAGCATTTTTATTATTCAAAAGAGATCAATTAGAGCTCTGGCTGGTTTGAGTCAACTTGAAAGTTGCCAATCCTGGTTCATAACATTTAATATATTAACTTTGTCTTCCGAAATTATATCTTGTAATTTAGTTCACATAAAGGGGAATTTAAGCAAATATGCTAGAAATGGCGAAAATTATGAATATGATATTCGTAATCGCAATGACATACAAACACCTTCTCAGAGATTAGAGTCAAAAAAAGAAACAATTTTGGTATTGCTCTATTTAACTCTTTACCACAAGAATTGAAATCTTTACCAAACAGACAATTTAAAGCAAAGTTAAGAAAGCATCTTTTCGCCAGTGCTTACTTTAATGTGTCAGATTTTAAATATGTGTAAATTTAGGTTAATGTTTGTTCTTTGTTAGTGTACTTGAATTATTTGTCCTGTACTAGGATTATGTCATTTACACATATTTGACTATACTAGAATTATATTTTTTCATTTTACCTATTAATGTTAAATTAAATAACCAATAGATTACTGTTATTGTTTTTAACATAGAAAAAGCACTTATTTTATATAAAAAATACTATCACATGGAGAATAAAGAGAAAAGTAAATTTCATAAGAAAAAACCATTGTAACATTATCAAATCATATGTATATAGTAGTTAACATTATTCACACAATTCGTGTTGCTTGACATTTCGTCTAATCAGCTATTAGCAAAAGTACATTTTGAGATATGCTAAATTACCATAGGAGAAAATGACGCATTCTTGGTTAATTTTGAAGTCGCTAGAGATTGTAGAAAATTACAGTTTTTGTATTTCGCTCTAAAATCAAAAGATCTTTCAGAAAGTATAATAAAAAAAATAAGTATGTTAAATGAACCCATTGGATCGATTTTTATTAGGTACATTAACATGCATTTCTATATTTATAGAACACAGCTAAATTTAGAAATGTTAGGCGACTTATTTCAGTTCACTGTATATTAATAGTAGAACTAGAACCGGGGAAAAATTGTTTAGTTAAAAGAAGGTTGGAAACTTAACGAAGTAAATGGATATAACAAAAAATAAAAGAAGTACGTAATAGGTAATATGAGAATAGTATCACTTCATGGAGTGGTTTTCTTTTATGTTGTTGTCAACGACATGACTTTACGCAATTTTCTTCTTGAAATTTCCACAAAGACGATTACCTAACGATTTTTATTAACAACTTGTGGAGAACCATGTTGCTGTAAGTACCATAAAGGGACTTCGTTAACTTTTAAGCAAATTAATTTTTTATCAAAAGGACTATTTACACAGCAACTAGGTTTTATTACAATGACTTAATTGAATTAGAAAAAGTTAACTTTTAAACTAAGTTTCATGAAATAACTCGATCACGCGGGACTTTTTTCGCACACGGAATGCTTCGTTAGAATAATAGTATAATTTGATATACATGAATGAAAAAAATTATTACAGCATAAAAAAATTATGTTTAGATCACTGCTTTAAACTTTCAAACTTAGTTGATAATTATTTCGATTGTCTTTCAAATTTATGGATTCTGCACTTTAGAATAGGCGGGGTGGTATATTTAGATTTCACACATCTTTCTTCACCACGGGAACGTATTTTAAAAAGTATCCAGTGAAATGGATGTAAGCATTGAAATGACTTAAGGATCCATTCTGGGACCGCTACAGTTTCGTCTGTTTGTTGTTAACGATTTATAGAATCTTAGCCCTGAAGGACATCATAGACATATTTGCCGACAGCACATTATCTATATTCTGGTAAATCGAAATTTGAGGACTTAAATAAGTTAATTTATTAAGTTTATTAAACGGTTCATTCCAATAAACTACAGCTTAATATATTAATAACTGTTTTCATCAATTTTACGAATAGAAAAAGCCTAATTAGTGAGAGTTGTCTAATTAAGATATATTGACAACGACTTGAGTTGGAAATCGCTTTAATAAAGTACTTGCTATACATAGCACATTAATTAGAATTATAGCACACTTAGCTTATACTAAGGGTTGCAAAAATGCTTTTCTTGAGTTTGTCGAGATCGTGGTCTCGAAATCAGCGGGAGCTAGAAGCCGCAGCAGGCCAATATTACGATGGAAGGATGGCGTCGATGAGGATGCACGAAAAATTGGTGCAAAGAACTGGAAGCAAGAGTCGCGGAATCGGCCGGAATGGCGAAAGAAGCTGGAGAAAGTCAGGGCGTACATAGGGTTGTAGCACTAAGGATGATGATGATGATGAATTTGTCGTATTTACATTCACCTCTATATATTCTGGAACGTTTAACATATTAAATCAAAAAATGACTGCCCTGCCTGTGTGAACCAACACGATCAGAACTAAAGAGTATATTATTACTTCATATCACAGATCAAATAAGTCACAGAATGAACCAAATTATTTAGCAACTCAACAAATGTTTAATAAACTGCCATCAAATAGAAAAAGCATTGATAGTCTATATATATATATATATATATATATATATAGATAGTCTATAATTATTTGGAAGAAAAAAACAAATTTACAGTTAGCCAGTATGGTTATAGATTTAATAGGTCTACGAAACTAGCCAGCTTGTAGTTTATTCAAAAAGTACATGATTACGTTGATAAAGGTAAAAAAGTTGCTGGGCTGTTCTTTGATTTAACATCAGCCTTTGATTGCGAAAATTCAAATTTTTTGCAATTGAAATTATCTTCCTTAGGAATAAAAGGCAACATATTAAATTGGATCATGTCCTATCTTGAAAATAGAAAAATATTGGTTTCTCTAGATTGCGTAACTTGAGATATATATAATATGGGTATATGAGTGGAACAGGGCTCGATAATAGGCCCATTACTATTTCTATTGTTCATAAATGACCTTCCATCTTTCCTGGATCAGAGTGATGTCTTCACGGATGCTGATGATACATGTTTAGTCATTAATGCCAATAGCGTACCGGAACTAGAATCAAAGGCATACCTAATTTCTGATAAATTTAAAAACTGGTGTGATAAAAATTAGCTCATAGTGAACAAAAATAAAACAGTGTTTCTTTACTTTTCTTCTTCAACACTAACTTTGTTACCTAATATTGACCATGTAGAAACAAGTAACAACACAAAGTTGTTGGGAATCGTCATGGATTCAACACTTGACTTATTCGGTCATATAGAAAGTATCTGCACAAAGTTAGCTAATGTACATTTGGAATTTTAAATATTAAAAAAGAAGTTAACGAAGCGGCTCTAATAACATGTTATTATTCTTTTGTATATTCAGTGCTTAGCTATAATACTGTCATCTGGGGACAGGCTGTGGAAATTAATGTTTGTCACGCAAAAAACAATAATTAGGATTGTCTTCAATTTACCCTACAGACATACGTGTCGACACTACCATACATATACATGTATAAATTACCTTGTATTGTTTTTAATAATATCGGCAAATTTAGGCTCAATAGATCAGTACACAATCATAGAACAAGGAGTGCCAACGATATACGCATCCAAAACTATAGGCTTAATAAATACAAAAGTCCCCATACTGATAATTTAAATCTGGTGAAGACGTACAAGTTATTTAAGACTGAACAAAAAGGCTATTTAATTGTAAAGTGTTTTTATCCCATTGACGAATTCTTCTCATCATGACATAGACTGTATTCATCACATTGAACTTAGACAGATTATTTCATACATTAAGATCCAATTTTGTTACATACAATTTATGTACGTCTGTTTGTATGTATTTTACATTTTATCTTTTATATAAGTACACATTCTTTTTAGACTTAAATTATTTAATATATTAAGATCGTATTTTGTTATATATAATTTGTACGTCTCTTGTTTGTATATTTTCTATTTTGTCTTTTATATAATATTTGTATTTTTATATTTCTCTAATCATAGTTGACGAAATCTTTTTCTGTGAAAACAGTTTTTTATGGCAACTAAATGTTTCTATTCTATTCTATTCTATTCTAAAAAAAATGTCGAACCGCAATACGAAACTTTCTCATTGGAAAGGTATTCTAACACTATTTCAGAAATTATGGGACCATAGCCTTTTGATATTGAATGTACCTAGTGTTGGTATTCGTCTGTAAAAATTTGTTATATGTACACTGTGTTCTCTGTTTGTTTACATATACAGGGTTGGGCAATAGTCCCGGAACAGCTGGATTACAGCCGAACGGGACCTCGTATCAACTTCGGGTTTTCGACACTGTATTCAGCGAAATTTTTAGAACTTCTTGACATGTATTTCAGGACCGTGACGTCATTACGTTCGGAGGTGTTACATAAGTGTCAATTTTTTAAATGAAACACCCGGTATATTTTTCCATATTTGTATACTTTAAGGAGTCCCGAATTCAACGATGTAACGTTTCTATGGATTCTGTTATGTAATGTGGTCTCAATAAGGGAAAATTAGAATTTACGATCGTAATTAACAGAGAACGGTGGATATCCAAACAGCTGTATCCAAAAAAGACACTCTTTTTTTACCATTTTTTTTACAAAACTAAGACCCACGTAAACAAGTTTTTTGTAGTCGTTTAATAAAAATACAGGTCATAGTTAAATTGTTCTCATTATTTTACTAGTTTATCTAAGTAAGTCGTGGTATAAACGTCACTGTGCTATTACTTTTGTACTACTAATTTGTGATTCTAAAAACGTGTCTTTAAAATGGCTCAACTGAACGACACTGAACGGATAACTTTACTCATGATGATTGGATTCGGAGAGAGGCGTCGATCCCTTCAGGAAGCAAGTGACCTCTTCAACGATACCTTTCCTGAGCGAAACCCGATTTCCAAGTCGACAGCACGTCGAATTTTGCACAATTTTGAACATACGGGAAATGTCAAGAATTTACCAAAAACTGGCCGCCCAAAAACAGCGACAAACGACGGCAGAGCTTTAGATGTACTGTTAGCGATTCAGGAGGAGCCTAAAACGTCAATTCGGAAACTTTCATTAGAAACTGGTAACAGTGAAAGATCCATTCGAAGAATACTCAGGAGAAATAAAATACATCCCTACAAAGTCAGCTTACTTCAGGAACTTGCGGAAGATGACCCTGATCGTCGAATGCAGTTTTGCCAACAAATTATGAATTTCTTAGACGAGACACCACAGTTTGTAGATCGCATTTTGTTTTCCGATGAGGCTACATTTTGTTTAAATGGATTTGTCAATCGTCACAATTGTCGCTATTGGTCTGCTGAGAATCCACATTGGATGGAAGAAATGCACACACAATATCCACAAAAAGTAAATGTTTGGGCGGGTATAATTGGAACACATGTAATAGGGCCGTTTTTTCTAAATGGTAATTTAACTGCTGATACCTATTTAACTTTATTACGCGAAAGAGTTATACCCATTGTAATCAGATATTTCCCAACCGCGAAAATCCTCAGGTGATTGCAAATGACGTGTACTTCCAGCAAGACGGAGCTCCGCCACACTATGCCAGAATTGTAAGAGATTTTTTGGACACTGTCTTTCCCCGGGGATGGATAGGTAGAAGGGGTCATATCGAATGGCCAGCTAGGTCACCTGACCTAACCCCTCTTGATTTCTGGGGTCATTTGAAGTCTGTGGTGTATCGTACAAGACCTGCCACGGTACAAGAGCTTCAAGAAAGAATTCTAGCGGTTGCTGATAATATTACACCTCAGTCCCTCCAAAATGTTCAGTGGGAATTTGTGGACAGGCTAGCACATTGTCAGGCAGTGGAAGGATCCCAATTTGAACATTTAATAAAATAAAACTATTCTGTTAATTACGATTGTAATTTCTAATTTTCCCTTATTGAGACCACATTACATAACAGAATATATACAAACGTTACTTCGTTGAATTCGGGACTCCTTAAAGTATACAAATATGGAAAAATATACCGGGTGTTTCATTAAAAAAAATTGACACTTATGTCACACCTCCGAACGTAATGACGTCACGGTCCTGAAATACACGTCAAAAAGTTCTAAAAATTTCGCTGAATACAGTGTCGAAAACCCGAAGTTGATACGAGGTCCCGTTCGGCTGTAATCGAGCCGTTCCGGGACTATTGCCCAACCCTGTATATTATATATGTTTCATTTGTTGTTTATCTTTTTACGTCCACATCCACGTAGTGGAGTGGAAGTATTTATAGTAATCGTAAGAAAATTTCAAAAATTTTCCTTGTTGAAATAGTTTTAGAATATCATGAAAAGTCGAGATTTAAAATTTGAGCGCACATTTTTTTGGAACGGTTTGAGATATTGTTTTGAAATTTTATACACATAACGATATTTGGAACTGGACTGTTTTTTATACTTATCCAGTGAAAGGTTGGAGGGTAGATTTTTTTTAAATATTTTGGGTTATATTTTATGGAAAACTAACTAAAGCAAGCTGGTAAGAGTACCGGAGCTTGGGATTTGGTGTTTATAATAGAAGTCAAGGCCCCAGATTTTTTTATAATATTTTTCAACCCTTCCACCGTTCCCACTCCATTATGAAAGTGGCTGATAAAATTAAATCGATATGCTCGCTTGCAATATGTTACACGTAGGTATTGCAATGACGTCTGATGGAGATAATTCCCTTGAAGACGTGTATGGTGATCGCAAGTGGGAAAAATATGTAGAGCAAGCCAATAAGAGTCCAGATGCTTCATTTTTAGTGTGAATGCTAGAAATCAATGCCTCATTTTTTTCATGACCTCCCTCAAATACTGTTAAAATTCTATTCATCATTTCTACATATTAGAGTGCAAATATAGTCAAGAAATTTTCCTTTAAAGAGACTTGGATGGAGAATCTGGATGTGGAAGTAGTAATTCCTTAGGTAGCAGTTTTTTAATTTATGTTATCTAATAGTTACTACTTATCTGACTTATTGACTTGTGCAAGTACCCTTGTACACTAACTCTAATAAATTATTAGGAATACCTCCACGAAACATCAAGGGATGTTAAATTTCGTCCCGCTTCGATTAGTTCGGGACCGGACCAGAGGAATCACTTGCGAAAGAGTTCACGATTGTTTCAAAACCACAAAGATTAGGAGGTACAAATGCTTCAGTATACAATGGCCATAACACGAAATATTTTTAATCGCATTTGTTGTCTAGCAGCCTGCCTAGTAACCAATGCTAAAAGAAATTCGGTACAAAATGTAGTCGCTTATGATTGACTTCATTATTGTTACGCTCATTAAATTAACATTTTTCGAGGTTATCGTAGAATAGTATTATTATAAAAATGGTCCCTTGTTCTAGAATCTATACCTTAAGGAACAAACCTGTCAGGTAGCCCTCGATCTTTAATTTACATAACAGCAGTTTTTACGTTCCATCATATTAACATTTTTCGGCAAAAGATCAAAAGACGATGTCAAAAAGCGCTGTCTTTTCCCTAAGGGACGCCCATGTGAAGACGTTTAACAGGCACAATGTTTAATGCCTTGTCATCAAGGATATAGCACGATTATTGATTGGCAGCTCTTTGTTTCAACTTATAGCTTAATATTAAATTTTCTAGCATCAAAACGTCAGTCACACAATAGCTAATAAAATCTTACGATTTAATATAGTTTTACAGGGCAATAATATCAGGATGCAATAGATGGATATAAAGAGAAAATATCACTGCTGTCTGTCTCGTCTGCTCTAAACTACACTTGATCTATTAATGTAATTATAACCATGAATTACGTGTGGCGTTAACCCCCTTTTATGATTTATGTACGGAACGCGGCAACTAAAGTTTTGTAAGCGGATATCTTTGAAACCACTAAATATAGTGGAAAACATAGCCTACACTTTTTATGGAAAGCAAGCAACACATGTTTTTTTAGTTAAATTATATAAATAGTTATTTAAATCTCCATGTAATGGGGAACATATTAAGAATATTAAATTCAATTTAATGGTAATAATAATAGAAATAATAATATCTTTATAGCCTTAAAAACATATCAATACAAAATATACATAAAAAAGGAAATACCGAACCCAGCACGTGAAAAATTATGTAATTTTATTTCATAATTTTAGGTGACCAATTTTGCTCAAACATTATTTACACTATTTTTAGTAGCCTCCTCGAAATTCCTCCGAGCTCTATGCTCTGCAGTTTGCACAAGATCTTCATAGAAATTGATTAAGCCACTCCAGAGTAATGATTAAATAATGTGGGTTGAATTATGAACTTTCTCCTTTTTACTTCCCTGGCTTACCGAAAGGAAGTATTGTGTTCAAGAAAAAAGTCAGCCTCCGAGATTTATTTGGTTTTCCACGTTTTAGATTCAGTAGATTACGAAAACAAAGGTCTTTCAATTCCGTCTGTTTGTCTGTTTGGCGGTCTGTGATTTGTTTGTTGGCGCTGTAACTAAATAACTACTCAACTGGAAACAGTTAAATTTTGTACGTAGTTGACGCTACTGTCAGCGAAGAAATGGAAAACAAACATGGTGAACTACTTAAAGAGAATAGATATTAAAACAATTTTTTTTACTGAAATTTAAAATCTCCCCATTTCATGATGTTCTATACCTAATTCAACAAAAAACTTCCACTCCACAACGTAAATGTGGAAGTAAAAATGTCACAGATGGCAATAACACAGCCACTCAAAAGAAAAAGAAAATTCTGGCTTGGGGATCTGACCATGTTTACTATATGTTTTTGGGGTTGCTGAATCCGAATCCGACTCTGTTTAACTCCATCGCATTAGGATTTTGCCATAACCACAAAAAACCTATAATTTAAGCGACTTCAACATCTCTTCACATAAATCACTGTAATTTTCTCTAGGCAAAAATTACCCCCCTCTCTTTTGTACTAGATCAATTGCAAATTAAATTTCCAATCCGATAATGTGTGACTCGATATTTTTCCGGAGCTTTTTAAGTGACATATTGGCCGCCAAATTGAGAGGTCCGAGGATTTCTCTTCTCAAGCAATACGGTCGAGGGCCTTTTCTGCCAATCGAAAGCTAGCAAAATCTGGGGTGCGTGG
This sequence comes from Stenurella melanura, assembly GCA_963583905.1. Taxonomy (NCBI): domain Eukaryota; kingdom Metazoa; phylum Arthropoda; class Insecta; order Coleoptera; family Cerambycidae; genus Stenurella; species Stenurella melanura. The sequence goes on along the minus strand of OY757314.1, from coordinate 35,844,423 downwards.
AAAGACGTAAAAAATCGTTTGGCGCAAATTGGAGGTTGGTGCGCGCCTTGGTTTTCGAGATATGGCCGCTCAAGATCATCGGAAGGTGAAAATTAAATTTTTCTACCGCCCGAGGCTATATCTCGAACACGAAACGAGATGTAGAGCTACAGTTTACGCCATTCGATTTCTCTCGTCCCCCTACATGCCTCTGAATTTTTTCAGATTATTGCCGGAACTTTTTTGACAAAATTTCTAAGGTAAAGCATCTATAAAATTCAAAGGCATATAGCAAGGCAACACAAATCGAATAGAGTAAACCGCAGCTCTGTATCTCGTTTCGTCTTCGAGATATAGCCTTCCGGTGACTTCTATCGGCCATATCTCGGTGAGAAATGCGCTTTTTTCTGCTGTTTTGAGTGAGGGCTTCATTGAAAGAGTTTTGGATAAGTGTAGAAGATGATACCATCCTCACCCCCCTCCATATTTCCGCGGATCCCATACCATTCATAATAAAAATACCACACGATTAATTAAAATACTTATTTTCCCTAGCTTAAATAAAAGAAAAGGAAATCGTCACCTGGGCGCTCTAGTTAACCCTTCCGTGGGATGGTGCGATAGATGATACTACACAACCTAGAGAACGGTTTCGAGATGCCCTACACTTATCCGAAATACTTTCCTTAAAATTCCCACTCAAATCAGCAAATCCAAATCCAAATACAAATCCATTTTGGTTCCACATTCCTTGGGGTGGATCCTGGCTCAGGTCCCTATAATTTTTTCACGTAAATTACGAAAAAAGATAAAAATCTGAAGAAGCTTTATCCGAAAAGAACCCAAAAAGGAGTTGATTGGCCAATTTGAGGAGGTTATCCCTTTCTGCGGGCAAAATAAAGAGTGCCATCGTGTTCAACATGCCAGAAACGAGGGAGGATGGTAGGTTCGTAGCTATTAATGTTTTTTTTTAAATTGACCTTGTAGTTGCAGGGTTCTCCAGTATTATTTACAGAATTAGTCTTCATAAAATACGATCTTTCTTAGTCTTTCACATGCAGTGGATATGTCATTTTCAAAGGCTAGGTGTAGTCAAGAAGATTTAATAAGTTATCAGATAAGTTTAATATAAATAATGACAAATTCTTGTTATAATTACAATAGTTTCACAATTTTTACTTCCCTCGCACACCGAAGGGAAGTATTGTATTCGAGAAAAAATCACCCTCCGAGATTTTTTCGGATTCTGACGTTTCAGGTCACGGAGATTACGAAAATATAGGTTTTTCAATTCCGTCAGTCTGTCTGTCTGTCTGTCTGTCTGTTGGTGCATTTACTAAAAAACTACTTGACGGAGAGCAGTCATATTTGGTAGTTGACCCTACTGTCAGCGAAGAAATGGTAGAACTTTAACTGGAAAATATACAGGGTGGATCGTCTAAAGGGAATAAATAATGAAAAAAAATGTTTTTTGCTTAAATTTAAAATTTCCACATTTCATGACACGCCATACCTATTTCAGAAAAAAAAAATTGAAAATTTTTTCCACCAACATTTTTGAAAAATTTTTTTTGTCTTTGTTCAAATTTAAAATTTACACGTTTTATGGCATTCTAAACCTATTTAAAAAAAAATTTTTTTTCAAATTTTTACACCAACATTTTTGAAAAATTTTGTATCACTAAAATAGACGGAAATTTTTTTTTTGTTCAAATTTCAAATTTCCACGCTTCATAGTGTTCTAAACCCATTAAAAAAAAAATTTTTAGAAAATTTCTTTACCATTTTTGAAAAAAATGTACCACTAATAGACTGAATTTTTTTTCTTTGTTCAAATTTCAAATTTTCACGTTTTCATGGCATTCTAAACCTATTCAAACATTTAAAAATTATTTTGATTAAAATTTTAAAAAAAAAGTGTCTGATACTTCCCTCGTATACCGAAGGAAAGTACTGTTTTCGAGAAAAAATCACCCTCCGAAATTTTTTCGGATTCTGAGGTTTCAGATCACGTAGATTACGAAAATATAGGTTTTTCAATTCCGTCTGTCTGTCTGTCTGTTGGTGCATTAACTAAAAAAACTACTTCACGGAGAGGTCAAATTTGGTAGGTAGTTGACCCTACTGTCAGCGAAGATATGATTAAACTTACACTGGAAAAGATACAGGGTGGACCGTCTAAACGAAATAAATAGTGAAAACATTTTTTTTTGCTCAAATTTAAAATTTCCACGTTTCATAAAACGCTAAACCTATTTCTGAAAAAAAAATTTTTGAAAATTTCTTTCACCAACATTTTTGAAAAATTTTTTACCACTAAAATAGACGAAAAAATTTTTTCTTTGTTCAAATTTAAAATTTCCACGTTTCATGGCCTATTTAAAAAAAAAATTTTGAAATTTTTTTTTACCAACATTTTTGAAAAATTTTTTGCCACTAAAATAGATGGAAAGAATTTTTTTTCTTTCTTCTAATTTCAAATTTCCACGTTTCATAGCGTTCTAAATCTATTTAAAAAAAACAGATTTTTTTTTAATTTTTGAAAGAAATTTACCACTAAAATAGATGGATTATTTTTTCTTTGTTCAGATATAAAATTTCCACGTTCCTATGGCATTCTAAAACTATTCAAACAAATTTAAAAATGTTTTTGAAAAATAAAAATAAAAAATTTATATTTGTCACTACTACAGAATAGACGAAATATTTTTGTTTGCTCAAATTTAAAATTTCCACGTTTCATGACATTCCAAACCTATTTCGGAAAAAAAATTGCAAAATTTTTTTGCCATTTTGGAAAAAATTTAGCACTAGAATAGATGGAAAAAATTTTGTTTGCTCAAATTTAAAATTTTCACGTTTCATGACATTCAAACCTATTTCAGAAAAAAAAATGTTGAAAATTTTTTTGACACATTTTTGAAAAATTTCAAAAAATTATTATATTTTTAACCACCACTATACTTCCACTACTCCATTACGTGAATGTGAGATTAAAAATGTGACAGATGGCAACAATATTTGGCATATGCACCTATTATACTTTTATTAAAGAATGTACAGGGTGGTCATCCCAAGAAATAATTCAGTCATGGTGGACATTTGTAAAGGTATTTGCGCAAGCTTTCCATATTTGGCACCTGTTAATTAGTATTGAACTTTTGCTGATGGATGAGCACTCTGTATATTTTTTGACCAAAAGTTATCAGAATTTCTTTGTAATAATAGCAATAACTATATTCCGATTATTATTCTCAATGTCATTTCGTAATTAATATGTTTTTAGAGTGACCACCATGCACAAATAACGAGGGAAGTTCTGTGTAAATACCTTTACCGATTTTTTAATTTACGTTTTATATTCTATATATAAGAAATATGAAAAGCAATCATTGTTTCACTTGGCGCCCATTGGACAATAATGTGTAACTTTTATACTACCTCCTGTGTATGGGTTTCTAAAATATTTATATATTTATTATATTTGTAATACTACCGTGATACCTAAAAACTCGTAAAGATTATGACTAATAGATTGGACAATTCCCATTGTTATTGTTAAACACCCATTTAGGGTTATACAATTTCTCAACCAAGCGCTTCACATATAAATTAACTTAATATCCTCATTCAGCATCATAACATCAAGTTATTATATGGCGTCACTGAATGTAAATCTTGAGATGGGAAATATATTAAATTCGTTCCGCGAACTTTTGATATTAATATCCCCATACGATTTTCATATGCACCCTCGATCTCTTGATCAAATTTGGATTATCCGGTATTGAGTGGTAGAAAGTGAATTCTAATAAGAAATATATATTTGCTATCTTAGAGATACAGCATCGTCTAATTTAAATATCCGGATTCATGAAGTGAGTAGGCAGTCAAACTACACGTGTTATATGTAATTTGACTATTCAAATTGTGACCTTGAACGCAACCAGCAATCAGCAAACTCCTTCATAAATTTATTTAGCTGATAATTGAGGTTTGCGATAGTGCTTTGAAACACATACAGCGTGTAACAAAAAGATGACGGGACGGTGGAATATGTCGAGAAATATACTTCCGATCAGACAGCACGTTGTAATATTTTTAAGAGAGAAATCTAACTATGCTAGATTGAAACTGCCCCCGTCCCCCCGTATTGGTAGGCAGAGTGGGGCAAATTGCTAATTTCCTGGGTAACTATTCTGTATCGGTGTGTGATGTAAGTACATGTTTTCATGAGAAAGTGGACGGAGTTCTCTTGAAAACTAAAAGAGCATATTCTGTAACTGTGGGAGCGGTTACATCACGCCAAAAATCTGGGAACTTGCTTCTTTTGGAAAATTGTAGGGAACGGGGCAGTTCACGCGTGGATGATGAGGATGAAAGTATAACCTCACTTTTGGGAAAACTGTTATTTTATTTGGATGTCTGTGGCATAATATTTGTTTATTTGAAGTTATTTATACAATGAATTTCGTGTTACTTAAAATGTAGGGATTAAAGGGCGATGACTATTGCCGATGTACCAAATTATTAATGAAGCACTATGAGACCTTTAGATTGCTGGAAAAATTCTCAAAAAGAACAATAGCTTCGGCTTATTAGATAGGGCCTTTATAATTAAGTAAATAATGAACATGCTTTGGGATATTATACAATATATTATAAGTCATATTATATACAATCCAATTATTATATTACAAATTAAATTTACTTTTCGCCATTGCTCCGAATCATTTTTAATAGTTTCCAGGGTCAGCATTTAAATTGATTGTTACTCTTTCCCACATTTCTGGCACCTTGTTGTGAATTGATTTGTAAATGTTCCACAGAAGCTGTAGTTCTTCTTCCACCCATTTAATTAAAATACATTTTAAAGCACTATTCATCGGGTTGAAACGTATTTTTGATGTTATTATTCTTAGCCTAAGAGAAAATTATGTCACTTTTACAAAACAATAGATATTGCACTCATTTTGAATGTCAGAAACTCGCATTATGACAAGATGCATTTCGCATCATACAACGCACGACTTTCAATCATGGTGTTGCCGCAATTCTATTGGTTGAAATGTAGGAGCAGCTATTGGCAGCGCTGGAAGGATCACTTCACGTCCCCGCGTAGTCACTGTAGTTACAGAATTGTATTTTTGTTTCCCTGGGAAGAGATCGTGATACGAGCTCTCTCTTTTTTCTTACTTTTTATTGGGCATTTTGCCACTGAAAAAAAATTTAATGAAAAAACCTCTGCGCCAAACAGATCAGACAGAGGTTGGTTCTTGAGTACTTGACTGTTTCAAAAAGTCTCACACCTAAAAATATATAAACTAGAACAATGTTATAAACTAAAAACTGAAAATCAAAGCTATAGGTAGTTAACGTTTCGAAGGAGAATCTACTTCCGTTCTCAAAACTTGTTTGGCCGTCAACCATGACAGTTCTTCGTTTATGTATTTCCATAGTCACGTGAAACATTAAATTATATTTATCTTATTTTTACTTACTTCGTCTCTAAGGATGGGCAACCAACTAGTACAAAAATCTATTGAATAATTAGAAACGCATCTATCCTCGTTTAATAAAATAATCGCGGATTCTTTAAGTTTTCTTTTAGTTCCGTTGCTCTCTTTTTCCAAAATCTTCGCCGGGTCCCATTTAATTCTATGATTATTATCCCACGCGTGTTCACAAATTTTGTATTTTTCAAATTCTCCCCTTCTAGCGTAATTTCTATGTTCACCAAGCCTTACATTGAAAGGTCTAGATGATTCACCTACGTAATGTTTTCCGCACTCACATGGAACACTATAAATACAATTTTTTGAATTTTGAACAATATTTGGAGGTTTGGTTCTTGATAAAACCGATCTTAGCGTGGAGCCCGTTTGAAAAACCGTTCGTACGGAAAACCTATTCCCAATTTTTCGTAATTTATTCGATAAACCATGTATATATGGAATTACTGCCATTGGCCTAAATACCTCAGGTTGTGATGGTATATTCTCTCTACTACCAATGTTCAATAACTGACTATCAGCAAAACTCTCAGGATATTGATTATTTAATAAGACAGTTTTTATAAATTGTTTTTTGTTCCTTAATATTACATCATTTGAAGAAATAATTTTGGCCCTGTCATACAAACACTTAACAACACCTTTCTTAACACTAATATGTTGATCTGAATTGAAATTTAAGTATCTGTTTGTGTGTGTTTGTTTTCTATACACACTGGTTTGGTATGTGTTATCTAATTTTTTAATTAAAATATCTAAGAAAGGTAATTCATTATTATTCTCTATTTCTATTGTAAATTTAATTGAAGGTTCTTTTTCGTTAATCTGATTCAAAAAATTACTTAAACATTCTTTACTATAAGGCCATATAGCAAAAATGTCATCTACATATCTCCACCATACAATGGGTTTATAAGCTAGATTATTAATATTACTTTCCTCAAAATTTTCCATGAAAATGTTACTTAATATTGGAGATAATGAAGAACCCACGGCCATCCCAAAGTCTTGTTGATAGAGCTCTCTCTTCTCATGACATATGCTCACGGCATGGAATTAACGAAACAAAATTTTTTCAGAACTATTCGTTACAAAATTGCCTTTAATTCTTCTGAGCCGAATTTCTAAATTTCAAAATTCAAGATGGCTAATCCAATAAGGCGATTAAATTTGTATCAAAATATTGTTAACAATTATAAAAAATTGTTACTTGGGCGGCTTTTCTGGTTTCGCTTCTCATTCCTGATCCCCAAGTTTTATGATTCCAAAAACCAAGATGGCGGACCCAATATGGCCGCCATAATAATTTCATAAATGAGATTTACGTGCACAAATTAGAGGTTGCTCATCATGAATCTGAAGCCTAAATGACGTTATATCTAAATCCAAGGTGACGGATCCAATATGGTGTCCGTAAGTTAAAAAAAAATGACAAATCACGAAGAAAACAGTTAAAATTTGTTATTCGGGAGTCTCGCAGTTTAGTAATCTCGTTTCGGATATTAAATTTTCGATATTTCGGAAACCAAAACGGTAAATCCAATATGGCTGCCATAATTTTGTTAAGAAATTAAGATACACATGCGAAATTACTTGTTGTTAGTAATGCATAGCTTGAGTCCGCTGTTTCATGATTTTAAGTATTAGGTTATGTAACTTAACGTATTTGTCTATTTGTTTGTTTAGGACTAGAAGAATTAGGTTACTTTAAGTTTATGGCTCACCATATTTTACTTTCTATCATTTTACGACTTTACCGAATAGGGTACATTAGGTTCATAGCTAATAGTATTTACCTTTTGGCTCCTCTATGACTGGACACTAGGTTATGTTAGGCTTAAAACTAATTATCTAATAATTATTTTATTTCTTCACATACTGGAACTGCAAACTTCGAATTCAAAATTACAAAATTCTAACTTCGGAATCAGCAACCTTAGAAACCTCTAAGAACTAATATTATATATTATATTAAATTGAATAAGCCATTTTGGTTTTGAAAATGACGAAATTGATATATCCGAAACAAAATTAGCAAACTAGTAAACCTCTGGGTAACAAATTTTAACAATTTCCTTCTTGATTTATCATTCTTTTTAACTTACGGACACCATATTGAATACGCCATCTTGGATTTCGATATTACGTAATTCAGACTTCAGATTCATGATCAGCAACCCCAAAAACCTCTAAGAATGGAAATCTGATTTAAAAAATATTATGGCTGCCATATTGGATTCGCCATCTTGGTTTTTGGGAATCAGAAATGAGATCAGAAACTAGAGAAACCCCCCAAGTAACAATTTTTTATAATTTCGAGCAATCTATTGATAAAATTTTAATCGCCATATTGGATTAGCCATCTTGAATTTTGAAATTTAGAAATTCGGCTCGGCAGAATTAAAGGCAATTTTATAACGAATAGTTAAAAGAAAAATTAAGTTTTATTAATTTCAGGCCTGGAAACTGTCGTTTGGTAAAAAAATTATAAGTGCGTGGGGCCAACTTTGAAATTTTTAACGTGAAGTCCCATTTTATATTTCAGATTCGAATTCTATGGGAAAACAATGCGTAACTCGAATGTGAAACATTATTTTATATTCCTGGTCGCAAAAAATAATTATTGCGAACATAGAGGAAATACTTTGCCCATTGAAGACTAACAAAATAACTTCAAAAAAAGGATGAAAGTAGACTAAAATCGTACTCCTTGAAACAGAGGTGGAAGAGATTGTAAAGAAGCTAAAAGGAGACTAAATAAGCTAAAGAAATATTGAAAGTGGGTGTGTCCAGATTTATTAATTTTTTAATGATTTCAAATAAAATTAAAGTTTGATGATTTTTAGAACATTTCCGAATAATATTTAATAATTTCAAAGATTAAATTGTCATAATCGGAAAGACCGTGTCCCGACGTCAGGGTGTTCTAACAGAAGAGAATATCTCTTCTAATGAGCCGAGGACGAGGCGATCCCCAAGAGTCGTACGCTGAAGTAAGGGCACTATTTAATGAAAATGTTTGACAAACGTTATAGAAGGCACCACAGGCGCCCTTGACTTATACATTTCGTCATGCTCTTCGGACGCAAGGTGACAAGATTACTGTTTATCATTATTCTAAAGGTTTTTTATGATGTCGGTTCCTTTATTTCGTGTTTGTTTCGTTACTAGAAACTCAACAATATAATAATAATAATAACAGTGTTTATTCCACAACAATATATACACTTACACAAAGATAAATAATACTTATAATTAAAAAATACATTGTGGAAAAGGCGGAATTCAATTATTTTGGATACCTACATTATCCAAAATTATTGCTCTTCCACACAACCTAAACTAATTTGCTTATAAAAAAAAGAGAAAAAATCAATACTCAGACTAGCCAGTGGTTTATGCCAAGAAAGTACTATTATCAAGCAATAGCATTTTTGAGAACATGCTAGAGTCGAGTTATTTGAGATCAGGTGAGAGCCTATTATAAACTTTTACGGAGTAAAATGTGAAAAAGGACTGAAAGAGAGCAGTTCTATGCTGAGGAGGGGATATAATGTTTTTAAATCAGATCACTATATAACGAACATCCGTTCTGAATTTTAATTTATTTTATAAATCTAAGGTTTCTTTGTGGCGATGATTTTATCATAGAAAGTGCAGAAGTGTAGAACTGTAGAATCCTCCTTCTATCAGTATTTTACCAACCAGTATCCGCTATCTTGGCAGACACATGACCTCGTTTACGTAGTCCATAAATTAAACGAATGCAAAAATTTTGAATTAATTGTAGCCGTTTTGCGTCAGCTTTAAGTGGACATAGCCCATACAGAACATCAGCATGATTGAAATGTGATAACACTAGGGCTTCGCATAGAATGATTTTAGACTTTTTGTTCAGAATATGTTTGTTGGCACATATCACTTTTAAGGAGCAGTACGACGGATGAAACATGTGCAGAAAATCTCATATTCACATCTAAAGTCAAGCCTAAGTTTTTAGCACTATCTGTGAGAATAATAATAATAAACGTGATTATTTTACCTATCCTTAAATGACAATAAATATCTGTTTTTTAATTAAAGTGTGATAAATAATATGGTGATAACAGAAGGCGGAGTTTAGTGCAAAAAATTAATATTGTAGATCTATTCAACCACTCAACCTTATGCTGTGTGAGAAAAAAATATCTGTTCTAAAAGAATAAAGGGATATCCATGTACTGACACAAAATATAGTAAAAATATTGCTCGTTAAACAATGACAATTTTAGTGTTAATTTAGTCTTGTTAACACTCATACCTTTTAGCGCACCGGGAAAAGTATTATACACACAGCTTTTTTAATACCGAAAGGACCATTTGAAGCTTTTAGTGTGATGTGCAAGAGGAGTTAGTTTATCCTAATTGCTGATGCTTTTTGAATGTAAATCTGTTCTGAACTTCATTTTTTTCTATTAATATCTAGGAATTTTATTTAATACGACTTTATGGTATAGATAGGCACAATGCAAGAGCGTTGTCCATATTAAGCCACCCTATATCCTTTAGTTTGGATGAAATTCTCTCACACCTTCGGATTACATAAATAAGTCGCAAAGAAGAATTTTGCATTTTTGTTTGCACATAGTTGTTGAGTTAGGACCATATATTACGTCTGCGAAGTTAAGGAGTGATAGAACCAAGGACTCACATATCATAGTTTTGATTTTCTGCGGCAGATACTGCCTATTTCCACAAGTCACTTTAATAGCAGAGTACGATTTCTGTATTAACTTGTTTAAGTGATATTCAAATTTCAAGCTGTCTATTATTACAATTAAAACACACATTTTAAATTAATATTTTTATTCAGTTAATTGATTTTTAAAAACAAACATGCATAATTAATTGTTTTTAATCTTCCTACTTATGTAATGCCTTCTAGTCATTTTATGGATCTCATTTCGTATTTTTTTGTTTTCTGAATATATGTGTTGTTTTGTACTCCTTGATGACTGTATTGGTAATACAGACATACAGAGTACTGTAATTTGGTTGCTCAAATTATATATCGATCTAATTATCTATCGATATATCTATATCAATACATTATTAAAAAGATCACATATAACTCAACAACATATTAAAGTAATTGTTAACATTATGCCCGTATGATTCCAAATATTTAAACATTTACTGTTTACAATAATAATTACATAATGAGGTAATCTAATTTTAAAGGTGTTTCACCATCTTGAAAAACAGTGCTAACTGCTAATGTTGCAAAGATAATTCCGACAGAGCACAGGGAACGCATTATTAAAAAACAAGATAATTGTGTAACGTAGGGCAATTAGGTAATTACGACGCTTTTGTGAGATGGTTTCCAGCGATTTCCTCCAAAATGGATTGAGTGAACGTTGATTACTTCTTGTGAAAACTTGGAGACGACATTACCTCATAGCGTCATTTTAATTTCCACCACAAACGCCTTATCAGGTTCTTCACAATTAATTATTTAATCCAATTAAAAGTTGTTGTTTGTCGTTCTACAAATATGTACATCTAATATAATATAAGTATAATATTTTTGTATAATATTTCACGATAATATGTATAATTTTTCTGAATTATTTTAGAATAGAATTTTCATTAGAGGAATAATTGAAACCTGAATTATATTAAATCATATTGTTAGTGAATTGCAAACTTGTTTGTCATTCTACTAACAATATACATCTAATAAAATATAAGATAAACATTGTTGTACATTATTTCACAATAATATGCATCTTTCTCTTCTTAACTAGTTTAAAACAGAACTCTCGTCTAAGGAATAATTGAAATTGAAATTATATTATTGGTGGATTGCAATTAAGACCCAACACTGGATTATTTTTAAAACACACTCAATCAATGTCCTCGCCTCAAATATTTTGCGACATTTTTTTGAGCAAAATTGAATCGACATTAAAAAATATGAAATAATCTTTCACTGTCCTTTGGTTAACTGAACTTTATTTCCTAATATTGAAATTAAGGTTGGTAAGAAATAGATTCAATCTCGTTGTTTATTGATTTTTTCACCGACTTCATTGTCGATATTAGATAATAAGATTCAGCGAATAAGATAGGTTATAAAGACATTGGGTTTGCCATTTAGAATGCCTAACTTTTAATGTCAAACTCACGAGAGTTCGTTTCGATCATCTTTCGTTTATTATTAAGTTTATTAACTTTCTAAACCTAAACATTAGCCTTTACTAACTTTATAAAGTCATAAAATTATCACAGAATGGTTAAAACAGTAAAAGCAGGTTGCAAGTAGACAATTTCATTAAAAAAAGAATTGTTGCTTCGAAAAAGTCTCCCCCCCCCCCCCCATCGATAACAATTGCAGTTACGACGGAAGTGATGATTAGCAAACTTGTAGTGCTCGAAGCGCCCTTTACGCTGGTTTCATCGCATTTGTTGTTGCTTCCTCTTGGAAGCTATTCTTATAAATAGTTGAAAAACTATTTTTGCACGAAACTTTTTTTTGATCTCCAATAATAACGGAAATAAGGGGGGTGGGTTAAAATATAATGAATAACCCTGTACATTTCAGAGTTATTAATTTTATTCCTTACTTCTACATAACCCGTTACATCCATACCTCTCTCTCTGTGGGTTATTTATATGCATGATTCCTTAGAAACAATTTGTTTTCGTATATTCCTAGTTTTATTGTTCACCTATATAAAATTTCAACGTATCTTGTACTTTGTTGTGAAATTCGTAAAAGTTTTTGTCGATTTTCATAAAGATGGTTTTATGTCGAAATTGTTTTAAAAAAGTTTGCGTGTAATAAAAATTATTTTCTTTTTAGGGATAAGATACCGTGCATCGTCAGGGGTATATTTGTATAATTACTTCCACACCTACGTAGTGGAGTGCAAATATATTAATCGTAACGGGAATCATAAGAAAATTTGAAAAATTTATATTGCTGAAATAGGTTTAGAGTATCATGAAACTTAGAGATTTTAAATTTGAGCGAAAGAAATCTGTCTGTCAGTCTGTAACTTTATTTGTGCACACGTTTTCTCTGAAACAGTTTGAGATATTGACTTTGAATTTTATACACGTATGTATTATAATGAGATCTGGAACTGGATGGTTTTTGAACTTATTCGGTAAAGTGTTGGGGGTAAAGGGGAAAATAAGCAAAGCACGCTGGTAAGAGTACAAAAATTTGGGATTTGGTTTATACGTTAGAAGTCAAGGCATGAGACTTTTAAAAAACAAATTTTTCATCTCCTGCTCCGAAACCCCACCCCCACTACATTAATAGAGGAATGGATAAAACAAAATTGAGATGTTCACTTAAAATCTGATACACTTATGTATTTTAATAATGATGTCTGATTGAGATAAATCCGTTGAAGTGGTGGAGGGGGGTAGTGTAATTGGGGAAAATATTAAGTACACGTATAAAGGCCGTCCATTTTATCATTGCCATCGAGAATATCTCACTTAATATCGTTCGTGCAAAAAAATTGTTTTTACGATAATTGTGCAGATTTTTATAAGCTACAAAATGGTGTGAAGACATTTGAAATGTCTACGCTTAAAGTAAGCCATGGGGCCTACTTTAAGAGTTATGACGGAAAATCTAGAAAATGCGGAATTTGTCTAAGTAAAATATCTCCGTTATTTGGAGAGATAGGACGAAAACTTTAAGGCGAGAATTGTTTGCAAAACAGAGTACCTCGACGAGGTTTTGTCTAAATTTTTCCAAATCCGCTGTAATTTGAGATTTACTCTTCAGGGCGTTAAAATTTTTTCTTTAAGCTAGCAAGAAATAGTGGCATTAAATAGAGCATTTTTCTCCCTTTCCAACGATACATCATGTGCCATATTTAATCATTGGAACTAAGCAAGTAAGTATAAATACATTTCTTAAAACAATATTTTTTTATAACGGCATACTTGCCGTGGAGAAGTATGATTAAATAAAACGATTAAGAAATTCAGTAAGTTCTCCAAATCTTTACTATAATCAAACATAAACGCAATTAAAAAGAATAAAGTAAATTCAGCTAAAATTTCACAATTTACAAGCAGAAGACAAATCAAGAAGGAAGACTTTTGTAGGTGGCTGTTGGAAAAGAAGCATTAATATGTAGTAAGATACCTTGGTCCGACTAGGCAAATTTTTCCAATAATGGATTTTTCAATCGTAATATTCATTACAGATGGACTTCTGAAAATGCACACTGGCATAGACCAACTGGGTTTCAAAATCGTTTTTCAATAAATATGTGGTTAGGTATTTTAGGCACCAATTTAACAGGTCCTTGTTTTTATGATAGTCACCTCAGTGGCCAAAGGTACCTAAACTTTTTGAGGAACGAATTTGATGAATTCTAAGATGACGTAACTTTAGTAAATCGACATAAACTTTGAATATTTTCAATAAGATGGAGCTCCTCCGCACAATTCCCGTATTTGCCTAGATTATTAAGATGAAATTTTGCCTCAACATTGGATAGGCACCAATGGATTTATTGGATGACCCCCTCGTTCTCCAAATATAACCCCAATGGACTTCTTCATATGGGGGTATATTAAATATAAGGGGTTTTCGATACCGCAAAATGTAGAGAACTTAAAGCTAAAATTCAACAGGCATGTAATACAGTTAGCCACGAAATGATAAGTAATGTATTGAATGCAGTACCTCGCCGCGCTCGATTGTGCATAAGAAATCGCGGTGGATATTTTGGACACTTGAGATGACATATTAAAAATTATTTTGAGGATTACATAAATATCAGTGTCCTGTGTGCTATATTTATTTTTATTATTCATTTTTTTTTGTTAGCTGGATACACTTTATTCTTTTTAATTGTGTTAATGTTTGATTATAGTAAAGATTTGAAGAACTTACTGAATTTTTTAATAGTTTTATTTAATCATACTTTTCCACGACAAGTATGAGTCTAGTTAAAAAAAAATATTGGTTTAAAAAATGTCTTTATAATTACTTGCTTAGTTCCAACGAATAAATTTGGCATGTGATATATCGTTGAAAAGGGAGAAAAATACTCTATTTAATGCCACTATTTCTCGCCAGTTTCAGAAAAAAATTTTAACGCCCTGAAGAGTAAATCTCAAAATAAAGCGAATTTGGAAAAATTTAGACAAAACCTCGTTGAAGTACTCTGTTTTGCAAAAAATTTTCGCCTGAAAGTTTTCGTCGTATCTCTTCAAATAACGGAGATATTTTACTTAGACATATTCAGCATTTTCTATATTTTCAGTCATAACTCTTAAAGTAGGCCATGGATTTCAAATGTCTTCAAACCATTATGTAACTTTAAAAATCTGCACAATTTTCGTTGAAACAATTGTTTTGCACGAACGATATTAAGTGAGATATTCTCGATGGTCCTGATAAAATGGACAGCCTGTATATTATTACGACACCTAGAGCCAGATCATATTTTGAAATGATTCCGTTAAAGGGTTTGGGGTGAAATAGGGGTAAATGGAAAAAAATAAGTGAAGCAAACTGGTAAGAGTACAAAAACTTGTGATTTGGTGTATATACTAGAAATCAAGGCCTCAGATTTTTAGCCCTGCACCACCTGCACTCCATTATTAAAAGGGTTGATACAATATAATTGAGATTTTCTCTTGAAATTTTGTACATGCATTTATTATAGCGACATCTGTAATTAGAGTATATTTTGAGATGATTCCGATGAAGGGTTGGGAGTTAAATAGAAATAAAAAGGGGAAAATAAGTATAGCAAGTTGGCAAGAGTACAGAAATTTGGGATTTGATGTGTATACCGAAGGATAAGGCCTCAACATTTTTCAATCCCTCCTCCACCCCTACTCCATTCTTAAAATTGCTAATAAATTTAAATAGAGATATTTGCTTGAAGTTTGGTACACGTATGCATTATAACGACATCTGGAACTAGATCATTCCGTTGAAGTCGGGGGGGGGGGGGGGGGGGGGCTAAGCAGAGGTTAATAGGAGAGAATTATTAAAATAAGCTGGTAAGAGTGCAGAAACTTGAGATGAGATTTGGTGTACTTACTAGTAGCCCTCATATTTCTTTATATTTTTCAAACTTCACTTTTGGTGTAAATGGTCGAAACCTCAAATGCCTCAAATTTTTTTTTTACGTCTGCCCGAAATATCCTACGACCAATTATTTCCACATACCAGAGTGCAAGTATAGTCAAGAAGTTTTCCCTTAAATAGACTTGGATGGAAAATCTGGATGTGGAAGTAGTGATTCCCTAGACAGCAGCTTTTTATCATGTAGTTGATAGATGCGTGTATGGTTACGGGTGAAGCTACTAAAGGTTTTTCAGGTAGCAAACTGGGTAATGTGTTAAACGTTATGTAATTATAGGAATCACTAACAAGTAGGCCTTTTTTATGAAATAAAATAAAACATGATGATAAATTCGTAGGATAAAAAAATATAGCACATGCATATCATAAATACATGGAACATTCTTATTTTATATTTAAACAAACCATTGCAAAATACCTTGTTTGTATATTCTAGAAAGCAAGCTGCTTGGATTAAAGTCGTTATGTTCTCTTTTCAGACTCTCTTGAAAACATTTTAATAAATTTAACAGACAAGAACTTTAAACCTCTGATAATTGCGGTAACTACTGTATAACAGACGAATGTTTTATCCCGAGTTAAATTTCTATAGAATGCTGCAATTAAGCGAACCTTACTTCTACTTAAACTTTGTCAGTTAAATTTAAAGTACAAAAGTAGTTTACACAAATCCGCGTTAATATTTACTACTCTAGAGGTAGTTTATAGTGTCAAACAATTTTCAACAATGGATTTTGAAGAGAAATAATAATCTTCTGCGTAT
The DNA here is from genome assembly GCA_963583905.1 of Stenurella melanura. Taxonomy (NCBI): domain Eukaryota; kingdom Metazoa; phylum Arthropoda; class Insecta; order Coleoptera; family Cerambycidae; genus Stenurella; species Stenurella melanura. The sequence continues at coordinate 35,828,051 of OY757314.1, read as the reverse complement.
TATAAAATTATTACAATGAATTTTAAAAACATTTTAGATCTTCACAGTATTGTGGCCAATTTTTTCATATGCTTATTCTCAATTTTAATTCATCTACAAATGTCTTATATGTAAGAACTTGAAATATTTGTGTGAAAGTCATTTTAATATTATGAATTTATTTTGAGATTTGAAACTTTCGAAGTCATGGTTGTTGTCTAAGGCATACATTTTGCCAGGCAAAGCCTCCAAGATCGAAAAAGTTTTTCACTTCTCAATATGAGGATTCATGTTGGCGTATAGAAAGTCGAAAGTAGATGTATATACGATAAAATCTAAGTATTCTTTATGCATGGTTATACATTTCTTTTTCCTGTTTCAAAACTTTATTTAAAATTTTCACTACAAGAATTACACTCGCTTAACTAAACAACTATTTTTGTTGTTTTGTTTTTTATGTTCTAAAAAATATGTGTCCTCTTCTAATACTATAATCGCATAAATCTAAAAAATAATACTCATTAATTTGTAGATTGGCATTAATTGACATTTTGGGAATTTACATGGTACAATTTGTGGTTGTATGAAAATAAATTAACTTTCGAACACAATTAATTTACTGAACTGAACTTGTGGTAGGTGCCTTGTGAAACATCTTGAAAATAATTGTTAATAAATTAAACACTGCTTTTAGATGAATCAATCAATATATTATAAATACTCTACATATGTTTCGGCTTATTAGGCCTTTATCAAGAGTATTACATAGTGAATACTAAAGTTTCTGACGTGCTCGTTTAATTTATATCTAAAAGTATTTATGTCTTAATCTATTTATGACTTAAGCTATTTAAGATTTAATTTAACATCTTTAATTATTTGAATGTTTGGAGTGGACCTAAGCTGATTATATAAATCAAAGGATATTTCTTAACAATTGGTTTATTATAGGGGTGTTTAGGAAATTCTGCTGGTCATTTGTGGTACAAGGGTTGTACTTGAAAGATTTTTTGGTTTCTAGTTGTTCTAGCAGATCTAAACGTTTACCTTTTCTTTCTGAATGAAGTAAATTTATGTTATCAGTATCTATGAAATGGTTGTTTTCAATACAGTGTGTTGACATTCCTGTATTTTTATTGTTATTTAAGATTGATTTTTTGTGTTCTTTTACCCGGTTGACAACGCTTCTACCACTCTGACCGATATAGACAGCATCGCAATCCTTACAATTAATTTTATATACACCTGATTTATCAATTTTATTTAGTTTTTCTTTGTTATTAACCAAAATGTTTCCTATATTTGTTTTGTTCACACTTATTGTAGAGATACCCAAATTATTCAATTTTTTAGAAATTTTGTTACTATATTTCGGAACATAATTAATAAAACTATATTTTGTAGGTTTGTTAGGCACAGTGAATAATTCTTTTTCAAGCATTTTGCGTTGTTTGTTTTTGACCATGTTATCTATTAGACACTCGTTGTATCCGTTATTTCTTGCAATTTGTTTAATTATATTTAATTATCTATCAAAATCACTTTGATCTAAAGGAAAATTCGTCAGTCTATATATTAGACTATGAAAGGGTGAAATCTTAATTTGCCATGATTGCTGCAAATTATACTGTATCTGTAGTAGTAGGTTTGCGGTAGATGGTAAATTTCAACTGATTGTTATGTTTTTTGATATTCATATCTAGAAAGTTTAATTGACTATTTTGCTCCGATTCCATTGTAAACTGAATTTTACTATTAAAAGAATTTAAGAAATTAAGGTAATTACTTAGGTTTCTTTCTGTACCGGTCCATATACAAAAAATATCGTCTACATATCGAGTCCAATAAAACACATGTGTATTTAAACTGTTATTGCTATTAAAAATTAAATTTTCTAGGTTTGACATAAATATTTCAGCTAACAAAGGAGAAATTGGTGAACCCATTGGTAGCCCGTCTTTTTGTCTAAAGAATTCACCATTAAACTGAAAATAGTTTTGTTCAATACAAACTCTCGAAAGATTTTTTAACTCTGTTTTTTCGGTTTCGCTGATTTGTGAATTATCTATTAAATTATTTAATATTAATTTTAGTTCTGTGAGCGGAACCGAGGTGAACAGACTTTTAACGTCAAAGAAAAATAATTTTGCGTTATTTGGTATTATTAAATTTTTTGTATTTTCAATAAATTCAAAAGAATTTTTTATGGAATATTTAGATTTAAAATTTATTAATTTTGGTAAAATATAATTTAGTTTTTTACATAATTTATAAGATGGAGCATTGATGTAAGATACTATGGGGCGTATAGGGTTATCTACTTTGTGAATTTTTGGAAGACCATAGAGAATGGGGGCCGAAGGATTCATAACTTTCAATTTATACGCCTCATTACTTTGAATAACAGCATTACATTTCTTTAAGTTAGATACAATTTCGGACTGGAATTTATTGGTAGGGTTTTTATTGATTTTTTCAAAGTCTTCACTATTTAAGATTGTTTGTATTTTTTCATTATATTCTGATTTTGTTAAAATTGTTATGGTGTTACCCTTATCCGCTTTACAGAGAACCAGATCATAATTTACCAGTTTTTGTTTAATGCTGTTTAACAGGTTTATTTCTCCCTTGTTAGTGTTTTAATAGCAATAAAAGTTTAAATACACATGTGTTTTATTGGACTCGATATGTAGACGATATTTTTTGTATATGGACCGGTACAGAAAGAAACCTAAGTAATTACCTTAATTTCTTAAATTCTTTTAATAGTAAAATTCAGTTTACAATGGAATCGGAGCAAAATAGTCAATTAAACTTTCTAGATATGAATATCAAAAAACATAACAATCAGTTGAAATTTAGCATCTACCGCAAACCTACTACTACAGATACAGTAATACATTATAATTCGCAGCAATCATGGCAAATTAAGATTTCACCCTTTCATAGTCTAATATATAGACTGACGAATTTTCCTTTAGATCAAAGTGATTTTGATAGAGAATTAAATATAATTAAACAAATTGCAAGAAATAACGGATACAACGAGTCACTAATAGATAACATGGTCAAAAACAAACAACGCAAAATGCTTGAAAAATAATTTTTCACTGTGCCTAACAAACCTACAAAATATAGTTTTATTAATTATGTTCCGAAATATAGTAACACAATTTCTAAAAAATTGAATAATTTGGGTATCTCTACAATAAGTGTGAACAAAACAAATATAGGAAACATTTTGGTTAATAACAAAGAAAAACTAAATAAAATTGATAAATCAGGTATATATAAAATTAATTGTAAGGATTGCGATGCTGTCTATATCGGTCAGAGTGGTAGAAGCGTTGTCAACCGGGTAAAAGAAAACAAAAAATCAATCTTAAATAACAATAAAAATACAGGAATGTCAACACACTGTATTGAAAACAACCATTTCATAGATACTGATAACATAAATTTACTTCATTCAGAAAGAAAAGGTAAACGTTTAGATCTGCTAGAACAACTAGAAATCAAAAAATCTTTCAAGTACAACCCTTGTACCACAAATTACCAGAAGAATTTCCTAAACACCCCTATAATAAACCAATTGTTAAGAAATATCCTTTGATTTATATAATCAGCTTAGGTCCACTCCAAACATTCAAATAATTAAAGATGTTAAATTAAATCTTAAATAGCTTAAGTCATAAATAGATTAAGACATAAATACTTTTAGATATAAATTAAACGAGCACGTCAGAAACTTTAGTATTCACTATGTAATACTCTTGATAAAGGCCTAATAAGCCGAAACATATGTAGAGTATTTATAATATATTGATTGATTCATCTAAAAGCAGTGTTTAATTTATTAACAATTACAATTAATTTGGCTGTATGCTGATCAAAATCACAGGAATTAAATATTACGTTGTAATCAAATTTATAATTTTCAACTAAAATACTTTTAAACACAACATACAAATCGTACAAAGGTTTAAATCCAATACATTTACGCTAGAATTTTTGAAAATGTAGAGATGTCGATACGAAATTTGTAACACCGTATGTTACTTTAATTAAAAATTAATATTAATATGTACATTTAAATATAAAATTTAATTTAGGACGAAGCCTGTGTTTTGTAATTTCTCCGTAAAATTAATAAAAAATGTGTTATTTAGAAGAAATTACTTTCCGCCCCTAAAAGTGGCATGAAAAAGACGAGCACAGGGGTTCGATCTAGGGATGTATTTGAATATTTATTGTGAGCGAAATTGCTAGCCAATCATTGAGAAAATTATAATTTTATGATATATAAGAAAAGTAAATAATGTGTACATGTGGTTAACCATAATTATATTATTTGTTAGGCCATAAAAAACTGTGAAAACAACAAACAACCCCTGCCAGTGTTACAGTATAGAAAATAGTTACATAAAAGTTATAAAAAAAGAGAATCTTGCATGTTATTAATTTTGTAATTAATTGAACTGTTTGAAAAAAATAATTAAATTAGAAATTTGAATCGACTTGTTTATTTTCCAGTGACGACCGGAAATATTTATTATCATTTTAGTAGATAGGCAACAGAAAAACTATATTTAATTTGGTCAACAATAAGGAAAAACTTATAACAAAAATTTATTTTTGAATGCGCCAACTCAATGGCCCTCATCCACGAAAAAAAACAAGTTTAATACATTTCAGTAATCTTACAAAAATAACTATAACCTAGTATTATATAAGGCGGTCGGTTAGAATGCTAATAATAATGTAATAAATAAATACTAATAATAATGTGTTAGATATACATGGATGGTATATAGAAAAAAAATATCTATATATGTCTACAAAAATAAGTATGACACCTATTATACCTACATACACATGTTCACAAATTTAAGAAATAGGAAGAGAATAAACTTACCTGTATCCAGAGGTGGTAGCGCAGAGGATAAATGACAATTTCAGATTACGTAAGATTCGTTGGAGGTTATACTCTAATGGTTGATGGTCCGGTGGTATAAGGGGGGACAGCTGCAATTTATCTACTGGAAGACGAAGACCTTCCCGATGATCGCTGTAACTGCAGTGCCTACTCTCCGGAATAGAACGCATTGTTCCGGAGGAAGAAAGAGTATCACCAACCCCAAGTATAGTGGAGATTACGGGAAAGATAAGCCAAATAACGATAACGATAACAAAAACTTGTAATAAAATACAAGCAAATAAAACAGTTACATCACTTAGGCATAGATTGCGGTGCCTCTGCAGATTGTTGAGTTGGTGATTTATTGGTTCCAGAGATACGACGTACAGTACCGTAAGGGAGATAAGCTCAAATAAGAAACACGAAAGGAGAACTGCAAGAAAGACGTGAACTTACCGGGGTGGGTTTTAGGCAACAACTGTCGATAGTTGGACCCGTACACACAACACAAAATAGAAATCATCGTGTAAATAAATGGAATATATACTTATATACAGGGTGTCCCGAAAATGGTGGTAAATCTCCTGGATTTGGGTAGAACTAGTGAAAATAAGATCACAGGTTCGTATATTTTTCTTTACCCCGAGGTACCCCTACGAAGATATTCGCTCTTGAAGTTGAGGGTTAATAATCGATTTTTCGCGATAACATTTTTATTGTTCAATCGATTTTAATCATATTTGGGTCAGTATCCAATTATTTCAATCCGGTTAGGTCAGTGTATTAGACTCTTGAATAACATTATTGGGGGCTCGGTGGCACAGCACCCATTGCCTTCATAAGTTGTAAAAATAATATCAGCCTATTTTGTTTTATTTCTAAGGTCATTTTCAACTTTTTAGTCCATTTTACGCAAAAAACATATACTTGTTTGATGTCGGTAATATGAACCGTTTTCGAGATAAATGCACTTAACCATGAAATTGCGATTTTCAATCGCACAAATAACAGTAATTTTTTAAAATAAATAAATACGCGGATTATGTACAAAACAACATTTATTTATCTATGAGGTAGTAAGTACTTACCTACACTTTAAAAAACCAAAAATCTTGAACACGTCAATCACAAAATTTGAAACCTGACTGTGGAAAACTAATTAGGTACATGGAAAAATGAAGATTTATGAAATTTCATAACAAATGCTCAATATGAGCACTTCTTTCTCTAGTGCATGTTTGTCCACGACGAACTGACAATGGTTGGACTCGCCGCAACATTCCCTCGTTCTCTCTAATTGCATTTGAATGGTACATAATTCTCTCGTATAATTCTTCTCTTGCCCCTACCGGCGTGGCATATATGAAACTCTTTAGATGACCCCACAGGAATAAATCACGGGGATTTAAATCGGATGATCGGGGAGGCCAAGAAACAGGCCCACCCAACCTGTTTGCCGGTTTGGATATACTGTATTCAAATGACTCCTCACTATAAAACTAAAATGCGGGGGCGCCCCATCATTCATAAACCACATGTTCGCTCGAGATGCAATGTCAGCGTCTTCAAAAATTTGTGGTAACTGCTGTAGGAGGAATTCAAAATAAAGTTTCCCGTTCAATCGATTTGGTAACACGAATGGGACCAGCAAGTACCGGCCAATAATTCCTGCCGAAACATTAATATGAAATTGCCTTTAATGGCGTGTTTGAATTGTGGCATGTGGGTTTTCGTCGGCCCAAACGTGTAAGTTATGGGAGTTAATGACTCTATTTCTTCCAAAGCTCGCTTCATCCTTATACAAAACCGATCAAATGAAGGCATGGTTTTGTTCATGGTTCTGTATAAACCACTACGAGAATTGCACCCTAGCAGGAAAATCAGCAGAGCTAAAGGCATGTACTTTTTGTATGTGGTACGGTTAAAGCACTTGCTCTCTCAAAATTCTTCCAACGACCGATTTTGGGACATTCATTTGTAATGATAATGATCTGATACTGACAGATGAATTCGCAGCGACTGCATCCAATACGTTATCTTCTACTTCAACAGTACGTGTTATCCGCGGAGCACCCCTGTTTACGTCATTTGGCGCAAATCGATCTAAGTAGATACAGAACTCTTAGATTTTTAGTTTTCAAAAAAATTATCTTAATTTTTACCAGTTTCTCTCAGCCGTTGATCAACACGTTCAAAAGTTTTGCGATCAGGAACCCTTCGATGGCGATACCGTTGAGCGTATAGTCTTGTTGCTTTCAAAGCATTACAATAAGCCATTCCATACATGCATATGCATATCTGCGTATTCATTGTTAGTGTAAGCCATATTTCATGCGATTAATTACTAATTTAAAGTCGGATTAAGCTAATACTGAAAAATTATGTCACTCCAATTATCTGACATTTTGATCCATGGTAACCATAAACTGTCATTATTACTCGTTTGGCTTTGTACATTAGCAGCTACATCGTCTTATCTAGATAAGACGATGTAGCTGTTTTCTTAAATATTTAAAAAAATTAATATTGACACGTTCAATTCGGACACCAGAACTTGGGCTTCGGCATGTGCGGCACCATTTTTAGTCATTTTTGTTTTTCAAATAATCGACGGGAAGATCATACATAATATGACAAAATAAAAATTGCTAATATTTGTGCGATTGAAAATCGCAATTTCATCGTTAAGTTCATTTATCTCGAAAACGGTTGATACCACCGGCATCAACAAAGTATACGTTTTTTACGTAAAAAGGGCTCAAAAAGTTGAAAATGGCCTTAGAAATAAAACAAAATAGGCTGAATTCTTTTTTACAACTTATTAAAGCAATGGGTGCTCTGCCCCCGAAGCCCCAAGAATGTTATTCAAGATCTAATACACTGACCTAACTGTATTGTAATAATATGACACTGAGCCAAAAATGATTAAAATCGATTGAACAAGAAAAAGGTTATCGCGAAAAATCCATTTTTAACCCTCAACTTCAAGAGCGAATATCGTCGTAGGGGTACCTCGGGGGGGAAAAATACTTGTGACCTTATTTCCACTAGTTCTACCCAGATCCGAGAGATTGCCCACCATTTTCGGGACACCCTGTATAATACTAAACGTGTAAAATATTCACATTTTCATGCAATACTTATATAAATATGTATTTTACGATTCGCATACACTCAAACTACTACCCGTGTTCATGTGGACAATGAGCATATTATTTACCTTTTTAGCCACCAGCCCTTGGCTACAATTTCAGTAGAATACTACTGCACGTCAGTATTATATCAAAATTAATAATAAATTACTGAAACAATCGACGTAACGTTCTTATAATCAATATTTGATCTAGACATAAAACTAAATCATCTCAGGAAACCTCCTTACACCAAATCACACATGATACAATAAATCAGATTAAAGGATTTGAAGAGCGTGGTCCTATGCAGAAATTCCTTATTTGGACCCATAAATAAACATACAGATCCAATATAATCTTTCTATTGTTATATCGGACACTTTATGGTTCAGGCATACGAAAATGTCCTCTGCGCTCAGCATTGGGCCTTAATATTATCGTTTAACACCGCTCTGCACCATTTCTACCGTATTGAGAGTGGAATAGAAATTACATTATATCCGGAATGTAACTTTTATTACATTTTGTGCAACGACCTCAAACACAGTTCCGTATAAACTCAGCTTGCTAGTTTATGTTCTTTTTCTACTAAACTTGCTGCTGCATTTGATCGAAAGCAAATGAGTGAGATATAAAACAGTAAGCGTTGAAGTAACAGTATGTTTATACAAATAAAAATAGAATTAAGTAAATAAAACTTTCCACGGAATCAACATAATTTGGCGCATGAAATAATACAAAAGGAGACATAGAAACTGTTACAAAACTTTAATATCATAGAATAACCTGATAAAGCCGCTGCGTAAGGAATCACTACTTGCACATCCAGATTTTCCATCCAAGTCATTTTAAACGAAAACGTCTATATTTGCACTTCAGTATGTGGAAACGATTTGTCAAAGAATTTTAATAATTTGATATTAGAAATCGTCTGCTCCAATGGAGGAGCTGATGCCAAATATTTTTTTAAAGAATTTTCTGTTCTCAACACACAATAATTAACAATTTTGTTTTGATAACTACTGTAATAATGAAGTATGAGAGTATATGATGGGAATGGCAGATGTCATAGAAAATATTAGACCTTGGCTTCTAGTATACAGGTACACCAAATCCCAAGTTGTCAAACTCTTACGGTCTTGCTTTACTTATTTTTCCCTATTTATTCATATAAACCCCCCAACCCTTTAACGGAATCAGCTAAATAAGATCTCATTCCAAATGTCATTATAATATATGCATGTGCCAAATTTCAAGTGAATGTCTCAATTTTATTTTATTAACCCCAATAATAATGGAATGGTGGTGGTGGCAGCTGTCATGAATAATTTTGAGGCTATCGCTTCTAATATGCAGGGTGTTTCGTGAGTGACCGGCCATACGCTAGTGAGGGTACAGAACTCTAAGACCATTCAAGAATGACCTTTATTAGATCTCTAATATCTCTCGTTTCTGATATACAGCGTGTTTTCTATTTTTTTTCCAAAATTTAGATCGGCTATATTTTTTTAGTGGCTGTAGCAAATTGTACCAAATTTAATAGATATGTTTACTAATAGAGGTCTACATAATTCAGTATCGAAAACAAACAAAAAAAGTCAGGGCCTGAGCCAATTTTTAAAATTTTGGATTTTACCTAAAAACATAATCCTGTATATGGATTTTGGCAATGTACAATACAGATTTTTAAAATAGTCTAATAGTGTACCTGAACCATGTAGTTAGTTTTTTTAGCACACTGTTAATGCCTCCAGATTAACAGCTGAGTTTCACAATAAATCCATTTAAAAAATATTTGGGTGACTTTCGGTCACAAGAACATCAGTAACTACATGGACGACATTAATTTTGTGGGGAAAGATTAAATTTTACTGCCTGCCTGTTAGATTTTGCTACAACGATAAAAATATGCAAAAATACGTAAATGTCAACAAAAGTCAAAAGAAAAAAATTAAATATGTAAAAATGTGAACAAACAAAATTTCTATTTATTAGAACAAATACAAAAGAGTAAAAATTATGTGGAAGTGAAATAACTGAGACAATAAAGCTCCTAAATAGTTAGCACAATTAGTTAAAAAGAATTTGATCCAATACAATTACACGAAATTAAAATAACACACTTAAAATGCAACGAACAAAAAATAATTCAAAAAAAATGACTACAACAAATTTTCAAAATATCTGCCTCCAACCTCAATACACCTTCTTGCGCGTAACTGTAAATTATTTATAGCGTTTCTAATCATCTGAAGGTTATTTTTTTTATTTAATTGCATTCCCGTTCTATGCGTTCTCTTAGTTCCTGTCTAGTGGTAACTTCGGTAGCGTACACTATTTGCTTTAAATGGCCCCACAAGAAATAATCCACTATAGTCAGGTTTGGGGACCTTTAATGATAGGAAACTGGACCGTTGCGACCGATCCACCCATTGGAGTAATGGTCATCTAAATGTTCTTCCATATAATTTTTACTCTTTTGTATTTGTTCTAATAAGTAAAAATTTTGTTTGTTCACATTTTTACATATTTAATTTTGTTTTTTTTTTTACTTTTGTTGACATTTACATATTTTTACATTTTTTTACCGTTATAGCAAAATCTAACAAGCAGACAGTAAAATTAAATCTTTCCCCACATCATTAATGTCGTCCATGTAGTTACTGATGTTTTTGTGACCGAAAGTTACCCAAATATTTTTAAATGAATTTATTGTGAAACTCAGCTGTTAATTCTCGAGGCGTTAAAAGTCTACCAAAAAAACTAACTACATGGTTCAGGCACACTATTAGACTATTTTGAAAATCTGTATTGTACATTGCCAAAATTTATATACAGGATGATGTTTTTAGGTAAGATCCAAAATTTAAAAAGTTGGCTCAGGCCCTGATTTTGTTTTTCTTTTTGTTTTCGATACTGAATCATGTAGACCTCTATTAGTAAAATATATCTATTAAATTTGGTACAATTTGCTACAGTCATTAAAAAACACGGCCGATCTAAGTTTTGGAAAAAAATAGAAAACACGCTGTATATCAGAAACGAGAGGCATTAGAGATCTAATAAAAGTAATTCTTAAATAATCATAGGATTATGTACCCCTCACTAGCGTATGGCCAGTTACGCAGTAAACACCCTGTATACATGGAATCCCACATTTCTGAACTTATTTTCCCTATTTACCTTTATTTAATCCAATTTACCAGTCAATCCTTCATCGGAATAAGTTCAAAATATAATTCTCTGCTAGATCTCGTTATAATACACACGTGTACCAAGCTTCAAGTCAATAGCTTAAATCGTTTCAGGGCAAACATGCGCACAAAAATAAAGTTAAATTTGTTTTACCAACATTTTTGAAAAAATTTTTACCACTAGAATAGATGAAAAAAAAATTGTTTTTGCTCAAATTTAAAATTTCTACGTTTCATGGCATTCTAAACCTATTTAAAAAAAAAATTGAAAATTGTTTTCAAAAAATATTTTTTGTTCCACTACTATACAATAAATGAAAAAAAATTTTTGGCTCAAATTTTAGAATTTCCACGTTTCATGACATTCTAAACCTATTTCAGAAATAAAAATTTTGAAAATTTTTCTTGCCAACATTTTTGAAATTTTTTTTACCATTAGAATAGATGAAAAAAAATCGTTTTTGCTCAAATTTGTAATTTCGACGTATCATGACATTCTAAACTTACTTCAGAAAAAAAAATTTGAATTTTTTTTTACCATTTTGGAAAACAATTTTACCACTAGAATAAATGGAAAAAAAAAATTTTGCTCAACTTTAAAATTTCCACGTTTCATGGTATTCTAAATCTATTAATAAAAATTTTAAAATTTCTTTCAAAAAATTTGTAATGTTCGTACCACCACTATAGAATAGAGGGATTTTTTTTTTGCTCAAATTTAAATTTTCCACGTTTCATGAGATTCTAAAATTATTTCAGAAGAAAAAATTTTTAAAACTTTTTTACCAACATTTTTGAAAAATTTCGAAGAAAAAAATGAAATTTTTTAAATACCACTCCACTACGTGAATGTGGAATTGAAAATGTGACAGATGGCAATAATATTTGGCTTATCCACCTATTATAGTTTTATTGAAAAATGTACAAGGTGGTCATCCCAAGAAATAGTTCAACCATGGTGGACATTTTTGTAAAGGTATTTGCGCAAGCCTTCCATATTTGACACCTGTTAGTTAGTATTGAATTTTTGCTGTTGGATGACCACTTTTTGACTAAAAGTTATCAGGTTCTTTTTGTAATAATAGTGACTATATTCCGATTATTATTCTCAATGTCATTTCGTAATTAATAATTTTTAAGAGTGGCCGCCATGCACAAGTAGAGAGGGAAGTTCTGTGTAAACACCTTTACCGATTTTCTTATAAAGTGGATGGATTATAAATATTTCAAAAAAAAATTGTATTGAAAATTAAAAAAAACATATTTTTAAAAAAATTGTTCCCACTAAGTTCATGGAAAAGACATATTTTTTTTTCAATTTTAAAATTCCCACGTTTCATTACATTCTAAACCTATTTCAACAAAAAAAAAAATGTTTTGAGAAAAAGAAAATTGAAAAATTTTTCCTTCCTCCCCACGATAGAGAAGATGGTGGAAAAAGGTTATCCGGTTTTCTCTGTACTAATAGGGATAACTATATTGCGATTACAATTCTTATATGTCATTTCTTAATTAATAATTTTTTAGAGTGACAGTCCTCTGTATGAATAAAGAGTTAAGTTCTGTGTAAATGCCTTTACCGATTTTTCAAATGTTTAAGATATAATGGGAAAGATGCTAATAGGATGGAAATCGAGAGTACTTGAAGAACTGCTATTTGAGATCTGAAATTTTTATTGAGGTCAAAAATCAATCACCAGCAGTAAGAATTCCATACGTAAACGTTCTTCATAATATTATATTGGTACGTTGCCTTGGTGTGATTAACAAATTGTATACATGGCAAATTAATGTCCCTTAGCATCCTATATAACATAGAAGGAACTACGTATAACAACTATCCTTCGTATTTACTAGATACACGTTATGAAATAGTACAGTAATTTATTATAACATTAATATTAAGAATGTTAGGACTCTTTATCAATGAAACTCGAAATGCGAGAAAGTTTTAGAAATCACCACTTCATAAGGAAATATTAACGATATAATATATTATTCTGTCGGAGAATTTAGGTTGCGGCAGTTTATTTATGTACGAAGATACATAACATCTTTATGGGGCGATACATACATATCGTAGACATGCATTTGTATTCCTCGAATTTTCTGATTATTTTAATTTTGCAAACGGAACGATGCTGTAGTAATGAATATGTGGGTAGATTAGTGATTTTATTTTATGCCTCGGTGAATTCATATTTTATGTTATATTACAATTTTAATTTATAGAAACCAACCTGATATAGCTATATAACTAAGAAGTTCATATAAATATCAGCTCCTATCAAGATGTAGTCATGGTAGACTGATGATGCCCATAATAATTTTTAAAAATCGGTAAAAACATTTACACAGAACTTCCCTCTTTATTTACACAGATCGGTCGCTCTAAAAAATTATTAATTATGAAAATACATCTGAGAATTATAATCGGAATGTAGTTACTATTATCGCAAAGAGAATCTGATAACTTTTGATCAAAAAATTATACAGGGGCAGCAAAAATTCAATATTAAATAAAAAATACCAAATATGGAAGGCTTGCGTAAATGCCTTTACAAATTTCCAGCATAGTTGAATTATTTCTTAGGATGACCGCGTTGTATGTTTTTCATTTAACCTGTAATAGGTGATTTCCTTGTCAATTCTGTTATCTATATGTCAAATATTATTGCCGTCTGCCACATTGTTACTTGCACGTAGTGGAGTGAAATTATAGTATAGCATAGTATAAAAAAAAAACTCAATACATTTTTTCTTTTTGAAATAGCTTTAGAATATAATGAAACGTGGAAATTTTAAATTTGAGCAAAACATTATTTGTTTCCATCATCTATTTATAGCAGCGGGTGATAAAAAAGTTTTCAAAAAATGTTTTCTGTTGGAGACAGCGCTAGTATTTCAGTTAATGCACCAACAGACCGACAGACAGACAAACCCACAGACATACTTACAAACTGACGGAATTGAAAAACCTATATTTTCGTAAGCTTCATCATGATCTGAAACGTGAAAATCCGAATATAGCTCGGACGCTGATTTTTTCTGGAATAATATTATATTTGATATGCGAGGGAAGTAAAATATATCTTAGTAAGTTGAGAGTGTTCTGAAATCACACAAATATCTTAACTTGTTAAAAAAGAAATTATTGAAAGAGGGACAGTTCAATAAAGTAAATCTGTTTTTCTTAAAATCGGCAAAGAGACACGCTATTACATTTTAGACGAGTTTTAGTGGATTTTACTTCCCTCGCATACCGAAGGGAAGTATTGCATTGGAGAAAAAATTCACCCTCCGAGATTTTTTCGGATTTTCACGTTTCAGAATATATAAATGAATAAATGAAACGACATAATGAAAACAATTTTTTTTTTAATTTAAAATTTTCACGTTTCATGACATTCTAAACCTATTTCAGAAAGAAAATTGACAATTTTTTTACCAACATATTTTAAACATTTTTTACCACGAGAGTAGATGAAAAAATTCTGTTTTTGCTCAAATTTAAAATTTCCATTTTCCATGACATTCTAAAGCTATTTCAGAAAAAAAACATTTACCAACAATTTTGAAAATTTTTTTACCACTAGAATAAATGGAAAAAACATTGTTTTTGCTCAGATTTAAAATTTCCACGTTTCATGGCATTCTAAAGCTATTTCAAAAAAAAAAGAAATTTTAAATTTTTTTGAAGAAATTTTTAAATTTTTACCATTACTGTACAATAAATTAAATTTTTTTTTTTGCTCAAATTTAAAATTTCCACGTTTCATGACATGCTAAACCTATTTCAGAAAAAAAAATTACCAACATTTTTAAAAAAATTTTTACCTCTAGAATAAATGTAAAAAATATACTTTGCTCAAATTTAAAATTTCTACGTTTCATGACATTCTAAACCTATTTCAGAAAAAAAAATTAGATTTTTTTTTACCATTTTTGAAAAATTTTTTACCACTAGAATAGATGGAAAAAAATTATGCTTTTTCTCAAATTTAAAATTTTCACGTTCCATCGCATTCTAAACCAATTTATAAAAAAAAAATTTTACCACTGCTATACTTACAATAAATTAAAATTTTTTTCTTTGCTCAAATTTAAAATTTCCACATTTCATGTCATTCTAAACCTATTTCAAAAAAAATATTATTTTTTTTGAAGAAATTTGTATCTTTTTTTACCACTACTATACAATAAATGAAATTTTTTTTTGAGCAAATTTAAAATTTCCACGTTTCATGACATTCTAAACCTATTTCAGAAAAAAAAACATTTACCAACAATTTAGAAAAATTTGTTACCACTAGAATGGAAAAAAAATGGTTTTGCTCAAATATAAAATTTCCATGTTTTATGGCATTCGAAATCTATTTAAAAAAAAATAAATTTTGTTTTGAAGAAATTTTTCTTTTTTACCACTACTTACTGTACAATAAATTAAATAAAATTTTTTTCTCAAATTTAAAATTTCCATGACATTCTAAACCTATTTCAGAAAAAACAAATTACTAACATTTTTGAAAAATTTTTACCACTAGAATAAATGGAAAAGAAATTCTATTGCTCAAATTTAAAATTTCTACGTTTCATGACATTCTAAACCTAGTTCAGAAAAAAAAGATTGATTCAGTTTTTTTTACCAACATTTTTGAAAAAAATTTTACCACAATGTTGGAAAAAAAAATCTGTTTTGCTCAAATTTAAAATGTCCACGTTTCATCGCATTCTAAACCTATTAAAAAAAATTTTGAAAATTTCTTTTTACCACTACTATACAGTAAATGAAAATTTTTTCTTTGTTCAAATTTAAAATTTCCACGTTTCATGACATTCGAAACCTAGTTCAGAAGAAAAAAAATTTACCAACAATTTTGAAATAATTTTTACCACTAGAATAGATGGAAAAAAATTGTTATTGCTCAAATTTAAAGTTTCCACGTTTCATGGCATTCTAAATCTATTTCAGAAAAAAAAATTACCAACATTTTTGAAACATTTTTTACCACTAGAATAAATGGAAGAGAAAAATTTCTTTTGCTCGAATTTAAAATTTCTGTGTTTCATGACATTCTAAACCTATTTCAGAAAAAGTAAATTAAAAATTTTTTTACCAACATTTTTTCACCACTAGAATAGATGAAAAAGAAAATGTCTTTGCTCAAATTTAAAATTTTCACGTTTCATGGCATTCTAAACCTATTTCAAAACAACATTTATTTTTTTACCACTACTATAGAATAATGAAAAAAAATTGTATTTGTTCAAATTTAAAATTCCACGTTTCATGACATTCTAAATTCTAAACCTGTTTCAGAAAAAAATTGAACATTTTTTTAACAATTTGGAAAACATTTTTACCACTAGAATAGATGGAAAAACATTCACAGATCTTGCATCTTTCGCGAGTATCTTAAGCGTATTGAAAATACCAGATGCAACTATACTACTCTTGGAGTCCAAGGATGGATGTCTAGGATGATAGGTATTTTCAGCATTTACATTAGGTACCATTAGCGATTAGTGTTAAAATAAAAAAAATACCAACTTTTATAAAATTTAATAATACCACTTGGGCTCATTGTAATTGGACCCATGTTCATTGATAAAAATTTATTAGATTACTCCAGCTATCATCTGTCAAATTTTTTCATAAAGCTTGTAGAACACCCTGTATACTGCTTTTCTGCGGTACTTTTTTATATTATATTTATGTGTTTGATAATTTTATTTACATAATTTTAAATATATTTGTCCATATGATCGAATTAAGCTAGTCCATGGTTTATTGGGTTATTTTGTTTTATTAATGTTCATTTGAAATTGGCGGTGTTCTGTAAGAAATAACGCAAGCTATGCAAATTAAGTGACATACGATGTGGCAGTGTCGGCATGTATCACAAGAGACCATTAAGTTTAGGAGAGTTTATGTTTATATTTTAGTTTCGAGATACTGCTTGGATTGTTATTGAAACGTGATATCCCTAATAGCATGGCGTTGCATGAACGGTACGGTTACAAGGCCGGCGCAGCGGCCTAGGCAGATCTGTCGCTCTCGATGCGTTTTTCGTAAGATGGGTCCTATATCATGCGCCCAGTAGCATTTTCAATATTAAAATTTTTTTGCTCCAATTTCAAATTTCGAAGTTTCATGGAATTCTAAATCTATTAAAAAAATTATAGTTTCTTTGAAATAGTTTGCAACGTTCCACTATAGAATAGAAGGAACATTTCATTTTGCTCAAATTTAAAATTCCCACGTTTCATGACATTCTAAGCCCATTTCAGAAGAAAAATATGTTTTAAATTTTTTTACCAAAATTTTTGAAAAATTTCGAAGAAAAAAATTTTGTAAACACTATACTTCCACTCCACTACGTGAATGTGGAATTGAAAATGTGACAATTGGCAATAATATTTGGCATATGCATCTATTATAGTTTTATTGAAAAATGTACAGGGTGGTCATCCCAAGAAATAATTCAACCATGTTGGACATTTGTAAAGGTATTTGCGCGAGCCTTCCATATTTGGCACTTGTTATTTAGTATTGAATTTTTGCTATTGGATGACCACTTTTTGACCAAAGTTATCAAGTTCTCTTTGTAATAATAGTGATAACTATATTCCGATTATTCTCAATGTCATTTCGTAATTAATATTTTTTAGAGTGACCGCCATGCACAAATAAAGAGGGAAGTTCTGTGCAAATACCTTTACCGATTTTTTTATATTACTTTCTCCACTTACCGAAGAAAAGTATTGTAATCGTGAAGAAATCAATCTACGAGATTTCTTCAGATTTTACGTCTCTAAGAATATGTTTTAGACTAATAATCTCTAAGTATATAATTATTTATTTAAAGCGATCGTCCTATATAAGTTTCAATAAAATTAAAGCCCGCTTTGTTTTTGTCAATTGTGACAACTACTTTAAAGGTTTTCCGTTGTTTCTTAATTAATTTTTTATAGTGACCACCTTGTGTAACTTTCCCCACGAGGGGATTGCACCTTGGCAACAATGACAACTGTATGACAAGTATTATATACAAAATATTCAATAAATTAAGGTGGACTTTTAACAACAAAAATATATAAAGCGGCCGCCGGTCATTCAATGAAGAAAGCAATTAATAAATAAAATATGGCAAACAACGATTAAAGTGACGAGTATATACTTTATCGATTTTGTTGAAAAATGAAAGTAGTTTATTAGTGCTTATTTTTGCTAATTTGCCTACAAATTACCCTGTTTAACATCAATTCGACTTAATTTATCTGTAGGCCACTTGATAAAATGTCGACAAAACACAAGTGAAAAGTATACATGTTTACTTATTTCAGGCATCTTAAAACTTGCTCTAGTCAGACCAAGTGATGGCCCCACATTCAGGTTCCAGCGGCAGCAATATTGATTCAATTAATATACCGCTGTTGATATTTTCACTTCATTACTCTCGTGAAAATAGTTAAACAAACTAAACTCGATCTCGAGGCATTAGCTGAATGCGACCTAGGTTACATTGCTTCCTAAAGTGTATATTTTTTAGTGTAATTTACCATAAATAACTCAATTTGAAAGATTTGTGGGTTACGTTACAGCTCGTAGCCTAATATGTAACAACGGTATGTGCGATGTTTACATCAAAAATGTTTGCGTATTCCAGTGTTAATGATAGCACCAATTTGTACCACACCCACAATTAATTGTTCCATTTCGTTCTTAGATTAATTAGACGCAATTCGCAATATTACTATTACAAAACGAAACACATAATTTTACTTAGATGGGTTTATATAAATTACATCCTCTACAAAGATATATTCTTAACAGTCTTGTGCTTGAAAGCGAACAATGATTATAATGAAAATAATTTTTTCTGGTTTTCTTTTGTGCGCGATTGCTTAATATCTTTTAAGTAATTGCCCCACAGAGTATCAGGTTCAATTTGGCCAGTAATCTTAAATTTGCCGTGCTCCCCAGAGGGCAATTAGCAAACCTTGTGTTCTATTTTTACTC
This sequence comes from Stenurella melanura, assembly GCA_963583905.1. NCBI lineage: Eukaryota > Metazoa > Arthropoda > Insecta > Coleoptera > Cerambycidae > Stenurella > Stenurella melanura. The sequence goes on along the minus strand of OY757314.1, from coordinate 35,808,803 downwards.
TCTCGTGTTATTTTCTTAGTGCGTTCTGATAAGGTTTGTAACACATCTTTCATACGTTTTTATCTTATAAGCATTGGTTTATGTAAATAGTAATGAAACATGGCGGAAGACAAATGAAGGAACGAACAATATGTAAACGTGTTTTACAAAGTAATTATATTGCTATTCTTACACTACGTAACTGTACTCAAGAAGACACTAGGAGAATTTCCTTTTAAACTAATATTATTTTAACTAAAGCGTTGACAATGAAGAATTCATTCCAGTATGTAATTGGTAAAGTACCTCTCTCTTTCCGACAACAATTTACTTACATTTAAAACTATAGAGTTAGCTAAGATACAGTAAGACGATGACTTAGTGTAGGCATTATTCATCCCAGGAGGGCAGCTAATACTATACACTGTCTAAGAGTAATATGCCAGTTAATGGCGACTGAGCAAAGTTCTCTGACAGAATCTGTGCTTAAAAGCATTTTCACGGTCGTCGGCAAAACTGCAGTTGTTCAGTGAATTAAACAGGAAAATCGTAAAAATTCTTTTATCCAATAACTGCCATGCGTGCAACATTGACCACATTTTGTCATATTCGATTTTCTCGAAAATTGCTTATCTTAGAAAAAAAGTTTCAAGCAAAAAGTTTCGTTCATCATTTATCTTTATACCCGATATCTAATTAGAGTTATATAATTTTACTGCTTGTTATATCTCTAGAAATAATACAGTAATGGTGTACGTATAGAACTTATTGAGTAAAACAATATGCGGAATATGAATTTTTGGTTTTACCAAAGATTTTACCCTTGCAAATTTCCACCTTTTATCGACGCAGCCTTGAAAATAATCATATCTTCTTAACTATAAAACTTTTACCTGCATATTTATATTTATTTAAAAATCATGCTGTAACAACGTGGAAGATATTTGAGACATATTCTTTCTTCCGTTCGGCGTTCTTGAGTTAAAGTGCATTAACTGTAAAAATAATACATTTTAATTTTTATTATTATTATTATTTTTATTTAACCAATTTACGCTAAAAGCGGGAGAAATGGTCCACGAGAACGATATTAAATAACTATTCATAGTAATTAAATTAATTGATGGTTCATTATGAAATTCGATAAGATTCTATTCTGATAGTAGACGCAGCGATTTTATTATTTGTTCATTTTTTTACTTCCACATCCACGTAGTGGATTGGAAGTATAGTAATCGTAAAAAAAACTTCAAATTTTTTTTTTCTTAAAATAGCTTTAGAATGTCATGAAACGTCTCGGTCTGTCGGTCCGTCGGTATGTCGATCTATCTGTAACTTTTTTTTTGTCCGCACGCTTTCTCAGGAACGGTTTAGGATATTGACTTGAAATTTTGTATACGTATATATTATAATGAGATCTGGAACTGTTTTTTGAAGATATCCGGTTAAGGGTTGAGGGGTTAATAGGGGCAAATATGTAAAGCAAGCTGCTAAGAGTACAGAAACTTGAAATTTGATGTATGTACTACAAGCCAAGGCCTCAGATTTGTTTATAATATTTTTCAACCACCCCCCCATCACCCCTAGTCCATTATTAAAGGGGTTGATAAAATAAAATTGAGATACTCATTTGAAATTTGGTACACGTATATATTACAATGGCATCTGGAACTGGATTAATATTTTGAGATGATTCCGTTGAAGGGTTGGGGGTTAAATAGGGGTAAATACAAAATAAGTCGAACAAGCTGGTATTTTTTTATAATATTTTTCAACCCCCCATTCCATGACTAAAGGGGTTGATATAATAAAATTGAGATATTTATTTGAAATTTGGTACAGGTATGTACTATAACGACATTTGGAACTGGATTCTATTTTGAGGTGTTTCCGTTGAAGGGTTGGGGGTTAAATAGGTGTAAATAGAGGAATATAACTAAACCAAGTTGGTAAGAGTACAGAAACTTGAAATTCGGTGTATGTACTAGAAGCTAAACTCTCAAATTTTTTTATATTATTTTTCAACCCCCCACAACCCTACTCCGTTATTGCATGGGTTGATAAAATAAAATTGAGATATTCAGTTGAAATTCGATACATGTATGTATTATAACGACTTCTGGAACTATATTATATTTTGAGATGATTCCGTTGAAGGGTTGGGGGTTAAATAGGGGTAAATAGGGGCAAATAAGCAAAACAAGCTGGTAAGAGTACAGAAACTTGAAATTTGGTGTATGTACTAGAAGCCAAGGTCTCAGATGATTTATAATGTTTTTCAACCCCCATCAGCCCTACACCATTATTAAAGGGATGGATAAAATAAATTGAAATATTCACTTGAAATTTGGTACAAGTATATATTATAACGACATCTGAAACTAGGTTATATTTTAAGATAATTCCGTTGAAGAGTTGGGGGTTAAATAGTGGTAGATAGGGTAAAATAACTAAAGCAAGCTGGTAAGAGTATAGAAATTTGAGATTTGGTGTATACACTAGAAGCAATGGCCTCAGGTTATTTTATAACATTTTCCATCCCCCACCACCCCCACTTCCTTATTAAAAGAGTTGATAAAATTCAATTTAGATTTTCACTTGAAATTTGTTACACGTATAGCGATATCTTAAACTAGATTCTATTTTGACATGATTGCGTTGAAGGAGTGGGGGTAATTGGTGGTAAATAAGGAGACGAGCAAGTAAAGAAACTTGAAATTCAGTGTATGTCCTAGAAGCCAAGGTCTGAGATTTTTTAGTAATATTTTTAAACTCCCCACCACCCCTTATCATTATTAAAGGGGTTGATAAAATGAAATTGAGATATTCACTTGAAATTTGGGACACGTATGTATTATAACGACATCTGGAACCAAAATTTATTTTGAGATGATTGCGTTAGGGTTGAGGGTTAAATAGGAGTAAATAGGGGAAAATAAGGAAATCAAGCTGGTAAGAATACGGAAATGTGGAATTTGCTGTATATAGTAGAAATTAAGGCCTCAGATTTCTTTCTAATATTTTTCAAACACAACCATCTCCGCTCCATTTTTAATGGGTTTGATAACATAAAATTGAGACATTTACTTGAAAGTTAGTACACGTATGTATTGTAATGACATCTGATTGAGATGATTCCATTAAAGGGGTGGGATGTGGTGGGCTGTGAATAGAGGAAAATAAGTGAGTATACTAAAAACATTTTTAACGTATATGGTAGAAACCAACGCCTCAAGCTTTTCTGACATCTGCTCCAAATATTAAAATTCTATGATCAATAACTTCCACATACTAGAGTGCAAATCTAGTCAAGATGTTTCCTTTAAAGTGACCTGGATGAGAAATCTGGATGTGGAAGTAGTGATTCCTTAGGCAGCGGCCTTCTACAGCAAAAACGAAACATAGAATTGAATTGTTCCCGTAACAATTTTTAATCAGCATGACATGGAGTAGCAGATTGCAAAATTTCAGACAATTTGACAGAAAATCATTTTACCTAAGATATGTGCGGGGCCCTTTCATAAAATTAAAACGTAGAAATAGCGTTGTTTTTCTGATATTCTAAACAATATTCCATATTATTCAAGAACTATTGAAGAGTACCCGGATAATGGATAAACTAATGATGAGCCCTACAAAATAGAATAATATATTTCACTGCTTCGATATTAGTGCAGCTTTTACTAGAAGTGACTTGTATCGTCTTGGAAACATAACAGGCATCATCACGACTGCAAAGTAGATGGATAGGCAGAAGGGACAAATACAATTTTTTATAGTATTAAGAATGACCGGCTCCTCCACCATTTATTTAAATACAAATCGTATGCCCGTTACAATAATGATGATCAAGCTAGGTGGATAGGGAAATCTTATAAACCTATGTGACAGGTATATGCAATATGAGTCAGGATAAGCGTTATATAACTAGATAGTGGATATAACCCATCTTAGTAGGAGAGCTGGCAGTTACTTCGACTACCGTGCGAGGTACAAAGCTACAATTTTGTGTGTACTTAATTTAATACTAACTAAATAAGAAAAATCAATATCTGGCAGGGTTGACGCGATTGAAAAAGTACCGCCTAAATTTTTGAAAACGCAAAATAATCATAAAAATTAATGTACTTCAACGAGGCTGACGTTTGAATATGTTTTAATTTATACACTGTTAAGTATAGAAAAAAAATGTCAGACAATTCTCTTGGTTACAAATACCTGCCAGATGAGCCTAAAGCTGTTGAGAAGGGTAGTATTTATAATGTCCTTGTGCAAAGCTAAAATGTGGAGGAAATATTTTTCGAGATACCTTCAGAAATGATATTGACAGCCAGACAATTTGGTTAGTTACAAATACTTTCCAGAGCAGTATGTTGTTCGCCGTATTTAATGGGAGTACAGGTGAGATGTAGATGCATACAGGAGAAAGAAGGCCAATAGAAATTAAGACAATAGTAAGAAAGAAGTGTTTTGTTATAGAATGCAAAGCAAATTACAGGACATACATCACAAACATCAATTAGATGTCTCGTAACTGGTGTTCATATAAGTTTTTCTTAAAACTTATCATTGTGACTGTGGTGATTTTTTTTTATATTAATCTGCAGATGGCATTATTTCAACAAAAAATTCATTACATCCAAGTGGTTGGGAGATATTCAATGCCAATATAGGAATGATTAGAGCTTAGAAAGAGGAGTCAAAAATGTACTGATGTACATAGCATTCCATTTAAAAATAGGCACTTGATCCTGTAATTTCGTCTTGGCTCGAGATATCAAGGTCCGATGCACTATTGCCCCACCCTGTATATTTGAAAATCATGTCAAGCTCTATCGAATGACGTCGTTTAAATCATCGTTGTCATCATATATACCAAAGGAACGATACTTTACTTTTTCAAATGGTATGCTATACTGTTTATTGCCGAATATTGAAGAGATTTTTTATCTGCATTCAAATGTGTAAGAAAGTATACTCTTCCATAATGAAAATTTCAAGAAAATAAAAAAAATATGATAAAAGTTTATTCAAAGGTTTTGTTTCGGAATCGACATAGTCAACCATAGAAAAAATTGAATTTTGACATTGTTAGTAATGTCAAATTGGAAATACTGTTATTTGTGATCGTGTTATTAGTTCTTAATTTATGCTATACTTATAAATAGATTTACACTAATGAAGAAAAATTGCGCTTCGCGACAGGAATTCTTACTGGTCATTGTCAGCTGAGAAAGCACCTTGTATAACATGAAGCTAAACGACACACCCCTATCCAGAGGTTGTGAACAAGAAGACGAGACTGTCCAACATGTACTCTGTGAGTGCCCGGCAGTCTCCTCTAGCAGAGAATCCATTTTGGGAGAACGTTGGCCTACTTTGTCCGACTTGAGGGATATTCCCCTAGGCAGCATCACCACCTTCTTCACAAGAAAGGATGGTTGGAGGCCTAGGTGGACTCTTGTATCCCTCGGGAGTATGTACAAGGGGTCCAATGGGGCCTAGGTGCTGAGGCCACTCTTTGTGACTGCCCACCCACAAACTTCAAACTCCAACCAAAACAAGTCACATTACCATGCTCTTCTTAGCTTCTGGTCGGATGGTAAACAAATCAATAATTTTTTGGAGCATTTTTACTTGCATTTGTGCATTCTGGAATTAGACAGTACTTAACATTTTTTTTCTTTGTACCTGTATTTAATCAAACAAGAAGTACGTAACACAAACAATACTCCAAAAACACCTATAATTATGACAACTAATAAGCATCGAGTCGACTGAGATGGCCGAGTCTATGCGTATAGTGACGTAGCGCCTACTCACGCCCAATTTTCGCGAGATGGAGGTTTGTAATTGTTTTTAGGACACTAAACGTGCGAATACAATTTTGAATTTTTACAGATTTATTATATTATACATGCTCTTTCGATTTATGGAATAAAAAAATTGTCGAACAAACCTATTACTAATTTACATATATTTTATCCCGGCGACTCCGCCATTTTCAAATAAGAAAATGTATTTTCCGCTTCTTGCTCACCTTATAAGACAAGGCTCAATGAAGCAAATAAATATAAAATATTTGTGAGTCGAATTAAGAACCTCCCATTTTAAAAATTTTTGAATCTCGTTAATAAATAAATAAATACGGACAAATTCATTCAAAACACAGGTGATTTATTGGTAGGGTCATCTTTTCTAATAGTACATGACAACTTACAAAAATTTTAGAAAAGTTACTAATATGTGTTACACTAATTATTATAAGAGAACAAATGGTCGAAGCTGAGCTATTTTCTACAACGCAGGGTGTTCCAGAAGTCGTGGTCCAAACGAGAGTGGGCAATAGGCGAGGTCAATTACAATAAAAATAACCTCGCATGTTGTTATCCAATTATTGGGCATTTAAATTTTACAGTACCATTTGATAAAGATTAAAATACAGAATTTTCAATTCCGTCGGTCTGTCCGTCTGTCTGTTGGTGCACTAACTTAAAAAAAACTACCTGACGGAGAACAGTTAAATTTAGTGGGTAGTTGATTCTAGTGCAACCGAAAAAATGGTTAGACTTTCACTGCAATATATACAGGGTGCAGAGAATAGATAGTAAAGACATTTTTTTCTTCGCTCAAATTAAAAATATAGTGACATTCTAAACCTATTTTTGTAAAAAAGAATTCTTTTATTTTGAATTTTTTAATCACTGTTATAAATGATGGGAAACGTCTGCAGATACTCGTATTTCGATACGCAAATGCAGCAACGTCGGGCGCGGTTAGTACTTGGATGGGTAAGCCTCTCCAGGGAAACACAGCGTTCTCGCTCCATCTTCTAACGGCTTGTATATCAGCCCATGCGTAGAAGGTATGTAACTTTAGGCGGGGGTTACATAGCGGATATACCATCCTTCGGAGGGGATGTAAAGCAGTCGGTCCCTTGTCTATTAAATGTTAGGCAAGTAAAAGATCCCTACTCTTTGATAGAGAAAATTTCCAGGTTGGCGGTAGCTCGTCTCCTGGCGTCGGTGATTGGCCTTAGTAACGGAAATAGGCCGACGTTAAATAAGCGATTAAAAAAAAAAATGATTGAAAAATTTCTGTTTGCTGAAATTTAAAATTTCCACGTTTTATGACATTCTAAACACATTTCAAGAAAAAAAGGAACTTTTCAACCACTACTATACTTCCACTCCACTACGTGGATGTGCAACTAAAAATGTGACAGATGACAATAATATTTGGATTATAGGTACTAAACGCAACTGGGAACGAAGGCACCTATATTGAAAAATATACAGGTCATCCTAAGAAATAATTAAATCATGGTAGACATTTGTAAAGATATTTACGCAAGCCTTCCATGGTGGCACATTTTATTTAATACATAAGCAAATATTTTAACTTCTTAGAGTTTTCATATAATCATTTATTAAATAACGAAATTATTTATCAATTTCGTGCCTTTATCTACTATTAGAATTAAACGGTATTTAATTTCATAATGATCCGTCACCTAGTTTAGTTATTACGACTAATTATTTAACACGGCCACGAATTTTAACGGGCCATTTAAAAAATAAAATAAAGCTACATTATTTTCTTTCGGCCACTCTAATTGATAAATGAGTTCAAATCTTTACCCTGGCATTACTACATATGTTTTAGCAAGATTTGTTAATAAGAAAACGAAACTTTAATTAATGTAGAAAATAAGTCTTTTTGTCTAGGGCTATGTCTATAAAATGTGAGAATTAACAGAGGAGAGTCTAGCAAGCGGGAAACTATTGTTATGCACTACATCCCCTATGATGCCTATGCCTAATAGTGACTGGAAACTTGTAGAAAGAGATAGAGTTTTCTAGAGTGTGGTGGGAGAAAATTCTCGATTGTGTTGTTCTGGGTGACTCTGGAGGCAAATTCAATTTTATCTTTCGAAATGAAAATAAAGATTGGAGACTGACTGAATTTTCTTCCTTAGGAATAGAGTTTTTGATAAAATTTCGTGAAATATGGAATGCCCTCGTATATGATATGGTGTAGGAAACACTGTAGAAGTTAGTAGACATAGATCGTAAACTTTTACTCTATATAACAGCGAAGCCTGACGTTCTTGGAAATTTATAAGTAGAAGCACTGTAGTTGTATAATGGTTTAAAATACACGGAGATCATTTATTTATATTTGAAACTGTTCTATATATAATGTATATATTATATACTAATATTAATTTACTGAGTTAATATTATCAAGTGTTTTTGTAATAATAACTTCAATCTCCAATAGTGCCACTTCTTTACTGCTAATTGTTTATAACAAAAATGCACCAACAAATTTAAAAATTGATAACTTAACCAATAACCTAAAGTAATACTCTAGCAATTATTGGATAAACTACTAGCCCAAGAAACTATTGATTAACACTGAATTAAATGTATGCCTCTTATGCATTGATAAAAGCATTTAATTTTAACACACTAAAGTTTCACAGTACTAAAGGAAGAGTGCCGAATGTGAATGTGAATATATAGGACTGGCACTGTCGTGAACATGAAAATGTTTCGTAATTATAATTAATATCACAGAACATATCATTAATTTCAATAACCTCAACCGTTAGTTCACTGGATGGCCCATCATTCATATATCCCTATAACATTTAATTGTGTTATATTTTATTGTATTTAATTCTGCTGACGTATAAATTTCAACACATAAATGGGAGAAACAGTGCCTTTTAACAGATGGTGTCACAGTAAAATTATCTAGTTCGTCTCCCATATACAGGGTGCCCCAAAATCACCAGAGGAGTCCGTAATGACAGATTCTTTACAACCTTCTGAGTCAAAAACCATAATATGTAATGTCCCGGCTCCAACCGTTTTCAAGCAGGATGCTATTAACGTGTCGTGTGATTTACCAGCTAACGATTCATTAAATTCGTATGTAGGCACTGCAAACAAAATGATCTGTGACAAAATGACACTTTGAATATAATTATTGAGTTAAATATTCAAAATGGCCTCCATACATTTACAAAGACACGTCGGTATAAATTCAGCATAGGTCTTTGTGCCATTTTTGGCGTAACTGTTACCAATACTTCGGCCACTTTGTCATTTAGCTCGTCCAGAATATGAGTAACGTCCTTACTGTAAATACATTGTTTTAAATAACGCTAAAGAAAATAGTCAAACGGGTTTAAGTTGGGCGATCGGGCAGGCTAGTCTATAGGGCCATCATGTCCTACCCAATTATTTGGATACGCTCTGTTTAAAATTGCTCGTACGTTCTATGCATATTGTGGTAAAGCACCGTCGAGTTAAAGCTATATTTTCTGATGTTGTAATCATAGCACAACCTCCAACAGCTCCGGTAGGTATTCCGTTAAAAATGTCCCGCAGGTCTCTATATTGTTTTCTGAAATATTCAAAATTGGCGCTACATTTTGCACAGAATCTTTCGGACCTACTTCAGTTGTATGAATCACAGCATCTTTACTATTCAGAGTTCATGGGTGACCACTGACCAGCTACATTTTTATACGAAGGAACCAAATTACCTGAGTTTTTTCCATGAATAAGAATACTGTTACATTCAGAATATCGCCCACATTCACCGTAAATTATTATCATTTCTTAATATTCTTCTAAAGTATAATTCACTTTGATACTAAGAAACTTAATAGTGTGAAAATACAGGGTCCTCTACCGTGGTTATTTAAAAAAAAAAACAAATTAAACATTTTTTAGCAAGTTTTTATACGTCATGTTCAGAAAATGGTGACGTCCAAATCTATACATATAAAGGCTTGATTTTTTAAATGGAACGCCCTGTTCTAACTCGAGAACTGTAATCCCCATTTTTCCTTACTTATTCGAACTATAAACAAGCAGAATGGTTTACACGACAAACTCTAAATCTAATTTAATATAATAGGTCAAAAAGGGTATATACGACAAGCTCTAACCCTAACATATCTTAATTGGTCAAACCATGAAAGAACTAAAGGCTTACACAACAATAAACCTGACCTGAAACAAAACAGAAATCTGTGAATTTATTGTAGGCTTCTGATTTATTTTTTTTTTTTTTAATGGAATGTGTGTATTGGGAGGGTACTTTATGGGAATGCCGAGCAGGGGGGCGGGGGATGATGGACATGTAAATTGGGCAAATTTTCCCATTTGAACAATACAAATTTGGAAAAATGTCCCGATATCTAAAAATTTCGCTCGCTTAAGCCCATTGAGGAAAATGGTAATATTGGCCAATTTTATCAATTTTCGCACTCAGATAACAGATATTTGCTCTTTTAAGCCCATTTTCTAGAAATTTACCCACTTACCCCCCCCCCCCCGCCCCCTTGTTCGAAATTTAGGTCTTATTTATTGTCGTGTAAGCCTTCAGTTCTTTCATGGTTTGACCAATTAAGTTATGTTAGGTTTAGAGATTGTCGCATATACCTATTTGGTCATTAACTATTTGACCAATTATATTAAATTAGGTTTAGAGCTTATCGTGTAAACCATTCTGCTCGTTTATCTTTCGACCAATCATGTTTTGTTAGGTTTTGCGCCTCTGATGTAAACCTTTCTGCTAGTTCATGGTGTGATCCATTAGCTTATATTATCTTCAGAGTTTATGGTGCATACCTTTCTGCTTGTTTATAGTTCGATTCATTAGATTTTGTTAGGTTTTGAGCTTGTCGTGTATATCTTTCTACTCGTTCATAGTTCGATCTACTAAGTTTTCTTATGTTGAGAGCTAATCGTATATACAATTCTGTCCGTTCACGATTTGATCCATTAGGTTATGTAAGGTTTAGGGCTTATGTACACCTTTTTGCTCTCTCGTGGATCTAACCATTAGGTTATGGTAGGTTTTTACAGCTTATCGGGTGTACCTTTCTGCTCGTTTATATTTCGATCTATTTTATAGGTAAAATGTAAGACATTATATCAATGAATTTTAATAAAACTTAATGTTTTACGATATTCACAATATTTTATTTACATATTTTAACAAAAATATGTACTACATGACAATTGTTTCGCCAACACAGTGGCTTCTTCGGATGTGAGTATTAAACTTGTATAATGCTAAACTGGATGTTAAAATAGAGGTTGCTGAGGCAATAAACAAACCCAACAAATTCATCTGTTACGTATCATAAATGGGAAAACCAGGTTCTTGTACTTCAGAAATAATATGGATAATTTAGGTGAATTGTTGTTAAAATACATAGAACAATAGAAATTAAAGAAGGTTAAGTAATGGTGAAGGGTTTGTTTCCAGTGGATCATTTAAAATTATATCAGAATTTTTTAATTTATTGATTTCTAACGATTCTAAAAGTGTTAATTTTAATCCTTTATATTCTACATGTAATATATCACAATTGGCGTTAAAACTATGGTTTTCTTCAATTAAGTGGCTGGCATAAGTAGAGTCTAATTTTTTATTCTGGAAGCTTCTTTTGTGTTCGGAGATTCTTTTTTAAAATTTTCTACCAGTTTGTCCTATATATACTCTAGGGCACGAACCACATGTTAACTTATAGACACCGGATTTATTGTCATTTTCAGTCTTGTCTTTATGATTTTTAATTAATTTACCTAGTGAATTAGAAGTTTTATATGCAATGCTTACATTTTTTTTTGGCAATGTCTCCACTAGGTTTGCCAATATATGTAAGGGTTTTATAACTTAGATTTTCTTTTTTAGGGTTAGGGTACACTAGTTCTATGGCTTTTTTGTAGGTTTCAGTAACGAAGATATTATCGATCATCAGTGGGTTATAACCGTCATTGAAGGCAATTTGTTTTATTATGTTTAATTCTTTACTAAAGTTTTCTTTGGACATATGAATGTTAATAACTCTATGTATCATACTGTAGTAGGCGGCTTGTTTGTGTCTGGGGGGATGAGTAGAAATATTATGAATTGTTGTGTCTGTATTTATGGATTACTTGGAACAACAAATACATAATAACGTTTTAATTAAAATCTTTACTTACTGATATACCTATGTGGACGACATAATAACATGTTTTTCCGGAACCAACAGGCAACTAAAAATGTTCTTAGATCTCATTAACAATTTACATCCTAGCATAAACTTCACTGAAGAATTAGAAAAGGAGAAATCCATAAAATTTTTAGATTTCACCATTTCCAAATCTAACTATCTTCATAACTTCTCAATATATCATAAAGAATCTCATGCAGACACAACATTTCATAATACTTCTACTCACCCGCTCAGATACAAACAAGCCTCCTAGAAATTCTGATATAATTTTAAATGATCAACTGAAAACCAACCCTTCACCATTACTTAACTTTTTTTAATTTCTATTGTTCTATGTATTTTAACAACAATTCACCTTAATTATAGATCCATATTATTTCTGAATTACAAGAACCTGGTTTTCCCATTTATGATACGTAAAAGATAAATTTGTTGGGTTTGTTTATTGCCTCAGCTACCTCTATTTTAACATCCAGTTTAGCATTGTACAAGTTAGTTTAATACTCACATCTGAAGAAGCCACTGTGTTGGCGAAACAATTGTCACGTAGTATATATTTTTGTTAAAATATGTAAATAAAATATTGTGGAAATCCTAAAACATTAAGTTTTATTAAAACTCAGTGTTAATATGGATTTTCATCACGTAAAGGTCAGCTTAATCAACAAATTTGCATGTATTTTGTTAAATAAAAGCATTTTTTTTTCATTTGCTACCATTTAATTCAATTATAGAACATTTTTCCTATAATAGGCTCGCTTGATATAGATACAAAATTTTCACAAAAATGTTCTACTATTATCTTGGATTTTTTAGGTTACGTTTTACAGTTATCAAATTTGTAGCAGACGTCCATTGAAATAAACCTGACAGACGATGGTAGCCAATGAAATTGATTAAATATTTTTTTATGTTATGTAACACATATCTGCACGTATTGATGTTCGCAAAAGTATTTTTCTCTATTTTCTACCTTGAGATTCCCTTAGGTACATGAAATTTTATGCGATAATAGATTCATTTGATTTAAATCAATTTTTTAACTAAAATTGTCTAGCATTATTTTTGATTTTTAGGTTATGTTTTATTTATTTCAAAATTGTAGCAGTCGGGTGTTGAAGCTATATGTATTAAATTTGGTCAAAAGTTGAGGTGGCGGGGGATATCTGTCTACAAATATAGCTTTTTGCCCCACAGTGGGCCGTAGCTTGTTCAGGAAGTATTTCCGGACATATATTTACAGAAAGTATTGCTATTATTTTTTCAGGTATAGTGTACCTAAAGGACAATGAAGAAATTTCGGGACTCCCTGTATATTATTTTCATATTCCCTCACATATTAGACAACGAGACACAGAACTTACATAATCCACAATTTTTTTCAATACATTGTTATCCAGTAGTGTATACTACAAACTTAAATTTGCTGTATAATAGTTTATTGTAGGAAGTGATATTACTTCTGACAATGCACATCAAAAGATTCTTACAAAGCAAAAGAGCAACGTACGATTTCTGGATCGCTAAATATATCTTCATTTATCATTACATTCACGGGCAATATTGTACGGTTTCTGGGCTACGATTTCCTTTTGTTTTTCGTTCCTCTGCAACGCCTCTAGAGACTTTTATGAAATATGAGACCATCTTTTGGTTGGCTGACCACTTATATTCCTGGTAACTTCATAACTAAACGCCGTAAAGAAGCTCCGCTTCCCTGCATAATCGCTATCATAAAAACTAACCCAAAAACTTTAGTTTAAAAGCTTATAAATCTTTAAGCATTGTGTCCTACCCATCTAGGAATTTAATGAAGCTATTAATTAAGAAGGCTATACGCTTAAAAGCATCTCCTTCCATTATGTTTTAACATTGCTCGTACAAATTGGAGGCGAAAGTCGTTAAAACGCTGATAAGATTTGCAATTCGCCGAAAAAAATATTTTAACGAGTAATAAAATTTTATTTAATTCTATTACTTCAATGTGGATGCGCTTAGCGGCAGTAGCTTTATTGCAACGATTTAGTCAACTAGACAACCAACTAACTTAATATCATAGGTCTGAAAAGGACTATAGCAATATTTTGCTGGAACTTGGTGTAAACATTACAAAAGGCATAATAAAAAGTATCGGATTAAATCCGAGTCCCTGGCAGTTTTTGTTTAGACAAGAAAATGATTCAAATTATGTTCTTTCACAGTTTTTAGGGTTTGTAGGAACACTTGTGGTTTCAGTATGCCAGTCCGCCGTCCTCACATCCATCAGTATGTTACAGCACTTCCATGCTCTCATTTTTATATATATTGATTGATTGATTGATTTGCCAACATAAGGTGGGAATTGCTGCCGATTCGTGGCATCCATGGAGGTTCGTTCCAACACGCTCCTTGGTCGTCCGTTGAACACGCCCAACGGACGGCCAAACTGGGTGTCGGAGCCAAATCTCAGTTGTGGGACGGGAAGTGTAGGTGTGAGAAGCTTCTTTTAAGTTTCCGTGCTTCTATTAAGTTTCCATCTGTCATCATCGGCCGGGGTGTGCAAGTGTTTGCGAGATGCTTCTTTTCATTTTCCATGCTTCTTTTAAGTTTCCATCTATCGTTATCTCCTTATTTTTCTTCTTTTAAGTTATATGTTTCTTCTGTTTCTAAATCTGGTAACTTTTATTTTGCTTTTTTTTATTAACCGTTCCATTGGTAAATATCCATTTACGGAGGAGTTGCTAGGAAGGGCCCTATCTTGCGATAACAATATTTTTTGCGCATTATGAGAAAAGAGGTCCGAGGTGATAGTTTGCTCACCCAGTAGGTATCTCGTTTCTTTGAAACAATCGATTTCAATTTACAGTAATTACTTTTAACTGTAGCTCCCCAGCTCCGGGCACTTTTCACTTCATTACCTATTTTTTTCTCTGCTTTTTGATAAACTGTCCTGTGACAAGGATTAATAAACCAATAAATAAATATTTCCAATCTGTAAATTTAAATAAGGGAATAGACTTCATTAATGAGCTAAAATAAATAAAATAAAGTAAGCAATAACTTATCTGTTTCACTCACATCTGGCTGGCTGTTGCTTATTTTATATCACCCACTTGAAGAAGGCACCGAATTCATCCAGGTATAGATTTTATGGTCAAGCAGTACACTTTCTCGAGTTATTTATATACAATTTTTTGTGTTGCTTTATTCACCCAACATAATTTAATTAAATATCAACTATATGAGATAGCCAGACTCGTGCTAATTTATATCAATCAATTCAGAATTGTTTACGCTTTAATTCAATACAATTTCGACGTTTTGTTGCCTCTTTATCCGAATTTATCTCGAGATCTTGTAGGAGCCACGAAACACGCGTCCGTCAGCGAATTCGACTATCTATTGAGATAAAATTTGT
The DNA here is from genome assembly GCA_963583905.1 of Stenurella melanura. Lineage (NCBI taxonomy): Eukaryota > Metazoa > Arthropoda > Insecta > Coleoptera > Cerambycidae > Stenurella > Stenurella melanura. The sequence goes on along the minus strand of OY757314.1, from coordinate 35,793,396 downwards.
ACAAAGACGTAAATTAATGACCCAAAAACAGAAATAAGGAGTTTAAAAAAATGTTTTGAACTTCGTCCCAAAATGCGAAAAGTGAGCCTATCGTGTAAGGTGTCGTTGAAAAGGTATCCTAAAATGAAATAAAACACGTTGTTGGGACCTTATAATTTTATCCCTTCAGTCAAGACATATCCTTTTTCAAAGTTGTCATCAAGGGGATCGCCCCTCTAATTTCTAAACTATTGATGCAAAAAATCTGAAAAAATTTTCGAATGTATCTTAGTTACTAATTTCAATTAAAATTCAGCAGAAGTACTTTCTGAATTATTTAGAAATTCACAGTTTGAAGCAAGAAGGAAAGGACCTCATTCATTAGTTTCTGATAAGAAGAATCGTTTTAACATTTATAAAAAGAAAAATGTATTAATTGACTGAACCGATCGATTGCCAAAATGTATGATACAACTATAATTAAAAGTAATATAAAAAAAAGTTTCAGTTATTAGCAGTGATACCCTTATAACCAAATCTTTTTCTTATCATGATTTTTTTAAATAAAGATATCCTGCAAGCACAGCTACGAAACTTATTCTATATCATATTTAAGGTCTTTCTATTAGTATATTAAAGTATAAGTGGATAAAAAGGTCTTTAAAACACGCGCGATTTTTAGAGCACGACGGCGCAGCCGGAGTGCTCGAAATAGAGCAAGTGTTTTAAAGACCAGTTATCCACGAATACTTTACGCTATTTTTTTTATTGGTACACTTTGAAATTATTGCTACAAACAATGGAAATGAGAATTAAGAATGTAAAATGGTTGAATTCGTGATGTGACATCAGGATACCTGTCAGTGTCAAATGAGGAATGCAAAAATTAATTTGCAATCTGTCACACAGGATTAATTATTGTTACTACAGTTGTTACTGATTGTATGTTGCTTTAAAATTAGTTCTAACGTTGATTACTTATATAGAAAAGCAGATTCGCGGTTGATACCGCAAAAATTCATGTCAGATCAATAATTAAAAAGTTGACATTTTGACTCGGGTTGTAGTTGTTGCCATGGTAACCTTTAAAACACGCGCGTTTTTAAAAGTTGGATTTAAACACTCTGAGGCGTACTTTATAGTATATTATGTAACAAGTTTTATAAACGTCATTTTAGTCACGAGTTTTATTAATCGCGAGCGACGCGTAGCGGAGCGAGTGTTTAATAAAATGAGTGAGTTTATAAAACGTTTATAAAACGTGTTGCATACTATACTTTTTCTACGACAGCAAATATCTAAATAAAAAATTTGGAAGTTATTTTAATATTTCATTTATTAACGTATCAATAACATGGTAACAGTAAAAAATTACTATTGTTCTACTTATTGTGTATATTAATGGTTACATTGGAAACATTTTGGCAATTGCTAAAAAAACTAAGTGATTTAGGCTCATTTTTTTCCAAAAAATACAAAATTACTTGTCTCTTGTCACAACGCGTCGATTTATTTTGACAGATTGATGACAAGAATTACGGAAAACTAACTTGATTTTTGCCATTAAAATATCTAGAATTAACCTCAGCCGTGACTAATATCTCGTTGCTAAGTTCAGCCTGTGACTAAAATACACGAAGTCACGGTTTGTCGAAAGCGTGTTTAAAGGATTATTTAGCGTCATGGAAACGTATACGATAAACGCCATTTTAAAGATGGAAGTAGAAAAAATAAGCAAAATAGGGTACCAATAAAAAAAATACATTTTTTGTCAAAGTCCATTTTATCAATCGATGATTAAGGGGAGTATTCATACCAGAATTTGCAAAGAAAAAAGAACTGCACAATTACGCCATGGATATAATAAAAAATTACAGAGTTAAAAGACTCTACATTTATTAATTAAATAACACATTGTGCACAGACAATTAAAAGTATTGTAAAAAACTGCTGCCTAAGGAATCACTACTTGCATATCCAGATTCTTCATTCCAGTCACTTTATAGAAAACATTTTGACTGTATTTGCACTCTGGTATATGGAAATTATTGGTCATAGAATTTTAATAATATTTGGGGCAGATGTCATAGTATTTACACCGAATTTCATGTTTCTGTACTCTTTCCAGCTTGCTTTACGTATTTCCCCCTATTTACCTCCCAACCCTTCACCGGATATGTTCAAAAATACAATCCAGTTCCAGATCTCGTTATAATATATACGTGTAGAAAATTTCAAGTCAATATCTTAAACCGCTCCGGAGAAAACGTGCAGACAAAAAAAGTTACAAACAGATAGACAGACCGACAGTCAGACAGAATTTTTTTTGCTCAAATTTTAATCTCGACGTTTCATGACATTCTAACCCTATTTCAAGAATAAAAAATTTTGAAAATGTTTTTACGATTACTGTTATACTTTCACTCCACTACGTGGATGTGGAAGTAAAATACAGTTGAATAAGTGCATATCATTTATTTCCATATTATATGCTTTTGCATGCAATAAATTTTCAATTTCTAGTTATGGCGAAGGCGCGGATGTCAAGAGTTGAATTAGGTCGATGGCGGTTGTAATTGAATTATTGATAGAAAGATTTTGTCTACAGCTTATTATGTTGGTATTCAATTTCGCATAATTCGAACATATGAAGAATTATACAGGGTGTTCCGTTTTCGCTGAGTGCGCATTAACTTCGGATCTGGCAGGAAAAAGGAGCATATGTCAACAGTGGAATTTGGAAATTTTCTTTTGGCCATTATTTAGTTTGTGTCATGCAATTATTCTCTGAAAATCATAAGTCTCATACTCGAGAGGGGAGGAAGGAGATACTTGCACACAAAGTGTGCAAAAACTGCTTTTCCGGCGATAGTCGGAAAATACTGACTATGAAAAAAGTCTAATACAAGGGAGTTAGAGCTGGTAACACTTTTGCCGCTGTGGAGGGTTAACAAAAAGAGTTGCCAACTTCGGACTAGGCTCACTTTTAAGTTTAACTCTCTATTCAACTTGTGGGTAAAGGGAGATCAAATCAAGAGAATATTTTCGGGCTGAAACAACGAGTTGTACAGGGCGTTCCTTAATAACGTGTTATTATTTCAGGGTATGATTCCTTATGTCATTTTATGAAGAAAAGTTCATATAAACATATATTCACAACGGCTTAAATTTTTTGCTACGGGTTGCTGAAATTAATTTTTCTTAATCGTTATTTTTTAATATCTTAAAAAATATTTTAGCTGTTATTTTCAATTTTGGTTTGTGTTGATAGGATATAAAACTACATGTATTAATTTATTCTCTAGCACCACCAGTGGCGTCCCTGCAAACATTTCTTTATTATAAAAGTGGTACGCTACTGACATTTTTCCATGTGGATATTTTTTCTGATTAGCCTGGTCAATTCTACATGAAAATGGTCTCTTAACTAATTTTTAATGGATAACGAACGAAAGAAATTACTGTGATATATCGTTGAAATAAGAATAATATTTACTTTCAAAAAGTATAATAAGAATGAACGCCATAGTGGAAATTAAAAAGTTTATGAGTCAAAAGGGTAGTAAACGTCATCCGATCTTCACAAGCACCCCTTCAAGCTAATGTACGATTCTAATATCTTTCTTGTACCGAATGGGTTCGATAATTTAGGTGCTATGGCGTGCGCATACCTGCACACATACGTACAGATTTTTTTTAAGCCACTTTCTTGTATTCCTGGGACATCAGCACGTAAAAATACGATCTTATTTCAATTTTTTTCACCAGTTGCAGTAACCTCCCTGTTTTTTATTTTAAATTAGTGGGAAGGTAAACTAGTCATCGTGAAAAAAAGATGTATTTTGAAAATGCTGTTGACTGATTATTGTTCGTCAAATTAAGTGCACTTTAAGAATGACAAAATCTAGCGACCTCTTGTCTAATTTTTTTAATATAATCGTCTTATTTATATTAACCTCCTGACGGAGTTTAGCTAACGCTATTCTACGCCTCAACTAGGACACTACACATAGACATCAACACAACAACCATTCCCTGCGATATTGCCATTTACCGCAGCTGAGACTTGAACTCAGGATAGATAACAGCGACTAGACATGTTGTGCTACCCAACAGGGGTCTAGTTCACTGCTACCATCTCGGCAACATACTAAAAACGCCACTAAAAACGCCACTCAACATCCATACTCCGTGGTAGCAAGCCAAACGCCTTAGCATTGCGCCACCGAGCCGGTTTTGATTTGATGCAAGAAATTTCTGGCGCTTGGTCTAATAGCAGATAGTGGTGTGACAGCTGGATGTCAATTAGAGGCTATGTTGTTAGTTTTTTCTAGCATAAGTATCATGTGTTTCTGTCTACTCAGAATAGGAATGAGGAAAACAGGCAACTGTTCCTACTGCCCCAGCTGACACCGAGGCTCACACGATGTTCGGCAGTGGTTGGAACGCCGAACGCGACAACAGCATCAGGATCCTCAAGCAAGAACTAAACGAAGGCAACTTAATCACAACCATGCTTAGCTCAGGGCAACGATGTTGTGCACTGCACAGCACCTGAGGTAATGCTCTGTAACGAAATTTTTTTTTTCCTTGAAGCACCCGTGCTACATAAATTTGAATTACCCGCGGTAATGCCGACGCGAAGTCAACAAGTGCGCATACGCGGTAGAAAGATCACTTAGGCAATTTTAAATATCTATGATATTCCACTTTCGCTTTCGCCGCTGGTGAGTTAAGATCGTTTACTTATTCTTTAACGGATTTTCACGTTCATTTATTTCATCCATTGGTATTTTGAATATATTTGATTATTAAATGATGTCATATTATTGAGTTAACGTGCTGTATAGTTAGTTTTGGGAATTATTAAAGGATATTCCGTGTAATTATTAATTTTTATTGACGCACGTGTTTGTGCGATTTTCGTATCTATTGGACGCACGTATCTTTGTTAACTCATTAATTATCGTGGCAATTTTGTATTTTGTCGTCACTTGAGACACAATGCCGCAGTGTTTTATTATTATTTAGATTATTGTGAACGAGGATTAACCGCGGATATAATCAAGGAATAAATTAGAATCTTTGTTTCTTAATCGTGTGTAAACAATCTCATATCATTAAGAGTCGAAACCGAAAGTCGTTTTGTCGCATTTAATCAACCTCGTTTAGTACAAGAGGTTAAGAGATAATTTTTCATTTGTTTATTTTTTGGGAGATTATGCCCATAGTTTTTTTGCTATATTTGTTACAGTATTAGTTTTTTTCAGATAGTAATTCAGATATTTTCTATCTAATTCAGTTATGCTAAATTTTGTTACCTTTATTCAAATTTTTGGTCACAACCAGTCAGCCATTTTGTGAACGGCTAAAATTTCATCACAGTAGAGTTATCTCATTTATTCATTTCATTTATTATATTATCAGTAGCTTATTCATATATTTCCAGAATTAAAATGTTATCAATACTCTGAATTTTTGTTAAATTGCCAATAGTTTGGTTTTGCAGTGACCTTCGTCACCATAGTTTTTTGTAGTTTTCTTGTATTTCTTTTTTCTCACAATTTTAATTTTTTTCTATTATCAACTGGTTCTTTACCCCTTTTACATGTAAAATCCTGGACCAAACCACCATTGAAGCAAGGCACACGTAATAGATTGAATATTTGGAGTTATCCTCAAAGTATTGGATAGCATTCCGACGCAGCGTCTCCTGGAAATCAGCGTTGCCAGGACCTGAATATTACGTCCTCATTCCCGGGTACCCGCGGCCATCTTCAGGACTAGACCTCGTCGGGATTCCACGTCTCCGCTAAGCTAAGTAGCCCAAATTTTTGTGCGGCATTCAACTTTTGGTCAGAAGAAAAATTGTAAACCAGTTGATCGTTTCTTAAATTGTAATTTTTTTGTTAATTTTATTAATTTTGTTGGTAATGTTTTGTTAATCAAATTTCACCATAAATATTTTTAATCATTTGTATCGTATCGTATCGTATTGTATTTGCTTATAGCAAATATTTTACAACACTTTAACACACTTAAATTAATATATTATTTGTTTTTTATTTGATTTTGATTGTTTCCTCCCCCTGATAAAGTTGGCAAGAGTGTTATGTGCTGAATACGCTGACGTCCAAATTCTTTGTAGTTTATTAAAATTTTGTTTGGTTAATTTGACAATCAAATAATTGTTAAAAAAATATATATAACTCTTCTCGCCACAGAGTGACCCTCGACCAGCCCTGAGTTAACCGGTTGCTACTTTTTCATAGCTTCTTCAGCACCCAGCTGAGAAGTTGTGGTTGCAGCTCACACGGTCTGTGCTGAATTTGTAGGGGTTTTAACCGATAGAAATCCGGCACTCCCCGGCGGGCCAAACCTCTTGCTCGGGAGTCAACGAGGATTTCCCCTTCTTACCTAAAAAAAAAGTGTTATGTGTTTGATTCATGTTATTGTTTAATTAATATAATACAGTACTAGATTCATTAGATCAAACTGTTACAAGCTCTCCAATATTTTTATAAATATCCAACAGGGCTGTATTTTTCCAAGTTGTATTTATGAAATAATTGATATTTAATTGACACGAGAAATGTTATGGAAACTAACGTAAACAAACTACAATTATAGAACCCGTCCTATATCAATAGCAGAATGTTCATGTACGTAATTACTGTATAATTCAATTACGTTTTATTTGTGTCATATTATATCTGTTAACCAAATGGAAAGCCTCCATATAGTTTTAAATTAATTACATTTCCCGGGTGTTAATTAATTTTGTATTTGCAGTTTTAACAATTGCATTAATGAGGATATATTTCGTACAATGTTGCACTACCGATTATTATTTTATCCGATAGGAAAGAATTAAATATTTTATGTGTACTATACGGTCTCGTTATGAGAGTTGTTTGAATAAATACACATGTTTTATAATCAAAAATGCAAAATGCCATGTACCAATAAAACTGTAAGCTAATGTTGATGTTAGTGCAATATTCCTCTGTCACAGGACTAAATAAAAAAATATTGGTCATTTTCAGATTAATAATAATAATTTTATTTAGATATGTCATCCCGAAGAGTTCAGATAAGAGCATTTACAATTTTTAGATGGCTTGAGATCTGCTGATGCTTGGATGGGATATTTTATTTATTAGGGTGCGCTGAGAATATTTTTTTGTAAATTTTTATCTTTTAGTAGATTGTAGATTGAAAATTGTTTAGTATCAAGTCTGTTCTTTAGCTCTTCCTTACATTTATCTGAAATATCTATTCCGAATTAAACCTTGTGATTTTTCTAGGAAATAATTTATCTATCTGTTTAGGCATTAATTCCACCATTTCTAATTACTTTAGCCTAATGAGAATTAATATCTTACATTCGCAAAGTATAGCAATATCTGCATTTATCTTGTCCCGTCCTGCCAATGTTCTTAAGATTATATCTCAGGAAGCAATGGTCCATTATAAATTTTGAACATTTTTAGTTAACTTTAGTTGAGTGGAGAGTAAGTAGAACGAACCTCTTCTATTTCCTTTCCTTTTTAGGATCTCTTCCGGGAACTTTCTCTTCGATAAGCTTCAAAACTGTTCGAGTCCGAAAAATTAGGCTTTAAAATCTTTTTGCAACATTATCTGCTGATTCGTTACCTACTATTCCCTCGTGCTTCAACATCAACATCAAGGTATCCCTATTGTTTCTTACGAGTTACTTCAGAGATAGTTTATATTTCAAGGCAATTTTATTTTCGAAGGATTAAGACGTAAGAGCTTTTCATACTACCTAGGTCGATAGATCCTTGCCCTTGACATGAATTTATATATGAATTCCTGGACACAGACATATAGAATAGTTTTTTATCTGAAAATTGGTTGGGATGCTGCCTAGCACAATAGAAAGCTTGCAGTATGATCCCGCTACGGCCGCACCAACCCTTCAGCCATCTTCGTGCTGCCTATGAATCAGATGAGTGACCCTTTTTCTAAACACAGTGCTTCAACCCTACTCGTTAGACAGTTCTTATTCAGCATATCAATAGAACAATTGAAGTCCTCCTTGGCTGCTGTTGATTCAGTAGGTTTAGTCATGACCCCAATTGGATTATCTCTAGAATTCTTAACCGATTAATCAGATTACTTGGTTTTAATTCAAGAATCTACTACAATCTTACTAAACAATCTGCGGCACGTTCAAATGGGCCCTTGGCGGACAACATTTGGATGTTATTACTTTTTAGTAACTGTTAACATTACATTCATTGGAGTGGTCTATTTATAATAAGTTCTTAGCATGGAATAAATTAGTGCTTAGGTAAAATTAGAAGTTCTATACTTTTTTTAGGTTAATTCAATTATTTGATAATAGTGCTGGGAGTTTCAGATTTGTAATGAATATTGCACTCATACTTGTTTTTATCAGTCCGTAAAATGACCACTAGGTAGAGCCGAAGATACTATTATTTCTTTACTAATTGAAAGAATTTATCATAGAAGCGAAAGTATCTGATTAATTACATATTCTACAATTTGATTAATTTTTATAGACAATGATATATTGTATTGAATTGTATTGTATTGTTTATTCAGTGTTACTATACATACAGTATTTACACGGGTCACAAAAATATAATACACGAGCAAATTACAATATACACATGTAAGGAACATTACAGTTAGTCAAACAAACTTTTTAGAAAAAACAAGAAAAATTAAATAAACCGAATTGCATATCAGAAAAATTATTTTCTAAATACTCTTCAAAAGTATAAAAACATTTACATATTAAGTATTGCTTTAACTTAGATTTAAGCAATTTTAAGTCAAGACATCTTACAGATTCTGGCAGCACGTTAAAAAATTTTATTCCCATAAAATTTGGACTATTTTGGCATTTTTTCAATCGTACAAACTCTGGGCAAAGTTTGGAATTATTCCTAGTCTGATCATTATGAATGTCTTGATGAGATTTAAAACTAGCCTGGTGTGTTTTCACAAAAATTACACAGTTATTCAAGTTTTTCTAACAAGATGTCATGTTTTACACAGTCAAAAGCTTTTGACAGATCGCAAAATGTTGCTGCCAAATATTCATTGTGATCAAAGCTAGTTAGAATTGATTCTAATAATTCCAATATGGCGTCAGAAGTAGACTTACCACTTGTGAAGCCAAACTGGGCCTCATTAAATAAATTATTGTTTTCAAAGTAATCAATTATTCTCGTCTTTATGGTCTTTTCGAAGATTTTGGTTATTAATGATACGATGGAAATAGGTCTGTAACTCGCTGCACCATTCCTGTTGCCCTTCTTATATAGAGATAATATAAGTGCTTTCTTTAAAGCACTTGGAAATACATCTTTTGTAAAACAGGTGTTTATTAAATTAGTTAACGGTGAAAGAAGGAAGTTTTTCACATATTTAATTATTTCAGTTGGCAAACAATATATGTCTCTGTTTGTGTTCGATAATGAGTCGATTATATCACGAACCTCATTTGGAGTAACTTCTTTCAATGTGAAACTTGAGGACGGCGAGAAATTATGTAAGTAGTCTAGTGGACTATTCAAACTATTCGGTATGTCGGCTAGTATTTGATGAGGAATGTTATTGAAATATGTATTAAATTCATTTGCTTCAATGTCAGGGGTTTCTTGTGTATTTTTCTTATTTCTAAAGTTATTTACTACCTTCCACATATTTTGGAAGAGTTATTTGACTTTCTTATTAGAGTATCATGGGCTTTTATCCTAGTATTACGTAAAGCAGCTCGATATTGGTTTCTATACTGATTTCTTTGTAGTAACATTTCTGGTGTTTTATATTGATTGTATAATTCATTGAGAAATGATAAGTGCTCTCTCATATTTCTTAAAGAGTTATTAAACCATGTGATGTCACCTGACTGAGATGTAGGTTGATTTCTATTTTTAATAGGAAAGCAAGTTTCAAAAGTAGTTAATATTTTATTATGGAAAATGTTAAATTTGGTATCAATGTCACAACTGTTATCATTAACAGAATCCCATCTTGTTTCCGAAATTTGATTATGAAACATAAATTTGCCATTTAGAGTTATAGGCCTAAAGTGTCTTTTGAATTGCCTTTTTGCTATTATTAGTTAAAATTGTTGTGAACTCCTGTCCTTTATGATCAGACAAGTTAGCGTTAACAATATTAGCCGTACAGTTGTCGTTTTTAAAGTTAATAAAAATATTATCTAAGCAGTTAGCAAGTCGTGTATTTTCATGGATCATGCGTTCAAATCCAAATGACTCTAAAGAATCACAAATGGTAATACACTCTTTCTGACCAGTCCCAAATTGCATATTGAAGTCTCCGCATAATATTATTTATTTTTTAGGTGAAATTCGAGAAAATGCTTGGTGAAGTACGTTCAAAAAATTTTCGATCACACCCCACCCATATTATGAATCACAGTGTTATCATTGACAATTTTACTACTAATGACGCAAAAAGCAAGATCAACAGTATATAGTTATATGAAGTGAGGAAGATATACTATACTGACTCAATTAGTCCAGAAATATTACTTTACCTGCTCGATGTCTCAGTCATCTGAAGCGTTTTAGGGGCTAGCTTGATTAGCCAGACTGTTTATCTCTTACAGGGTATGACCTCCAGCTCTGACACAGGCAATGTTGGTAGGTATGGATGTTGTCTATGTTTTTTCAAATATGTAACCTTCTTCCGGATAGCATTGGCTTTGGATTGGGGGTTATCTATTATGTGTGGTGTGTTTATTTTTGTTATAATCGCATGCCATCATAAAAAAATTTAAATTTAGACGATTTGAAATTTTAAAAAGTTTTCCCACAGAACTAAAAAGGAACCCATTATGACATTAATGAAAGGATTATTAAGGCACGCATTTAATATACACAATACATGTAAAAAAATTCTGATAAACGTTTGAGGAAGGAAACAGATTATATTTCCGAAACGTTAGCAAAATACATAATTTTTATATTTTTGTTAAGATCATTTGTCAAAAACATTATCTAACTATTCCTTTCGCTAAAAAATCACACGCGTAGGTATTTTCCCGTAATGTGCTGGATAATCATATTATTTTGTAAATTCCAAGGATATTATTTTTATCAAAAAAATTTTGTGGCAAAGAAGAGAAAGAAAACAGAAAGCAAAACAAAAAACTAAAGCACCTTCTTTTTTACTTATTTAACGTCGGGCTATTTTCGCTACTGAGGCCTATCACCGATGGCAGAGGCAGAGCAACCCCCAACCTGCAATTTTTTCCGATCACTTTAAATCCCCTCCGAATGATGGTATATACGCTATGTAACCCCCGCCTAAAGTTACGTACCTTCTATGCATTCGCTGAAACTTTAAACTTTCTTAAGTGGAAATAAAACCAATCATTGAATTTAACTTACTTTAGTAGTTTACTGAAAAATACACAAACAAAGGAAAGAGCAATTTCCATCAGGATGTAGGTAAACTTCAAAAACTTTCGTCAGAATAATAATATAAAATAAAGTCATCAAAAGTCCATCTGACATATAGCAAAATACAAAGCAAAGTTTTACACAATGACTAAACTAAACACGATCTGGGCAGAGCGGTAAAACAAATAATTCTCACGTTAACATGAAAAGCTCAATTAAATTACACGAAAACACAAAAGGAAATACTATAGACTGTACATAAAATTAATAACAAAAATGGCCCGACAATTAATAATTCCGACATAAACTGGTTCGGTTGTTGAACGCTATGTTTTTATGCCCAAAACACACGGGAGATGTCCAAATACCGGGACGGTATAGCTACGCCACTAAAACGAAGTTGTTTCCGCACTATAATCTTCTCATGGGGTACGAGAAGTCTTAATAGAACACAATAGGAAATATGACTGGTCAAACGTGGAATGAGGTATTGAAGGCGTCAATAATTCTGCATTGTAGCAAGTGGCTTCAAACAGCAACATTTGCATCACGAGAGGGATACATAATATAAAAGACTGTACTTCCAGCTAGTTCGATGAAAACATTACCTTTCTGTAGATATGGGCAATGGTAACTGAATCTGAAACTGTTAAAAATGCACTAAAAAGTAGAAAATAATGTTAATAATAACAATAATTATATGTAAAAGCATGGGCACTCAAAGTACCTGAGAAACAGAAAGCTTTACTCATCGAGCGATTCACGCTTTTACGTTTATTAACATAATTATTGTTATTATTAACATTATTTTTTTCTTTTCAGCGCATTTCTTAAAATCTTCAGTTTGTATTTAAAACGTGATTTTTATCAATTTTTTGAATAAGTGAAAAACCTATTCGTTGGTCGGTTATTATTATAATAAACATTCATGTTTCATGTGCTAATGTTATAATATATTGGTAAATCTAATATCTTCATGAAAACTTATTAAATGCCATTTGGGTGTATAAACAAGCTAAACATTATACGTTCAATTATTGAACTTTTGATATGATTCTTGCACTTTATATTGGATATTCTTCGCAGTTCTGTCGAAAGTAATGTTAGCCTTTGTTTAAGCCGTCCAAACTGGTTCAAACCCTTATCGCATTTGTTACAAATTTATTTCTTTTAAGTTTATAAGCTTTAAGGGCAACTGGAACTTATGCGTAGCCGGTTTTGCAATTAAGAAGGTCTATTCATATCCAAACTTAATTTGTATTTAATTCATTAAACAATCTTACCCGGATGAGTGGGACTGTTTGCGTTTTAGACATTCTCTTATTTAATTACAGCACATAATAAAATAAGTTTGATATTTTAATAATTTAATTAATTAATAATTTTTTATGTACTGATTGATACAGTTTAAGAACAATCAGATTTTTCCTCTAGGCAAAACAATTATTTGTTCTTTCAACACAACTACATAGTTCCTTCTTAAGTTATTGTGCTTATAGGAAATATCGCGGACGGACAGGCAGACATTTTGAAAGTTGTTGAGAATTCGATCACCAACAAACATTATTTTTTTCTCTACTAGCGATATTACCGCATTTAGAAATGTGCCGATTAAATATAATATACTATTCGTTTGTTAAGACTATAATAATTGAGATCGCTTTCGTCGTCACGATTTACTTTCGTTAGTTCCCGGGCCAGTATTCGGCAATATTGTTCGGTACACAAATTTATTACTGGGCATACCTATCAATAGTGTTCCCAATCTGCCAATAAGTTTACTCTTGTAATTTATCCTAAGTGGCCGTGTAGTTGCACTAAGTAATGTAATCTTAGTGCTAAAACCGCAATAGATTAGCATAATTACACAACCTAAGCAACTGTGCTCTCTCCCGATAACACCAAGATCCATATTAGGCATGAATACATTAAAGTTTAGATGGTAGGTCGATCATATATTCAGTTTTTAATTTATTTCTATTGGAATATATACAGGATGTTATAGTTCAATAATGCTTTTGAAAATTAATCTTTCGAACATCATAACAAATTATGTTCTGATTGAAGAAAATTTGTAGTTTTACGTAAGTAGATTAAAAATTAGTTTATATTAAATGAGCTGGTGCATTTTTGTGATGATATCTTCCTTGCATTATGATATACTTGTAGTCATATAAAGGACGCACACAGTGACTCTAATCTTGATCACGGAATGGGAAGAAAAAATCTTCTTACACTTAGAAATAATAGGAATTTATCTCAAGTAATGTTACGTTATACTCATGCAAGAAACTTTTATGGTAACGAGAGCTGTAGTGGGAAGTTAAAAAGTTGAAGAAATCCAAAACGTAACAAAGCCAAAAACAAGTCTCATAATTTATTCAAAATCATTTTCATGGACTGATTTCTACTTTATATGCCACATTTGTCTTGGAAATTATACAGAGTGATGGTTTTATAAGGTTTTAAAGTGAACACTGCATTTACTACAAAAGATATTCAAAATGCTAGCCATCAACTTGGATACATTTATTTATTGGCTTTAAAAAGTTGTCATAGCTTCTGCTTAACAATTCGGGGTAATGTTATTAAAGACATTTCGAATGTTCTTCCAGATTTTGTGGCATTGGGCTTTACCTGTCTTTCACTTACTCCCATATTAAAAAATCTGGAACTGTGAGCTCTGGCGATCGAGGGGCCCATGCTTTAGGACCTCCGCTCCCTATCCAATGATTTCCAAATGTGGCATTCAGGGAATCTCTAGCTATCATAGCATAATGAGGCATAGCACCGTCTTGTTGGAAATAGACAGTCCTATTTAAGTTGCGGATAAAGGAAATTTTCTAACATATCCAAATATGATGGGACATCGACAATTGGATTGTTAAAAAAGTACATTTTTTGTTTTGATGTTGCACACCAAACTGTAACTTTTGGAGAGGAGCTGACATACAGATGAGATTTCTGGGATTTTCTTATGACCAAATTCTACAATTATGCTCATTCACCTCGCCATTTAAGTGAAATGGTGCTTCGTGTGACGTGATTAACTTATCAAGAAAATGTTTATCTCTTCTACATATATCAAGAATATTTCTACAAAAGTGTACTCCTTTGGGAAAATCAGTTTTCCCTAATTCTTGATAAATCTGAATTTTATAAGCATTCAATTTTCGAACATATTTTATAGCGGTATGAACAGTAGTTTTCGAAATTCCTGTTGCGAAAAAATTTTCTCGTAGGAGAAGGATCATTTTGTGTCATTTCCAAAATTAAGCCCATTTTCATTATTTGGAGTTTTTTTTTACGGTCAATACAACCCAAACTCCAAAAGTTTCAATACCATTTTCTAATTGAATTTTTTGTTGGAGGTTCGTTGTTAAACATAGTTCTAAATCTTCTTTGTGTTGTTTTGTAAGATTTAGTTTCAGCAAAAAAGATTACGCACTTAACTTTTTCACATAAAGTTAACATTTTTCTTACAGAAACTCAAGTATCCGAGTTGTCAATAGACCAATTTGACGTTTACAAGTAATCTTGTCTTTTCTTTCCATAGTGTACTTTGTTAATCACTAATTTTTTGGTAGTATTTCGATAAAACGCATTATTCACTTTAAAGCCTTATAAAACCATCACTCTGTATAATTTTCATGACAAATGCGGCATTTTCGGAAAGGGGAAACAATAGGCTTTCCAACTGTGATAAAAATATACACGGTATTCCATTTAAAATAACAAAGTTGCTCTATCCCCGAAAATACGCTATGTCATTTTCGGTTAAACCGGAAGTGAGCAAAAAAGATGATTATTCAGGAAAGAACTTATGAAAATTAGAAGATCACTGGTGAAAACCGCATTTAATTCTCTCAACTAGTTCAAAAGTTATATAGGTTTAGAAAGAAAAGGTCAAAATATAATGGAGCACCCAGTATTTAGTATAGTTCAATACGAAATATTAAGCTACGCTGAATGCGGTTGATTTTCATTATACAGAAAGAAGATCTAAAATTTATTATTAATAATTATGACTTTATTTCAGTTCCTAATAATAGTGCATAATAATTGGTAAACACTTTTTATTTTGTATAATAAATAGAAATCAATAGAGAAGTATAACCTTAGTGTTAGTCTATCAGCCTAAAATATTTATTTCTATTTCTATTTCTATAGAAAAAAATTAAAAAGTAAACCGCCTCAAAAAAAAAATTAAGAGATAATTAAGAACTTTAAATTAATTTTTCATTGCTTTTTGCATATTCCTATCTCTATGTGTCTATCGAAATAATAAATTGAAACTTATTACCTAATACAATAAAGTTGATGCAAAAATACTTAGTTTCAAAAATTACTTTGGTTGCGTTATTTTTATTTTTTCACACATATGATATTGATATTTATTCTCAGGAGTTTATACAGTTTTTACCTTATGCATAAATCTTTTATTATATAAAGTTACATCAAAATCTAGTAAATAGTTGGCGAAATATAACCAAAAGTGTTTTAGAAGCCGCTAGCCGTCAGGATTTACATCCCTATTTGTGCATACCGTATACGGGATGAAGATTGATGAAACTATGTATAATAGAACCACCACCGAGTAATACCTTATAGTATGAAATTTATTTTATAGAATTCGCCGAAGTTGATTGGAGTAATGAGTCAACCAACAATCACGTACAAAGAAATTATAATTAGAAATGGGCATAAATTTTAAGATATGGCGAATGCGCCGGTGACAACAGACTTAATTCTAAAGTTCTCTATTAATATTAGATGAAGCTTAATGAATCTAAAATGCTCCTAGTTAGCAAATAGATAGTAAACACTTAATCTAATGAGTTAGCAAAAGCACAAATATGAAAGGAGCGAGTAGAATTGACAACCTTCTTTGAATTTATTAAGGTCTGTAAAAAATGCACTTCGAAATCACGTTGCACAAAACTCAACCCTCTAATAACAACGTTTTCTTCAAACGTCAGAAAAGCATGACATTTCTGAACTCATTTCATTGATTGATTGATTGAGTGATTAATTGATTTGCCGGCATAAGGTGGACATTGCTGCCAATTCCGAGCATCCATGGACGTTCGTTCCAACACGCAGCTTGGTCGTTCGTCGAACACGCCCAACGGATGGCCAAACCGCGTGCCGGGACCAAATCTCGGATGTTTTATATACCGCCGGGCCGGCTGCATACGCCGGGTTGGACATTGGACATGCTTGTTGTCAGCAGCGAGAGCCGCATGACGCATGGGGTGGGAATATAGGATGGGAAGTGTAGGTGTTTGAGAGATGCTTCTTTTAAGTTTCCATGCTTCTGTTAAGTTTCTATTTGTCATCATCGGCTGGGGTGTGATATAGTTGTTTGCGACATACTTGTTTTAAATTTCCATCTATCCTCATCTCCTTATTTTTCTTCTTCTAAATTTTCTGTTTCTTCTGTCTCTGAATCTGGCAGCTTTTATTTTTTATTTCATTTCTGTATTTTTTCCCCTTTTTTCCCTTTCTTTTTTTATTTATTAACTGCTCCACAGGTAAATATCCGTCTACGGTGGAGTTGCTGGGAAGGGCCCTATCTCGCGGTAACAATTTTTTTTGCGCGTTATGAGAAAAGAGGTCCGAAGGGATAGTTTGCTCACCCTCTATGTCGTTTCTATGAAACAATCGGTTTCACTTTCGGGCAGTTTTTCCATTTTGTCATATTATGTTTATTACCTATATATTATGTTTAATGTTCAATTTTGATCTCCAATTCTTGTTTAAAATTTAATAAAAACATAAATAAACCAATGCTACATAAACAAAAAACTTATCTGTTTCATTAACACATCTGGCTGGCTGTTGGTTATTTTAAATCACCCACTTCAAGAAGGGTCGAATCCAGGTACAAATTTTACGGTCAACCACTCAAGCAGTACACTTTTCTCGAGTTGTTTATATACACTATTTTGTGTTGCTTTATTCAACTAACATAATTTAATCAAATATGAACTATATGATGATGTTAAAGTTTGACATAGATCGCTGTGCGTTGGCATTAGGAGCGGCGATAAAAGTACTTTTATTCACAATCATACAGAAATAATCAAATTGTCTCTCAAAAGTTGGAAAGTATGACATTTCAACTGCATTCGACAATTGAACTGAAATGTGACATTTCAGGTTGGAAAGTGGCCACTTTCTTAACAGTTTTCAGGTTGGAAAAGGGGCATATACCAACCCATGTTTTCCATTTGCTTTCAGTTGTATGAAATATAAATTTTAGGACATAGAGCATGTTTATTTATTAAAACAAACCTAGATACTGTAACGTGCCCAATGCTTAAAAGCATCTTTCGTTAAATTTCTAATAATTATTAGAAAAATTATTATTAATTATCCAAAGTTTTATTCTCCTATGCTCTGGTACTATTACAAACAATTCCTATGACAGATGAGAAATTGTCAGTAGCTGATGCTTACGCCTCAGGATAATAGATAGCTCACGCTCGATAATATTAAATTATAAATATATAAATTAAATAAATAAATCAAACTAACTCTAAAATGAAATTGAGTAGATTACTCTATAATTATAATAAAATTTGTTAGCCACAGAAGAATGTAGAGTTATCAACACAAATACAGATCCATTATTTAATTTAATATTCCCTTAATAAAAGTGTACTACTTTTTGGGCGGGGCAACGTGACTATCGGTCCGAGAAAAATTGAACGATACGCCGCGCTTAGTTAAATTCCTTCTCTTTCACCCGAGGCGTTAATCGAGATGGACGTGTTTGACATTTTGTTAAACCTCTAAGGAGGATATTAAGATGGAGAAACCTTATAGACGTATAAGGTAATAGTTTTAAATAAATATATATCGTTAAATACCATCTACCGTTTAAACATATTATTTTAGGTTTTTCTATAAAATAACAAATTTCTTTTCAACGGCGAAGTATCTCAACGCAACACTTTTTCTTTACGCAAAATCATCTACGTTTAAAAAAATAACAAATTTCCTTTCAACGTCGAAGTATCTCGATATTACACTTTTGCTTTAAGCAAGATTATATACGTTCAATTTTGATACTACGTTTTTGTACACGTTTCTTTTTGAGAACAGCTTTTTGGTTAAGACTACTGCGTTTGTCTTTATCGCGAAATTTTTGGCCACAACACATATTTAAATTTTTCTACCAAGTAAACGAAAACCTGGGCGAAGAAATTTCCTTAATTCTGTCTCGGCGACATATTATTTATGTACGAGCACGTTCTCTAGGATTTCATAACATCCAAAATGGAACAAAATGGAGGTCCTCAACCATCTAAGTACACAACAGTTAAAATCTATTATCATCGGGGAACAGGGGCGTATTTAGCAATTTCTCTTATCAGGATATTAGAATAAAAGATAAGTTCTTTTGATTATTACATGTAAAAGAGATTATTTTCACATATCCATTGTTGTATATTAATTCGTAGTAACTTACATCTTAAAGTCGCTGTTGCAAATATTTCGTTGTAGTATCAGAACATTTTTAATGCAAAGATCATTCTGACTGCACCCTGTATTTTCATATTTAAATGTTTAATATACGTTAAAGCTAACTTGCAGGAGTTTAAAACACTCAATGATAATCACGCATACAAAACGAGACACGGAAATCTCTTATAAATTCCACAACATAGAGCAGCCAAATTTAAAGAATCTTTCCATTGCAGTTGTATATTAGCATATAATAGTCTCTCTGAGGAACTCAAAAATCCCCTATGAAAATAGAAGATTGAAGTAAAAAAATTACTTATAGAAAATGCATTTTATAGCATCTAAGAGTTGTTGGACTGACTAATGACAATAATGTTTGTTTGGGTGTTGACAATAAGTTTGTTTGTTTTTCCTCTATTTGTTTTTTTACGTTTAGTGTAATTATTACTGTTGTATTATTATTTGTATATACTCTTTATGTTATGACGTGCCATATACTTATACAGATTGTATCATTGCGGATGGTAAAAGGAATATTATTACTATTATCATTACTATTATTATTATATATTGTTAACTGAACCATCCTGTTCTATTAACGAGTACCTTAATGGTATTTGGTGACATTTAATTTTAATTTGTATGTATGTGTTGTATATTTTTGTATTAGTTTGATTTTATGTTGACGTTGTATAATTATGCTTAATCTGATACCCCAGCTTCGATTTTGACATATCCTATATCATATAAATGAACTTGTGGATAAATAAATTACTATTATTATTATCATTATAAAGATGGGCGACTGTGAGGATGTAAACAAGATGGTGAAACTTGGAGCTACAACTGCAACAGTTTGAAACTTGCTTGTTAAAAGCAAGAGTGCAAGAACTCTTGGTGTCTGTGCTCATGTTGATAGTGTAATATGGTACTTAGCAGGTTATGTGAGACACCATCAAGTAGTGAAATACCCATCATATGGTTTATTAACTCATGTATTAGATGTTGCAAACAGGACTGAAGGACTTCATATTATACCGTAAATATTTTTATTATTTTGTTCTGAAGTTGTTGTTTTGGACTATAGTTTTGTCATAGGTTAACGGCACAGAATACCTAACTAATTGATAGTTAATATTCTTCTCATAGATACTAGTTTAGTCTTCAATATTGATTATTTTAAAATGCTTATTTCTAAGACAACAACATATGTTTGTGACGATATTTACTGAAATCATATAGTTATTTCGTAATAAATATTCATTTTTCTCATTGTCGGCGGACCACTAGGGAAAGTGATCTACCCCCACCCCCTAACCAAGAAACCGCCACGATCTAAAATAATATATACACCTTCTATAGACACAAGATAATAGAAGGTATGTTTTTCCTTGAAAGCATTAAGCTAATTAAATTTAAAATATCTCAAGATCTCACACCTGGTAAATAATTTTTGGAACTGAATTTTCTATTTCACCCTAACTAGGTTAGTCCAATTGACTAGCATGCTCAATTTTGATAGCCCCAACAGCATATCAGAATTTCTAGAAATTCTGAGGTGTGAGATGTCCTTTCGAATCATCACTTTGTATCAAATGACACAAAAGGAAACTCCAAATATGTAATAAGTTACTGAATATTTCATTTAAAGGATAACATAAATTTGTGACAACATGCATATTTCTATTTTTAAACTATACGCCTTTGTGCCATATACCACCCCGTTTTTGAAAACAGAGCCAAGATAGTCAGACACCGGGAGGCTGACACACTCTGTATAGTATAGCCTTGTAGGAATATAACTAACGTAGACATAAGTTAGGTTAAATTATGTTACTACAACCTGAATCATATGTAGTTGTTTCATATATACCTATTTATCTGCGAAACAAGCTGTATAGATGTGATAGATAATTACAAAAATATACCTATTGGCACAAAAATTTTTGCAGTACACTGGTTTAAAACGAACGTGACTCAAAAACCCATTTATTGAACGTGTCATTCTGGATAGTGTTAGTGTCAAGCAATTCCTCTAAATCGATATAATGTAAGTCGTCGATATAATGTAAGTCGTCTTTGGACAGATATTTTTATTCAAGTTATTTAGTTTGAGAGGTTGTCGTGATTTACTACGGTGGACAAATAACTAATATCAAATTATACCAGAAATTGAACTTAAACAAAACAATCAACCAAATAGTATACCTCAATCTTTAATCCTCAGGAAATTGTTGCTTTGCGAAAGTAGGAAAAGAAAAAATTGCCGCTGACAGGAATTGCTATATCCGCTGTGATGTATTGACTGTAAACATGAAATGTGTTATTTCTATGCTGTATCCAAAATCGATAAAGCTGATTTGTGGAGAAAGGAAAATACATTTAATTTACATATGCATTACACATGTTTTACAAATTTTGTTACCGATCCGCAATCTAAATAAAATAATTTCATTTATTAAACGTTTCAAATATTGCGTGTTATTATTTTCTCAATTTTAAAATTGCTGTACATCTACGTCTGCGAGAGCAGAAGTGATTGATCTAGTGTTTTTATTGTTTCCTCAATTATATCAAAGATACATTAAAAGTGTTAGTTATTTATCCTGAAATACTTTCTATACATATCTCATTAAATATCATATCAAATAAGCTTTAAGCACCATATTTGTTAAAATGTTTAAGAGCAGCTTACGTCTAGCAATGCAAACACAACAGAAAAATAAGAGAAAATGCTGCTTAGGACATCACTACTTCCACATCCAGATTTCCCATACAAGGAAGGTTCTTTAAGCGAAGCATTTTGCACCGATTCAGATGTTATCTTCCTATAGCCTTATAGTAGAGATACTATGTAATTTTATTAGTTATGAGTTAAAATGTATCATGTTACAAAGAGATGGGCATCTACATTGGGTAATTTGTCTTGTGCCCAGTGTTACCATAAACTGAACAAAATATAAATTTTTATTAACGATGTAGACGACAGATAAAAAATAAAAAGTGTTATGCCTAAATCATAAAGTATATCTAATTGTGTTACTATAAGTAAAATTGGTATTGACTGGAAAAAATGGAAAAAAAGGCTGAAATTGCATACATTAATTGTTAATAGAAAAATGGCAGACTATTGGTATTTAACCTAGTTTCATAAACATTTAAAGATTGTTCTGAATATACTCTTTTTAAATTAATTGTTTATCTTATACTTGCTGGAAGATTGTTATAGAATTTTGGTCCGATGAAAGATACGAAATGTTGGCAAATTCTTTATGTAGGAAAATTTTTGTTGAATGAAGCAGTTTGTAATTGTTCTTTCCTGGTATGAATGGTTGACATACTATTTCTCGTTCATCGTGTGAATAAAAGTACAACTTTGTACTGCATATATCTTTTTAATATTTAGTCTATTACTTTCATTATATAGGTGTGTTGTGGAATATATTTTTGGTTTTTTCAACGTCACTTTTATAATTTTGTTTTGACTTGTTTCTAAATATTTTAATGTGGAGTCATACATTTCCCCCATATTACTACAGCATATCTTAAAATAGATTCTACCAAAGCATATACCATAATTAATTGTTTGATGCTTAATACATGTCTAATATTATAAAATACAGGGATTACTGTTTGAAATTTGATGTTATAAATTCTACATGTTGTTTCCACTTTAATTGCTGGTCTATAATAACGCCTAAGTACTTTATTTTTTCGACAGAGGCAATACGGTTTCTGCAGGAGCAGTTATTGTAATGTTTGCAATTATTTGTATGTAATGTTATGTACTTTTGAGGATTACATCCAGCTTTTGTGGAGAGAATGAAATAAGCTTTTGATGATTTATAGTTAAGACACTGCGATCAAGCCATTTCAGTACTGTACTAAGCCCAATTGAACTCTGATTACTAGCTGATTTCCAGCCTTTATTGTTGAATAGAAGCACCGTGTCATCTGCGTAAGATATCGTTTTAAAGTTGTTATTATTTAACCTTGAGATGCTATTCATATATATTAAAAATGAAATTGGGCTCAGTACTGTACCTTGTGGTACACCTGGTTCACCAAGAGTATTATTAATGAACGGATATATTGCATAAACACCTTTTTGGAAGCCAAATTAGAGTTTAAACTTATTTAAAATAGGACATACGTAGAGCAAAAATTTTATACACAGCAAAAAACACTACCTTTATTAACATAACTCAGAAAATAAATGAGACTTCAGATGTTGTTCTGAACAAAATGCCGCACTCTCATATTTAGAACTATTTTCGGTACTTAAGGTTACATAACAAAAACTAAATTTCTTGGGTGAAATATCGCTAAAATATGTAAAATTCAATTCACATCATACTAACGATATAGAAGTTCAGTCACATTATTTCATTGAGCTGTACAAATTTTTACAACAGAAACACATTTTTCGCCAGAGTGTAAGTTAAATAAATATTCGTGATAGTCGAGGGCACAATTAGTATTTATTCCTAGTTGGCAACACACATACGGTTGTTATCTCTGGTTAAAATTGGAGCACCTGACGATATCCATTCTACTTTAAACTTGGACTGCTGACTTTCACATAATTTTAGGAATTAGTTAACAGTGTAGATCTTAGTTACAGTAGATACGAGGCGTGAGATATGTGCGGATGTTAAACTGCAATTTGTAACAACTGCACGAGTGGAAGAGAAAGTGTTAAAAACCATCTATTTCTCGAAGAAAGTCATATTCGACTGGACATTCATTATAACTTATGCAATCAGATATTTTTTTTATTTGCACATTTTGGAGTTTTATTTCGTTTATTATATTTATGGTAATATATATTGGACATTAAGTAGTTAGAGCAAAATAGTGAAAATATATTGTAAATATATGTAAGTTGTAAAATAAATTAATTATACAGCAGTTCAAATAATTATAAAGATAATAAAACGACACGTTAAAAAAATTTCGAGTCCTAGGCATCGATGTTAGAAAAGAACTAATCTTTTCTGACGACTCTATCTATGATCATTAGCTATAGTTATACTATAATAACTACCGTTATTTTTACCGACTGAACTGTTTACTCTGCCTCGAAGTATATTGTATTTATGACAAATCTAGAGAAAGTCTTCCACTGCTAGAAGCTCGTCACGCTCTGTGCAATTTGGAGGTGGTTCCCCTCCACAAAGAATGCATCCATGTTAAGTCTGTATGTTCTATTCTCAATCTAACAATAATGATTTGTTGGCGTCTTTCAATAAATAATAATAATAAGAGTACTTTATTGAACGAAAACCCAAATGGTCACTGATCGAAGTCCTTCATCCTTCTCCTACTAGATACTGATTAGTTTTAAAGATGCGTGTTCTCTGTCACAGGTATTCCGACACTCAAAACATTGTCTTTTCTTCTCTGCATTCCAATGAACAAATTACTGTCCGTTGTGAGCAATCCCTCTCTGCTGCTGGCCTTACCTTTTCGTTTGCCACTGCATTTCCATGGTTGTTTATGTGGTTCTGTATTCAAACAAGCGAACCATTATATTCTTCGCCTACTCACTGCACTTTTTATATAATTGTTGCACATTCTATACTCTTCGCAGTTTTTTTGTAAATAACAGTTTTAGTCATTTTTTGTTTAATTACAAAACATACACATTTTTTTAAATTAAATAATTAATAACTCTTTTATTTATTGATCGATATTGTTCAAAGAAAATAGGGTTCCTCCTCTAGCTAATACTAATTTAGTACTCAAGTTTCAATATAATCGGACTTTCCGTTGTTAAGTTATGGTGTTTACAAGATACATGGGGACAAAGACACAGACGGACAGACAGGCAGGCTGACTGACACGCAGCGAGACGGACAGACTGACGGACATTTTGAAAGTTGTTCAGAATTCGATCACCAACACAGTGTTATAAAACATTTTTCTTTACGAGCAATATTACCGGTTTTAGAAATGTGCCGATCGAATGCAATATACTCTTCGTCTTGAATTTGCGAAGAGTATAATAATGACAGTTTCTTCGCTCATTTGTAATTAGTACAAGAAAGTAAGTACTTTTGAAACTATTGGGTTTATTTTCTATATATTCTAGAATATTTTCCTAGTTATTAACATTAGCACTAATATTAGCATTAACATCTTAAAACTTCGTGAATGGCTTGCAATTCAGCTGTAAACTGGTAAAACTAGTGTACTTCCCATACCGTCATCCGTGTTTGCAACATTTCTCGTACTGTTTGAATTTAATCAGGTGCAAACTCTTCTAAGACCTAAAGGAGGAGTGTTGACCTCAATGCACAATGCAGAGTAATGTATTGTCCGAATGCACCTAAAGAAAGGTTGACTGCGCTTACCTGAATGAAATCTAGTAGTATTAGATGTGATTCTCAAATTGCTTCATAGTTTACTAAGTCGCAATATACTTTACTGCATGTAAGATTGTTACACATAATAAGAACGTCTCCGTGGAGCCACAGCTGATACTCATCATATATCGCATAATGCTAATACCAGTTTTACATTTCTTCATCTGGTTTGTACGTGTTTATTCTATCAGCTTCACTTGTGAAGTTAATCCTAAGAATTTGATTGACTGTTTTACCTTTATTGTAGCATTTTTAAAATTGGGTATTCACGTGGTCTCCGTAGACGACAAACATATATGGCTGATGTTTTTATTGTCAAAAAACGAGAGCCCATGTTCTCCTCTACCTAGATAATATGATTCATATATCGTGACTTTGATAAGGATATAGCGGCTCGGTGGCGCAATGCTAAGGTGTTTGGCTTGCAACCACGGGGTCCCGGGTTCGAATCCTGGCCAGGGTATGGATGTTTAGTGGCGTTTTTCATAGATTACCGAGATGGTAGCAGTGTACTAGACCGCTGTTGGGTGGCACAACATGTCTAGTCGCTGATATCTATCCTGAGTTCGAGTCTCAGCTGCGGTAGATGGCAATATCGCAGGGAATGGTCGTTGTGTTGATGTCTATGTGTACGTGTCCTGGTTGAGTGGTGGAATAGCATTAGCTAAACACCGCCAGGACGTTAATATAAATAAGACGATTAAATAAAAAAAATAATAAAAAAAAGTATATAAGGAAGTCTTTAATTAATGTAGTTAAGGTGCTACCATCAGTACCTGGTAATCTAGCCATTTCATTATCTTATTATCATATGCTTTTTCTAGATCAAGCAATGCCGCTACTGTATTCTGTCTGTTTCTAAATTCATTTTGCATGTAGTGCTCTAAGAATTCAATCATGTCTGAGGTGGATCTCCATTTACCAGAACCTATTTATTGTTTCGTTTTCATGGGCATTTTAAATTTATATAAAAGTCGATCAGTTTCGTATTATAATGTTGTCACTGCGTACATTTTTTTTTTCTATTTTTGGTGAGCGTGAATATAAAATTAAACTTTTTTATATTCAGTATAATTGAAGTTCATGATCAATATTATAAATTAATGTTACTAATGTGAAAACAATTAGTGTTTTAAATGTAAAATGTATAACAGTAGGTTATATTAAAATAAATTCTTTATAGAATAGAATAAATAGAAATGTAATCAGGCTTTATATACAGGGTGGGCCTTTGAAAACGAAACACGCCTGTTTTGGGACACTTACACTAGTTTCTTGAAAATAGGCTTGGACAGGTCGATTCTTAATTATTAGGGGACAATTGTTGATGTCAAATTTGACAATGACACATCAACCCCTTAGCTCCGGCAACCCCTAAGTCAAGAATTTAAATAGGGAAAGGGGATCGACCACATTTGAAGCGATTTCAATTCTCTATGTGCCAGCATGGTCGAAATAATTTTTTTTCAAATTTTTCTTCGTCCCCTTGAAAACCACCTTCTTATAAATTTAAAAAATTTTAACCGTTTACTATTCAGGGCTGAAAGAGCTTACAAATCACTGTATCTGAGTCTCAGGAGGACTTTATAATCACCGAGGATAAATAAAAATATACTGCATACTGTTTTTAAATTTAAGTTAATAAGCACATTATCATTTATTTAAAACAAAACAAAAGCAAACCTAGAAACAATTATACACTCGCATAGGGAATCAAATGACCCTTAAAATGAGGGGTCACGCGACCACCTTACCGTAATTTTTGTTTTTGTTGGGTGTTGTTGAGGGTAGGGGTTGACATGACAAAGTCAAATTTGATACCAAAATATGCCGTTGAAAAGATAATAGGGGGCCTGTTTCAGGATTTTTACCAAACAACAACCTCACCTTAGTTAATCTAGAAGGTGGTTTTCATGGGGACGAAAAAAATTGAAAAAACTAATTTCGACCATGCTGTCGCATAGAGAATTGAAAGCCGCTTCAAATGAGTGGTCGCTCGACCCCCTTTCCTTACTTAAATTCTTGAGTTATGGATTACTGGGACTGGGGGTTGATGTGTCACTATCAAGTTTGACATCAACAGTTGTCCCCCAAAAATCAAGAATCGACCTGTCCGAGCGTTTTTTTAAAAAACTAGCCTAAGTTTCTCAAAACAGGTGTGTTTCGTTTGCAATGGCCCACCCTGTATGTAAATAATGTTTGCATACGTCCATGACAAATGAATACTTAATTTCAAAACAATTAATGATCACAAATACACAATGTAAAATAAGGAGTAGTCATAAATCTAGTATCTCAAGCAGAAAAGAAAAACGTAGATATAATATTCTTTAAAAACACAATTTGGAAAACAGTAGAAAAGTAATCGATTTTTTTTTTACTTTTCTATAGAGAATATGTTTTAATAATAATATGCAACTAAAAGACAATGCACTTTAAAACAGTAGGTTAGCTGAAACATAATTTTATGTGATTTACATAAAATAAAAATAGATAACCTGAGCTTTCTACGTGCATTAATAGTTGCAGGAAAACATATTCGTGCTGTACTGTGGCTCATTTTAGTTTTAAGGCCTTAGGCACATAACATGTACTGCACGATTCACACATTTAAATCTTAATAAAAGGAAAAATAAAACAAGAAAATAATAAAGAGTAAACCATAATGATACATTAGCATTCCATGATGAATAAAACTAGTTCAAAAATGCGCTTTTTATGTACAATACTTAACACTAATTAATTAAAATCAGAAGCAATGTCCACATGGTATTTAAATAACAAATGTAGATGTTTTAATACATTTGATTATTTTTTTGTGAATCGCCGTCAATAAAGGACACTAAAGTTTAGAAATTAAAGTTTTTTGGAATTATGCGGTTAATTGAAGCTTATTGTCTAATAAATGATTTAAATGTATTGAACTCTCACTACGACTCAGATGTATAAAACTCTGAATTTAATCGCGAGTATTTCCAAAACTGAAAATGGAGTAATCGAAAAATTATGCGGTAATTAAATATTTATTGTAAACTACTAGCAGAAATATATTGGACTTCCATAATTTAACAAGCTTCTGGTCACATTAAACTTTGAGTTGTTATTTTTCTAAAATCATTTCACATATCAATCCAGTAAATAAGCCGGAAAAAAGTGTAAAATGCGGAAAAGTGGTGGAGTAGCACCGATTCGAAGAGTTCCTTTTTTCATGTCTGGACCGCTAGAATTATTTATCGGCATTGACCCCTGCATCGCCTCCAATACTGAGAAAGTTAGTGGGGTTTGAGTACCCCAAAAAGCAGCTATCATCATCAAATTTATAAAATTAATATTTCGCCTCGGAAATGGGCACTCGGAGATTTTTGGGTCGATGATGATGAATCCGAGGTTCAAATTGAGGAATTCCATATTCCAGTATGGAATTCGTCCGATTTTTTTATTTTTTTGGTTGATGATCACGACCTTTAAGGTCCAAATTTAAGAACTCCATATTCCGGACTGGAATCCCAACTAGCAATTTGTTATTTTATAAAAGTTGTAGGAATGTTTCTGATACAAATTTTATAAAACAATGTTACTCTCAGAAACACTTTCATAATGTTTTCACAGTAGCTATAAATGCAAAATTGGCACCATATTATAAAATATTTCTGTCGCTGTTAATATTTTGTAACGCCTATTGGAACCATTACAAAATAACTGTATAAACATTTCTAGAAGCCTTATGAAAATTTAATACCATCACAATATAGCAGTTTTATTAAAGCTTGATGATGTAACTTACACTAATTTGTTTTTGTAGTCATAACTGTATAGTTAGCACATTTCTGACTCCAATAATTCTAATAAACATTTAATATTTTAAATTTTCATATCTTGTCATATTTACCATCACAAACACTGGCTTTTCAAGATGGCCTCCGTCTATAAAATATTTTTGTTTTCCATTTCATTTCAGGATATTTAAATTATTAGGCGATTCCAATAAAACGTCTATAAAATAATGCACCTTAGTGTAACTTTTTCATGAATCTTATAAAACAAATCATTTACTTTCGCGATAATTTTGTAGCTTTTATAATAAATGTGTTAGGATTGAGTGGTAAATGCAACCATGAAAACAGAATTTGTTCAATTTGCATAAATATAATCTAGAAATTATTAGCAGTAAATCACCTTATTTACGGAGCTGTTTGTTCATGGTTTATTTATTGCCAAAAACACGTAGTTACTATTTTATTTGTGGAAACAACAGTGTTTTGGCATATGACCTGATACGTTAACAGTGCAGTGAGTGAAATGCGTCGTTTCATTTTACAGCAGTATAAACTGTGTCTTATTGCCAAAACCACTACGCTGTTAATACATGTCCCTAATATTTTTAAAACCTCTTTCATCAACTTAATGATCATATACGAGCATTGCTAATTGTTAGGTGTTATGGATAAATTAGTTTCTTTAATTAAATTCTCAAATCTTGCTGTGCTAATAATAAAATATAATAAATATGAAATATGAAATTTAATTTCATAATAACGAAATTATAAGCAAAAATTATAAATTGATCGGCTCTATAACGCTACGTCCGCGCGTCCCTGTAAAAAACTCATTGCAGCCGCAGAAGTTATTTGTACTGGGCCATTTAATCTCAATTATTGTTATTATAAAATTGTACGTTTTAACCGCACTGCTATTTGCGAACATAAAAATGCCCTTACGCAAGTAATCTTTGGAAAGTGGGTACATTTTTCAGCACTGGCTAAAAGCGTAACATGTATATTAGACCATTTGCAAATTCTCCCTAACTTTATTTAATATTAGTATAAAGCAGATTCGTGGAATGCTTGGGTGTATAATCTTATTAATTTGAGCGTGAAGTAAACGTTTTAAATAGTAGAGGATGATCGTTTCCTAGATTGAATAATCGAGGAGAAATATGTTGAATCTCTACTTGGCATAGTATATGAGACCGAAAGCTTCCTAAAACCATCTATCTCCTATAACCTTGCATTTTTGTTATATTGAAAATACCAACATAAATATAAATCCCAACAGAGCATAAGACAGGGTGCAGGTTATCCTTGACAGCTTGGCTTAATAATTGCGATCTTAATAAATAATCACTAAAAGAATATTACTGAAAAGATAAAAATAAGGCTCTACAAAGTTCAACAAAAGACGGTAGTTGGATGCCACCTTATTTTACGTTACGGGAAATCAACTAATGCAGAAATTACTACCTCAAGCCATAAATCGAGCTATCATGGTTTGAATGTTCGCAAAATTATCGAAATTAAAAAAGAACTAAAACAAAATAATCTATTAATCATTAGTTACAAGGGCAATCGAAGTACTGTATCCGTAAATAGTACAACAAAGATAGATCGATACAATATTATGTATTACCCGGCCTGAGCTCAATGACCTTTAATACAAAAACTTATAACTTACTAGCTTAGATTACTAAGAACTGCACAAAAAATGGTATGTTAACAAGGATTAAACCATTTAAACAATCAACATAAATCGATATTTCATTACAATAGTTAAGCATCAATAGGTTTCAAAACTGAATTCAACATTTGGGGAGAAATGCAAACAGCCTGCTGTGCGTAACGGCTCTTCTATTATTCATATGCAAACTTAAATGTTTCTTGCGATTGCACACTAAATAGGCCACTATTTATGTCTACTGGGGCATCAAAATTGTCAACAAATCAAGTCAACGCGGCCAGTGTCCTCGACTGACATGAAACCGGTCAAATTGTCTACCGATCTCACTCGGGGGATAAAAAACCAATCACGAAACAAATTCATCAACGGCACTAGATCATATCATCTCTCCAACGAGTAGCGTTAGCTACTACAACATAGTACATAAAACAGATAACTTACAGTTTCATTCCTGGAAACATGAAGGTCACAGATTAACATAAATCGTAGTTACGATACAACAACACGCAATCACTACCATAAGAAGGCTTCAAATTTTCTTATCATTATTTTCACAAACTCAAACAATAAAACTGCTATTGTTTTTCGACACAGCCATAACTCGAATGCCGTTCTAAATTAAAAAAAAACCTCTTTGAAACAAAGAAGCCCCCCTTTCACGTCTTGGTGCCATTTCTACCTGCCCCGCGAACGCTGTCAACAGTTTTTTATACACTTGTTTGTAAACCGACGAATTTGGGACTTAGGATTCAATTCTACAAGCAAATATGATATTAAATATTTTAATTTCTTGTTTCTGATTATCACCAGCTATGCGTTACTCATTGATAACATGCAATACTTTAGTACTATATATAGCCTTATAGAGTGACTGGTAAAATATTATTACTGTCTAGATAATCGACCAATTTTATATTTTAAATATAGTATGCTGACAGGATTATGTCTCCTTACAGCAGAACCAAAATCGTATAAAGGAACATGAAACTTATAAAAATAATTATTAATATATAAGCGGATTTATAACCTTCCGAACCATGTTTACAAAGAGGGGATTACTCCGTTATGTGAAAATTTTCCTTAAGCTGTACGACGTTGATGAGAAGTAATAACTTCGAAACACGTTTTGGGGCTGTATCTTTCTTTTCTTGGGATATATCACAAGTAATCTTTTTTTTTTAATATTATCACTCTGTTGAGGATACCTCGTTTATTGACAAATCATCGAAATTTTAATATTTCATATACTTTTATAAAACTTGAAAATGTTTTGCTGGAGAATTACCACAAACTTATATTTAAGATGGGGCTTAAAACTTTATCGAGGAAAATTTCCTGTATACAGTACTTGTCGTCTTCTGATGCTTAAACTTTTCATATACCGAATTCTTGTATGTTTAACAGTAATCTTAGTAAAATTTTCTTTTAAACTTTGTAAAATGTTTAATACGGTATATATTGGAGTAAAAACAACACAACAGTCTCTAAAAATTTTAAGAAAGAGTTAATTACAAAAAATCGTATTATTGCGTTGGACTTACATATTTTATTTTATATTTACGAATCCAAAGGGTAATAATCGCAGAGAAAATATTTTCATATCATTGTGTTAGTGATCGGATTCAGAACAACTTTCAAAATGCCCAATCATTCGTTTGTCTGTCTGTCCGCCTGTCCATCTGCCACGTTTCTTGTAAGCAAGAAAATTTAAGTCCTAAACCTCCAATTGCATTGTGGACAGTTAGTACGTGTTACCTATAGTAAGAGCTCTATTGTTTTTGAGCAAAATCGGTCAGTAAATAAAGAAGTTATTAATTATTTAAAGGGTACCTACCTCGGGTGAAATGCCCCTAGGCACGGATTTTGGAATAAACATGATAGGATTGTTTCCTGGGTCTAAAAATTAAGGTCTGCAAGGTCCATATATAAAAATTACCCCCCGTTTAGTCTTTATTTTTTGTACAAAAATGGAGACAATTTATAACTCTGAAAGAATGCATGCATATTTTATGATATTATTACATTACAATATTTTTAAAACGGTATGTGTACTAAGTAATATATTCTCTGCGCATTGAGTAATTTATAATTTTAAATATTTAAAGAATATGTGTTAAGTAACAATACACTCACTGTTTATGGAGCAGATAAATTTTATATTTATGCTTGAATAAAGTACCTTATTTCATTAAAATGGTTTTTCATGTAAACATATCATTTATGCTATGAGCACAGGAAGGAATGCTTTGAAATATTGACCGTTTTGCTAAAGCCACGTGTGATCTTGCATTATGATGCATTAACAAGAATTCGTGTTACCCACAAAAGGCACAACGTGGGGTTCTAGAATGTCATTAAAGCCGTCGACATGGTATGCGAAGCTGTGCTAACCGGTACTATACTGTGCTATGAGGATTCTGCAAAGCTGAAGACTATCCACATATTCCACATGTACAGTTTCGTCTAAATTAAATGACTGCAATGTAAGTTTATGAATATATTACTGGGGCTAATGTTATAATTTGAACAACAAAGTCATGACAATTGCCACTGGTGTGACCACCTAATCTTAATATCTCCTACATTTCCTTAGTCATATTGTAACATTAATTCCATGTTATAATAATTTGTATCAAAGGCGTAAATTGAACGATACCCTACTTTGTTTTTTGTTGGATTAATCGATGAATTTTAAGAAATCAGTTGAGGATTTGAATTTCCTGTTTTTACTTTTATGATAAGGAAATTACCTCTGCAGACCTAATTTCCACAAACACACCAACTCTTGAATACAACACTCGACTACCAACACTTGACGCGGACTTCACTCACTACATTAGCATCATTATGGGTTCATTAAAACTAAAGTACAACCTATAACATGGGTGTATTTGTACTAAAATATTGTCATGGTTAAACTTATTTTACTTTATTTAACTGTGATACAATTTGAAGTTGTAACTAGGTACCTACCTCATTAACTACTTTACAATTTATTGATTTCTTGGCATTACAATATTTATAAAAATATTTACTCACGTATTTGCCAGTGGTAGGCTGGGGATTTCTTTTGTTTCACCGCCCCCCTCCCACCACGGACTCTTCGAAATATCAGAAAAATTATGTAGACTTTGCAATACTATCAATTACGAATCGAATGTCGTTTACTTCATGAAAATCGATCTTCCCGAAACGGAGTCCGAGGTAAAGTGCTTCAATGAATTCACTAATAATTTTGTAACTTTTCAACCTTTTTTAAATTTCACGATTATTCAATTGTCTTTGCAAAACGTAATGTATGTATGTAATGTATTATTTGAGAAATATTGTCCAAATGTTAAAGAATAGTTTTTTATCATGGTTATGGTGTATCACTTCGGTTCAGATTGATCGAACGACAAGATGACGAGTCCAGATAGGTGGAAATATGTCACGTTACATTTCCTGTGATAAAGTATAGTCACTGTAGTATATATTAAAATTTTATTTATTGACCATAGTTACTAGTGCTATAAATGTTTATCGATGATTAATGAGGGCTAACATATCTTGGCTCACCAGTTGGCGCTACTGAATCGTAGGTAATCTGTCAAAATTCGTTTTAAATGTTATAAGCCTATGATTTATTTGTGTAGGGTAAGTGCACCAGTGAATAAATAAATTAGTATATTTTCAACTCTATTAAGAATTCTCTGTTCAAGACCTTTATACATTCAAATATTAGATTGGTAATATGATTTTCAGTTTGTTTCGTTGTAATACTATATCTGGCTTACTTCAATTAAAAGTCGCAGTGTTCAGCTGATGGTGTTTCTGTGATCTTCAATTTAAGGAAAAAATTAAGTAAGTACATACCAAGTCAATGTTACAAGAATTTTTACCATTTAGTAAAATCAATTTAAATTATTTTGATCTATAGACTGATATTGAATTTAGATATATTTAAGCTTAAACTGTTTATAACTTAACATTTCGATATATTTTTTAAGTGTTTCTGCATTTCAAATCAATAGTACACTCCTATCCAATAAAGAAACATAAAAATATTATTGTTTATACACTGGGCTATATGCTTAAAAGTGAAAAAACTATCTGTGAAAACTAAAATAAAAGAAATTCATTAATTTCATGTTTTTAGTATGCTTATCATTTCATGGTCCTTTTGCTACTACGCAGATATAATGAAATGATGCACGTTTTTGTTCTTTCAGCTACTCTATTCTTAAAAAAGAATCAGCGCCGAGTAAATTTCTGTCACACTCTTGAAGCCAAGTTAATCAAAATAGGTTGTATCAACTAACAATCACAACATATTTACATAAACATTACAAACTTATTAGGTATTCTTATTTTTATGTCAATATGTTGTGATTATAATTTGATAGAAACTTTTTGATTAACTAGGTTTCAAGCCTATGACAAAAATTTACTCGACACTACCTCTTTTTTTAAGAGTAGCTGAAAGAATAAAAAACATTATAAGAGTAATGTTTATATTACATTATTAATGTTTTTATTATATATTAGGAAATGATAAGCATACTAAAAACATGAAATTAATAAATTTCTTACTTGATCTTTCATCATAGTTTTTTTGGTAAGTTATAATCTTCCAGACTAAAATGTGTTTTGTAGACACAGAAATACCTTGCTGATACAAAATCTCTCCGAAGTACTGTCTACAGTTTCTTTAAGAAGGTTTTGTTGCAAGGAAATTTGTGGCTTCCTTTTGTTGCGGACCATAGTGGCACCGAACAACATTGAAGCATTATTCGTCTTTTAAGAAACTGGAAGAATTGAAATCTCTAGAAATGTATACACAAATAAAACAAATCGTACGTTCGTTACATTTAAAATAAATGTTGACAGATGCCCCACGTCTCAGCCTGGTAGCCCTCATTGAACTACTCGACTGAATTAATTACTTCCACATCCACGTAGTAGATTGGAAGTATAGTAATCGTACAAAAAATTCAAAATTTTTTATCTTGAAATAAGTTTAGAATGTCATGGAACGTCGAGATCTTAAATTTGAGCGAACAAAAAATTTTCTGTGTGTTTGTCTGTCTGTAACTCTTTTTTGTCCGCACGTTTTCTCCAGAACGGTTTAACATATTGACTTTAAATTTCGTACGCATATATATTATAACGAAATTTGGAACTGGATTGTTTTTGAACATATCCGGTGAAAGGTTGGGGGGTAAATAGGGGTAAGTAAGGGGAAATAAGTAAAGCAAGCTGGTAAGAGTACAGAAACTTGAAATTTGGTGCATGCACTAGAAGCCAGGGCCTCAAAATTTTTTATAATATTTTCCATCCCCCCATCATCCCCCACTCCATTATTAAATGGGTTGATAAATTAAATTCATATATTCACTTGAAATTTGGTATACGTATATATTATATTGACATCAGGAACTATATTATATTTTGGAATTATTTCATTGAAGGATCGGCGGTTAAATTAGGGATAAATAGGGGAAAATAAATTAAGCAAGCTGGTAAGAGTACAGAAATTTGAAATATATATTTACTAGAAACCAAGGCATCAGATTTTTTTTAAATATTTTTCAACCCTCTACCATTATTAAAGGGGTTGATAAAATAAAATTGAAATACACGCATGTATTACAACATCTGACACTAGATTATATTTTGAGATGATTCCGTTGAAGGGTTGGAGGTTAAATAGGTGAAAATAAGTAAAGCAAGCAGGTAATAGTACAGAAATATGGGATTTGATGTATGTACTAGAAGCGAAAGCCTCATATTTTTTTAAATAATACTTTCCATCCCCTCACTCCCTTATGAAAAGATATGATAAAATTAAATTGAGATTTTCACTCGTATGTATGTATGTATTGTAACGACATCTGAAACTAGATTATATTTTGACATGATTCCGTTGATGGAGTGGTGGTAAGTAGAAGTAAATAGGGAAAAATAAGTAATGCAAGCTGGTAAGAGTACAGAAACTTGGGAACTATAATTACGGATTTTAACTGAGGTATAAAAATTAAAGATAACAGATATTCATGGAAAGAGATATTTTAAAATAAAAAATTCTTAATTAAAATAAGCTTCAAGGTCTTCCCAGTCATACCAACGACACACATTGCTTTTGTTCTTATCTAGCGATAAGATATTAATGATGTTTTTGCATATACATATGTATATATTTTATATGTAGTATACTAAAAAGAAGTATCTTAGCTTAAGATAGTCATGTATGAATAGGAAATAAAATCTTTAAATAGTAAATGGTGTATATACTAGAAACCAAGGCATCAGACTTCTTTTAATATTTTTCAACCCCACCCCCACCACCTCTACTCCATTATTAAAGGGATTGATTACATAAAAATGAGATATTCACTTGACAGTTAGTACACGTATGTATTGCAATGACATCTGATTGAGATGATTCCGTTGAATCGGTAGGAGGTGGTAGGTTGTGAATGGCGCAAAATAGGTGGAGCAATCTAGAAACTGCATTTTTAACGTATATGGTAGAAACCAACGCCTCAAATTTTTCTATGATATCTACCCCAAATATAATTAAAATTCTATAACCAATAATTTCCACATACTAGAGTGCAGATATAGTCAAAATGTTTTCTTTAAAGTGACTTGAACAAGAAATCTGGATGTGGAAGTAGTGACTCCTTAGGTAGCGGCTTTTTTACTAGAATATACTTAAATCGCTGAACTTGTGATTTTAATAATCTCTAGATATTTTCTGATATAACCTTCGTCGATACGCTGTAGTCTTCTCGTGTTTATAAAATATCAATAATTATTATAACACTCTTCTTAATCATATTTTAAAACTTTAATACATACTGATCGGTTTTTTCAAAACGATAGTATTCTTCCTCTAACACTAGTTTATGTCCAATTTCAAAACAATCGGTCTTTTCTTTTCTTGTGCTATAGTACTTTTAGTGATGGAGGGATGTACAGACAGATATTTCGCAATTTGTTCAGAATTTGTTGACTAACACAGTATTTTTTTCCTCTACCAGCGATATTCACGTTTTAAAAATGTGCTGCACAAATCTAATACACTGTTTGCTTTTGCACTTGGAAGTGTTTAAAAACATGTATAAACTCTCATCAGTTTAACTAGCTTTTAGTCCTTTGGGGAAATATGAAATTAGCGAATAAATTAAAATAAGGTCGTAAACTAATGTATTTTTCGTTTCACAGATAAATTATATTTGAAGTATTTCCTATACATATGTGGGTCATTTCATAAAGAAAGTAGGACAACAGGAAACTTTGTAATCTGTTATAGTCGGGCGTTAGAGCATTATTTCTAATCAATTTCCATCATATATCTACCAAAGCATTTATCAAACAAATCACATTTAAAGTGGATTTCTTGTTTTCATATTTTAGTAAAAAACTAAAAACATAGAGTATATAATTGATACAGGGTGAACTAAAGAAATATCACCTATACATTTTCTTCTATATTTATTACACAATAAACGTCTTATATCTGCTACTCATTGTAAAGGCGAAATAAATCGACACCCTAAAAATATCATTATGAGAAAATCTCTAAAAATAACTACACTTCTAGTCAGTCGTAGAGAGCATTGAATTACATGATCGATGGCATTTTAAACACAATTTAAAAAATCGATTTTTCATTTTTACGTTAAAGTGATTTCTGAGGGTCTTAAAAATTAGGTCCACTTGGTCTCGTAACATATAAATATTTTTGAGTACTTCTTGCGCAATGGGCAGCGCGCTTAGAGTTTCCAGCTATTATAATGGACCTGACTTACTAAATGGAATAAGGGAAACTACAAAAAAAATTAAAACCTATAATATTATTAATTTATACTTCTTTAATACTCTAAACTTTGAATGTATTTCACGAACCAACGTTTTCCGAACCAGGTGGACACATATCTCGGTCAGTTCTTCACCGATTCACGCCAAAATATGAGAGCACCTTTGTAATTATATTCTACAGACCTGTACGTAGGGGTTTTTTGATATTTTGTTCACTTTTTTATTATAAACCATTTATCGTGACATTTTTTGCCGAAAAACGAATTTATTTTCAAACAAGCACTATTTTCTCATAATTCAATATTTTCAAAATCTCTACATATCGTTGCTACATATGTGGTTTTAAATAAAATTTTCTTTGTTTTTTTTTGCTCCAGACTAAAAATTGTGGAAGAAACTTGTCCGCACGTGAAGCCCCATATGTGAAAGGAGGTCTCAAGTTCTATGGGATGCAGTCGCCATTTTGTTTCAAATTGTCATTAAAAAAATTTTTACACGCGTGAAGATATATTTAATAAATACCTGTAAACAGACTTTCTATTTTGTCTTTTACTATACCTCCAAAAAGAATTATCAAACGGACCTCTGACTTAAGTGCTCTAGAGTGGCGTTACCCCTTAATAAATAATTTTAACTTTGAAAAATTATTCTAAATAATCCCGCACAAACCTTATGGGAAATGTGTTTCGGTAGAATCGTCTGAATTTTTTATATATTAAAACTTTGGTCATCCTAAACAAAAGTCTCCATGGTCACGATGCTCCATATTCAGTATTCTGGCTCCTATGGAGCAACAAAGCTCCATAACTCCATCATAGTTACTACTTTGAGTAGTTGTATAACATTTTTACTTCCCTCGCATACCGAAGGAAGTATTGTATTCGAGAAAAAATCACCCTCCCAGATTTCTTCGGATTTTCATGTTTCAGATCATGCAGATTGCGAAAATACAGGTTTTTCAATCATCAGTCTGTCTATGTGTCTGTCCGTGTCTGTCTATCGGTCTGTTGGTACATTAACTAAAAGACTACTTGACGGAAAACAATCAGATTTGATAGGTAGCTGACACCACTGCCAAAGAAGGAAAGGTTAGACTTTCACTGGAAAATATACAGGGTGGGCCGTCTAAAGAGAATAGATAATGGAAAACATGTTTCTTCGCTCAAATTTTAAATTTCCACGTTTCGTGACATTCTAAATCTAATTAAAAAAAAATTTCAAAATTTTAAATGGAAAAAGAGTTGATTTTATTATGAAATGGGTGATGGAGAAAAAAATAGCTCAAATTTAAAATTCCCACGTTTCGTGAAATTATACACCTATTTAAAAAATAAATCAAAATTTTAAATAAAGAAAATTTTGAAATTTTGAAAAAGTTGAAAACTATAAAAGGGATGATGGAAAAATTTTTTTCTTACTCAAATTTTAAATTTCCACCTTTCAAGACATTCTAAACATATTTAGAAAAAGAAATTTGTTTTCAAAATTTTAAAAATATATACAGGCTGTCCATTTTATCAGGGCCATCGAGAATACCTCACTTAATATCGGTCGTGCAAAAAAATTGTTTTAACGAATATTGTACCGACTTTTATAAGCTACAATATGGTTTAAAGATATTTGAAATCCATGGTCTACTTTAAGAGTTATGACGGAAAATATGGAAAATGCGGCATATGTCTAAGTGATATATATTCGTTATTTGAAGAGATATGACGAAAACTCTAAGGCGAAAATTTTTTGCAACACAGAGTACTTCAACGAGGTTTTATCTAAATTTTTCCAAAATGACTGCATTTTGAGATTTACTCTTCAGGGTGTTAAATTTTTTTTATAACGGGCGAGAATAGTGGCATTAAATACAGTATTTTTGTCCCTTTTCAGCGATATATCACATGCTATATTTATTCATTGGAACTTGGCAAGTTATTGTAAAAACATTTCTTAAACCAATAATTTTATTTTAACCAGCATCATACTCGCCGTGGAGAGGTATAATTAAATAAGAGAATTAAAAAATTCAGTAAATTCTCTAAATCTGTACAATAATTAAACATTAACACAATAAAAAGAATGAAGTATATTCAGCTAACAAAAAAAATTAACAATAAAAGTGAATATAGCACACAGAACATTAATATTTATCTAATCCTCAAAATTATTTTTAAAATGGTATATCAAGTGTCGAAAATGTAAGCCGCTATTTCTTATGCACAATCGAGTGCGGCGAGGTACTGCATTCAAAAGATTACTTATCATTTCTGGGGTAACTGTATTACATGCCTGTTGAATTTTAGCTTTCAAGTCCTCTACATTTTGCGACCTTATATATCTCTATAGAAAGAAATCCATTGGGGTTATATCTGGAGAACGAGGGGCTCATCGAATTAATCCATTGGTACCTATCCAATGTTGAGGCAAAGTTTCTTCTAAATAGTCTAAGCAAATACAGGATTTGTGAGGAGGAGCTCCATCTTGTTGAAAATATTCAAAGTTAGTTTATGTCGATTCATTAAGGGCGAGTCATCTTAGAATTCATTAAATTCGTTCCTCAAAAAGTTTAGGTAGCTTTAGCCACTGAAGTGATCAACTGATCATCGTAAAAATAAGTTGGTGCCTAAAATACCTAACCACACATTTATTGAAAAATGATTTTGAAACCCAGTTAGTCTATGCCAGTGTGTATTTTCGAAGTCCATTTGTAATGAATATTACGATTAAAAAATCCATTATTGGAAAAATTTGACTCGTCGGACCAAAGTAACGTACTACATACTAATG
This sequence comes from Stenurella melanura, assembly GCA_963583905.1. Lineage (NCBI taxonomy): Eukaryota > Metazoa > Arthropoda > Insecta > Coleoptera > Cerambycidae > Stenurella > Stenurella melanura. The sequence continues at coordinate 35,752,106 of OY757314.1, read as the reverse complement.
GTTCGGCGCGCTCCTTTTTCAACAGCCACCTACAAAAAGTCGTCCTTGGTTTGTCCTCGGCTTGTAAATTCTGAACTTTTTTGTTAGCTGAATTTACTTTATTCTTATAGTAAAGATAGTAAAGATTTGAAGAACTTACTGAGTTTCATTTAATCATACTTCTCCACGGCAAGTGTGATGCTAGGTAAAAAAAACTGTTGCTTTAAAACATGTTTTTATACTTATTTGCTTAATAAATATGGATGTGATATATTGTTGAAAAGGGAGAAAAATACTCTATTTAATGCCGCTATTTCTTGCCCGTTTCAAAAGTATTTTTTAACACCTTGAAGAGTAAATTTCAAAATACAACAGTTTTGGACACATTTAGACAAAACCTCGTTGAAATATTCTTGTTTTGTAAAAAAATTTCTCTTTAGAATTTTCGTCGTATCTCTTCAAATAACGGAGATATTTTGCTTAGATATATTCCGCATTTTCAATATTTTTCATCATAACTCTTAAAGTAAGCCATGGATTTCAAATGTCTTTAAAGCATTTTGTAGCTTATAAAAGTCGGCATAATTTTCATAGAAACAAATCTGTTGCACTACCGATATTAAGTGAGATATTCTCGATGGCCCTGATAAAATGGACACCCTGTATGTTTTTGTAATTTTTTTTACCACTACGGTACAATAGATGATGGATTTTTTATTAATTCCAAGCTTCATTATATTCCAAACCAATTTCAACAAAAAAATTTTTGAAAACAAAGATAAAAATTTTTCCACCACTATACAGTTGATGATGGAAAAAAGTTGTCTGGTTCTCTTTAATAATAGAGTAATAAGCACTCTACGAGAAAATGTTTCAAACAAACAACTTTGACTTTGAGAGGAAGAGTTAAGGTCAAATTCATTTTTCTATATATGAACCCCTATATTTCATTGCAAATTCGATTATCTTACCAAAAATAGACTACTTTTGTACGAAAAATTGTTTTTGAAATTGTCATTTTTCTTAGTCATCCGGCGAGAAAAAATCAAAATTTTAGAACTTTTAGATTTTTTTACGAAAATTGCAAAAAGAAAAAATAGTTTGGAATCATCCTTCTCTACGGGACGGAGGCACTCCACAAAGCTCTCTTCTATAAAGAGCATTGGACAATTCCGATAAAATTTGAGAATGTTCTCGGGATGATTCCAAACTCTTTTTTCCTTTTGCAGTTTTTGTCCAAACTTCTTTTTTGAGGAAAAAAGTCGCAAAGTTCTAAGAAAACTGACAACTTCAGAAAAAATGTTTCGAGCAGAAGTAGTCTATTTTGATTCAGACCATCCGAATTTGGAATAAAGAGAGGGGTTCCCGTTTGAAAATACGAATTTGGCCTTGAATGACCTTAACCCTTCCACCAGAGGTCGAAGTGATGTATACCGCCGAACTACCCCCGTTCAATTCTACAACTTTTGTTTTAAATACTTTTTCGTAGAGTGCTTATTACTCGAGATATTTGAGAGTTTTAGGTTAAAAAATCACCAAGTAGTTCCTTGCTAATTGACATCTGCCAACTGTCAATATAGTCTATTTGACATTAGATTGGAATTCGGCAACCTCAAAACGTAAAGTTGGGTATTTCAATACTTTCAAAACATGTGATATAAAAATGTCACAAAACTACTCAAAGTAGAAACTTATAATGGAGCTATGGAGCTTTGGTGCTCCATAGGAGCCAGAATACAAAATATGGAGCATCCTGGCCATGGAGATTTTTGTTCGGGATAACAAAAACTATAATATATCAAGAATTAAGACGATTCTACTGCAGCCCAATTCCAATAAGTTTTGTGCGGTGTCCTTTTTCGAATTACTTGGATCCTCATCAGTAAAATTTAGAGATCATTTGAAGTAAGAAAATGAAAAAATATTGAACGATTGAGTGCTGAAAGAATAATGTTTTTCTAATCGTAGAAATTAGTCATGAATTGTTAAAAACATTACTCTCTATTCAAAATATTTTTAGTGACATTGATAGGTCCTCAGTTTTTGTTCTTTCTGTTTCTTGCACTGAGTATTGTGAGTAACCTAATTTAGCCCAATATAACGTAGAGATAAGACAGAAACTCGCAAAGATAATAACAAGGACATTAATTTTCGTCCAGGGGCCTGTAAGGGCATCTGTTATATTGCACAGGGGGGCTCCGTATGTAGGGAAATAAACGCGAAAGAAAAACCTAATAAAGTTTATGAAACTAGCCTGACTATAGAAGTAAATTTTTGTTATGGAAGCAAATTTGTCTTGTTTAAATACTAGGTTACTATGAATTTTAATGTTCTTATGAGCTAACGCATTTTGCATTGCAGTTGCTAATTTCAACTAATTTTGTTGATGAATCTTATATTTTAAAGTATTCTTTTATCCAGTATTATTCGCAGGACGTCAAACGCGTGGTATGAGAGAATTCTGCTCGAGGAGGAATTCAATCAAATTAAAACAAATTAATTATGCCACATATCGAAGTTAAGAATGTGAGCTAAAAAATAACAAATCACCCGGAGTTGACATGATAAAACCAGAAACGCTTAAAGAAATTGCGGTACGATATAGCACCCCATATTACTTATTTAATAAATATTTTTTTTTACTGTGGAATTTGCCCTTTGGCTTTAAAAATTGCTGTTCTCAATCCGATTTTCAAAAGCGGCGATAAAACAGATGTTTCTAATTACAGACCTATCTCAATTATATCAAACATTGCAAAAATATTATAAAAACTTATCAAGAACCGAAAAAATAGTTCAATTCAAGTTAATATCAGAACGTCGATTTGGTTTTCAACAGAACATATCTACGCAAAACGCAGTTAAACGTTTAACTTCAGAGATATGTAGATACATGGATAAAGGAACCCCTTGCACGTGCGTATTTCCTGACCTTGCCAAGGCTCTTGATACTATGAGTTATGCACAGCTATTGAAAGCATTCAGTGATATTGGGTTTCGCGGTCCTAGCATAAAGCTATTTAAAAGGTGCTTGACAGACAGAAAGCTATTTTTGAAAGAAGGTAGTGCAAATAGTGAATAGCGCAGTGTTGAATTTGGCGTTCCACAAGGTACTATGTTAGGTCCGCTATTATTCACAATATATCTGAATAATTTATTGACAATAAAATTGATTGGAACAGTCATAAGTTTTGCTGACGATACTACTATTTTATACAGTAACCAGACGTGAGCCGGAATTTGAAATTGCAAGCAGAATTTGACTTACGAAAAATAAAAGATTGATTTGATCATAAATTATTAATTGTAAATTTTAGAAAAACTAAATTTCTATCATTTGCGTGTTTCAAAGATGCGCTAGCCAAACTTTCCTCACTCACAATTACTTCTTCAACTAAAATCGAAGGTGCAAAGACAGTCAAATATCTAGGTGTGACTATAGATCGATATCTAAGGTGCGATCAACATATCATTAATGTGCGCAATGCCCTAAGGAGCCTAATATATAGAATGAAGTGTGTTAGAAATATACTAGATTCGTCGACTCTAAAAACCATATATTATGCATTGATTGACTCTCGGCTAAAGTAGGGTATTATTGAGTGGAAAAGTGCTGTAAAAGAGCACCTGAAAAAATTAGAATTAATTCGAAATCTATTTTTTACAATAATGCTTAGTAAACCGAATACTTATCTCTCAGATTCCTATCATACATGTTAAAATTCTAGATTTAAGACAATTATATTTCTACACAATACAAGTTCAATAATAAGGACGCTTTAACTCAACCAGAACATTCCTATGCAACCAGACAGAAATTAAAATACAAAACACCATTTTGTGACAAAGACGTTTTGTATTTCTCGCTCCCAAATTATTTAATGAACTTCCCGACAAAACTAGAAATCTAACGAATTATCATTTATTTAAAAAGACATTCCAAAGCTTTCATCTCGAATTGAAATAGAACAAAAATCCATGACTTAATTGCAATGAGAAATAAACAATACAATAAAATCATGAATCGTTACCCCTAAATTTTTTTTAATTCAAAAAAACCTGACGAATATACATATATGGGTATATCATATGTGCATATACACATGTAGTATATTTAGTTTAGTAGAGTATATTTTGAGGTTGTATATATTCAATGTCGAACTTATACTACAATACTTATTATATTAATATTGAGATTATATCTGCTCCACGTAAATTTATTTTATTACTAAAATTTTATTTTAATATCATCTAGATTTATCTTAGTAATAAATTAGTTATTTTATAATAGGTAGGTTTTGTTCCAGTATGTTAATATAGTTATTTACATTATTGTTATTATATTATATTTATCAATAAATACATAAATTACACCACGGACAACCCTAGGCTTTGTGGTCTTCGTTTATTTGTGAATGAAAATGAATAATCATAACAAAAGTGTAACTTGTAATACCATAAGCAAATGAACATTATTATTATTATATGAAAGAAATAGAATGGTGTTTTTCGAATAACTGTTCTGTATATGATCACGGGATAGTCTATAAGCAATATGATGAAAACAGTGACTATTTTCTTGTCTTAAATAATAAGTTACCGATTGTTATCAAACAAACTAATATTTATTTCCAATTATTTAATCAAAGTTATGAAATATTATGAAACACTTCTATAATTTGGATAATTCTACTGGACAATAAATCTTTTAATAAAACGAGTAGGTGTTATTATTAAAAACCGGAACGACGTTTGGATTCTTCTCGGTGTATTTTTAGATATATTGGGGCAAGCGAGAGTTAGGTAAGATGTCCAATCAATCATTTTCGATCATGCCATATAAAGTAATCGTTTTCTTTGTGATTAGCAGGTGGTACGTGTTTGTGGTCTATATTTCGTTACCCCAGCTGATTTGAGTTTGTAATAATATTGATATTAGCATTTCTTATGGTTCTAAATCATATTTTTGTTAGGCCTAAAAACATTACTCTTTTATTTCCGTCTCATTTGTCACTTGTTTCGTAATTAATAATCTTATTAAAACAGTTTTATTAATACTTTAAATTAAAATATTTCGTAAATCGAAAACTGCAAGCTCGAAAGTTGTTTCGTCCATTTATTGGTGTGGAATTAATATTAAATCATCGGTGAATTTCTTTCACATGCGATTTTTTTCACAACTGCTAATCCTGGAAAAGAAGGTCTGAAATATAGCCCAGGGTCGATTCCTTATGTTATATGGGTGATGCTCAACAAATTAGAGGCAAGCTGAAATTTGATATAGCGCTTTGCTTTAAAGTGTTGAATATACCCTGAAATCCCAGCGGTGAGTCGCTGAGCCTCCCCCGAAAACTACCTCCAAAGGGGGTAAAATCGACCTTCTTTTAACTTTTTTGCCAATAGGGGAAAGTTGAAGAGCAGAAAATTTCCCATTGAACAAGTTTACTTTGAAAATGTTTAAACTAGGAGTGGCGGAGTTAAAGATATTTAAATTTAGGATATTTTCAATATTTTAATGGTTTTTAGTTAGGGTTAATTAAAGTATGAAATAATCATCAGATAATTCAATATTATCAAAAAATGTTATACAGTGGCGAACAAGAGAGGTTATGTGGGTTTGTGTGTCAAAGGCGTTGCCGTTACATGGGTTCTAAAAAAAAATTATTGCAGTTGTTCATCAGGAGGATGTAATAAAGCATGTACATAGAAACGAATGGGCCTAACGAGCACTATGGCATATAGCCAATGCAACGTTATTACTGGTCTAAATCGGGCTGTAAATTTGGACATAGATGAGGAAGAAGATTTGTAGATAAGTTGTCTGTATTTTTTAATAATATTTTAATATTATGTTTTGGTTCATTTTTACCTTGATATTGTAACCACCACAGATTATCCCTAAAAAGTTAAAGCTTAAGTGCTGTACTGTATTATTATATATTTGCTTCAAATTCATTTTTAATTAATTTATATGTAGTGTAATTAACCTTGTACTGTAATTGAACTAACATAGACAAAACCACATTCTTGGTAGGTACTTATTTAGAAAAATACCCTGAGTTTAAAAATTAATTGCTCAGCCATTGCTAACTCAAATCTTTTCAATGTAGGATTTTTTAATAGAAAATGTTCTGCTCTTTAACTTTATCTTGGAAATGTTTCGCAAAATGCTTCGCTTTCGAGTTATAAAAAAAGAAATAACAATAGACCTATTTTACCCCTTAGGGGAATGGTTTTGAGGGGACGGGCTGAACGACTCACTGCTAAAGTATCAGGGTATATTTAGCACTTCAAATTTTTTTTTTTTCACTTAAATTTATAATCTCGACGTTTTATGACATTCTAAACAGCAAAAAAAAAAATTTTACGATTACTATGTATGCTTCCAATCCACTACGTGGATGTGGAAGTAAAATTTGACGCTATCTATTATCTTTATTTCCTCCCGATATACTTGGTATCTATTTTAGGAGAGAAGAAAAAAATTCGGTTGTTATCATTACCTCTGCAAATTCACATCTTATCGACATGGTCTTAGAAAAAAATTGGTAAGTTCTGTACCCAATAAATATTGACCTGCATATTAACATACTTTGTTATCAAATGTTTAGTGACAATGTGATTGATCCTACCATCTTGTCTTTAAAGGACACGACAAAATTTATAATACAGTGACGACAGTTGTACCTTCCACAATGATTGATCATTATTTTCCACTCTCAGGGTGATTCATTAGCACTAGTTACAATACGATAAAGACGAGAATGGAAAATTTCCACTTAGCGATTGCTATTTTGTTGCTACTCAGTATATTTTGATAGCCAACGATGCTCTTTGGTGTTATCTATAAAATTAACACTCTTTGATACTCTTAAAGATAATAACCTCTCTAGTTTCTGTGTAGAATTTTATTCCTTACAGACGTGAGCAACTATGTGAAATTCCTTAAAATTAGTTACCAATTTAAGCCCCAAAAGCTCACTAGGATTTTCATGAAATCAACCGTTTCAAATATGCAATATGAATTACGTCTGAAGGAAATGGTCACTCCTCTGTAGTATTATATATGACTATAAGGTAAGGGAAGTAATAATTCTACCATCCAAAATGTTTTGAAAGTATTAACTAAGGAAAGTGAGTTTACCCCGACAATCAGCTACCCGCCACAAAAAATAGATGTGTGTGTTTGTGCCGTTTGTAATACATTTTTGGATGTTTTGACTAGTAGAGGGAAAACTGGAACTGCAGTATTCTGATTCAAATTTTGACATATTTTTTCTAGCTCTTTGGCCTTGGAAACTTGTCCTTTATCAACGTATGTTGTATCATTCGATTCTGTTCTTTACTATATTTTTTTTTACTCTACCTATAACACTAATCACGAATATTGTCGCTTACGTCATCATCTTTTAATATCCGAATTCCGTATTATTCATCTCTAAAAGGCATTGTTACGCTTGGAACTTCTGTCGTAGCCACCATCAGACGTTGCTTTCTGTTATTTACATGCCTTAGTATTTAAGCTGAGAAAAAAATCTCATGACTGATAAAATTATAAATTGACGACGTAACGACAAACATTAATGATTAATATAGTATTTGCCATTACCATAAAGATTTGACAATTTTGAAAACAATAAAAATCACACTTTATTCCTCTATGCCATTAGCGAGTGTGATACATCTGCCTTCTTTCAAACTGGAAAAATAAGGTAGATAAGTTACTACAGGGTCACAAGTATTTACAGTATTGTGCTGAAGTTTTGAAAGTGTCACAAAGATTACAAGAAATTATTACTAAAAATGAAATTCGATTTCATCTGGCCATGTACAACTCTCCACACAAAGAAAAATCTATTGTTTCTCACAGATAGTATTCATTTATAAAGACAACTTGACTAAATAAGGCAGTGAAATTATGCAATCTACCGCCCACACTCCGTGCATCACAACAAGCATTTATTTATAGTTTATTTGCAAATCCAAACATGGCTAGATAATGACCTAAATTCAGTAGAATGGGGGTGGAAAATCTTCCACGCTGCAGCTCACAATGCAGCCTTTATTTTTTGCAATTGCAAACAACAGTATTGAATATTAAATCAGTAGCAGGTGGCAAATGGCTTGAATCATCCATCCATAATCATCCAAATTGTTATTGATAGTTATCAACAACAATTTTTAGCCGGTTCAAGTCGTTTTGCCACCTGCTTCTGATTTAATATAAATATTATTGTTTGCAATTCCAAAGAAGGTAAAGGCTGTCGTAGACAATTTTATCTAAAGGCAAAACTTGGAGTAACTGAAAACAATTTGGATGCATATGATGATATAAATCCCAAAGCTTTCTTGGTATAAGAAATAGAAGAATAGATGGAGGAAGCAATGACGAAACCCCTGGGAAAATTGATGATACTTGAGAGAAAATAGAGAAGCCCAGCAGTTCAGGAAGATGAAACGTTAAACTTCTTAAGGGAAAAAAAAACGAATCATTGAATTTAAGTTACTTTAATTGTTTACTGAAAAATACACAAATACTGGAGCAATTAACATCTGGGTGTGAGTAAACTTTACAAAAATATTCGTCAGAATAATCATGTAAACAAATCATTAAAAGTCCATCTGACATATAGCAAAATACCTACAAAGCAAAGCTGTACACTATAAGAATCCGTATACAGTAAATAATTAAACTAAACTAAACACGATCTGGCCAGAGCGGTAAAACAAAGAATTCTTACGTTAACATAAACAAGCTCAATTAAATTACATGAAACACAATAGGAAATACTATAGACTGTACGTAAAATTAATACCAAGAAAATGGCTCGACAATTAATAATTTCTATATAGACTGGTTCGGTAGTTGTACACTATGTTTTTATGCCCAAAACACACGGGAGATTTCTAAAAACTGGGCGCTATAATTACGCAAACATAACGTTCACATGAAATTATTCACGCACTATAGTATTCTCATGGGGTACGGGAAGTCTTTACCCGACGGTAACACTGGATACAATAAAGAATATTACTGGCCAAACGTGGAATGAGATATTGAAGCCATCAATAATTCTGCCTTATCGCAATCGGCTTCAAACAGGAACATTAGCATCACGAGAGGCATACGTGATATAAAAGTCTGTTGTACTTACAGTTAATTCGATGAAGACATTGCCCTGCTGTAGCTATGGGCAATCGTACACAATAACACAGAACATATAAACTATAATCCCTACTTTTTTGATTCTATTCGCAGTTATTAATCACTATATATAAATATTTACAAATATGTGGCGGCTTTTAATTCTTACGGCCCTACACGGCCAACCGCCTCTACGCCATCTTCTCCGCATCTCCCCTGCCAGAGTCGGCGTATAATTTCTCTCTTATTCGCTAAACTTGGTCGTACAAGCTACTACGCTATTGGTTAGGCATTTATTTATTTATTTATTTATTTATTTATTTATTTATTGCATACACTGTTCAACAGGTAAGATACCCAATTACAGAACAGGAATAAAGGCATACAAAGTATTAATTACATAATATACAACAACATAGAAAGAAAGTAAAATGAAGAAAAAAATTACTTAAATGTACGAACTATGAATAACTAATGATACGAAGAAAGAGAAAAAAATAACATGGGAAATGTTTAAATATAAAAACTATATATACATATATACACATATGTGATTCAAAGCAAATTAAGAAAAACAAAGACACTCACTGGTTATTTAATTTAGAACATTTTGTTTTATGTCACTAAGGCTGCAATTAAAAATATCGAAGTCGTTACATAATTTGTTAGAAGTACTGCAAATCGTATATAAAGGTGAATTATTTAGTACGTTGGTACGCGGCGTAGGTAAATAGAACACTTGGTGATTGCGAGAGGTTAATCTGGGAACGTGAAAATTAAGCTTACTAATTATTTCGGGTGCGTCAAAATGATTGTGTAGTAATTTAAACAAAAATACTTGAGAAAAGTACGTACGCCTATCCTCAAGAGTAGTCATAGAATATCTTTCAAGCAAGTTACTGTGCGGAAAACCAATCACTGGATAGGTACCGTCGGATTTGAACCACAGTAATTTAAGAAATCTACGTTGAACTGCCTCCAAGTTATTCTTGTGAACATCATAACTGGAACTCCAAATTAGCGATGCGTACTCAAGTTTCGATCTGACGAAGGATTGATAAAGAATTTTCAGAGTATCAGTATTAGTGAACTCTCGACTAGTACGAACGATGAATCCAAGGGCTTTGGAGGCTTCGGACACAATGGTATCGATATGATCAGTGAAGGATAATTTACTATCAAAAATTACGCCGAGGTCGCGAAATGTTATAGGTCTTTGAAGTATGACATTATCTAACCTGTAATCAAAAATAAAAGGTGATGTTTCTAAGAAAAGGACATTACGTTACATTTACTAGGATTCATGAATAATTTATTTACTATACACCAGGTGTTTATTTTGTCAAGAGAAGTCTGAAGTTGAAAACAGTCATCGATTTCATCAATTACTGTGAAAATTTTTAGATCGTCGGCATATAAAAGGTGAGGCAAATTAATTTCGTTCACTATGTCGTTAATAAATATTTTAAAAAACAAGGGCCCCAGAATAGATCCCTGGGAACTCCAGATGTGGCAGCAAATTCGATCGATTTGAACCCATTTAATGCAACGTACTGACTCCTATTCATTAAATAAGATTTAAACAAAAGGAGCAAAGAATATGAGAAGCCGATTTTTTCTAATTTATTAAGTAACAACTGGTGATCAAGTCTATCAAACGCTTTGAAGAAATCGGTATATATGACATCTACCTGCCCACGTTCATCTAGGGATTCAGAAATATATTGAGTTACACAGAATAGATTTGTTGTTGTTGAACGCCCTTTCATAAATCCATGTTGATTAATAGAGATTTTGGTGTTAATCGAATGATATATTCTATCATGAAGTAATATTTCTAAGACTTTACAGAAGTTACAAATTACAGAGATTGGTCTGAAGTTCTCAATATCTAGTTTGTTTCCCTTTTTGAAGATGGGACATACTTTGGAATATTTCCATAGGTCAGGAAATAGGCAGTTTTTTAAGATTAAGTTAAAAATTAGAGTTAGAGGATATGCAAAGATGATAGCGCAATCCTTTAATAAAAAAGCTGGAATGGAATCCGGACCGGTCGTCATTTTAGGTTTAATTCGTTTTAGAGCCCGAATAACCTCATCTTCACTGAAAGAGTTTATGCTAACAATAGGGTTATTGTTAGGTATATCGGTCTCAAAGTGATGTTCCTCGATATCTAATGAAGACTCATTATAAGATTGACCGAAATAATTGGCAAATGCATTTAGTATATCAGAGGGATTGTTTAGCGAAGATCCCTCGAAGAATATCTCTTCAGATACACTGGCCGACCCTTTTCTACTTTTGATAAAAGCCCAAAATTTATTGGGATCATTTTTTATATTGTCTTCAGAGTTCTGCACGAAATTTCTGTAAGCTAAATTGGTATCATATTTTATTTCCCTTCTGATGTTTTTGAGGTTATTGTGTATAAGTGAATCACTGGTTCTTGCATACTGTCTCCTAAGACGTTCTTTAAGGCTAATTTTTTTTATGATACTGCCATTAAACCACGGAGGATATCTGCCGCTACGAGAAGTCGATTTCTTAGGTACACAAGATTCAAATACAGAGTCAAGTTTGTTGTAAAAATGAGTGCATGCACCATTGACGTCATTAAAAGAAGAGAGGGAGAACCAGTCTATGTTGAGAAGGTTTTCATACAATTTGGAGAAATCACATTAGCGGAAATTATAACTAACGTCATGATTAGTTGGAAAATTATTAATAAGGTTCTTAACAGTACTTATTTCAGTTGATATGATCAGAGCAGGGTGATGAAAATCTTCATTAGTTAACGGATCAGGAGATTGAGATACATCACAGATTTTGTTGTGTAAGACTAGATCAAGAATATTGTCATTGCCATTAAATATTGAGTTGTATTGAGGCATTTGTCATGATTAGCTGATAAGATTTAAACGCGTACAATGCTCAAACCAGTATCTTATAATTTGAATTTAAAATAATGAATAGAATAGTCACGCGCTTTATCTAATTTAAAGTACTGAGTGTTCTTACAAAACGTGACCATTACAAAGAGACAGACTATGGTTTTGAAAATACTTTTAATATTAGTAATAAATAATATCAGCATTAACAACAATAGCAGGAATATATTATTTAATGTTGATTAGATCTACTGGCGCCATACATGAAAAATACGCGTAGTACTCTACCCCCATGGCGACATGGTAACTCTGGCATACGTTTTACCCGAACACGATTAGTTATATGTAAGAGGTCCAAAGACCTCTTTTGAAATAAATCGTACGAGCTATAATTTTTATAATAACCTTTTCTCTCCAATAATTAAGTCTCCGGACAATAGCGAGAAACTGAATTTTATTCCCTTTCACCCCCAATAAAGAAAATTGTGGGGGTGGAATCGATGGGGAATTGTGAGGTGTTATTTAAAACATAGAAGTAAAAGTTCACACAAAGTCTAGCTTGCTAATAATTTTTTTAATAATTTTTACCTTGTATGGTCTAATTTTCCCGGGCTAAAATAAAAATATGTTTATTTTATAGACATTTTACAACTTTCGCAGCAGATTGAAAATTAAAACAACTCTCACTGTTTAAAGCAACGTTAAGTAAAACTTCTTTTATCCTGAAAAGGGAAGACAATTTACGGAGAATGAGAGCGGCTCTTAAATTTTGCGTACTCACTACCCATCTAGCCGCACGTGATCAGTGACCCGGAACTTCAATTTTCACCGCCAACTTGAATAGCGTAGAGGCCTGTTAGCAGATGTGGTCTAAACGAATTTGTTTGTGGCCGCCGCGAATCTGTCTTTGTTTGTTTGTTTTTACTCTGCTGCTGTAATTCAATTTTTAATGTTATTTGGATTGCTGTAAAGTCGAACTAAAAGTTGATTAACAATAAATTGGTGTATGGTTTTTAACTGTTCGAGAGGAACTTTCATTGAAAACCGCATCTATTTACACGGGTCGATTTTAACAATATAACAATACATTTTTACGTTGAATATATAGGGATATAAAGTGATTTAAAATCAAAATAACCGAAAATTATATATATCCCTAGTATCTTTGGTTTTGCCAATGATATTAGGTGTTTTCTTTCTACTGACAATCTTAGCTTATCTAAATTTGAGTTTCTCATATAATCTAATAGTCCAATAATTATAAAGATTTCCACAACAAAAAATGTTATTTGAGATTTTCCTTCAGTAACTGTTAGTGGAGGGATTATAGATCACAAATCCACAATAATCAGTTCTGGAGGTACGGCGCAACCCCCCCAAAATACCACCCCTTTGGTGAAAAAAGCAAGCTTGACGATTTGCCTAAGAAATTCCTCTTGTAATTCTTTTGTATATGCCACGGTTTTCGAGAAAATCGATATTGAGAAACATTGCAAAATTTGTATTTTTAATGCGCACGAATTTTCGTTTATTTTAAATTTTCTGCGAGCGGCCTATACAAAAAATTGAATTGCTCGAATACCAAACATGCTAGGAAGAAAATTCAAAATGGGTTTTAAAGGGGAAATAAAATACTCTTTTGCGTTTCCATTTTTGATGGCTATTGATATCTATTAGTGTATGAAAATAACAATATAATATAAGTTACCTCTTGACTTTTTGCACTTTTAACTATTCACAGGCCCATAAAAAACATCTGGCTTTAATATAAGTTGTAAATGCATTATCTTTTAGTTCATGGTAGTACTTCAATGCAGAAAAGTTAGGAATAAAAATATTCTCATTTACAAATTTACCAGCATGTTTAAATTAACTAAAATTTGGCCAATTATTTATTGTTTCCTAAAAATTAAAAAAAGAACCAAACGTCTTAAAAATGCAGCTCAAAACATTTTTTTTTCAGTTTATATATCATATAACTATGGTTTTTAACCGTTTAATAGTTAAAAATTGTATTAAAAAAATGACATAAAAAAATTGAATGTGCAGCCTTTTTTGTTTTTTTTTTGCTATCTTTAACATGCTTCTAAATTTGTAAATTGAATATTTTTATTCCTAACTTTTTCTGGATTGAAGTACTACCTTGAACTAAAAGATAATGCATTGATAACTTATATTATGGTCAGTTATTATTTATGGGCTTGTGAATAGTTAAATGCACAAAAAATCAAGAGATAAGTATATTATATTGTTATTTTTAAATACTAATAAATATCAGTAGCCCTCTCCTTTAAAACCCATTTTGATTTTTCTTCCCAGCTTGTTTGGTTTTCGAGCAATTCAAACAAACGAAAATTCGCGCGCATTAAAAATACAAATTTTGCAATTTTTGTCAATATCGATTTTCTCGAAAACCATGGCATATACAGGAAAATTACAAGAGGACTTTTTTCAGGCAATTAGTCAAGCTTTCCTTTTTATAATAAGCAATTTTTTTTATATCTTCAACGGTTAACGAGTTATCAGTAAAATAAGGCTTTTTCACAAAGAGGTGGTTTTTGTTGGGGAGGGTTATGCGGCACTCTCAAAATAGATTTTTATGGTTTTGTGATGTTTAATCCCCGCACTCTCAGTTACGGAAGGAAAATGTTTTTGCGAGATTCTGGTGTATTTTTTACGTTATCGACTGGACTATAACTTGCAAAAAGAACGACCAAAACCAACCAGAAACTTGATGCATGTGCAATGATAATATTCAGTTATTTAGATTTAAAACTAACCTCAAATACTTTTATGTTTTATTTATAATTTGATTTTCTTATACAAAATATCATTTCAGATTAACAGTTCAAAACACACATTATGATGAAAACTATCTGTTATAAACTGTTTTGAACAAATCCTAGCTTTTTTCAGAAATGTTTCGCCTAATTCTCCCCTTTTTAGAAGCCGTATCCTGGTTCTCGGCGTTTTTTGACAGCTTGTTGTTATTTTCACCACGGTGCTTTAAGATACCAAACATACTAAAGAAACGAACGTTGTCTCTTTTTCCTCTATTACCACAATTCACTACTGAACAAAACAAACGTATTTTCGGAATGCAAATGAAAACAGCGGCTATTATAACATTCACACTTCGACAACACAGTGGTCTAAATGAAAACAATGAATTGTCTGCCCTCCATTTTAAATGGCCCCGACGACAGCGTTACATCAACCGAAAATAGTCAATTGTCTGTGACCCAGCAGACGAGTCCTGATGATGATACTTATCGGAACATAACCTGAATATTGAAGATATTTACGTTTATTTACCAATTTGCAACTTTCAAATCAACAGACAAATTTCTAAAATTTAGGAAGAAATTCGATAGACTTGGCGTAGGTCAGTGGGAGGTATTTAACTGAGCTAATCTAGGATTGATTGATTAAGTTTAGCTTAGTCCGCTGGTACTAAACCTAATATTTAGGTTTAGTAGTGACTCTTGGCAGGACATAAAATTTCTATTTCAAAATCTATACATATATAAACATGTGTGGGAGAATAAATACTCTTAAAATTATGCCAAAGCCCTATAAAGGAGACGCTAAAGGCTTGTAAACTATAAAGTATTATATAAACCATATTTGGTTATGGTATAGAGCAAAATGTCACTAAACTATTTTATGAAGCACACAAGAATATGAAAGTGTAGAAGCAACCGCCATTTTGACATAGTTTTTTCGACAAATGAGGTTCTCTCTTTAATTTACCAGTTTTTTAAAAGGAGCAATTCCATCCGTATATTTTATTTTCATATTTGTGGGATAGCTTAAGCAATTTCTACGAAATATTTTGCAAACTATAGACGACGACACACCGCATAGTGTGAAAGTAATAAGTGATCATTTTCAAAAAGCCCATGCTCAACTTTTGATCAAATTGGCTGAAATTAGGCAGCAATTGTTCGAGAAAGCTGGTACTTTATGAGGTAACTGCTGGTTTCACAATTAAGGTATTACATGCCAATTGACGGGTGCCAAAGCCCAACGAAAATGTTTAGAAATTTATAATTTTTAAAATGGCCAACATCTTGAACTTGGACCACTTTAGACCAAGATGACCACACTTGGACCACTTTTGGCTAAATAGGAGCAAATATTGAATTCGCCATCAGCGACCCAAAAAAACATCCATATAAGTCATAAAGTTCCGTTAAACAAAAACTTAGACTAAACAAATTTTAGAAATTTTAATATTTTTTTGCATTTTCGCGTGGTTTTGACAGCAAATAACACCTTAATTGTAAAACCAACAGTTACCTCATAAAGTACCAGCTTTCTTGAATATTTTGCGCCTAATTTCATCCAACTTGATCAAAAATTGAACGTGGGCTAGAATTTTGAAAATGTCAACTCATCATTTTCACACTGTGCGACGTAGCTAATAAGGCTACCCATGAAATTGGGCCGCTGAAATGGGCTAAAAATTGATTGAATCGCTTTATAAAAACTTTTGAGGTCGGTGTCAAAATTAACAAATTATTTTGAAGCGAATTTGTAGCTGACGTTAAAATCGATATTAGGTTCAATTAACAGAGTGACGACGACGCCGACGGTAAAATTTTATTATATAATTTTTAGTGATTTTTTTAATTATCTTTATAAATTGTCTGTTGTCTTGTTAGTTAGACAACCATATTATTGAAAGTGATTAGAACCTTCTGCTTTAAATTTGTGGAGTAAATATTCCAATATATATTTATGAATAAGTAAATGTACACACATATCGAAAGTTGAGAATTTGCACTGGAGCAGAATCTTTTGCTATCATACCTTGTGATTTAGTTTCATTGCAAATTTGATTATTAGAGGTAAATCGATGTTGATTTTGACTGAATTTCGCTTTTTTCACTTCAACGTTAATTAAAATATCGATGTAATGAAGATTGTAGTATCATCTGCGTACAGAACATGCGTGAGACATTTTTTTCCCAGTTGCATATCGTAAATCAAAAACCGTAAGTATCCTACTATGGAGCCCTGAGGCATACCTGTTTTTAATATCCCTTTTCTTGGTCTTATATTGTTAAATTTAACAATCTGACTACGATAATATAAACAAGATTTCAATATTTTTATACTATTAAAGTTAATTTAATATTTTAATAATTTTTCAATTAGATTATCATGTGAAATGCAGTCAAAAGCCTTACTAAGGTCTAATAAAATAGCATCACTGAATTCACGATTTTCATATGCGTCGAATACATTATTGACAAAGGCTAATATTGCGCTGTGCGCTGTGATTCTTTCGGAAGCCATACAATGACATTCAAGATAGAGATTAGTTGATTAACAATATGTAATTGATCTATTGTGTAAACATTCTCGTATATACACCAAATCCTAAATTTCTGTACTCTTACCAGCTTGCTTTACTTATTTTCCCGTATATACCCCTACTTACCCCCAACTCTTCATCGGATAAGTTAAAAAAACAATCCAGTTTCAGTTCTCGTTATAGTACCTACGTGTATAAAATTACAAATCAATATCTAAAACCTTTCCAGAGAAATGAGTTGTTGACGGATTATATACCGTGTAGTAAATATCATTTGTTTTTATACAACGAATTAGAGACAGATACACAAACGGTGGAACTATCGAAAGATTTACAGAAAACTCGCGACGAGGCGAATTCAATGATTAGAGGGGAGCAAGGTAAAGCTAAAGAACGGTTTAACGTAAAACATAAGGTGGCTCCTAAATACCAGGAAAGACAACAAGTTTTGATTCTTAAATACGTGGGGAACAATGACGGGATGAACAAATCGTTTTTAGTAAAGAAAGTGTTGCAACACGATCGATATTGAAGACATCTCTGCTGCAACGTACACATAAGTTTCATAGAAGTGTGTGTGCTGTTAATGAAATGAGACCGTATCGCAGAGACTCTCGACGTTGAGAGTGATTAAGATGTAGATAGTGATGCGTAAAAGGGATGTTCACTATTTGCAGCCGTTAACGTAATTGCGTAATGAAAAGTACATTGACTAAGTAAGCCCTTGACGTAATGGCATAACGTGAAGTATGTTGAGTGCAAAAACTGTTAACGTAGTGGTCCTACTCAAAAATTAAGTTCTTTCTTCACAGGATCAAGGTCAACCAAGAAGAACACTGTGCTAGGGCGTAGAGAATTGCAGCGTGGCTGAACTGCTAGCAGCTGTAAACAAGGACAACATAAACAAGTTACAGAAAGACCGAGAGGCAGAATTTTTTTTTCGCTCAAATTTAAAATCTCGACTTTACATGATATTCTAAACCTATTTCAATAAGAAATTTGTTTTGTATTTTATTACGGGTACAATACTTCCACTCCACTATGTGGATGTGGAAGTAAAATTAAAGAATGTTGGTTGTGCACTTTTAAGCTCACTAGCACCACGTAAAAGTAATTCGAGCAATATTCCAGCAATATTTTACTCATACATTTATTCTATGCCGACCACGCCCGACTGCAAAGTTTACTATTGTATTATATTACAATTTTTTTTAATACAATGTCTAACAATATCCCAACTAAAATGCTTACTAGTACATAAGACCGAAGTTGGCGATTACTACCAACTAATTGTGAAGGTAATTTCACTAATGGTTTTCGTAATGTCAGCAAATTGCCCAAAAAACTCTTGCATAAATCTAAAACATCTGTTTCTCTGTAAATAAATGTAAAATTAACGCGCCGTCCCTTTTTCCGACCATGTACTATTCCTGGAGCATAAATTAAATTGCGGTGTCGTGTCAAATCACACTTCGTTAAGAGTGAATTACTGGTCTGTGATATTTTCCGACAGATATTTTAAAAATTAAATTATTGCCTTAACATGGATATGGACCTGCAAGTTGACCTTTATGCGAAAGCAGGAAAATCTGTTTAGAAACGTTTTATAAAAACTTGATATTCATTTGAATATATTTGTAGGAAAACTACAAAGTTTATAACTTCCACATCCACATAGTGGAATGGAAGTACAGTGATCGTAAAAAAACGCTTTTTTTGGAATAGGTTTAGAATATCACGAAACGTCGAGATTTTAAATTTGAGCGAAAAAAAAATTTCTCTCTGTCGTTATGTAACTTTTTGTGCGCAAGCTGGTAAGAATACAACATTTGGGATTTGGTATAGATACTAGAAGCCAAGGCCTCGGATTTTTTTATAATATTTCCATCCCACCGCACACCCTACCCTCCATTTTAAAAGGGTTTGATAAAATAAAATTGTGACATTCATTTAAAATTTGGTACAGGTATATATTATAACGATACCTAGGAACTAGATTATATTTTGAAATGATTCCGTTGAAGAATTGGGGGTTAAATGGGGGTAAATAGGGGAAAATTAGTAAAGCAGGCTGGTAAGGGTACAGAAACTTGGAGTTTGATGAATATGTATTTTTCAACTCTTCCAACATCCCACCCCCACTACATTATTAAAGGGGTCGATAAATTAGAATTGAGATATTTACTTGAAATTTGGTACACATATGTATTATAACGACACCTCGAACTAGATTATATTTTGAAATGATTCTGTTGACGGGTGGGAGTTAAATAGGCATTTGGGGTTAAAGAGGGGTAACTAGGGTAAAACAAGTAAAGCAAGCTGGTAAGAGTACAGAAACTTGGAAATAGGTGTATATACTAATGATCAATGCCTCTGATTTTTGTATAACATTTTTCAGCTCTGCCACCACCCCACCTTTGATATTCACTTGTTTGGTACACGTATATAATATTAATAACAACACCTGGAACTGAAGTATATTTTGAAATGATTCCGCTGAAAGGTTAGGAGTTAAATATGAATGAATATGAGGAAATAAATAAAACAAGCTGGTAAGAGTACAGAAACTTGGGATTTGATGTAAGCGCCGTCGTAGTGGAACATCCTGGCCACGACAATGAAAAAACTGCTGGTCTTGGAACATAAATTTATGAGCCTCATCTCCGACTCGGGCAGGTACACCTCCCTCAGAGATTTATATGATCGTTGCAACGACATAACGCCACTAACGGACTACGTCCGGGAAATCTCCCAAGAATTCTACTACTTTCAATTGGGCGATAATCCGCTAACACGCAACATAACCCAAATCAGAATGCATAATACTCCCTTCCAGATCAAACACCCCCTACCATATCAGGCGTTGCCTATCTTCCAGCAGCCTTTCTAGCCATTTTGTTTTACAGTTTTTGCATTTTTTTTCCTGCTGTCCTGTTTTGTTCCAAATTCATTTTAGACCGATAAAATCCCTAAAAAATTGTAACTGTTAAAAACTCTAACTTTTCGCCTTCCCTACCTTCCTAACGGCGCGGCGGGTAGGCCGGTAGGACCCCAATTGCTTCGAACGGGTTTTTTAGTTGAACTTTTTCCCGTACCAGCAACCAAAATTTAATCAGTGTTTTATGCTCTAGTTTTTATTGTGTTAATGTTAAGTATTTTAAGCCTGCTACGAAGACATAGCCTAATTTTAATGTTAAGTTTAAGCCGCCATGGCGGCAGGAGTTTTAACTTGTTTGTCCATTTTATTAAACCAAACCGGTCGCGATCCGCCCAACCCTACGCACAGTACGGCGCTACGTAACGTGGTTGTCTCGTTGGCTCCGCATCATCCGAGGAGGCAATGTTGTATTGTTGAATTTTAATAAATTGTTTGATGTTGATGATGATGGGATTTGATGTATATACTAGAAGCCAAGGCCACAGACTTTCTTATAACATTTTACAATCCCTCCACTACCTCCACATCATTATTAAAGGGGTTGATAAAATTTAATTGACATATTCACTTGAAATTTGATACGCGTATATATTATAACGACTTCTGAAACTAGATTACATATTGAGACGATTCCGTTAAAGAAATTTCATTTTTGACGTATATGCTAGAAACCAACATTTCGCCTCAAATATTATTAAAATTCTACAAATTATTTCCATATACTAGAATGCAAATAAAGTTAAAATATTTTCCTTGAAAGGGACTTGGATGGAAAATCTGGATGTGGAAGTAGTAATTCCTTAGGCAGCTTTTTTTTAATGGACTGCATTTACATTTTTTATATGTATCACAATTAACTAATAACAACAACTTAACTTTAAACTATACACATTTCATAATGCTGTTACGGGTCAAATTGAATTTAAGAAATACAAAGTGAAATTTGACTCTAAATTACAATTAGTTCTTAAATCTTAAGGTCGGCTAGCTCTATCACGAGAATCTCAGAGGTGAAGATCGTTTATTTTTAACGATTTCAATTTTGCCATTAGTTGAAATGAGCGCCAGGTAATTTCCTATAAATTCCAGCCCCCTTAGATTGAGTATGACACACCGATTATCAAAAAACTACCAAAAACCGTGTTAAATTTTAATTAATTTAAGTCAAAACACAAAGAAATCTATTTAAAATAATTATTTAATTTACATACAAAATACAATTAATAATGTACAAATCGGCTCAGTTTTCTGAATATTATTAATAGGAAATTATTAAAAAAGAATCTTATTCGCTAGATCTACAATTAGTACTACTATTGTACCAATAACTTACAAATAAAAATATTCTACTTTTTTACAAAAACCACTATTGGTTGATCACTGATATTTTGCAACTGAATTGTTAAAAATATACTGACGATTTACTAACGATCTCTAACGATGTACTGTCAATGATTTCTAATTAGGTTGAATTAAAATATGTTGCTCTATATTGACGCTGCCAATAAACAACGTAAATAAAAAGATTGATATACCTTACAAACTAATGATATAACCATAAAATACCTGTAAATAAGATGTTAACTGCGCAGTTACTCACATGTCTTATTTTCACATATGCTTAATTGAGTAACTAATAAAAATATTTGACCATAAATATCATCTATATATAGAGAAATAAGTAAAGATTAAAATATAACGGCAGATTATTAATACACATATAACTTTTAGTTATCCTGGTAACATTAGAAAAAAAGGTACTCATCCGGTATCCAGCGTTGACCAAAAATCTGTTAGTACAGGTTACTATGCTGTTGTTACTGCAAAAAACCTCATGTACACCTCAGCTTCAGTATCTCATCAACATTTAAATCCATGTGACCTCATAACCAGAAACCATGTGTCTCAACTGTGACATGTGACCATACCAAAACGACAACTTCAGAAAATGGCGGCACGGGACCTTCCAACAATCGATTCATCAATTTCCAAGTCGATAAAAACCACATAGACATACACAGCTTATCAGCTTCACAATTTATGTAACTTAGTATCACTTGAGTACAATGTCTAATTTTCCAGATTTTCCAAATTATTTCAAATTACCCAAATTATCCAAATTGCCTAAATTATCCAAATTGCCTAAATTATCCAAATTGCCTACATAAAAGAATGACAAAAATTAGGAGTCAGTATTTCCAGAGAATTCAAGATGGTGCTTACCCGCAAAATCGTCAGGGCACAAACAGGTATTCAACAATGTCGTATTTATTGCCTATTTAGAAGTCCTCTATAACAAAATTTGGCTTCAAACAGCTACACACAATTAGGCCTTCCAAATGTAAGAATTTTATAGTATAATCCCCCGTAATTAAGTTGGGGTTGCTTTTACAAGCAGTTATAAAAATCTTGACTAATCGGCTTGACGACTCAATAAAGAAAGGAAGAGCACGCCGGTTTTCGAAACCAACCGTTTTTTTCCTAATCACCTGTTTTTTTCTGTTTTAACGACCAATCACAATTCAACATCTCATAGGAAAATACCCTAGGAATTGATAAGTAACAGAAAATTAGTTCCAGCCATAGAATGATTAAAACTCTCCTTAGAATAAAAACTAAGATACACAAAACCCATTATTGGACCATATAAACAATAAAATAAATAAAACCACGATTTAATGACTTTAGTAATGTTCCATTTATAACCAAATGTTGGTAACACGTTATTCCCAAACTCTTAAATATGACAGCTGATCAAGGAGAGGTAAATTCGAATATTTACAACCTTATTTGTTTAACTAAATGAGGATTCTCCACTACAGGTGAGAGCAAATAGCATTAGCTTGAACAATTACAAAAAGTCATAAAATATATGCCCGCTCGTAGTGACTACTAAATTTCGTATGTGCGTTTATCATTTTTAGGTTAACCAACGAAATTTCCTTCTAACAATAACACGGAAAATTACCTTAAATGAAGTTATAATAATACCCCAGACATAACAAAACAATGAACCTAAGTTATAATGACTAAAAATCACATAGTAAACATTAAGGTTCTTGGAGTATTCTTACTTAGCCATCGATAAATATGAATACACATTATTTTACCTGGTCTCCTTGCTATCAACAAAAGTAAAGAAGAAAATTCATATCCTTTTTTTCCTCAGGTACCAACAGCAACATTAAAAAAAACAATCGTAGCCTCACTAATTTTTAAGTTTATATTTCCACATACAAATATATGGGCGGAATCTAATTTAACGTCACAAATCCCCCTCTTTCTCCCTTAAAAAAATTCAACAAGAATTTTTTTTCTTCTAAGTTACACGAAACTGAAAGTTGAAAAAAAAAACAGAGCTTAAAATGCCCGGCAATAGTCCGCCCTAAGACTATCACACTTGCAATTAACACGAGGTATAAAACGTATTATAAAAGAAGGAATAAGAAGTAAAACTTGTATAATAGGTAACTATACAAGAAACCACAAGAAAATTCGTTTTATTACTTGACAAAGTCATAACCATCACGACCTCCGAGGTTAGTCATCAAAAGTCCACCTGTAGTCAAAACAATATGAATAGGATGAGAGGCAGTTTGACTTACACCCATTCTGCGCAAGTCAAGTAGCATGAAAAGCCTCGATAATGAGTGTCGCTAGACAGCACACGGAAACTCCTGAAGAACCTCACCCAGAAGAGAAAATGCTTCCCCCAGTGTAAAACGAGAAAGATAATGACAGGAAAGAAAAGATGAAATGATTTAGGAGAGGACCTCAAAGAATCAGTCTCCACAGGCATTGTGGTGAAATGCCTGAGCAGCGTTATAGCAGCTGCCAGTGCTAAAATTGGTGTAGACATAAGAACATCTAAACCACGATACAGTTAGTTAAAAAACTACTGCCTAATTAACAGATTCTAGACTGTTAATGGGTATTAGATATAGCTCCAAGCGGCTAAAACTAGACGTAAAAAAAACCACGTCTAGATGACAAAAAGGACCATCGTTTGGGAATACTCTCGCTCCAGGTGCGGTGAACAGTGCGCCGGCCGAACGGTACGTTAAGGGCTGAGGTGAAAACGTGGAGGCAGACTTGCCACTATTAAGAACGTCAGGCACCTAGGCCACTCCTGCCTAACAAGCCCCCTTACCTAGATACCCGTTAGACCCTCCTTAACGCCCTGTCCTTTAAGACAGCCCGACCGAAACCTGCTCACCCCCATTCCGAAGCAAGTTCCCTGATGGTATATAAAATATCCTGCTAATTAGGATAATAACAACCAAGTGTATTAAACAACAAACATCAAGAAAAGAGCATTACGTAAGATCAGGTACTTAACCGAGAATAGGATATAAGGAGTTCTAAAGCGTTGATAACCGAAAGCTACGTGAACACAAGCATTTAACAAGAAAACATGATATTACTGGTCCAGGCAAAGACTCAACCCCAATGAATATACGAAAGAAAAACTAACTCCCTGTTTAACAGAGACCAAATTGTCATCCAAAAAAAATTTTCTCCGAACAATTTTCCCCTGACATACGTGGACTTAAACCACAATTAGACAATATATACTAGACCACGAGAATGCCTTTCGGCAAGACTAGTAAATAATATTATGAATACTATAAAAACAATAGGTAGAAAGTTTTTCCTCTACGCAAGCCCAAGGGACTACTTCCCATCTGTCCAACCAGCAACAAAAATAAGTCTTTAGGTCGAAGAAATCACAAAATAAGAATGACAGAAAAAGATAATAGAAGACAGAAATAGAAATTTGGACAGCAACAAAGAGAAATGACGTTATTATGTCCTATTTTTCGATATCAACAATGCGTAAGAAAACTTCACCAAACTGTCTATTAATTATAAAAGATGAACCTGTATTATGACAGCGGACTCCAATAAAACACAATTAACTCGATAACAAACGAGAGAGTCGTTGGTCTAATAACTAAGTTGAAAAAAAATTATGAATACATATTACGACAGCAGATTCCCAAAAAAATTCAAAAATAAACCGATAAAGGACGGTATTGAATCGTTTGTCTAATATTTTACACAAAAATTATTATTCGGCAGTCACAGGTATTATTTTCATTAAGACAAGAACAGAAAAACTTGGTGAATTTTCAACCGCATAGTTGAAATCAATTGCTTGATTATAGAAATAATCAGCAAAAAGTGGCCCACCCTTGCAACAACTTGTTATCTCTGCAACAGTTGTTACCCAACCGAACAGAAAAATAAATATACACCAAACTTAAAATGTACATTGAAGAATAGCTTGTCTCACGGCTTCAAAAAAAATAAACTATATCATAATAATCCTAACCTAACCTATTCGAAGTACTTAACTAGCATGAACCAAAACTAGTCTAATTCAATAGCAGGTTTGAGATCATTCACATGATACACACCAACTAATAGTCCATCTTCTTCAATCTCATAACTACAAGTTCCTAGTACTTTTCTAACTTTACATGGTCCGACATATTTGGGAGCAAGTTTAGCATTAAAATAGTCAACCTTACTTGATAAAACATGATTCTTCCTCCACACCATGTCTCCTACTTCATACTGTATTTTTCTCCTTCGTAGATTATATCTTTGACTTGACTTAGTATAGGCTTTCCTCAATCTTATTTTAATATCTTCAAAAATTTTCGCAAATCCACTATCTCTGACTATTCTCTCTTCAGCTCTATCCACTTCTAGATCTGATTGACGATTAATATTAGTGTTCTTGTGAAAGTTTCCATTGCCTATATATTCTCGGCCAAAATTTACATAATATGGAGTATAACCAGTTACTTCGTGCATCTGGGTTCGTATCGCACAAGTGACGAAAGGTAAATATACGTCCCATTTCCTTTGGTTTTCCTGGATATAACATGATAACATCGTCTTTACGACTCGGTTTACTCTCTCCGTCGGATTATTCTGAGGATGATACACCGCATTGTACAAAATATTCACATTGTAATTTTCACATAATTTCCGAAATTCCTTACTGGTAAACTGAGCTCCATTATCGGTGATAAGATGTTTACAAACTCCAAATAATAAAAATACATTTTCCTCAAGATGTCTACAAATTATATTAGCAGTAGCTGAACGTAATGGAAAAGTTAACACAAACTTGGAAAAATAGTCACATACGACTAGAATGTGTGTATATCCTCGACTTCCTCTAGGTAATGGTCCTATAATATCACAACTAAGCAATTCGAAAGGTTTAGTTATTTGTGGGCGGGTTCCCATAAGACCAGCAGGTTTCTTCTGAACAGCCTTATGTTTGGCACATACTCGACAACGGTTTATATATGTGGTAACATCAAATTTCATTTTCGGCCAATAAAAACGATAACATAATTTCTCGAATGTTTTGAAAATTCCTGGATGAGACGAAGTAGGACTATCATGTACCTCCTTAAGAATGTCCCTCCGATATTCCTTTGGAACTACTAATTTCCAATAGTCAGATGCCTCTGAAAGTTCAGGAACTTTACATTGTACATATTTAAATAGATAATCACCTTGCACTCTCCATTTCGGATAAGATAACGGGTTCTTGAGAACATTGGTTACCATTTTTAAATACCAATGATCCATGATGTCCACAAATTCATAACCAAAGGTGTTCAATGCTAAATCTTTTTCTTCTGCGATACAGTCTATAATTGGGACTGCTCTTGAAAGCACGTCAGGCACCACATGATCTTTACCCTTCCGATGTATCACTTTGAAGTCATATTGCTGTAACTTCACCGCCCATCTACATAATCTACCATGGGGGTTTTTAATATTATCTAACCATACCAAACTATGGTGATCCGTTTCCACGGTGAACGTAGCTCCTTCTAGATACGGCCTTAGCTTTTCCAATGCGTAAAGTACGGCTAATAATTCCCTTTCTGTTGTACTATAGGCTCTCTCTTGCCTTGTCAAAGATCGACTTAAGTAACAAATTACCCGCTCTTGACCATCAATCAACTGAGTCAAAACAGCTCCTAATCCATATCCACTCGCATCAGTTTTAACACTAAAAGGCTTTCTGAAATCTGGAGTAGTTAATATAGGTGCTGACACTAAACACTCTTTCAATTGTCGAAAAGATTCTTCACACGAAGAAGTCCATACAAATTTTTGTTTCTTCTTCAACAAATTTGTTAAAGGGGCAATAATAGAAGAGAAGTTTTCAACAAATCTCCTGTACCAGGATGCCATACCAAGGAAACTTCTAACATCTCGTACACAAGTTGGTGTAGGTATATTCAAAATTGCTTGAACTTTGTCCGGATCAACTCGCAATCCTTCCTTATTGTCTAATACATAACCTAAATATTTTAATTCAGACCGAAGAAATTTGCATTTTTCTCGATTTAAAGTCAATCCAGCCGCTATCAGTCTTGAAAACACCTTTTCTAAGATTTCCATATGTTTCTCAAAAGTGGGAGATATAATGATGATGTCATGCAAATAGACAAAGACACTTTCTTCTAAATCTGCACCCAAAACTCTATCAATCAATCGTTGCCAACAAGCTGGTGCATTCGTTAATCCGAAACATAACCTTTTAAATTGATATAATCCTTTACCCGGTACTGTAAACGCCGTATATTCTCTACTATTAGGTTTCAACGGTATCTGATAATAAGCTGACTTAATGTCAAGGCTACTAAGATATCGAGCTCCTTTTAATCGATCCAAAATCGTTGATACGTATGGCAAAGGATAAGCATCCTTCTTTGTTACTTGGTTTAACTTTCGTCCACACAGAATCTATAACCACCTTCTTTTTTCGTTACCAAAATGATAGGCGACGACCAAGCACTAGTAGACGGTTCAACAATATCCAACTCCAATAATTTTTCCAACTCTTCATTAATTTGTCGTTGCACCACAGGTGAAACAGGATAATACCTCTGCTTAATCGGAGGGGAATCTACAACAATTTCATGCTCTACTAAGTGAGTACAACCAACAGAATTTCCCATTAAATTAAACTTCTGTTCTATAAATTCATCAAAAGAGCGACGTTGTTCAGCGTTCAGGTCAACCTCGATGGGGTTTAATTCAAATATTTCTTCCACATCCGAAAATTTCCATACACCTCGTTTCAAGTCTGGTATTATTTCCATTGTTTTCCAAAAGTCAGTTCCCAATATAAGACCATGATCCAAATCTGGTAATACTAAAACCTTAATAAGCTTCACTGTACCCACGAGTTCCATTGGTACTAAAATCGATCCATTACTTGGCAATCTACTTCCATTGGCTAACGTACAGTTAGGTGAATCTTCCATATCAAGTTTTAAATTTAAGTGTTGCAATATCTTCCAACCTTTTCTTCCGACAACGGTTCTGGTTGCTCCACTATCCAACAATCCTAACATTTTCTTTCCAAAAATTGACACTTCCACATAAGGTCTTTGATCATCCTCTACATGGCTTAAAATATAATTTAAAATAATTTTTTGACGAGAAAATTTTGCTTCGTCCGGAACACTAGAAAGAGTGGTCGTACACGAGTCCTCCACTAACCGACCTCTTAATGGCTCGCATTCGCGTTTCCCGAATCTGGCTTTTTACATTTTGGACAATCATACTTCGTCACATTGGGAGTTCCACATTTAAAACAATATTTTCTTCTTGGTTGCCGACACTGACGTGTATGGTGACCTTTCGCACGACAATTCCAGCATGTGAGAGTAGAAGTGTTGGACGATTGTCTAGGAAACGTATTATTTTGATTAGATGTAGATGGAATAGTCGAAGGTTCCGCTGCAATATACATCAGATCAGGTTCCACAGCCCATTTTTTTACAGGAGCGGATGAAAAATTATCAATCGATGAACATCTCCGTTCCAATTTCACACACATCTCTTCCAACTCCGCACTTGACTTTGGCTCATCCCGAGCAATAGCAATTTGATAGAAAGGTTTAATATTTTCTCGCAATATTTTCATCTGCGTTCCATCAGAGACTTTGACAGAAAGCCTTGCAAAAGCATTCTTCATATATGCGAAATAAATTCCGATCGATTCTCCATCCATTTGTTTCCGTTCCTTGATCTGTTGAAATAATTTTTCATCATGGTTTATCTCTAAGAACTGTTCCTTTAAACCCTTACATAAGTTATCCCAAGTAGAAAATTTCGAATGATTGGCTCTAAACCAAACCAAAGCATGACCAGTAAATAAATCCGATGCTGATTCAAAAAGAGTTTGACTCGAGACATGTCTCGCAACACTTAATTCCTCTATTCTTTCTATGAAAGCTAACACAGACATTTCTTTGGGCTTTCCAGAGAATGTAACATTCCACTTAATCACTGGAATAGATTTAACTGGGGTAACATTAGCAGGGATCTGAGTAGAACTCGACCCTATTGGCTTATTGGCCACAAAAACTACACCAACACTGTCGTCTGAATCGGAACCACTTCCACCTTGTACACTCAACGCAGTCACATCCAAAATATTTTCCTCCATGGTGACTTGTTTGACTCTTCGGGATAAAGTTGACTGTAGTTGCAAGATCTTAGCCAATGACTGACTTCGTTGCTTCTTAGTATCGTCATTCTTTGTTTTAATACGATCTACTCGCATTAAAATGTGGCTGATCTTCGCTTCAATTTTCTTATAAGGTCCACTATCTTCACCAGACGTTAAGTCCTTTATCAACCCTTCAATTTCTTTTATTTTAGTGGTAGCCGTTGCAAGCTCCTCAACGCAGTCCATATTATAATCTGGATAAGTTAATGAATCTCCTGCCCGTTCCAACCGTAAGATTCTTCTTAATGTACCTCGCATTTGTTCCACGGTCCCAACATCTTCCAATCCTCTAATCTCCAATTCATACTTTAGTTCATCCTTGTTCAATCTTCCCGCATCTAACTTTGAAGCCATTGTCAAAAAAAATATTAACAGTACCGAAAATAAACTTTAGTATCAAGGGAGTAAAACGATTGCAATAGAAAATTCCCAGTGATAATACAAAAACGAGACCTAGTTTCAAACCAGTAAGTATATATCCACCCTGTATAATAGGCGATCATTCAATAACAAAATCAAAAAAATGTGATAAATAGCAACTAAATATATAACGCCTACCCAAGAAAATGTGTTCAAATGACGAAAATATTTCAGTAAATTATTTTCAGAAAAAAATAAAACGGTACCATGGGTACTTGTAC
This sequence comes from Stenurella melanura, assembly GCA_963583905.1. Classification (NCBI taxonomy): domain Eukaryota; kingdom Metazoa; phylum Arthropoda; class Insecta; order Coleoptera; family Cerambycidae; genus Stenurella; species Stenurella melanura. The sequence continues at coordinate 35,721,627 of OY757314.1, read as the reverse complement.
AATAATATGTCAACTATTTCCAACGTATTGAAGAGAAAATGGCACAACTCAAATGTCACAGAAAGACTTACTACGTGATTACATGTATAGTATGCAACTATAACATAAGCAGCTATAAAATTAGAACAATCATAAATACACAGCTTCCGTTAGGGTCACCGCAAACAATAGATATATCTCTAAACTGCTATGTACATGCTGTATGGCTTTGCAAAAAAATTTTTATTAAATCTCTATGACAGTAAATCGAAAGATCATATAACTAATAACCACAAAAAAAAAATCCTTAATTATTTTAAAAATAAATGGCAAAATAAAATCAAAAATGGCCCCACATGTTTGCTACGTCAAACCAGGCGCCAAATTAAACTTTGTTACGGGTCAAATTGAATTTAAGAAATACAAAGTGAAATTTGACTCTAAATTACAATTAGTTCTTAAATCTTAAGGTCGGCTAGCTCTATCACGAGAATCTCAGAGGTGAAGATCGTTTATTTTTAACGATTTCAATTTTGCCATTAGTTGAAATGAGCGCCAGGTAATTTCCTATAAATTCCAGCCCCCTTAGATTGAGTATGACACACCGATTATCAAAAAACTACCAAAAACCGTGTTAAATTTTAATTTAAGTCAAAACACAAAGAAATCTATTTAAAATAATTATTTAATTTACATACAAAATACAATTAATAATGTACAAATCGGCTCAGTTTTCTGAATATTATTAATAGGAAATTATTAAAAAAGAATCTTATTCGCTAGATCTACAATTAGTACTACTATTGTACCAATAACTTACAAATAAAAATATTCTACTTTTTTACAAAAACCACTATTGGTTGATCACTGATATTTTGCAACTGAATTGTTAAAAATATACTGACGATTTACTAACGATCTCTAACGATGTACTGTCAATGATTTCTAATTAGGTTGAATTAAAATATGTTGCTCTATATTGACGCTGCCAATAAACAACGTAAATAAAAAGATTGATATACCTTACAAACTAATGATATAACCATAAAATACCTGTAAATAAGATGTTAACTGCGCAGTTACTCACATGTCTTATTTTCACATATGCTTAATTGAGTAACTAATAAAAATATTTGACCATAAATATCATCTATATATAGAGAAATAAGTAAAGATTAAAATATAACGGCAGATTATTAATACACATATAACTTTTAGTTATCCTGGTAACATTAGAAAAAAAGGTACTCATCCGGTATCCAGCGTTGACCAAAAATCTGTTAGTACAGGTTACTATGCTGTTGTTACTGCAAAAAACCTCATGTACACCTCAGCTTCAGTATCTCATCAACATTTAAATCCATGTGACCTCATAACCAGAAACCATGTGTCTCAACTGTGACATGTGACCATACCAAAACGACAACTTCAGAAAATGGCGGCACGGGACCTTCCAACAATCGATTCACCAATTTCCAAGTCGATAAAAACCACATAGACATACACAGCTTATCAGCTTCACAATTTATGTAACTTAGTATCACTTGAGTACAATGTCTAATTTTCCAGATTTTCCAAATTATTTCAAATTACCCAAATTATCCAAATTGCCTAAATTATCCAAATTGCCTAAATTATCCAAATTGCCTACATAAAAGAATGACAAAAATTAGGAGTCAGTATTTCCAGAGAATTCAAGATGGTGCTTACCCGCAAAATCGTCAGGGCACAAACAGGTATTCAACAATGTCGTATTTATTGCCTATTTAGAAGTCCTCTATAACAAAATTTGGCTTCAAACAGCTACACACAATTAGGCCTTCCAAATGTAAGAATTTTATAGTATAATCCCCCGTAATTAAGTTGGGGTTGCTTTTACAAGCAGTTATAAAAATCTTGACTAATCGGCTTGACGACTCAATAAAGAAAGGAAGAGCACGCCGGTTTTCGAAACCAACCGTTTTTTTCCTAATCACCTGTTTTTTTCTGTTTTAACGACCAATCATAATTCAACATCTCATAGGAAAATACCCTAGGAATTGATAAGTAACAGAAAATTAGTTCCAGCCATAGAATGATTAAAACTCTCCTTAGAATAAAAACTAAGATACACAAAACCCATTATTGGACCATATAAACAATAAAATAAATAAAACCACGATTTAATGACTTTAGTAATGTTCCATTTATAACCAAATGTTGGTAACACGTTATTCCCAAACTCTTAAATATGACAGCTGATCAAGGAGAGGTAAATTCGAATATTTACAACCTTATTTGTTTAACTAAATGAGGATTCTCCACTACAGGTGAGAGCAAATAGCATTAGCTTGAACAATTACAAAAAGTCATAAAATATATGCCCGCTCGTAGTGACTACTAAATTTCGTATGTGCGTTTATCATTTTTAGGTTAACCAACGAAATTTCCTTCTAACAATAACACGGAAAATTACCTTAAATGAAGTTATAATAATACCCCAGACATAACAAAACAATGAACCTAAGTTATAATGACTAAAAATCACATAGTAAACATTAAGTTTCTTGGAGTATTCTTACTTAGCCATCGATAAATATGAATACACATTATTTTACCTGGTCTCCTTGCTATCAACAAAAGTAAAGAAGAAAATTCATATCCTTTTTTTCCTCAGGTACCAACAGCAACATTAAAAAAAACAATCGTAGCCTCACTAATTTTTAAGTTTATATTTCCACATACAAATATATGGGCGGAATCTAATTTAACGTCACAATGCCATTAAAGCAGAGTACACTTTAATTATACATTTGTAACACCAAGATGGCCGAGCACAGTACATAAAATTATCTTAAACAATGCTCAATGGAAGCACTGAAAATATAAATGTGACCTATATGCTAAGTTAAGACAAGAGTGAGATGAGGGTATGTTACACTACATTCCACAGTACCAACCCTGTGAATTAGAATTACATAGATATTGCCAATATATGGACATAATACCTTTTGGTAAGAATTACAATGTAAATATTTATTATTAATTAATTAACTATATGTTACAAGACGCTAAATGGAACCGCTCATAGAAAGTCTACGGAATTTTCGATTCAAGTGGTTGAATATTTGACATTTAGTCCAGTATATGACGGTTTTTGGCTCCGATCTCCATCAAGAAGCATCAATTTGCCTGAAATGTGAACTCTAAGTAGAAAATACCTTAAATAGCAAACCCCATCCTATGCGAATGTACGTATTTACCCTAGGGGTGGATACCACCCCAACTTAGGTGTGAGAATTCTAATATTGAAAATCGATAGCGGAACGCATTCTAAACAAGAAATGTTCTATAGAGTTTTTTCGAAAAGTCAATGTTTTCTGAGTTATTCGTGATTGAAAATTTCTATTTTTCTTAAAGATAATCATGTTTTCAAACGGTTTTTCACGAATAACTCAAAAACTTTATATTTTATCAAAAAAAGTATGAGGAGCAAAAATGTAGAATATAAAAAAAACAAAGAGATTGGTTTATTATTCTTTTATTGCTGTATGCCCAATACAAACCGAGTTATGGCTTATTGAAGGTGGGCCTTACATATCAAACGAAAAATTTTAAAAATTCAACATTGAATAAGAGGAGAACGGTCAATTTCAAGGGGAAAATGCATTAAACCTTTTTTAAAGTACTTAAAAAAATCCTTTATAAGGAGATGTTGCAGAACTCGCTGGCATAAAAACTAAGGGAGTTATGACGAAAACAAGGTCGATTACTATTTTTCTTTGTTGAAAATAACAACAATGCTACCCTTGGCATTACTATCCTAATTGAAATTAAACGTAATCCATTTACAGTTCACTTTATTTAAGTACTACTAATGTCCCTGAAGTTTGACCGGTTTAGAATGCCTAATTGTGAAAAAAATAGTGGAAAACGCATTTTTGAAATTTTTTAAAAAATCGATTTTTTTTCAAAATAACTAAAAAACTATCGAAGATACGGAGACATTGCTAGAGAACAAAAAGCTATAATTTTTAGCTGGCAGTTTTTTTTTCTATTTATTGTCGTAGCTTACACATTAACCGAGATATGTCTTTTCAAAGTTCGCATGGGCGTGCGACTGGTACCGTTTTTCAGCCATTTAAACGTTGCCTTTTTAAAAATAAAGAGCTTACGAAATTCGAAACTTTTATGAGCTCGTAGGTCATAAAATTTCCTACAAAATGATTTTTCGATGAGCTTTCTAGCGTAAAAATTAAGCGAGTTATCAAAAAACCAAACAAGCTTTTTTTTAAATTCGGAGTAGGTAGATTTTGGAGCATAGACGAACGCATATATAGCATAAATACGTACCAGACGAAATATGCCGGTAAATGATTTTCGCAATTTTTTCATAATAATGAATGATTTTTAGGGGTTGAAATGTTGGGATGAAAAATATATGAATTATGACAAAGCCAATAAATGGTTTTTGTCAAATTTTATCATAATAGGGGGTAGTTTATAAGGGGTAAATAAATCAAATAAGGGTTGACAAATAAAAATTTGTATCTTACATCAAACAATCTTGATTCAAATCCCATTCACGTTTTTCAACTTATTAAATTCATTATTTTATTAATCTTTCGCAATAAGGGGTAGTTTTCACCCCTAAGAATGATTTGAGCATATCGGCGTAGGGTAGAGAATGAAGTGAAGGACAAGTAAAGCTTAATTCCAAAATTTCATGAAAATCCAATAGGATTCTGAAGTAATACCGTATTTTTACCTTCCTACACTGGACTAATTGTTTTTGCAGGGTAGACTGTGAGTGCGTAATTGGAATTAGTTTATATGGATTACTTTTGTCATTCGATATTTTAGGGTATTTTCCTCACAAATACCAGATTTGCGAATGCCCTAATTTACTCATATCTTTTACGATTCTGAGACGTGTGAAAATATTTGTTTGATTATAATGTACCTATTTTAATAAATCAAATAGGTACAATAGTTCAATATATTTTGCAGCAATATATCATTATTTAAATGTGCCCTTAAATGCTACTAGCAGTAGTTCTATGAGGGCACGGAAAATAATATCTCTATATTTATTAAATTAGTAAGCGGATGGCAGCATGTTCCATGATTACCATATATCGCAATTTTTATGAAACATAATAATATACTTATGATGTACACATTTGTAATGTTCCTTTGCCATTTTTTAAATTGCTATAGTATTACTTTAATAAATGATATCGTAAACTCTAAAGATTAAAATTGTAAATCTAAAAATACCTTGTACTTAACTATTTTCAATATTTCGTTCACGTGGTAAAGACATTTCAGTTTCTTCGACATTATATTTAGTGCTGTGGGCTGTTTGTTTACCCTTGCTTATAAGATAAACAAGCACCCAAAAGATAATAAGTATTGATAAATCCAAAATTACGTTAGTCGACGCACGTATTTGTAAGATGCGAACATCACAAAAAAGCGAAATTTGATTTAACCAAAAAAATATCCCTTTAATATCTTCATTCTGTTAGAAATAATTATGAAATATTTTAGTTCATTATGTAACAAATATATACAAATACTCTTGTCTAGACCGTCGTCAGGTCTAAGCACCCTTATTATAAAAATAAGCCAACGATTAATCTGTTCGCCGATTTACTGCACTTTTTATATATTTTTGCACATTCCACAGAATACTCTTCGCGGTTTTCATGTCAATAATATTAGTTTAGACATTTTTCGTTCAATTACAAAACGTAAAAGAATTGATGTTTTTAAAATTCAAATAATTAATAACTCTTTTATTTATTGATAAATCTTGTTCAATAGAGAGTTCTTCCTCTAGCTAATTAACTTACTGTGTAATTGTCAATACAATCAGATTTTTCATTCTTTAGCTATCGTACTTACAAGAAACATGAGGGGCGGACTGACAGACGGACGGACAATTTGAGTTGTTGAGAACTCGATAACCAACATAGTGATATGAACATTGTGGGTTTTAGAAATGTGTTGATGAAATGCAATATACTCTTCGTTTTGTATTTGCGAAGAGTATAAAAAGAATACATCAAATACCATCGTATGGTTAATTGATCCTTATTACCTAATATCTACACTGATGTAGATGTAAAATAAACGAATAACCAGACGTATTTTTAACAGACATCAATAATAATTAGGATATTAGGTAATAAGATTCAGTTAACCGGACAGCCCACGATGGTCAATTTTCAAGATCTTGGCGGACAAAATTCTACAATTTCCAAAAGAATACAAAATGTTCGTTAGAAAAGCGGAACCATGTTGAAAATATTTAGACACTCAAGGAATGGTTTTTGAAGGGGTTAAAAAAATTGTTTACGTACAACATTTTAGAGGAAATTTAGAACAGGCTATAATGGACAAAGTTTTAAAAATTGGATATCAAATGTGTGAAAGATGACGAAAAACTTGTAGTATTAAGGTAAGTATACAAAAACTAATGATTTCTGGTTGCATGGGAAAATTAAATTTAGTGAACTGGAAAAGATGATGGAGGAAACGCCTAATCAGCCATCAACTTCCAAAACACCTGGTCAGTCAAGGAAATTGTTTGATAAACTTAGTGAAAGAGCTTAAAGGCGCTGAGATTAAGGACATTTAAGTACATCCTATTATTTTTTTTCTCTTTGTCAGATTAAATTAACTGTACCTCAAAGAGACTTCTCCGTGGTGTAGCATAAGTAACTAAAAAGCAAAAATCATGATTAAAGTAGCAGATGGTAGCAGCTTTTTTTTTGCATCGAATGATAAAGTAATAATAAGTAACTATAGTTACTAAAAGGACAAGAATTAAATCAAGATGAACAAAACTATACATCTGCAAGAATTTGTAGTTATTCAAAAAATTACAATTCCCTCTTTCACATATCTCTACTTAAAGCAATTGATTTTAAATACAAGTTGATTTCCAACATATCTTAGTACTATTTCAACAACAATCTAAAATTATAAAGTAAACAGTTTTGCATCAAAAGCAAAAAAAAGATAATTTAAACCATCCTTCAAGAGCTTTCATTTATTTGACTACATTTAGTTTACATTTTTTTCGTAGATTCACAAATCTTACTCAAAAAGTTACGTAATATTTAATGTTCAACCCTCTTAAAAACCATTCCCTTGCTCCTTAGAATTTTTGTACTGTTTGTGATGTATTCACGGGTACAAAATTATCGCATCTACAAAGTTTCGGAATTTTAGAACTAAATTATTTTTTAGAACCCATTCAAAAACCACCGCATTACTGTGTAATTTTTTTTCATGATTTTTCCTCATTTCCAACGAATATTTTCTATCGATTTGCAAGTTTGTAGAATTATGTCCTCCTAGAACTTGAAAATTGACCACTGTGCGGCGCACAGTGATTCAAAAATGAATTTTTGTGGATAAAATTCGATCTACACCTGAGTTTTGCTTGAAATAACTAAATTTTTTCTTTAAGTATTCTCAAAACAATACTTTATAACGCCAAACTGCCCAAATTGAAGCAAATTGGCTGAAAACCTTACTTTTGATTGAGTATATAAGAGATAAAATACTCGTGACTAATTTTTTGAAAATTCATTTTTCCGGCCTCTAAACACAAACATTTTTGCAATTTTCACAAAAATTACTTTAATATCATTATGTTAGTCCTATAACCTTCCAAATTTTTGTCGCAATATTTTCTGAAAATTTGAGCTGAATCGATCAAGCAATTTTTGAGTTATAAACAAACAAACAAACAAACAGATTTTGAATGTTCTATATTAGTAAGATTAGTAAGATAATGGATTTTTTTAATTGAAATTCAAAAAATCAATATTTCTCTAGTTATCAATCTGTAATAACTGGGGTTTTATTCCCCTATTACATGATTTAATCAGACACTACCATTGGCAGAGTAAGGAGTGTCCCAATCACTTTGCAGAGTCCGTCGATATTATAGTACATCCATCGAAAACAAAACTGTGCTTACCCTTTGCTTTCTAGGTGAGTTTATCCTTTTTGGTGTCCATCAACCAGGTTACTTCACAAACAAACTTTACTGAATATAAAATGAACTTAATTTCAGGACAAGCAAATAAAACACGTGATTTCTCAAAACATTTCTCAAAACACTTAAAACACTTAAACCACTATATTTACATAAGAAAATGAATCACAAACACTTAAACACGATTAAATAAATTAACAAACAGTAATTACACAATATCAAGAAAAGAAATGGTCCGCAGCAATTTCAAATCTTTAGCTAAATCGCGACCGAATATTCCTAGATCAATAATTACAACACATTAATTTTCTACTTATTAAAACCTGCGAAATACTGAACAAAGGTACTTAAACTTTAAAATTGAAAAAGGTTCGCAAAACGGGAATTTACTATACCCCGTAGGTAGATGATGACCGAACAGAAGTTAAGCCAAAAGTGACGGTGTTATCTCAATAGAAAAAAGACGTTTCAAAAGTGGGCAGTAAACTTTAAACAATCGACCAATTAAAACCTTCTGTAGTTTAAACGGTACCCCCTATTTGAAATTACCTAACGGACCATGGTATTTATCATATGGCCTATCTGAACATTTTTATTACCACTAAAACAGATGAAAAAAAACCCTTTTGTTCCTTACTTTGCTTTTGTATGGGGGAAAAAATCTGCCTTAAGTGGTCTATCTATCTTATGGTCTATTACATATGTTCCTGGAAGCCTCTATCAACTGCTTTAGTCTTGAAAATCTAACTAGAACCCCCGGTGGGTTCGTATTTAACAAGTGTCCATAACTGCAAGTAAGAAAGGCGAATTGGACATAAAATAATTTGGATGGTTATTCATTGTCTACAAGTGGCTAACGTCGACTACCTAATAAAGAGTAAAGTTAACAAAGCACGTTTCCTGGGCTCTAAGTAAATCGGTTTGCAAGATAAAACAGATGTTTCTATGGCCAGTATCTTACGTTATTGTCCTAAATACGGTGATTCTAAGCGACAGGGTCGGACTTGGCTTCCCTTAATTTGAATTTTGTTACAAATCCAAAAAGCTTAGAATGCTATGATCATATTATAGTTTAATAAATTATGTAACAAAAACCTTGAAAAATTTTCAATAACCCCCAAAAAATGGCCAATTTCTCAAAATTGGACAACATTTGGGTAAAACGAATATCACATTCATAATCAACGACACAAAAACATAATGTACAATCATCTTAAATGCAGAAGGTCCATCCTCGCCATTTCAATGTAAATATTCTATTTCTTAAAAAATAAATCAAGAAACGAAAAAATTAAGTTTTTTAGTCAATTTACCTCAATTTAGGCAGATAGACGTTGTTTTGAGAATACTTAAAAAAGAAAATTGTCATTTCAAGTAAAACTCAGGTGTAGATCAAATTTTGTCCACAAGAATTCATTTTTGAATCACTGGCCGGCGCAGCTCGTGGCGTTGAAATTTAATGCTATAGTTTGTGATTGATCTGTCATTCCTGAAAACCGTTCCATTTTTTAGACGTTGTTTCCTAGGCGAGAACTTAACACTGCTGGAATATTAATTTTCTTATATCAATGGAACATGCAGCTGCAACCTAACCTAACATATGTAATAAGGCATTTAATAGCAAAATAATAAATATGGATTGTTTTTAGTAAATCGCCAATTTCATTAAACCTTTAATCTATAACATGCTAAACTTTAAACTAGATTATTGGACAGTAAGATTAGTTCCTATTAAACTTTACTACAGTACGTGAGTGTAACGTTATATGCAATATTTATCGTTTAAGTTGGAAAATAAAGTTAAACTGGAATACGCTTTATCGTCGTTTCTTTAAATTGAACTTATTTATTGTTTTTTGCAAACAAATTATCTTCGAACTGTTTTATTAACTGCTCCGCTATATCAGTACAATAAAATATCAGTATAATATATTTGAAATAGACAAGAATATTAGAATATAAATATGAATACATTTTTTGCGGTGAAATGTTTCTTACCTACATTTACCAATAACAATCTACTGTTATAAAGATAAACTATGGGAGTTGAAAAACGGTTCCAAATATTGAAAATTACATCTAAAGAGGACGTGAATATTTTACCCGAAGGGTTGTACGGGGATCACCGGATTGTTAGTATCATTTCTAAATGTCATATTGGCTTTCAGCGCACCAAGAAACCTAAAAATATACATGTTTTTCATGTGTTTAGTGGAATTTCAAACCCTACTGGGAGTGAAGAAATCTAAGAATAAACATACTTTTCAAATTTTTAGAACAAGTGGAATTTCAACTCCCAGGATGGTTGCAAGGGGCTAGGGGAAAATTGGAGAATTAATAGCTATTTGTATGATAAGGGAGAAAAGTGCATAATTTTCTCCTGCGGATAATTTATAGGTATTTAGATAAGTAAATATTTTTAAAAATCAAAGTACATTGAACGTTGCTAAGGTTGCTTCTTGTTTTCAACATAAGCAAACTTCCAAAAAGTTTATAATAATGTCTTCCGTATGTGAAGATGAAGTTCCTCAAGATATTCTGGAAGAAGCAAACGTGGTTTCATTTTATCTATTACCGTTAAAGTCTCATGAAAAATATGAAAAAGAGTACCAGCTATTTAAATGTTGGATGGAGACTAGGCAAATAAGAAAAATATGTGAAGAAGTGCTCATATTTTACTTTTCTAAGAAATGCACTGATTTGAAGCCTTCAACATTATGGAGAAAATACAGCATGTTGCGATCTACACTAGAAATTAAAGACATTAAGTTTCCTAAATTAGTAGCTTTTTAAAAGAGGTGATCTGCTGGATATAAAGCCAAGAAAGCTCATACTTTCTCAAGGAAGGATATCAACAAGTTTATTGCAGAAGCTCCAGATGAAACTTACTTACATATGAAGGTAAGATTGATCGTTATTGTTGAATAATAAATAAAAACGTAACGCAGCATTTGTTATTAGAAAGTATATATAAAATGAAAATTAAGTGACATTTTAGGGAGTTTTCATAAGTGCATTTTCCTTTTTCAGGCCGTGCTTATATTTGGAATTGCTAGGGCATGCCGTAGCGATGAATTAGTTAATATGGTACTTAAGGATATTAGTGATAAAGGCGATATTTTGGTGGTGCAAATACGTGACTCAAAAACTAATCTCAAAAGGACATTTACAGTAACAAATGAGATGTTAAACGGAGTATCTGTCTTGGATATGAATAGAAAATATCTGGACTGTAGGTCCCCTAGAACATGTCATTCTAAATTTTTTGTAAGTTATGCTAAAGGGAAATGTATAAACTAGGCAATTGGCAAAAACACAAATGCCAAAATTCCATGCAGAATAGCAATATTTTTAAATTTGGATGATTCAAGAGGCTATACTGGACTCAGTTTCGGCCGTACTTCAGCTACGTTATTAGTCAATGCTGGAAGTGACATTCTCACTCTAAAAAGACATGGGGGGATGGCGAACAAACACAGTAGCAGAATGGTACTTAGATGATTGTATTTCCAAAAAATGTGAGGCAGCCAGCCAAGTAATTACGGGAGAAAGTGCTACTTCAAGTACCAAAAAACGTTGTCTTGTTTTTGAAAATTTTGTTTCTACAAATACTTCAGCGTCCACGACTTTGGAAAACGACAAACAGGAACTGATTTCCACCAGCAGAGCCAATATTTCTTCAGGGGGAATCTCCATTAGTAATTTAACTAATTGTACCATAAATTTTAACAATATTAGGTTACTGATGTAAATTTAAACCTTGATTTAAACTGTTTTCAATTTTTATAAATAAAATTTAGTAATAAAAAATCTGTTTCAAAGAAAAGCATAATTATACATTTTCAGGATGTTTGTGTATCAATAAAAGAAGTCTGTACACTACTATTACAGCTATTTGAAGTTTTTACTTGTTTGCTTCCAGAGGGAGCCAAATTATTTTCCTCCCTAGGAAGGCAAAGCATTTTCCTCCCGACGGAAGAAAAATGCTACTTTGCTCCCCGAAATGAGGGAATAAAACAGTATTTTCTATGTAGGGAGTAGAAAGAAAAATGTATTGTCATATTCGGTTTCAGCGTCTCAGAACACATTGCGGTAGGGGGGCCTCCCCTTTGGGTCTCGACTTTTTTTATGCCTCTGCTATTATAAATTTTTGCCTGTAATAAAAAGAGAGTTAAATAAATAACATCAACATATTAAACGACCGGTGGTGATACATTATTGTGAGTCACCTGTTACTTCTCGAATAATCTTAAAATGTTGCTATTGGGATACGTCATTATTACTCAATAAATGTGATATAACGTGCTCTACCTGCTGTTAACTAACAAAGTAGAAAATTCATAAATTAGGTAAAGTAACTATGGAATACTCTTCGCTTACTCATATTTCTGAAACACAATGTAAATAACGATTCAAATATAATATCAACGTAATTTTAATATCGGTTTTTATTCATACAGTAGACTATGTTTTTGACATATTGACGTAAAACCAATTTAATTTATATGTCTATTACAGTTAATAAACTGATTATGAGGATGCTGCGAATGCCACTTCACGTCGATACAAATTTACAGCTCCACCAAACATAGGCTGTATCAAATATGACCCAACTTCAACATGGACAATTATAATACGAAAATACAGAAATATGCACTTTGAACAAACGGTGCCTTCTTACTGAGCAACTTTGGCACGCACGCACGCACTCACATTCCTTTAAAATGTCAAAAGTTTAACTGGTATTTGTACTCTGCGTCAGTGAAGACACAACTGTATATATAGTGTGTAAATTATTTAATAAATACATTTCCTCGCAATATAAAAGTCATCGGACATGGACATTAATTTTTTTTCACTTATCTTAGTTGGAACATCACCGACTTTTCTGATATGACTTATTAGGATCTTTTTTAATGGGACATTTGAATGTGTCAGTGTTCGTTTTCACCCTTCTTTAAGAGTTGATTTCAAGAAATTATCCTACTTAGGATCTCAGAATGGTAGGTAAGAATGACATTTTACAGCTGAATTTGTTGAGTTTGAGAGTCAGTTCTGTACAGTCAGATGAAGATGCTGTGACTGTCGTGCATCTTGTTCTTAAAATTCGTTACTTACATTTTCCTGGATTAACTGTTGATGACATGATGGTACTGGGGAAACAATGGCTCTTAAAGTTACAAAAAATGAGGACAACTACCATTAAAACTATAATGAAATACACCATTCCAAAACGAATGTAGGAGGATTTAGGTTTAGAGCATTGCACTGATTGCAAATATACAGTCTGCCTTAATAAAAATTACAGTCACAGGAGGGCGAGACAAGCAACAGCAACAATACAGATAGAATGAAATTCAATACGATTGCGTTTGAAATGTGTAACAGTTTTTGCAGCATATAAAGTCTGCTTCTAGAGCAGTAATTTCGTTACCGTTAGGTGATTAACAGTTTATTTTGCTTACCAGAGAATGACTTAGTCGGCAAGAAAATTAAAAATAACTTAATCGCAGTCCACGTCGAATAAAGTACATCCTCTGAAGAAGATGAAATTTTAATAAAACTAGTAAATTATAAACGTATTCCTCAGTTGAAATTACTGTTCCAGTTTCTTTCGTACCATTTCTATCCTAACTAAATATATTAAGAGTGTTGACTATTTAACGCACGCTATTTCTGAAACATATATTCATGAGCCACTGAATGTGAGATTGACAGCTTGAAATATTCTTTTGTCTAGCTTTTCTGTTATCTAGAAACCCTGTCGTCTGTGTAGGTTTCCTATTGCGCTTGCTTGTTACAAAAGCCTACCTTGATTTGAGTTCGGAATCTGACATTTAAATCTTATATTTAATAAGAGTACCTGACTATTACGACACATTAGGCTATATAAGATACAGCATATTTTTTGGCAATTTCCATCAAAGATAAATCTACAACACACTAATTTTCACGCATTTATTGTCATCACATTAAAGGTTCTGGAACTTTTATTTCAATCAATTCTTAAAATTTTCAAAGTATTCAAGATGTCGAGCTTAAATTACACTTTCTTGTGATTTTGGTATAATTTTTGTCTTCGCAGGCTTTATTTTTTTACAAAATTATTAATAAGGCAATCTTTAATTATAAATTAAACACTGCTTTTAGATGAATCAATCTATATATTATAAATACTCTACATATGTTTCGGCTTATTAGGTCTTTATCAAGAGTATTACATAGTGAATACTAAAGTTTCCGACGTGCTTATTCTAATTTATACCTACAAGTATTTATATCTTAATCTATTTATGACATAAGCTATTTAAGACTTAATTTAAAATCCTTAATTATGGCAAAGTTTGGAGTGGACCTAAGCTGATTATATGAATCAATGGATACTTCTTATCAATTTCTTTAATATAAGGGTATTCAAGAAATTTTGCTGGTCGTTCGTGTAATTGTAAAGATTGTAATGCTGTCTATATCGGTCAGAGTGGTAGAAGCGTTGTAAACAGGGTAAGAGAACATACAAATCTATCTTAAATAACAATAAAAATACAGGAATTTCAACACACTGTATTGAAAACAACCATTTCATAGATACTGTTAACATAAATTTACTTCATTCAGAAAGAAAAGGTAAACGTTTAGATCTGCTAGAACAACTAGAAAAAATCTTTCAAGTAAAACCCTTGTACTACGAACGACCAGCAAAATTTCTTGAATACCCCTATATTAAACAAATTGATAAGAAGTATCCATTGATTTATGTAATCAGTTTAGGTCTACTCCGAACTTTACCATAATTAAGGATTTTAAATTAAGTCTTAAATAGATTAAGTCATAAATAGATTAAGATATAAATACTTGTAGGTATACATTAGAATAAGCACTTCGGAAACTTTGGTATTCACTATGTAATACTCTTGATAAAGGCCTAATGAGCCGAAACATATGTAGAGTATTTATAATATATAGATTGATCCATCTAAAAGCAGTGTTTAATTTATAATTAACAATTATTTTCAAGATGTTTCACAAGGTACCTACCACAAGTTCAGTTCAGTGTATTAATAAGGCGTCACATTTCATGCAATATAAAAAGAAATGTCGTCCCAACCCACTAAAACGAAATCTGTAACCGATATGACAAACGTTTAAAACGAAGGCAGTTGTCAGTTCGGCCCGTATGTATGTTTTATTTCACGTGTTTGTTTAATCGTAGCTCTGGAATGGCTTAAGCAAGTTCTGTGAAATCTTTTGTAAACTGTAAAATAGGACTCGGGTTTTGTTTTGGCGAATGCGCCGGTGACGAGTGTGAATTTTAGCCCATTTTTTGCAACTTCAATAACTTCAAGACAAAAAAGGCAAATTTAATATTAAAAGTCTTTAATTAAAGCTAACAAAAGATCTAGACGGACATGTTTTTTTATTTAGGGATAAATACCATCTATTTTGTGGGTTGAGCGGGTTAAAAAGTTAATGGGGTCCGAATGTTTAATCTTTGATTCACAGACCAGCAAAAAAAAACTTGCCTATTTTTTTTAACCCAAATAGGTGACTCCGAAGATTATTGATGTGCTGAACACGATGCTATTGGCCGTTTTGTGCCATCACGTCACAATTTTGAGAAAGCTAGACCTAAAGGTGCTAAAAAGGCCATTTCAGCCAATACTCGTGCCCTAATAACTCGACGATACGAGATTGAATAAAACAGACCAGACCATCCTATTTATATCTCCAGAATCTTCAATAGTAACAATAAGAAAATATAACTATAGATGGGAGCGAACATTACTTTATTTCTGAGTTTAGTAAGAAATACTAGAATTTTTGTGGTGCGTATACATACAAGTAAATCGGACGTAAATAGCTAATTTCATAGGATTTTGGCGCGCTGAACTCAATGCCGTTACACAGTTTGCTCTGCGAGGTCAGGATTTTGAGAAAGCCTAACCTCAAAATGGACAAAATAATATTTTTGTATTATAAAAATAATATTTTATTCAGTTTGAGGTGATGTTTTCTTAAAATGCTGACCATATAGAACAATACGGGTAACGGCATTGTGTTCAGCGCATCAAAGTTCTGTTGAATAACCTATTTAGGTCTGATTTACTTGCATATATACTCATCATAAGAACTCTAGTATTTCTTGCCAAACTCAGAACTAAAATAAGTTATGTCTTTTTTATTGTTACTATTGGTTTTTAAAAATCTTGGATGGCTGAGTAAGATGATATGGTCCGTTCTACTCAATCTCGTATGGCCTCGAAATGGCTTTTTTAGCAATTTTACTCTACTTCACTGCTTAACGCGAGATTGCAGTTCTGTGTTTGTTGTGTAATATTGATAGTGTTTGTCAAGTGGAAAAAAATGAGTCACAGTAAACGGTACATTCACTTACGAATTGTTATTTCAGAAAATTTGCATAAACCTTGCATTTTCCCTTAAAATTAGAGTTAAAGAACACTTCTATAATAGTAAATTATACCCTAACCTATAAATCTGCTTCTAAACACGATGTTTTGTTGATGTAACTTATATGACACTCTAGTCTCTTAGGCTGTTAAAAATTGTATAAGTCAAGAAATTGTAATGTATCATTTGTTTCAGTTTGACTGTGCAGGACATTGCTGATATGTTAGAGACAGATGAATTCTGGGATAATTATGATAATGATAGCATAGATCGTGTTTATATAGAACCTCCCGAAAACAGAGGCCATTCAGACGAAAACTCGGGAGATAGATCTGGTGGGTTACTAGAAAATTTGACCGGCAGGCAGTTACAAGCGGCTGCTGAAGTTGTTCTACATAGTGGGAAACGAATAGGCAATGAAAATTAATGAGGAAGATAATGTCCCCCTGACTACGTTCGTAAAAGCAAAGCCAAAGTCCACCACTTAGTTGAAAGATAATGATCTACCTGACGTAATGGTACAGGATGTATTTACACAATCAAATGTTTCAAAATATCGAGACATGTCACCAGTAGAACTATTTGAGATTTTCGTGAATTATGATGTGACACAACTACTTGCTGAAGAGAGTAAACGATATGCACTATTCATGAATTGCCCAGGCCTCAAAATAACATATGAGGAAACCAAATGCTTCTTAGCTATTCTTATCGTGACTGGATATGACAAAGAACCATCCAAGAAAAGTTATTGGGACACCTGGGAACATCTACGCAATACCGCTATTTACTACTCCATGCGTCGCGATTGATTTATACAGACCATGCGGTTTTTGCATTATGCAGATAATAGCAATCTAGAACCAACAGATAAAATGACCAAGCTTAGGCCACTTATGAATAACATAAAGAAAAATGTTCTTGAACGTTATGCACCAGAGCTGAAGATTGCATATGATGAAAGCACGATTGAGTACTTTGGACGTCGCGGATATAAATAAAACATCCGTGACAAGCCTATTCGTTTTGGCTACAAGATCTGGTGCATAAATTTAAGGGATGTATACCTAATTCCAATCCAGAGCATCAAAACCAGTTTGGAAAAGCGACAGCGCCGCTTTTGCAGCTCATCGAAAATTTACTACAATCTTTACCTTTAAGGTTTTACTTTGACAACCTATTTACCTCGATCAAGGTTCTTTGTTATTTGAATGGGGAAGGATATGATGCAACTGGAACGGTCAACGAGAGGCGGCTACCAAAAAATTCATCCAGTATTGAAAGCAAACCGCTATTCGGCTGCTGAGAAAAGGAAAATTGGGATTCCAAGACATTCTTCTTTATAGAATTGGAATTAAGGGTAAGAAGTGGTGGTGGCCTATTTTTACATGGCTAATTGATGCCTGAATGTAAAATGACTGGATTTTATATAGGATAACCCCAATACATCCCAGTTGAATTTTCGTCGTGAAATAACACTGGATTATTTGAAAATAATTCATAATTTACCAACATTGGCTGGACGTCCTTCAGCATATTCACAAGACAGCAGAGTTTCTCCTGATATTAGACATGATCATATCGATCACATTATTGAGAATAACAAGCGAAAGCGTTGCGCTGGTAATCATATACCATCAAGCGCAGTGAGAACTCAATGTTTCAAATGCAATATAGGTCTATGTATTAATTGTTTCGGTCATTACCACCAGCAGATTTAGATTTTTTTTGTTCAATATTGAAAAAAAAAAAAAATCTATTTCTATTGTAGGTATCTTATTTTTGACACCCTAGAGTACTAGTGTGCCAATATGGCACGGCCTGTATTTTTTTTTCTAAATAATGGAGAGTCAAAAAATAATATGAGTATAATATTTTTTGTACCTAGAGACTCACGAAGACTCAAAATTTACTTAAATAGGAGAAATTATGTAATTCAGTCTCTAATGAGTTAAGAAAAAAAAACCTTGCGGATCAGTGATTATTTTTACAGAATTATTCCCAGGGTTAAAATTAATTTTTTCGATTATAATGTCACCAAAACTCATTTCCTCCTTTTAGAGGATCAATATCACTTAATGATAAGTTTAGGAGACTTGTATATTCTGCAGTATTTTCTTAGTATTTTTCTTATTCATCCGGATTTTTTCTCAGAGTTTAAAGTCAGTTTTTAGGTTATAAGGGCACTAGTACACATTTCAACCACCTTGTAGGGTGGTTATTGCTAACCGATAAGTATGGAAGTCATATCAGTTTCGTGGTATCTTCTCAGTATTTTAATTATTTTATTGTATTTTTTCATATCATACTAGGATCCATGTTTGCAAGAGCGACATACTCCCCTAATCATTGTAATCCCCTTTTACAGGGTGGTTTTTAATTTACTATATAGTATTCGGTTAAAAATATATTAATACTTGAAATTCTTGACCTATTTCCATGAATGAAATATAATAATTGTTTTTTTAATTTTTTGTTAAAAAATTATATTTTCTAACCCTTTTAACCTGCAGAATAGGGTTTATCAACTAAATAAGAAAAAGTATCCATAAATATTTTTTAATCACTTTTATTAAAGACCTTTAACGTCAAATTTGCTTTACCTGCTTCGAAGTTATGGAGGGTGCGAGAACGGTCTATATTAACGGTCATTCTTTCATGTAAATTGTATTAAAATAGGTATTTTAAGAGTAGCAGATACCGAATCTGGTGTCAGAAGTTAAAAATCCGAAATGGTTATTCCTACAGCACTGTCAGAATTGCAGATTTTTTTTATTGACAGTTAATCATATTTCAGAAAAATGTTTATTGCAGCGTTATCCAAATATATCGATTACGTGCATAATTTTCGGCCACAATTGCCTCACTGTACCGTTACGCCACCCCTTGCAATCTGGAACGGAGTTAAATCTTAATTATTTTACGGCGTTCTTTATTACTTATTTACCAAGACTACCATTTGTTCTTTTCTGCTTATGTGTTTACTTTGGCATTAATGTTGTTCATTCCAACCGTGAATTCAATTATGTCAAAATTAGGGAAATGTTATGGAAGCGAATTATAAAAAAGCTCATCAGTGAAATGGCCTATCCTTAAACATTAGGAAGTTGAATTATGTACCTGAAAACAGGCTGAAATTTGAGAATTAAGTGCGACTATAATCATAACGCAATACCTTTAGAAATACAGGACTTTGATTTAAAAGATACGAATTACGAGGGAAAATAAATAACTTGCTATCTATCGAGTAGAATGCAAGTAGTTGAAGTTAATAGGATCAAATCAGACAAACTAAAACTAAATATTAGTGTTCCACAAGGACGAGTCTTTGGTCCCCTGCTATTCCTAATTTATGTGAATGACTTACCTAATTTCTTTGGGGATTCTTTTATTATTGTTATGAATTACACCCCCCTATGATACGCCTATGCATAATAGTGACTGGAAACTTGTAGATAGAGATAGTGTTTTCTAGAATGTGGTGGGGGAAGATTCTCGATTGCGTTCTGGATGACTCTGGGGGCAATTTCAGAGTATATAAGGCGCGATTGTCGGCGGAAGAGGGAGAAGTTCTATTAAAGTGAAGTTTGGTAGCAAAAGTGAGGTTAAACAAAGTGTAAAGGTTATTTTGACTAATTAAGAAGTATTGTATAATCTGTAAATAATTAAATAAAGTGTTAGTGGT
Organism: Stenurella melanura; assembly: GCA_963583905.1. Classification (NCBI taxonomy): domain Eukaryota; kingdom Metazoa; phylum Arthropoda; class Insecta; order Coleoptera; family Cerambycidae; genus Stenurella; species Stenurella melanura. Next base: position 35,701,561 of record OY757314.1, on the reverse strand, counting down.
TTACCCCTTGTTAAAATTATTTAGAACCCACGGATAAACACGGATGTTTCCTAAACGGTGAAAACACGCAACATTATGTTTGCAGATTATAACTCGTATTTATGTTGCAAAAATACTTTTTCAGACGCCATAGACACTATACGTACTAGTATGGTAAAGTTTGCAAATTATTTTAAAGCAGATAAACTGTTTTTAAATATCTCTAAAACTGTGTTCGTTATTTTTTCACCTACAACGTATAACGAAAGTCATCTAATAAGAATTGACGGAAGATTGGTGGAACAAGTATCATCAACAAAATTTGGAATTATGTTTTGGGGATGTTCACATCATTTTGAAAGAACAGTTAAACTTCAAAATAAAGCAGTTGGTTATATAGCGCATATCTCTAAATATTCATCTTGTCGGAATATTTTTAAAGATTTAAATGTATTAACTTTAGCATTTATTTATATTTTGGAAATAGTTCTCCATGTTAAAAAATTTTTTAGTATGTTTCCAACTAATAACAATTTTAATCATAGATACACGTGAAAGATATAACTTAACCACACCATCACACAATTTATCAATATTTGAGGAAAGCCCCACCTATATGGGGATTAAATTATATAATAAAGTTCAAAATTCCATTAAAATGATGCATAATGTTAAATTGTTTAAAAGAGAGATGATTAATTATTTAGCTAATATGGGTTTTTGCAGAATATTTAAGTGCGTAGGGTGTAGATAATTTAAATTTTAATTTGCATTTATCGTTCTTGTAATTATTGTGTACTACTTTATGTTTTGTTGTCGTTTCAAAGCTTCAGCAGCATTTGCTACAATATAAGCATTGCTTTCATTAAGAACTAGTCCTATACCTTTTGTATTGTTTCTTGGACAATGAACTATTATTATTATTATTAGTATTATTTACCAACAATTAATCTTACATTAGTATTCTTATTAATATTAGTTAGTAATTCGGAAAATTAAAAATTTGTGTATTTTTCCGACGATACAGCCAATAACATTTACTTCTTCAGGTCGTCTCCATATTAAAGTTCTGAATACAATATCACATTAAGTCTCAAATATAAATGTCTTAAGAGACTCTCAGATGAAATTTGATATCAGCACGTTGGAGCTTCGAGTTGATGTACGTCAAAACCTAACTGAAATATTTCCAGAGATGGGCAGATCGAAGAAGACATTAAATGGCCACCACGATCGCCAGATATAAGTACCCTAGACTATTATCTTGGGGTCATTTAAAATCCCTTGTCTATAGGACCAAGCCTTAGTCGTCAGAAGTGTTGGAAGAACGAATTAGGATGGCTGTTCAAAAAATACCACAATATGCTATTCCAAACTCCTTAAGAGTCTTCGTTGATCGATTAGGATAATGTTCGAGTGCTGCAGGTCTCCAGTTTGAACGGTTAATGTGAATATCGCCTTTCTTTCATCCATTTAAAGAACTGGCCATGACTTCATATCTCGAAGAATAGGGGAGCTGTTGGAAATCAAAATATGTTACTGAACAGAATATAAATAATGCAAAAACTTTTGTAAAGGGTATTTTTTAATCGAACTTATAGTTGAGTCAGGAATCCGGTGTTTCCACACATTTGCTCAACCATGTATATTATCTGCACATATCTTGCCCCTCTCTTTACTACTTTGTTATTAGACAATAAAATATTCATACAATGTTTATTTATAGAGGTGAGGTGCATGACAACTTCTTAAAATAGTTCACAACTTGTGTTTATTAATTGGTCACAGATAGTAACGGTTAATAGTACTTAGTTTGTATAAAGGGGAAAATTCTAATGCGGAAAAATCATATGCGAGTGTAGTAACCGGAGAGGCCGTAGTTATTAAACCAAAAGCTAAGCAAGACAGCAGCAAAACAAAAGAAACCATTCTAAAAAAGCTAAAACCAGCAGACATGGAAGTAGGTATAACCCAAGTTAAAAATATTAAAGATGGGGGTATTTTGATTAAATGTAAAACAAGAGAAGAAACGGAAAAAGTGAAGAAAGAAGCAGAAAAAAATTTAGGCAGGCAATACCAAGTTAAAATACCACAGCAGAAAAATCCATGTGTTAAAGTTGTTGATTTCGAAGATGCAATGGATGAAAATGAGCTTATGAATTGCATAAAAAAGCAAAATACTTTCTTATGCCACGATGAATTGGATATAAAAGTGGTTACTATTAAAAAGATGGTTAAACGCTATATGGCGATCTTAGAATGTGACCCCACCACCCATTCCAAGATTCTGGAGGAAGGATCCCTCTGCATTGGATGGACACCTTCATGCAGAGTTTTCGATTATATCAGAATATATAGATGTTTTAAGTGTGGAGGATTTAATCATAGGGCAGAAGATTGCAAAATTGAGTTATGTTTGAAATGTGGTTCAAGTGATCATAATAAGGAAAACTGTGTAAACGAGACAATAAAATGTGCCAATTGCATTGACGCCAAAAAGAAGTTGAACTTAGATCTTGATATAAGTCATTCAATTTATGATGTAATGAAGTGTACTGTTTTGCAGAAAAAAATTAATAATGAAAAACAAAAAATTAGAAACAATCCTAAATAGCAATCAAATCAAACAAATAATAATAATTTTATAAATGTTTGTCATCAGAATATTCAGTGCTTGAGAAATAAAGTTGATATAATAGAATCTTTTTTAGAAATAAATAAAATTGACATATACTGCATTACTGAACACTGGTTAACTGTTGATCAAGCCAATTTTATTAACATTGAGGGCTATAATTTAATGGGTAAATTCTGCAGAAATAAATACAAAAAAGGCGGTGTTGCAATATTTTGTAAATGTAATTTAACTAAGCATATCAGAGAATTAAAAGAAATAGAAAACCTGTCTAAAGAAAAACTATTCGAAATTTGTGGCATAGAATTAAATTTAGAAAATGGAGTTAGCATATATGTTTTTTGTATTTATAGGTCTCCAGGATCAGATGTGAATTTATTTTTGAATGAACTTGATATGTTTTTAGAACAATACATTTGTAACAAAAAGTATAAAAACTCCTTAATATGTGGAGATCTAAATATCGATTACTTATCACATACACCACACAAAAATAAGTTAGTTGACGTTTTAAATGAATATGGTTTTACTAACTGCATAGATAAGCCTACAAGATACTCGACTACTTCATCTACCGCAATTGACTATTTATGCACGAAATTTGAAACAGAATTTTTAGATTTTAACACAAACATTATGTTCAATGGTATGTCAGATCACTCAGCGCAAGTTTTAAGTTGTAAAACCAACTTGGATAGGGGGGCTAATTATAAGTACACTAGAATTTATAATCGAGAAAATTATGCTACATTATTTTATTACTTAGGTAAAGAAAACTGGCTTGATATATATCAAACTGACGACGTCAATTTGGGATTTACTAATTTTATTAACACTTTCAAACATTATATTGACATAGCTTTTCCTATTAAAAAAATATGTTTCAGAAATAAAAATAAACATTGGTTAACAAAAGGTATTAAAACGTCAGCTAACAAATTAAAAGAACTCTATCTAAAAAAGTGTGAAACAAGAAGTGCCAATGATACAAACTACTATATTAAATACAAGAAAGTGTACAAAAAAGTTATATCTGCTGCTAAAAAATTAAACAACGACAAGCTGTATGCGGAATCGGATAATAAAAGTAAGTGTGTTTGGGAAATTATAAATAATACTGTAAATAATAAGAATAAACATCAAATTACTGAAATTAGAACACAATATGGCATAACTAGCGACTTTAAACTTATTGGAAATTCTTTCAATAATTACTTTGCAGATATTCCACATAAACTTCGAAATAATATTACTAACAAAAATGTAAATAATATAAATTTTCCACAAACTGCTCATTTTGATACATTTTTTATAAGCCCTGTATCTGAATATACAGTATATAATGTAATAATGGGATTAAAAAAATCTAATTCTACTGGAATTGATTTAATTTCTTCCAATTTATTAAAATCTGCTGTACATTACATAACGTATCCGTTAACCTACCTTGTAAATTTATCACTAAAGAAAGGATTTTTTCCTGATATACTTAAAACAGCACGTATTTTACCTTTATATAAAAAAGACGAAAAAGAAAACATAGAAAACTATAGACCAGTAGCATTACTCAGTACCATATCTAAGATTTTAGAAAAAATTATCTTCGATCAAATTATGTTTTTTCTAACATCTAATAATATCTTACATGAATCCCAACACGGTTTCAGGAAAAAGAGATCTACGCAATCAGCAGTGATACAGTTTATTAGTCGGCTATATGCAGCATTGGATGAAGGTAAAAGATCTTTTGGTCTCTTTATGGACTTAAGTAAGGCATTCGATTTAGTCGATCATGACTTACTTAAAGAAAAACTTAATTTATATGGTCTCAGGGGAAAAATTTCGGAGTGGCTAACATCTTACCTTCATGACAGAAACCAGATTGTGGATATTAATGGTGTATATTCAGATGTGACAAACGTTAACATAGGAGTCCCACAGGGCTCCATGTTAGGACCCTTGTTGTTCTTAATTTTTATTAACGATCTTCCTAACGTAGCTAGCTGTGAAAATTCTTTAACGATGTTTGCAGATGATAATACATATTTATGCTCTGATTCAAAAATAACCGAGGTAACTTCAAAAATGCAAAATATAATTGTAAAATTTAAAAACTGGTTTGATATGAACAAGTTGTGTTTAAATGAAACTAAAACTGTGTTTATGAATTTCTCATCACGGAATACATCAATGGATAAAAGTTATTTGTTAAAAGTTGAAGGAAAGTCCATTGCTCAAGTAGAGAATACAAAATTTCTTGGTATAATTATAGATAACACCTTGAACTGGGACATGCATATAGATTATCTCTCGAAAAAGCTTGCATCGTTTTGTTATGCTTTGTACAGATTAAAAAATGTTAGTAATAACTCTACTTTGATATCTTTTTATCATGCCCAATTTGCATCTCGCTTACGTTATGGAATAATATTTTGGGGACTCTCATGCCACTTCAACAGATTATTTAAAATTCAAAAAAAGGCGATAAGAAACATTGTAGGAATATCCGCAAGAGTATCATGTAGAAATTATTTCAGAAATTTAAAGCTGTTAACACTTCCTTGTATATATATTTATGAAATTTTAATATACGTTAAAACTAACTTGGAGACATTTACAATTAATGGCGATTTTCACCATTATGAAACGAGACAAAGATCTATGTTGTCAATTCCTGCACATGGTTTGTCCGTATACGAGAAAAGTCCTATGTACGTAGGAATTAAATTTTATAACAAATTATTGCCAGAAATAAAATACATAGAAAATATCAATTTGTTCAAAAATAAACTTAAATCTTTTCTCCTTGACAACTGTTTTTATAGCACCCAAGAATATTTAGGATTTTAGTTTCTCTTAACTCATGCTACATTGCACATGCCTTTTTTAATTGTTATTTTAATAAATATTGTGTCTACTTTGTATTTTATATTTTCTACAATGATTTTGTATTTTATTTATTTTATATTCTTTTAATATTTACCTTATTCACAGTCTGTCTATACACTTTTATATTACTGTATCGTTATATTTTTATTCTATATTTTATGTAATTTTGCATTTTGTTCACTTGTAATGTTCTGACGTCTCCTATACCATGTTTTATGGTCTCCTGGAAAAATCAATAAATAAATAAATAAATAAATAAATAAATAGACACTCGTCAGCTCCGTATAAAGTTACCTCAGGAGTATCCCAAAGCTGACCCCATCGATCTTTGATATTTTATATCTATATGAACGATATCCACATTTGCCTTAAATGTTATGTACGCAGAAGATAACAAAATATACTCAAATATAAGTAATGTGGCTGAATGTACCTCACTCCAGGAAGATTTACATACTTTTTAAAAGTAATGTACTAGTAACGAACTACTCTTAAATCTAGAAAAATGGCACCATATCTGATTTGTGTCAAATTTAAACATGTTTATGTACAGTTATTATTACTGGTGTTACGTGGCCGCACTTTAGTTTTTAGTTTCCTAGACTTGTTATTAAGATAACTTGAAAAAGAGAATATATATAAAAAAAAAATTAAGAAAAAGCTTTTCTTTAAGAGTACTGTACTAAAAAGTAAAAAATTATTTGGTAAAATTCATACACCTGGAAACCAAAAGCTTTGGGGACGGTCATATAGCACTATTGCATAGTTACATTGCTCAATTGACCGCTCCCAATGCTTTTGGTTTCCAGGTGTATGAATTTCAAAAAATTATTTTTTTACCTATATACAGGGTAGGGTGTTCCAATAAAAACTCCCAGGCCGGATATATTCTAAACGAATAGAGATATTTTAATTCTGGAAAAGCCAATTTGTAGATCATAAAGAGAGCTTCATTATTAAAAATAATTGTTTGTTTAATATATCGGCATATAGACGGCGCTGTGCTCTAAAGAAATATTTCGATGGAAGAAAGTTTGAAATGGGGTTTATGTGAAACAAAATGCATTTCTAAGCAGATTATGTTCTATAAAAAATATCATAAAACTAACCGTTTTCGAGATATTTGAGTTCAAAGGTTGGCATTTGCCAATATTGAATAATTGTACTCTCTTGAACATTTCAGTCCTTTAAGTGGGACAGGACAATCTGTATTTAATTTACAAATTTAAGAAGGAAATATTTTAAAAAATTTTCATATAACTGCTTTGTTATTAGGTTAGATTATAATTAAAAATATTTGATATCTAGTGAGTATAATAACCTTTATACCTTATAAATTAAATACAATTAAATTTACCTTTCGAATAATAGTTTTGACATTTCTCAATTTCAATCACATTTTGTTTATTGTTGTGTCAATAGAACTGTACTATTGTACCTAATTACTGGTTTCTTTGTGAATATTTATTATTAATCATGGTTTCTCATGCAAATGAGAAACATGATTTTAATTTAATTTATGGGGAATGTGTGAATGCTTCAAGAGCTGTAAGTTTATATGAAATACGTTTTCCTGACAGAACTTTACCAGATCGGAAAACTTTTGATAGTTTATGTTCTACTTTGAAAAATTATGGAGGTTTTAGGAAACCAAAAAAAACAAGAAGAAAAGGAACTGCAAATAATGAAAATATTGCATTGGTATTACATGAAGTAGAAAATAACCCAAACATGTCAGTACGCAAGTTGACAGAAGAAACAAATATTGCACATTCCACCTGACACAGAATTCTTAAAACAAACAATTTTTTTCCATATGAAGTTCATTTAGTTCGTCAAGTGAATCCAGGGGACAATGAGCGGAGATTAGATTTTTTGGCGCAATTTTCAACTCTCTTAGAAGAAAATCCAAATCTTTGAGATACAGTTATATGGAGTGATGAAAGTCGATTCCGCAACAATGGAGTAATCACAACACATAATTGTCGTTACTGGTCTCGACAGAATCCTAGGTGGATGAGACATACCAGATCCCAGAATCGTTTTGGAGTAAATGTATTGTGTGGTATGGTTAATGGTTACATTGTGTGCCCATACCTCTACCATGAGAATTTAACAGGTGAAAGATATTTACAATTTTTGCAAAATGATTTACAAGTACTATTAAGGAATTTGTCCGATCAGTTGGATAATATGTGGTTTCATCAGGATGAAGCAGGTTCACATAATCATCACAACGTTGTTAATTATTTAAATCAAACATACCCAGGAAGATGGATTGGTACCAATGGAGTACTTAGATGGCCGCTCGATCTCCTGACATTACTCCATTAGACTTTTATTTATGGAGATTTTTAAAAAGTGAAGAATACAAAGAACCAATAGAAGACATGGCAGATCTTTATAATAACATTTACGCTAGTGTGCCGCCATCAATCGGCATACATCATTAAAAGTTTGTAGATCTGAACTAATTAATAGGTTTACAATGTGTGTTAATGAACATGGCAATAATTTTGAATACCTATTAAAATAGTTATTTTAATTTCATTATTTCGTAAAAAAAAAAATATGTTCGTAACTTTTTTTTATTTCTTAAATGTTTGAATTATGTGATAAATAATATTTTTAGTTGTTTCGTTCCAAGGGTTACTTCAAATATATTTAATCCATAAGATATGAAAAATTCCTTAAATATTTTCTTCTAAAATTTGTAAATTAAATAGAGATGGTGAAGTGGCACACACTTAAAGAAATGTTGAAGAGATTACAATTATTCAATATTGGCAACATTTGGACTCAAATATCTCGAAAACGGTTAGTTTTATGGTATTTTTGTTAGAACATAATCTGCTTAGAAATGCATTTTCTTTAATGGATAATTTCAAAACTCTAGCTTAGTTAGAACTAGTCGAAATTTTGATTGTAAAATTCATCCTAAACAACCTTACTAACATTGCTAGTTAAATAAAAGCTTTTAAAAATAGTATCGTGCCGATTGGAATTATTTTTAATTAGATAGATATGGTGCGTAGTAAAATATAGTTTAGCTTTTACTATACAGTGATGTGCATAGAAATCGATAATGTTTAGTAAATTTTTGGTAATACTTTACTTTTGGCATTGGTCAACGCGCAATGTTTCACTAACTTTTCTCAGAATATCATAGACCATCCCAACTTCTGTTTACAGAATCCTTTGTTCCTTCTTTGATAAAGTTAGAGTATCAAAATTGCCGAATTGAGGGTTAAATGAGTGGTAATAAATATTTTTATAGTTAATTTTCTGAACACTTAAAATAGAATGCCAGTGTAGTCGCTACAGTAGTTACAATGCCGTAAAACTAGTACAGTAAAGACCATTGAGTAATTTTAATTCAGAAATGACTCTCCACATATAAATTACGTAATATCAGAAAGTAATAAAAAGCTGGGTTTAATCAGTATATAAAATAAACTGAATCCACAATTGCAAAAAAAACAATTTATTTTTCATTGCATACTAAATTCAATTTTCTACCAAAAATATGAATTCCATAATATCTATTTTACAAATCTCGATTAGAATCTATGCGCAATATATTCGTGAAAGTTTTAAATTTTAAGGTGACCAGTGCGATAGTGCCTTGTAAAGGTACCCTCATTATTATTGCATAACTAGAAAATAGACTCACTTGTTGACGTAAAATTTTTATGCAAATCATTCCCCTTATTTATTAGCTAATGCAAAGTTTCATATTCCCACAAAAATAATATTGTGTTTTATGAAACTTTAAATATAATGCCTAGGACTTACAACTCAAATTTTTATCATTAATAAAGCTTTAAAAATGTGATAAAGAACACTAAGACTATTTGTATTTTTTTAATTTACTGTTAGTGTACGTTATACACTAATCTTAGTTTATAGTATAGTATGGTTATTAAGTTTATTTTGGTTTGTCAAGTTAATATTGCACGGGTCCCTCCTCTGTGATAAATAAAAAAATAAACATATGAATAAATAAATTTAATACTTAATGCAAGCCTTCAATAATTATTCCATTTGTCCTTGCTGGCCTGCGGTGTAGAAACTGTTACAGGTGTTCCTTTGCCACATAACTGAACTAAAATATATGTCAAATACATGTCGTGGCTTGGGTAAAATGTATCGATGCATTCAGTTGGATCGTACTTCAGTCAAGTCTACAAGTTCTGTCTACGTGCATTTTGTACAAAATTGCCGTGAGAGCATGACCAAGCTTCTTTACTGAAAATGATGGAAGATGGTTGTACTTTTTCATGGAATTGTCACCATAAGCGCAGAGTGGTTCAAAACCTTTAAATATGTTACGTACATTAATTATTATTTTCAAGCATGTATGCGATAATACCATTTTCTAGAACAAATATCTCTAAAAGGAAATTTTAAAAGAAATTAAAACGCCTCACTGTGGGGCAGGAGACCCGAAAATATGGTAAAAAAATCTGAAAGCTTGCTAATAATCCAAGAATAGTCTCAGGTTTATAGAAAAATTATTTAATAAAATGATTTCCCAAAAAGGGGTGAGATATAATAATACGATTGTTTGCAGTTCCAAAAGCAATCCAAAGTTGTTGAATATTTTCAAAATTTGAAAAGGCAGATACTGCAATGACCACAATATCCGAACCTAGCGTTCAAATGCTAACGCAGTTGTGGCCATCATCAGCTGCATGCTTAGCATGAAGAAGAAGGCGTCCGTCCGCTTCTTCATGCCATGAGGGTGAAATAGCTGATAGATCTAACTCTGCTGAAGACGATATTTCTCTTTCCTCAAGCCTACAGACTATTGTTTCTCCTTCAAAATGTTCATTTATTAGCTGTTCTTCCAAGTAAGTAAACAACTGTTTTTTGTTTTCAACTGCTCGTAAAAAATCGTTATATTTTTGTGGAATTATTGTGGAAGGTGTAACTCGTATGTGCACTCGTACTCCTCTCGATTGGCGTTTGTCACCTTTCAATGATTCAAAGCTATACCTATCAAATACTAAATCAATTCGTTGTAAAAAATGTGGTCCTTAAGTAACTTAGTCTCTGCCTATGCATAGCTTTTTGATCCTCAATTTGATGATGTTATTACTGGTGATGGAGGGTCCGAAATTTTTGTGTTCTGGGGCGTTCTTTGATCATTGATATATGTAAAAACTATATCCAAAAGGGCATGCAATATCGACAGTCGTATTGGATTCGCCATTTTTAATCTATAAATTTTTATATCAGATTCAGTATTAGCTACTCATAAAGTATCTATTAGTTCCAACCGGCGACTCAGTCATAATTTCACATATTCTTGAATATTTCTTTCCGATCTTTGCTCTTCTTATACCAGACACAGTCAGCTTGACGAAATACGGGACCTCCACCAAATCATATTCTATAGTTTGCAGAAGATATCGTAAAAATAGCTAAGCCAACTCAGAGACATAGGTGCGCAAACATGAGAAAACTATATACATACATGTCATCGATTTATGTACTTATCAAAGACTTCTTGTATGATCTAAATCGCGTCTCATGGAATCAACTATATAATTATGAGAATGTTAATGACATGGTTTACTTTTTTAACAGTATTATTTTAAGTTTATATGATGAGCATGCACAGTTAAAAACGGTTAGAATTTCTAAAACAAAAGCACCGTGGCTAACAGATGTAACTAAGATTATGATTAAAAATAGAAATAAGGCAACTCGTATTAACGCAGAAATACCAGAGAATTTATCTGGCCCTAATAAAATCAATAACTATTTTGTGTCCATATGCAGGAAGAGTGACTGTGATAAGGAAATATTAAACAGCTATAAAAATAATAAATTTAAAAACGATACATCTTTTGAATTTAAATTGGTAAGTGAGAGTGAGGTGGTAAAATCAATTAATCATATACGATCTAATGCAACCGGACACGATGTCTCGACCAAAATGCTTAAATTGTGCATACCACAAATAAATTCACATTTGACTTTTATTATTAATCAATGTATATCAAAAGGTGAATTTCCCGAATTATTGAAAATAGCAGTAGTAAAACCACTCAACAAGGTTAAATCTCCTGCTGAACTCTCGGAGTTACGTCCTGTGAGCTTGTTACCTGTAATATCGAAAATTATTGAACGCTTAATGTATAACCAATTGATAGAGTATACAAATGAACATGAAATAATTCCCAAAAATCAATCTGGTTTCAGGAAAGGTCATAGTACTACTAGTGCTCTTCTTAAAGTAATTGATGATATAATCAAGGGTTCTGAGCATAATAATACTACAGTATTAATAATGCTAGATTATTCAAAGACATTTGATACTCTTAACCACGTTTTGTTACTTGCTAAATTAAAATTCTTCGGTTTCACCGACAATGCTATTAATATCATGACATCATATTTATACAAAAGACAACAAAAAGTGATTATTGATCAGCATTTAGCATCTGAACTGAAAGTGTTGGAAGCTGGTGTTCCTCAGGGATCAATATTAGGATCTCTTTTATACGTATTATATACTTCAGATTTCAATAGTATCATTAAGAATTGTGTATGCCATTTTTATGCCGACGATAGCCAGGTATATAACACTTTTAAATCAGAGGACTATCTTGAGGCAGCACGTAATATAAGTGAAGATATTAAAGGCCTCATTGATATATCAAGTAAGCACTGCCTCACGATAAATGCCAAAAAATCTGCAGTTATGGTATTTGGGAATAGCACTAGTAGAAAGCTTGTTTCGGATAACGTAAATTTTTTTGTGGAGCAGCAAACGTTATCTTATTATGACCATTTTAAAAATTTGGGCAGAAGATTTTCTGTACCTACACATTAATACGGTAATGAAAAAGACATTTTGCGCACTGAAAAATTTATATAATCATCGTCATTTCCTTAATCAAAAAACAAGGATTATGCTGTGCGATTCTATGGTTCTGTCTCACTTTAATTACTGTGATGCTGTTTATGGCTCATGTCTGATGCGGCGACCTCTTACAGGATTCAGAAGGTACAAAATACATGTATTCGTTTTATTTTCAATTTGTCTAGAAGAGAACATGTTTCTGTGTTTTTAAAACAAATTATTTGGCTTAATATGGTCATGCATGTTTTATTCACAAAGTATTAATTACTAATTGTCCTCCTTATATTAGGGAATTACTTATACCTAGATCCTTCATTCATGATAGAAATCTTAGATATACTGAGATGTTAACGATTCCGCAGCATTGTACGACAAGGTTTCAGAGATCTTTTGCTTTTTCTGCCCCCTCTTTATGTAATCGTATTCCGGACAATCTAAAACAGGTTTCAGTAGCAACATTCAAATTAAAATATAAACACCTGTTGTTAAGCCAGTGACAATGATTTCCCAATTATATGTTTATGTTATGTGTTATTGTTGTGTTATATATTAATTATTCCATTTGTATTTAAACTTTAAAATCTTTTTTTTCTTCTCATTTATAATTAGAATAATATATCATATTGTATTTTTATGTGGTTGAGTGTAAGAGCAGCTGAACTCCGCCGTTTTTTTAAATTTGCAAATTAAAAAAAATAAAGTCAATTTATTATTATTATTATTATTATTATTATTATTATTATTATTATTATTATTATTATTATTATAAGATTTTTATATCGTCTTAAATACTAGCGCATTACAATGTAAGTAACAGAAAGTCACCTCTGATGTAGCTACGACAGAAGTTCCAAGCGTAACGATGCGTTCTAGAGATAAATAATCAGTGATCGGAATTTGTGTTTAATTCTCAGGTGCGTTGTTACAAAAATTTATTTAAATAAGCAGAGATGAGCCCATCGAGAGGGGGGGTCGGTGGTGTTTCTCTCCGAGCCCGGAGTTTTTGAGAGGCCCAGAGCGTGTGGGGGGGGCGGATTCTATGAGATGAATATGCAAAATCGATTAGGAAAATCGTAGCTGGAAGCATTGAACCCAAAGAAGCAACTATCCTCGCATTCCGAAATCCTGTAAGCGAGATCAAAATTATTGCATGGCGAGAAATACTACCCCCAGCTCATTGAAATTGCAATTTACAGTAGGAATCGCCACTCCGCTTGTCAAAATTGCAATCGAGGTAAAGAATTCCCCCCTCCGCTCTTCGAAATCGTAACCGAAGTAAAAAAAATTGTGCCGCAAGGCAACACCTCCCCGCTCTCCAAAATTATGTTGAGTTGGGGAGCCCGCATCATCATCTCTGGGCCCCGATTTTTTCTGGACGGCCCTGAGCACAAATTTTAGTTCACTCAAAAACAAATAAATATTGATTTATTTTTCGTGTAATATAAATTATATAATTTATTTATACAAAAAACGCTATTTAAGTTAAAGAAACAGAGCACGTAAAATATTCGCACCTGCAACACGTGGCCAACACGCCAAACATTGTTTACCACTTCGACTTTAAATTAAATGGACGTGGCACAGGACTTAGTTTATAATCGTGTTTACTGATAAATGACTTATTATTAATATGCCGCGTTTTAGTTCGAGAAAAAGTACTGTCGAAAATGAGTTAAGCCTTATAAAGAACTACATTTTGATGGCAAAAAAAAAATATTATATTTGCGATGTCACAATAAGGTGTACACTGAAAAATGTTCTTTTAAAACATGTAAATAGCTACACACACGAGTGTAATAACAGGGTGCTGAAGCATAAAATAGAACACAGTGTATATGAAACGAGTATTATTCTCACTGTTTATAAATACTGTGTAATAATATTAATTCTATTATCCTTGTAAATTAATATTGTTTCGAATCTCATATCTTTCTATGATAAATTCAGTTACTTTTCAATTACCTGTGGCTATGACTAGTACATTATCACGATTACTGTGTATATGAAACTAGTATTATTCTCACTGTTTACAAATACTGTGTAATAATATTAATTCTATTATCCTTGTTAATGAATATTATTTCGAATCTCATATCTTTCTATGATAAATTCAGTTACTTTTCAATTACCTGTGGCTTTGACTAGTACATCATCACGATTACTGTGTATATCACACGTATTGTGTGAATAATGTTATGTTTTGCAAAACAAATTATAACAGAGTTAACTAAAATTAACACATAGCATAATTATATCATTTAATTTGAATTTATTTAATTGGATTTGTATAAATGTATTTAATTCAATTTATCACAATATTCAGTGACGTGAGATATTTACATTTATTAAACATATTCATATCCATTAAGCTTTATTCAACAATAGAATTACTATAATCTGTTTTTAAATATTATGGTGTTTATAGTAACACATACTTTGAAAAACCTATGTGACAACAGCAGCCCAAGATAGCAGCTCAAATTTACGGAAACGTCCGGGTGTTCATAGGCGTTCGTGTATTAAGGAGCTGCATATAAAATTAAATAATCGAAGTAGCTTTCGATCTGCGAGAGAAAACTGAAATATTTATTATGTCAAGAGATATGAGGAACGTCATAACAATATCTATATAATTATTATAGTGTTTCTCACTCCCAAAAATGGGAACACACGAAAAAGTTGCCAAAAATAATTTTAAAAGTTGCACCTCAGTACGAGCATCCTAGTACAGAGATCTAAAGTAATGGTAAAAATAATAATGTAAATTTTCGTCGAGTTCCAAAGGGGTTGAAGTAATCCTCTAAACAACAACAAAAATTATAACTCTGAAACCAAAATTGATCGCACATTGTCACTCTCAGAAGAGATCGAATGTGATGAAAGAAACAACACTATAAAATTTCATTGACTTCCAAAGGGATCCTAGGGTTGAAACAACCCCCGAAATAATAAAAAAAATCGTAACACCGAAACCATAAAAGATCGCACATTTTCAGTCTCAGAAGAGATCGAGAGTAATAATGAAAATCACACTATAAATTTTCGTCGACTTCCAAAGGGATCCTGGGGTTGAAACAACCCCCGAAATAATAAAAAAAATCATAACATCGAAACCATGAAAGATCACACATTTTCAGTCTCAGAAGAGATCGAGAGTAATAATGAAAACCACAGTATTAATTTTCGTCGACTTCCAAAGTGATCCTGGGGTTGAAACAACCCTCGAAATAATAAAAAAATCATAACTCCGAAACCAAAATTGATCGCACATTGCCACTCTCAGAAGAGATCCGCTGTGATGATAGAAACAGCACTGTAAAATTTCATTGGCTTCCAAAGGGATCCTCGGGTTCAAACAACCCCCGATATAATTAAAAAAATCATAACTCCGAAACCATTAAAGATCGCACATTTCCAGTCTCAGAGGAGATCGAGAATAATGATGAAAACTACAATATAAATTTTCGTCCACTTCCAAAGGGATCCTCGGGTTGAAACAACCCCCGAAATAATTAAAAAAAATCATAACTCCGAAACTATAAAAGATCGCACATTTTCAATCTCAGGGGAGATCGAGAGTAATGATTAAAACCATAACATAAATTTGCGTTGACTTCCAAAGGGATCCTGGGATTGAAACAACCCTCAAAATGATTTAAAAAATCATTACTCCAATACCATAAAAAATCGCACAATGTCAGTCTCAGAGGAGATCTAGAGTAATGATGAAAACCACAGTATAAATTTTCGTCGACTTCCAAAGGGATCCTCGGGTTGAAACAATCCCCGAAATAATTTAAAAAATCATAACTCCGAAACCATAAAAGATCGCACATTTTCAGTCTCAGAGGAGATCAAGAGTAATGATGAAAACCACAATATAAATTTTCGTCGACTTTCAAAGGGATCCTCGGGTTGAAACAACCCCCGAAATAATTTAAAAAATCATGACTCCGAAACCATAAAAGGTCGCACATTTTCAATCTCAGGGGAGATCGAGAGTAATGATGAAAACCACAGTATAAATTTTCGTTGACTTCCAAAGAGATCCTGAGGTTGAAACAACCCTTGAAATAATTAAAAAATTCATTACTCCAATACCATAAAAGATCGCACATTGTCAGTCTCAGAGGAGATCTAGAGTAATGCTGAAAACCACAGTATAAATTTTCGTCGACTTCCAAAGGGATCCTCGGATTGAAACAATCCCCGAAATAATTTAAAAAATCATAACTCCGAAACCTTAAAAGATCGCACATTTTCAATCTCAGGGGTGATCGAAAAAATAATTAAAACCACAATATAAATTTTCGTTGACTTCCAAAGGGATCCTGGGATTGAAACAACCCTCGAAATGATTTAAAAAAGCACTACTCCAATAACATAAAGATCGCACAATGTCGGTCTCAGAGGAGATCGAGAGTAATGATGAAAACCACAATATAAACTTTCGTTGACTTCCAAAAGGATCCTGGGGTTGAAACAACCCTCGAAATAATTTAAAAAATCATTACTCCAATAACATAAAAGATCGCACATTGTCAGTCTCAGAGGAGATCGAGGGTAATGATGAAAACCACAATATAAATTTTCGTCCACTTCCAAAGGGATCCTCGGGTTGAAACAACCCCCGAAATAAAAAAAATCATAACTCCGAAACCATTAAAGATCGCACATTTTCAGTCTCAGAGCAGATCGAGAGTAATGATGAAAACCACAATATAAATTTTCGTCGACTTCCAAAGGGATCCTCGGGTTGAAACAACCCCCGAAATAATAAAAAAAATCATAACTCCGAAACCATAAAAGATCGGATATTTTCAATCTCAGGGGAGATCGAGAGTAATAATTAAAACCACAATATAAATTTTCGTTGACTTCCAATGGGATCCTGGGGTTGAAACAACCCCCGAAAAAATAAAAAAATCATAACTCCGAAACTATAAAAGATCGCACATTTTCAATCTCAGGGGAGATCTAGAGTAATAATTAAAACCACAGCATAAATTTTCGTTGACTTCCAATGGGATCCTGGGGTTGAAACAACCCCCGAAAAAATAAAAAAATCATAACTCCGAAACTATAAAAGATCGCACATTTTCAATCTCAGGGGAGATCTAGAGTAATAATTAAAACCACAGCATAAATTTTCGTTGACTTCCAAAGGGATCCTGGGGTTGAAACAACCCTCGAATGATTTAAAAAAGCATTACTCCAATAACATAAAAGATCGCACAATGTCAGTCTCAGAGGAGATCGAGAGTAATGATGAAAACCACAGTATAAATTTTCGTTGACTTCCAAAGGGATCCTGGGGTTGAAGCAACCCTCGATATAATTAAAAAAATCATTACTCCAATACCATAAAATATCGCACATTGTCAGTCTCAGAGGAGATCGAGAATAATGATGAAAACCACAATATATATTTTCGTCGACTTCCAAAGGGATCCTCGGGTTGAAACAACCCACGAAATAATAAAAAAATCATAACTCCGAAACTATAAAAGATCGCACATTTTCAATCTCAGGGGAGATTGAGAGTAATGATTAAAACCATAATATAAATTTGCGTTGACTTCCAAAGGGATCCTGGGATTGAAACAACCCTCAAAATGATTTAAAAAATCATTACTCCAATACCATAAAAAATCGCACAATGTCAGTCTCAGAGGAGATCTAGAGTAATGATGAAAACCACAGTATAAATTTTCGTCGACTTCCAAAGGGATCCTCGGGTTGAAACAATCCCCGAAATAATTTAAAAAATCATAACTCCGAAACCATAAAAGATCGCACATTTCCAGTCTCAGAGGAGATCGAGAGTAATGATGAAAACGACAATATAAATTTTCGTCGACTTCCAAAGGGATCCTCGGGTTGAAACAACCCCCGAAATAATAAAAAAAATCATAACTCCAAAACCATAAAAGATCGCACATTTTCAATCTCAGGGGAAATCGAGAGTAATGATAAAAACCACAATATAAATTTTCGTTGACTTCCAAAGGGATCCTGGGGTTGAAACAACCCCCGAAATAATAAATAAATCATAACTCCGAAACTATAAAATATCGCACATTTTCAATCTCAGGGGAGATCGAGAGTAATAATGAAAACCACGATGTAAATTTTCGTCGACTTCCAAAGGGATCCTCAGGTTGAAACAACCCCCGAAATAATAAAAAAAATCATAACTCCGAAACCATAAAAGATCGCACATTTTCAATCTCAGGGGAGATCGAGAGTAATGATAAAAACCACAATATAAATTTTTGTTGACTTCCAAAGGGATCCTGGGGTTGAAACAACCCCCGAAATAATAAATAAATCATAACTCCGAAACTATAAAATATCGCACATTTTCAATGTCAGGGGAGATCGAGAGTAATAATGAAAACCACGATGTAAATTTTTGTTGACTTCCAAAGGGATCCTGGGGTTGAAACAATCCCCGAAATAATTTAAAAAATCATAACTCCGAAACCATAAAAGATCGCACATTTCCAGTCTCAGAGGAGATCGAGAGTAATGATGAAAACGACAATATAAATTTTCGTTGACTTCCAAAGGGATCCTCGGGTTGAAACAACCCCCGAAATAATAAAAAAAATCATAACTCCAAAACCATAAAAGATCGCACATTTTCAATCTCAGGGGAGATCAAGAGTAATTATGAAAACCACAATATAAATTTTCGTTGACTTCCAAAGGGATCCTGGGGTTGAAACAACCCCCGAAATAATAAAAAAATCATAACTCCGAAACTATAAAAGATCGCACATTTTCAATCTCAGGGGTGATCGAAAAAATAATTAAAACCACAATATGAATTTTCGTTGACTTCCAAAGGGATCCTGGGATTGAAACAACCCTCGAAATGATTTAAAAAAGCACTACTCCAATAACATAAAAGATCGCACAATGTCAGTCTCAGAGGACATCGAGAGTAAAGATGAAAACTACAGTATAAATTTTCGTTGACTTCCAAAGGGATCCTAAGGTTGAAACAACCCTCGAAATAATTTAAAAAATCATTACTCCAATACCATAAAAGATTGCACATTGTCAGTCTCAGAGGAGATCTAGAGTAATGATGAAAACCACAGTATAAATTTTCGTCGACTTCCAATGGGATCCTCGGGTTGAAACAATCCCCGAAATAATTTAAAAAATCATAACTCCGAAACCATAAAAGATCGCACATTTTCAGTCTCAGAGGAGATCGAGAGTAATGATGGAAACCACAATATAAATTTTCATTAACTAACTTCCAAAGGGATCCTGGGGTTGAAACAACCCTCGAAATAATAAAGAAAATCATAACTCCGAAACCATAAGAGATCGCACATTTTCAATCTCAGGGGTGATCGAGAGTAATGATGAAAACCACAATATAAATTTTCGTCGACTTCCAAAGGGATCCTCGGGTTGAAACAACCCCCGAAAAAAAAAAAATCATAACTCCGAAACCATAAAAGATCGCACATTTCCAGTCTCAGAGGAGATCGAAAGTAATGATGAAAACGACAATATAAATTTTCGTCGACTTCCAAAGTGATCCTCAGGTTGAAACAACCCCCGAAATAATAAAAAAAATCATAACTCCGAAACCATAAAATATCGCACATTTTCAATCTCAGGGGAGATCGAGAGTAATAATTAAAACCACGATGTAAATTTTCGTTGACTTCCAAAGGGATCCTGGGGTTGAAACAACCCCCGAAATAATTTAAAAAATCATAACTCCGAAACCATAAAAGATCGCACATTTTCAATCTCAGGGGCGATCGAGAGCAATGATGAAAACCACAAAATAAATTTTCGTTTACTTCCAAAGGGATCCTGGGATTGAAACAACCCTCAAAATGATTTAAAAAATCATTACTCCAATACCACAAAAAATCGCACAATGTCAGTCTCAGAGGAGATCTAGAGTAATGATGAAAACCACAGTATAAATTTTCGTCGTCACGATGTAAATTTTCGTTGACTTCCAAAGGGATCCTGGGGTTGAAACAACCCCCGAAATAATTTAAAAAATCATAACTCCGAAACCATAAAAGATCGCACATTTTCAATCTCAGGGGAGATAATAATAATAATAATAGACTTTATTTTCGTATGACTTGTAAATACAAGTGTAGAATATTGTCACCAAATATTCAATAAAGATACAAGCAAAAATACAATATTACAGGTTTGACAGTGGTAAAAATAATAATAATAAATAATATAAAATATAGTAGGTATATAAATAGAAAAATACAATTCAATACAACACAAACATACAGAGAGTAATGATGAAAACCACAATATAAATTTTCGTTGACTTCCAAAGGGATCCTGGGGTTGAAACAACCCTCGAAATAATTAAAAAAATCATTACTCCAATACCATAAAAGATCGCCCGTTGTCAGTCTCAGAGGAGATCGAGAGTAATGATGAAAACCATAATATAAATTTTCGTCCACTTCCAAAGGGATCCTCGGGTTGAAACAACCCCCGAAATAATAAAAAAAATCATAACTCCGAAACCATAAAAGATCGCACATTTTCAATCTCAGAGGAGATCGAGAGTAATGATGAAAACCATAATATAAATTTTCGTCCACGTCCAAAGGGATCTTCGGGTTGAAACAACCCCCGAAATAATAAAAAAAATCATAACTCCGAAACCATAAAAGATCGCACATTTTTAGTCTCAGAGCAGATCGAGAGTAATGATAAAAACCACAATATAAATTTTCGTCGAATTCCAAAGGGATGCTCGGGTTGAAACAACCCCCGAAATAATTAAAAAAATCATAACTCCGAAACCATAAAAGATCGCACAATTTCAATCTCAGGGGAGATCGAGAGTAATAATTAAAACCACAATATAAATTTTCGTTGACTTCCAATGGGATCCTGGGGTTGAAACAACCCCCGAAAAAATAAAAAAATCATAACTCCGAAACTATAAAAGATCGCACATTTTCAATCTCAGGGGAGATCTAGAGTAATAATTAAAACCACAGCATAAATTTTCGTTGACTTCCAAAGGGATCCTGGGGTTGAAACAACCCTCGAATTATTTAAAAAAGCATTACTCCAATAACATAAAAGATCGCACAATGTCAGTCTCAGAGGAGATCGAGAGTAATGATGAAAACCACAATATAAACTTTCGTTGACTTCCAAAGGGATCCTGGGGTTGAAACAACCCTCGAAATAATTAAAAAAATCATTACTCCAATACCATAAAAGATCGCCCGTTGTCAGTCTCAGAGGAGATCGAGAGTAATGATGAAAACCACAATATAAATTTTCGTCCACTTCCAAAGGGATCCTCGGGTTGAAACAACCCCCGAAATAATAAAAAAAATCATAACTCCGAAACCATAAAAGATCGCACATTTTCAATCTCAGAGGAGATCGAGAGTAATGATGAAAACCATAATATAAATTTTCGTCCACGTCCAAAGGGATCTTCGGGTTGAAACAACCCCCGAAATAATAAAAAAAATCATAACTCCGAAACCATAAAAGATCGCACATTTTTAGTCTCAGAGCAGATCGAGAGTAATGATAAAAACCACAATATAAATTTTCATCGAATTCCAAAGGGATGCTCGGGTTAAAACAACCCCCGAAATAATTAAAAAAATCATAACTCCGAAACCATAAAAGATCGGACATTTTCAATCTCAGAGAAGATCGAGAGTAATGATGAAAACCACAATATAAATTTTTGTTGACTTCCAAAGGGATCCTGGGGTTGAGACAACCCCCGAAATAATAAAAAAATCATAACTCCGAAACTATAAAAGATCGCACAATTTCAATCTCAGGGGAGATCGAGAGTAATAATTAAAACCACAATATAAATTTTCGTTGACTTCCAATGGGATCCTGGGGTTGAAACAACCCCCGAAAAAATAAAAAAATCATAACTCCGAAACTATAAAAGATCGCACATTTTCAATCTCAGGGGAGATCTAGAGTAATAATTAAAACCACAGCATAAATTTTCGTTGACTTCCAAAGGGATCCTGGGGTTGAAACAACCCTCGAATTATTTAAAAAAGCATTACTCCAATAACATAAAAGATCGCACAATGTCAGTCTCAGAGGAGATCGAGAGTAATGATGAAAACCACAGTATAAATTTTCGTTGACTTCCAAAGGGATCCTGGGTTGAAACAACCCTCGATATAATTAAAAAAATCATTACTCCAATACCATAAAAGATCGCACATTGTCAGTCTCAGAGGAGATCGAGAATAATGATGAAAACCACAATATATATTTTCGTCGACTTCCAAAGGGATCCTCGGGTTGAAACAACCCCCGAAATAATAAAAAAAAATCGTAACTCCGAAACCATAAAAGATCGCACATTTTCAATCTCAGGGGAGATCGAGAGTAATGATGAAAACCATAATATACATTTTCGTCGACTTCCAAAGGGATCCTCGGGTTAAAACAACCCCCGAAATAATAAAAAAAAATCATAACTCCGAAACCATAAAAGATCGCACATATTGTCTCAGAGGGGATCGAGAGTAATGATGAAAACCACAATATAAATTTTCGTCGACTTCCAAAGGGATCCTCGGGTTGAAACAACCCACGAAATAATAAAAAAATCATAACTCCGAAACTATAAAAGATCGCACATTTTCAATCTCAGGGGAGATTGAGAGTAATGATTAAAACCATAATATAAATTTGCGTTGACTTCCAAAGGGATCCTGGGATTGAAACAACCCTCAAAATGATTTAAAAAATCATTACTCCAATACCATAAAAAATCGCACAATGTCAGTCTCAGAGGAGATCTAGAGTAATGATGAAAACCACAGTATAAATTTTCGTCGACTTCCAAAGGGATCCTCGGGTTGAAACAATCCCCGAAATAATTTAAAAAATCATAACTCCGAAACCATAAAAGATCGCACATTTCCAGTCTCAGAGGAGATCGAGAGTAATGATGAAAACGACAATATAAATTTTCGTCGACTTCCAAAGGGATCCTCGGGTTGAAACAACCCCCGAAATAATAAAAAAAATCATAACTCCAAAACCATAAAAGATCGCACATTTTCAATCTCAGGGGAAATCGAGAGTAATGATAAAAACCACAATATAAATTTTCGTTGACTTCCAAAGGGATCCTGGGGTTGAAACAACCCCCGAAATAATAAATAAATCATAACTCCGAAACTATAAAATATCGCACATTTTCAATCTCAGGGGAGATCGAGAGTAATAATGAAAACCACGATGTAAATTTTCGTCGACTTCCAAAGGGATCCTCAGGTTGAAACAACCCCCGAAATAATAAAAAAAATCATAACTCCGAAACCATAAAAGATCGCACATTTTCAATCTCAGGGGAGATCGAGAGTAATGATAAAAACCACAATATAAATTTTTGTTGACTTCCAAAGGGATCCTGGGGTTGAAACAACCCCCGAAATAATAAATAAATCATAACTCCGAAACTATAAAATATCGCACATTTTCAATGTCAGGGGAGATCGAGAGTAATAATGAAAACCACGATGTAAATTTTTGTTGACTTCCAAAGGGATCCTGGGGTTGAAACAATCCCCGAAATAATTTAAAAAATCATAACTCCGAAACCATAAAAGATCGCACATTTCCAGTCTCAGAGGAGATCGAGAGTAATGATGAAAACGACAATATAAATTTTCGTTGACTTCCAAAGGGATCCTCGGGTTGAAACAACCCCCGAAATAATAAAAAAAATCATAACTCCAAAACCATAAAAGATCGCACATTTTCAATCTCAGGGGAGATCAAGAGTAATTATGAAAACCACAATATAAATTTTCGTTGACTTCCAAAGGGATCCTGGGGTTGAAACAACCCCCGAAATAATAAAAAAATCATAACTCCGAAACTATAAAAGATCGCACATTTTCAATCTCAGGGGTGATCGAAAAAATAATTAAAACCACAATATGAATTTTCGTTGACTTCCAAAGGGATCCTGGGATTGAAACAACCCTCGAAATGATTTAAAAAAGCACTACTCCAATAACATAAAAGATCGCACAATGTCAGTCTCAGAGGACATCGAGAGTAAAGATGAAAACTACAGTATAAATTTTCGTTGACTTCCAAAGGGATCCTAAGGTTGAAACAACCCTCGAAATAATTTAAAAAATCATTACTCCAATACCATAAAAGATTGCACATTGTCAGTCTCAGAGGAGATCTAGAGTAATGATGAAAACCACAGTATAAATTTTCGTCGACTTCCAATGGGATCCTCGGGTTGAAACAATCCCCGAAATAATTTAAAAAATCATAACTCCGAAACCATAAAAGATCGCACATTTTCAGTCTCAGAGGAGATCGAGAGTAATGATGGAAACCACAATATAAATTTTCATTAACTAACTTCCAAAGGGATCCTGGGGTTGAAACAACCCTCGAAATAATAAAGAAAATCATAACTCCGAAACCATAAGAGATCGCACATTTTCAATCTCAGGGGTGATCGAGAGTAATGATGAAAACCACAATATAAATTTTCGTCGACTTCCAAAGGGATCCTCGGGTTGAAACAACCCCCGAAAAAAAAAAAATCATAACTCCGAAACCATAAAAGATCGCACATTTCCAGTCTCAGAGGAGATCGAAAGTAATGATGAAAACGACAATATAAATTTTCGTCGACTTCCAAAGTGATCCTCAGGTTGAAACAACCCCCGAAATAATAAAAAAAATCATAACTCCGAAACCATAAAATATCGCACATTTTCAATCTCAGGGGAGATCGAGAGTAATAATTAAAACCACGATGTAAATTTTCGTTGACTTCCAAAGGGATCCTGGGGTTGAAACAACCCCCGAAATAATTTAAAAAATCATAACTCCGAAACCATAAAAGATCGCACATTTTCAATCTCAGGGGCGATCGAGAGCAATGATGAAAACCACAAAATAAATTTTCGTTTACTTCCAAAGGGATCCTGGGATTGAAACAACCCTCAAAATGATTTAAAAAATCATTACTCCAATACCACAAAAAATCGCACAATGTCAGTCTCAGAGGAGATCTAGAGTAATGATGAAAACCACAGTATAAATTTTCGTCGTCACGATGTAAATTTTCGTTGACTTCCAAAGGGATCCTGGGGTTGAAACAACCCCCGAAATAATTTAAAAAATCATAACTCCGAAACCATAAAAGATCGCACATTTTCAATCTCAGGGGAGATAATAATAATAATAATAGACTTTATTTTCGTATGACTTGTAAATACAAGTGTAGAATATTGTCACCAAATATTCAATAAAGATACAAGCAAAAATACAATATTACAGGTTTGACAGTGGTAAAAATAATAATAATAAATAATATAAAATATAGTAGGTATATAAATAGAAAAATACAATTCAATACAACACAAACATACAGAGAGTAATGATGAAAACCACAATATAAATTTTCGTTGACTTCCAAAGGGATCCTGGGGTTGAAACAACCCTCGAAATAATTAAAAAAATCATTACTCCAATACCATAAAAGATCGCCCGTTGTCAGTCTCAGAGGAGATCGAGAGTAATGATGAAAACCATAATATAAATTTTCGTCCACTTCCAAAGGGATCCTCGGGTTGAAACAACCCCCGAAATAATAAAAAAAATCATAACTCCGAAACCATAAAAGATCGCACATTTTCAATCTCAGAGGAGATCGAGAGTAATGATGAAAACCATAATATAAATTTTCGTCCACGTCCAAAGGGATCTTCGGGTTGAAACAACCCCCGAAATAATAAAAAAAATCATAACTCCGAAACCATAAAAGATCGCACATTTTTAGTCTCAGAGCAGATCGAGAGTAATGATAAAAACCACAATATAAATTTTCGTCGAATTCCAAAGGGATGCTCGGGTTGAAACAACCCCCGAAATAATTAAAAAAATCATAACTCCGAAACCATAAAAGATCGCACAATTTCAATCTCAGGGGAGATCGAGAGTAATAATTAAAACCACAATATAAATTTTCGTTGACTTCCAATGGGATCCTGGGGTTGAAACAACCCCCGAAAAAATAAAAAAATCATAACTCCGAAACTATAAAAGATCGCACATTTTCAATCTCAGGGGAGATCTAGAGTAATAATTAAAACCACAGCATAAATTTTCGTTGACTTCCAAAGGGATCCTGGGGTTGAAACAACCCTCGAATTATTTAAAAAAGCATTACTCCAATAACATAAAAGATCGCACAATGTCAGTCTCAGAGGAGATCGAGAGTAATGATGAAAACCACAATATAAACTTTCGTTGACTTCCAAAGGGATCCTGGGGTTGAAACAACCCTCGAAATAATTAAAAAAATCATTACTCCAATACCATAAAAGATCGCCCGTTGTCAGTCTCAGAGGAGATCGAGAGTAATGATGAAAACCACAATATAAATTTTCGTCCACTTCCAAAGGGATCCTCGGGTTGAAACAACCCCCGAAATAATAAAAAAAATCATAACTCCGAAACCATAAAAGATCGCACATTTTCAATCTCAGAGGAGATCGAGAGTAATGATGAAAACCATAATATAAATTTTCGTCCACGTCCAAAGGGATCTTCGGGTTGAAACAACCCCCGAAATAATAAAAAAAATCATAACTCCGAAACCATAAAAGATCGCACATTTTTAGTCTCAGAGCAGATCGAGAGTAATGATAAAAACCACAATATAAATTTTCATCGAATTCCAAAGGGATGCTCGGGTTAAAACAACCCCCGAAATAATTAAAAAAATCATAACTCCGAAACCATAAAAGATCGGACATTTTCAATCTCAGAGAAGATCGAGAGTAATGATGAAAACCACAATATAAATTTTTGTTGACTTCCAAAGGGATCCTGGGGTTGAGACAACCCCCGAAATAATAAAAAAATCATAACTCCGAAACTATAAAAGATCGCACAATTTCAATCTCAGGGGAGATCGAGAGTAATAATTAAAACCACAATATAAATTTTCGTTGACTTCCAATGGGATCCTGGGGTTGAAACAACCCCCGAAAAAATAAAAAAATCATAACTCCGAAACTATAAAAGATCGCACATTTTCAATCTCAGGGGAGATCTAGAGTAATAATTAAAACCACAGCATAAATTTTCGTTGACTTCCAAAGGGATCCTGGGGTTGAAACAACCCTCGAATTATTTAAAAAAGCATTACTCCAATAACATAAAAGATCGCACAATGTCAGTCTCAGAGGAGATCGAGAGTAATGATGAAAACCACAGTATAAATTTTCGTTGACTTCCAAAGGGATCCTGGGTTGAAACAACCCTCGATATAATTAAAAAAATCATTACTCCAATACCATAAAAGATCGCACATTGTCAGTCTCAGAGGAGATCGAGAATAATGATGAAAACCACAATATATATTTTCGTCGACTTCCAAAGGGATCCTCGGGTTGAAACAACCCCCGAAATAATAAAAAAAAATCGTAACTCCGAAACCATAAAAGATCGCACATTTTCAATCTCAGGGGAGATCGAGAGTAATGATGAAAACCATAATATACATTTTCGTCGACTTCCAAAGGGATCCTCGGGTTAAAACAACCCCCGAAATAATAAAAAAAAATCATAACTCCGAAACCATAAAAGATCGCACATATTGTCTCAGAGGGGATCGAGAGTAATGATGAAAACCACAATATAAATTTTCGTCGACTTCCAAAGGGATCCTCGGGTTGAAACAACCCCCGAAATAATAAAAAAAATCATAACTCCGAAACCATAAAAGATCGCACATTGTCAGTCTCAGAGGAGATCGAGAATAATGATGAAAACCACAATATATATTTTCGTCGACTTCCAAAGTTATCCTCGGGTTGAAACAACCCCCGAAATAATAAAAAAAATCGTAACTCCGAAACCATAAAAGATCGCACATTTTCAATCTCAGGGGAGATCGAGAGTAATGATGCAAACCACAATATAAATTTTTGACGACTTCCAAAAGGATCCTTGGGTTGAAACAACCCTCGAAGTAATAAAAAAATCATAACTCTGAAACCATAAAAGATCGCACATTTTCCATCTCAGGGAAGATAGAGAGTAATGATGAAAACCATAATATACATTTTCGTCGACTTCCAAAGGGATCCTCGGGTTGAAACAACCCCCGAAATAATAAAAAAAATCATAACTCCGAAACCATAAAAGATCGCACATTTCCAGTCTCAGAGGAGATCGAGAGTAATGATGAAAACGACAATATAAATTTTCGTCGACTTCCAAAGTGATCCTCAGGTTGAAACAACCCCCGATATAATTAAAAAAATCATAACTCCGAAACCATAAAATATCGCACATTTTCAATCTCAGGGGAGATCGAGAGTAATGATAAAAACCACAATATAAATTTTCGTTGACTTCCAAAGGGATCCTGGTGTTGAAACAACTCCCGAAATAATAAATAAATCATAACTCCGAAACTATAAAATATCGCACATTTTCAATCTCAGGGGAGATCGAGAGTAATAATTAAAACCACGATGTAAATTTTCGTTGACTTCCAAAGGGATCCTGGGGTTGAAACAACCCCCGAAATAATAAAAAAGTCATAACTCCGAAACTATAAAAGATCGCACATTTTCAATCTCAGGGGTGATCGAAAAAATAATTAAAACCACAATATAAATTTTCGTTGACTTCCAAAGGGATCCTGGGTTTGAAACAACCCTCGAAATGATTTAAAAAAGCACTACTCCAATAACATTAAAGATCGCACAATGTCAGTCTCAGAGGAGATCGAGAGTATTGATGAAAACCACAATATAAACTTTCGTTGACTTCCAAAGGGATCCTGGGATTGAAACAACCCTCGAAATAATTAAAAAAATCATTACTCCAATACCATAAAAGATCGCCCATTATCAGTCTCAGAGGAGATCGAGAGTAATGATGAAAACCACAATATAAATTTTCGTCCACGTCCAAAGGGATCTTCGGGTTGAAACAACCCCCGAAATAATAAAAAAAATCATAACTCCGAAACCATAAAAGATCGCACATTTTCAGTCTCAGAGCAGATCGAGAGTAATGATGAAAACCACAATATAAATTTTCGTTGACTTCCAAAGGGATCCTGGGGTTGAGACAACCCCCGAAATAATAAAAAAATCATAACTCCGAAACTATAAAAGATCGCACATTTTCAATCTCAGGGGAGATCTAGAGTAATAATTAAAACCACAGCATAAATTTTCGTTGACTTCCAAAGGGATCCTGGGGTTGAAACAACCCTCGAATTATTTAAAAAAGCATTACTCCAATAACATAAAAGATCGCACAATGTCAGTCTCAGAGGAGATCGAGAGTAATGATGAAAACCACAGTATAAATTTTCGTTGACTTCCAAAGGGATCCTGGGTTTGAAACAACCCTCGATATAATTAAAAAAATCATTACTCCAATACCATAAAAGATCGCACATTGTCAGTCTCAGAGGAGATCGAGAATAATGATGAAAACCACAATATATATTTTCGTCGACTTCCAAAGGGATCCTCGGGTTGAAACAACCCCCGAAATAATAAAAAAAATCGTAACTCCGAAACCATAAAAGATCGCACATTTTCAATCTCAGGGGAGATCGAGAGTAATGATGCAAACCACAATATAAATTTTTGACGACTTCCAAAACGATCCTTGGGTTGAAACAACCCTCGAAGTAATAAAAAAATCATAACTCTGAAACCATAAAAGATCGCACATTTTCCATCTCAGGGGAGATAGAGAGTAATGATGAAAACCATAATATACATTTTCGTCGACTTCCAAAGGGATCCTCGGGTTAAAACAACCCCCGAAATAATAAAAAAAAATCATAACTCCGAAACCATAAAAGATCGCACATATTGTCTCAGAGGGGATCGAGAGTAATGATGAAAACCACAATATAAATTTTCGTCGACTTCCAAAGGGATCCTCGGGTTGAAACAACCCCCGAAATAATAAAAAAAATCATAACTCCGAAACCATAAAAGATCGCACATTTCCAGTCTCAGAGGAGATCGAGAGTAATGATGAAAACGACAATATAAATTTTCGTCGACTTCCAAAGTGATCCTCAGGTTGAAACAACCCCCGAAATAATAAAAAAAATCATAACTCCGAAACCATAAAATGTCGCACATTTTCAATCTCAGGGGAGATCGAGAGTAATGATAAAAACCACAATATAAATTTTCGTTGACTTCCAAAGGGATCCTGGGGTTGAAACAACTCCCGAAATAATAAATAAATCATAACTCCGAAACTATAAAATATCGCACATTTTCAATCTCAGGGGAGATCGAGAGTAATAATTAAAACCACGATGTAAATTTTCGTTGACTTCCAAAGGGATCCTGGGGTTGAAACAACCCCAGAAATAATAAAAAAGTCATAACTCCGTAACTATAAAAGATCGCACATTTTCAATCTCAGGGGTGATCGAAAAAATAATTAAAACCACAATATAAATTTTCGTTGACTTCCAAAGGGATCCTGGGATTGAAACAACCCTCGAAATGATTTAAAAAAGCCCTACTCCAATAACAAAAGATCGCACAATGTCAGTCTCAGAGGAGATCGAGAGTAATGATGAAAACCACAATATAAACTTTCGTTGACTTCCAAAGGGATCCTGGGGTTGAAACAACCCTCGAAACAATTAAAAAAATCATTACTCCAATACCATAAAAGATCGCCCATTGTCAGTCTCAGAGGAGATCGAGAGTAATGATGAAAACCACAATATAAATTTTCGTCCACGTCCAAAGGGATCTTCGGGTTGAAACAACCCCCGAAATAATAAAAAAAATCATAACTCCGAAACCATAAAAGATCGCACATTTTCAGTCTCAGAGCAGATCGAGAGTAATGATGAAAACCACAATATAAATTTTCGTTGACTTCCAAAGGGATCCTGGGGTTGAGACAACCCCCGAAATAATAAAAAAATCATAACTCCGAAACTATAAAAGATCGCACATTTTCAATCTCAGGGGAGATCGAGAGTAATAATTAAAACCACAATATAAATTTTCGTTGACTTCCAATGGGATCCTGGGGTTGAAACAACCCCCGAAAAAATAAAAAAATCATAACTCCGAAACTATAAAAGATCGCACATTTTCAATCTCAGGGGAGATCTAGAGTAATAATTAAAACCACAGCATAAATTTTCGTTGACTTCCAAAGGGATCCTGGGGTTGAAACAACCCTCGAATTATTTAAAAAAGCATTACTCCAATAACATAAAAGATCGCACAATGTCAGTCTCAGAGGAGATCGAGAGTAATGATGAAAACCACAGTATAAATTTTCGTTGACTTCCAAAGGGATCCTGGGTTTGAAACAACCCTCGATATAATTAAAAAAATCATTACTCCAATACCATAAAAGATCGCATATTGTCAGTCTCAGAGGAGATCGAGAATAATGATGAAAACCACAATATATATTTTCGTCGACTTCCAAAGGGATCCTCGGGTTGAAACAACCCCCGAAATAATAAAAAAAATCGTAACTCCGAAACCATAAAAGTTCGCACATTTTCAATCTCAGGGGAGATCGAAAGTAATGATGCAAACCACAATATAAATTTTTGACGACTTCCAAAAGGATCCTTGGGTTGAAACAACCCTCGAAATAATAAAAAAATCATAACTCTGAAACCATAAAAGATCGCACATTTTCCATCTCAGGGGAGATAGAGAGTAATGATGAAAACCATAATATACATTTTCGTCGACTTCCAAAGGGATCCTCGGGTTAAAACAACCCCCGAAATAATAAAAAAAAATCATAACTCCGAAACCATAAAAGATCGCACATATTGTCTCAGAGGGGATCGAGAGTAATGATGAAAACCACAATATAAATTTTTGTTGACTTCCAAAGGGATCCTGTTGTTGAAACAACCCTCGAAATAATTTAAAAAATCATAACTCCGAAACCATAACAGATCGCACATTTTCTATCTCAGAGGAGATCGAGAGTAATGATGAAAACCACAAAATAAATTTTCGTCGACTTCCAAAGGGATCCTCGGATTGAAACAACCCCCGAAATAATAAAAAAAAATCATAACTCCGAAACCATAAAAGATCGCACATATTGTCTCAGAGGAGATCGAGAGTAATGATTAAAACCATAATATACATTTTCGTCGACTTCCAAAAGGATCCTCGGGTTAAAACAACCCGCGAAATAATAAAAAAAATCATAACTCCGAAACCATAAAAGATCGCACATTTTCAGTCTCAGAGGAGATCGAGACTAATGATAAAAACCACAATATAAATTTTCGTCGACTTCCAAAGGGATCCTGGAGTTGAAACAACCCTCGAAATAATTTAAAAAAATCATAACTCCGAAATAATAAAAGGTCGCACATTTTCATTCTCAGGGGAGATCGAGAATAATGATGAAAACCACAATATAAATTTTCGTCGACTTCCAAAGGGATCCTCGGGTTGAAACAACCCCCGATATAATAAAAAAAATCATAACTCCAAAATAATAAAAGGTCGCACATTTTCAATCTCAGGTGAGATCGAGGGTACTGATGAAAACCACAATATAAATTTTCGTCGACTTCCAAAGGGATCCTCGGGTTGA
The DNA here is from genome assembly GCA_963583905.1 of Stenurella melanura. Classification (NCBI taxonomy): domain Eukaryota; kingdom Metazoa; phylum Arthropoda; class Insecta; order Coleoptera; family Cerambycidae; genus Stenurella; species Stenurella melanura. The sequence continues at coordinate 35,668,517 of OY757314.1, read as the reverse complement.
AAGAACCCTCGAAATATTAAATAAAATCATAACTCCGAAACCATAAAAGATCGCACATTTTCAATCTCAGGGGAGATCGAGAGTAATAATAAAAACCACAATATAAATTTTCGTTGACTTCCAAAGGGATCCTGGGGTTGAAACAACCCTCGAAATAATAAAAAAAACCATAACTCCGAAACCATAACAGATCGCACATTTCCAGTCTCAGAGGAGATCGAAAGTAATGATGAAAACCACAATATAAATTTTCGTCGACTTCCAAAGGGATCCTCGGGTTGAAACAATCCCCGAAATAATAAAAAAAATCATAACTCCGAAACCATAAAAGATCGCACATTTTCAATCTCAGGGGAGATCAAGAGTAATGATGAAAACCACAGTATAAATTTTCGTTGACTTCCAAAGGGATACTGGGGTTGAAACAACCCTCGAAATAAAAAAAAAAAATCATAACTCCGAAACCATAAAAGATCGCAAATTTTCAGTCTCAGAGGAGATCGAGAGTCATGATAAAAACCACAATATAAATTGTCGTCGACTTCCAAAGGGATCCTGGGGTTGAAACAACCCTCGAAATAATAAAAAAAATCATAACTCCGAAATAATAAAAGGTCGCACATTTTCAGTCTCAAGGGAGATCGAGAATAATGATGAAAACCGCAATATAAATTTTCGTCGACTTCCAAAGTGATCCTCGCCGAAATAATTTAAAAAATCATAACTTCGAAACCATAAAAGATCGCACATTTTCAATCTCAGGGGAGATTGCAAGTAATGATAAAAACCACAATATAAATTTTCGTTGACTTCCAAAGGGATCCTGGGGTTGAAACAACCCTCGAAATAATAAAAAAGAGCATAACTCCGAAACCATAAAAGATCGCACATTTTGAGTCTCAGAGGAGATCGAGAGTAATGATGAAAACCACAGTATACATTTTCGTCGACTTCCAAAGGGATCCTCGGGTTGAAACAACCCCCGAAATAATTTAAAAAATCATAACTCCGAAACCATAAAAGATCGCACATTATCAATCTCAGGGGAGATCGAGAGTAATGATGAAAACCACAATATAAATTTTCGTTGACTTCCAAAGGGATCCTGGGGTTGAAACAACCCTCGAAATAATAAAAAAATCATAACTCCGAAACCAAAATTGATCGCACAATATCCAATAATATTAAACCTGCGTCGAAATATAAAAATAATGTATGTGAATTATGTTCTAACTATTGAAAACCCTAAATAAACATAAACCAATCGATAAAATGCTGAGAGGATCTGTTTAACATTGATCTACGAGGATCCCATAGGAAGAAGATGAAAATTTATATTATGATTTCTAACATTACTTTGGATCTCCACTGAAAGCAAAAATGTGCGATGAATTTTGGTTTCTGCGTTATGATTTTTTTTATTGTTTCGACGGTTGTTTCAACGGATCCCTTTGGAAGTCGATGAAAATTTACAGTTGTTTTAATTATTTCTTTCAATCTCCCCCATAAGGGAAAATGTGCGATCAATTTTGGTTTCGCAGTTACGATTTTTTTATTGTTTAGAGGGTTGCCTCAACCCCAGGATCCCTTTGGAAGTCCACGAAAATTTATATTGAGGTTTTCATCATTACTCTAGATCTCCTCTGAGACTGAAAATGTGCGATCTTTTATGGTTTCGGAGTTATGATTTTTTTATTATTTCGGGGGTTCTTTCAACCCCAGGATCCCTTTGGAAGTCAACGAAAATTTATATTGTCGTTTTCATCATTACTCTCGGTATCCTCTGAGACTGACATTGTGCGATCTTTTATGGTATTGGAGTAATGATTTTTTAAATCATTTCGAGGGTTGTTTCAACCCCAGGATCTCTTTGGAAGTCAACGAAAATTTATATTGTGGTTTTCATCATTACTCTCGATCTCCCCTGAGATTGAAAATGTGCGATCTTTTATGGTTTCGGAGTCATTATTTTTTCATTATTTCGGGGATTGTTTCAACCCGATCCCTTTGGAAGTCGACGAAAATTTATATTGTGGTTTTCATCATTACTCTCGATCTCCCCTGAGATTGAAAATGTGCGATCTCTTATGGTTTCGGAGTTATGATTTTCTTTATTATTTCGAGGGTTGTTTCAACCCCAGGATCCCTTTGGAAGTCAACGAAATTTTATATTGTGCTTTTCATCATTACTCTCGATCTCTCCTGAGATTGAAAATGTGCGACCTTTTATGATTTCGGAGTTATGATTTTTTAAATTATTTCGAGGGTTGTTTCAACCCGAGGATCCCTTTGGAAGTCGACGAAAATTTATATTGTGTTTTTCATCATTACTCTCGATCTTCTGAGAGTGGCAATGTGCGATCAATTTTGGTTTCGTAGTTGGAAGTCAACGAAAATTTATATTGTGGTTTTCATCATTACTCTCGATCTCCTCTGAGACTGACATTGTGCGATCTTTTATGGTATTGGAGTAATGATTTTTTAAATCATTTCGAGGGTTGTTTCAATCCCTGGATCCCTTTGGAAGTCAACGCAAATTTATATTGTGGTTTTCATCATTACTCTCGATCTCCTCTGAGACTGAAAATGTGCGATCTTTTATGGTTTCGGAGTTATGATTTTTTTTATTATATCGGGGGTTGTTTCAACCCGAGGATCCCTTTGGAAGCCAATGAAATTTTACAGTGCTGTTTCTATCATCACAGTGGATCTCTTCTGAGAGTGGCAATGTGCGATCAATTTTGGTTTCGGAGTTATGAATTTTTTATTATTTCGAGGGTTGTTTCAACCCCAGGATCCCTTTGGAAGTCGACAAAAATTTATACTGTGGTTTTCATTATTACTCTCGATCTCCTCTGAGACTGAAAATGTGCGATCTTTTATGGTTTCGGAGTTTTGATTTTTTTCATTATTTCCGGAGTTATTCCAACCCGAGGATCCCTTTGGAAGTCAACGAAAATTTTATTGTGGTTTTCATCATTACTCTCGATCTCCCCTGAGATTGAAAATGTGCGATCTTTTATGGTTTCGGAGTTATGATTTTTTTCATTATTTCGGGGGTTGTTTCAACCCGAGGATCCCTTTGCAAGTCGACGAAAATTTAAACTGTGGTTTTCATTATTACCCTCGATCTCCTCTGAGACTGAAAATGTGCGATCTTTTATGGTTTCGGAGTTATGATTTTTTTCATTATTTCGGGGGTTGTTCCAACCCGAGGATCCCTTTGGAAGTCAACGAAAATTTATATTGTGGTTTTCATCATTATTCTCGATCTCCCCAGAGATTGAAAATGTGCGATCCCTTATGGTTTCGGATTTTCTTTATTATTTCGAGGGTTGTTTCAACCCCAGGATCAATTTGGAAGTCAACGAAAATTTATTTAGTAGTTTTCATCATTACTCTCGATCTCCCCTGAGATTGAAAATGTGCGATCTTTTATGGTTTCAGAGTTATGATTTTTTTCATTATTTCTGGAGTTGTTTCAACCCGAGGATCCCTTTGGAAGTCGACGAAAATTTATATTGTGGTTTTCATCATTACTCTCGATCTCCTCTGAGACTGAAAATGTGCGATCTTTTATGGTTTCGGAGTTATGATTTTTTTTATTATATCGGGGGTCGTTTCAACCCGAGGATCCCTTTGGAAGCCAATGAAATTTTACAGTGCTGTTTCTACCATCACAGTGGATCTCTTCTGAGAGTGGCAATGTGCGATCAATTTTGGTTTCGGAGTTATGATTTTTTTATTATTTCGAGGGTTGTTTCAACCCCAGGATCCCTTTGGAAGTCGACGAAAATTTATACTGTGGTTTTCATTATTACTCTCGATCTCTTCTGAGACTGAAAATGTGCGATCTTTTATGGTTTCGGTGTTATGATTTTTTTTATTATTTCGGGTTTTGTTTCAACCCTAGGATCCCTTTGGAAGTCAATCAAATTTTACATTGTTATTTCTTTCATCACATTCGATCTCTTCTGAGAGTGACAATGTGCGATCAATTTTGGTTTCAGAGTTATAATTTTTGTTGTTGTTTAGAGGGTTACTTCAACCCCTTTGGAACTCGACGAAAATTTGTATTATTATTTTTATCATTACTTTAGATCTCTGTACCAGGATGCTCGTACTGAGGTGCAACTTTTAAAATTATTTTTGGCAGCTTTTTCGTGTGTTCCCATTTTTGGGAGTGAGAAACACTATAATAATTATATAGATATTGTTATGACGTTCCTCATATCTCTTGACATAATAAATACTTCAATTTTCTCCCGCAGATTGAAAGCTACTTCGATTATTTAATTTTATACACAACTCCTTAATACACGAACGCCTATGAACACTCGGACGTTTCCGTAAATTTGAGCTGCTATCTTGGGCTGCTGTTGTCACATAGGTCTTTGAAAACTGCCTAATCATAATGACTGGATACCACCATTTTCATTATCGAGAAAGTACTGTTCTAGCGTTCGTGAAAGTCGTGAAACTCACTTTATTGTTACAGTCGAGTCAAACGTTTCAGCTTCTTCCAATCCTTCTTATTCACAACCTTTGACAAACGTGTTGTAACCTATGCCCTATTCTATTTGATTTTCTTTCGTCCGACTTCTGCTCCCTGCGGCAGCTGTGGGCGGACGGATAGAAATTATTTTTTTCCACTTCTGGTATCACCGAAACTAACACTAACGTTTAATTTTAAAATAAAATCCATCATAATAGTTTTTGGAACAAAATACAATTTTTTCAAATGGAACCATATTGGTACTGTAAAACCATTTATTAGTACTTTTAACAAGGAATTTATTCATGTACCTTATTAAAATGTGCTATAAATACAATCAAATTACAGCTAAGAGCAAGTAAAAAATTACAATATTCTTATAATTATTTATGTATACATAAGGTGACTTGACACTACCAATAGGGAACACAAAACATTACAACAGCTGTTCAAAATTCTGCCAATTAACGTCGATAAACTTCTGCACTCGCATAGCTGTATCTCGAAGAACATTCGTCAACTGTTGGGCCGTTATGCTATTAACTGCTCGTAGCTCCAGATTTTCACGGATTGTAACGATGGTTGCGTAGTTAATATTTTTTAAATTACCCCAAAAAATCTAGTGGAGTCAAATTTGGTTACCTTAGAGGCCACCCGACAGAGCTATTCATCCAAATGATGATTTGTCCTGTAATTTTATTTGTATATATCGCACATTTTACAAGGCATATAAATATATTTTTCTCTGATAACGCTGATAGATGAGACCACCTTGTCAAAGGTTATATTTGAAATAATTGTGATTTTCCCCAAAAGCCATGTTGATGAACTTTATTTTCTCATAAGTCGCATAATTTAGTATTTTCGAGGAGATTTTTAGTATTCTAACATTACACGGGTCAATTAGAATCGGAACGGTCGTGGCACACTTAAACGGAAAATGAAAAATTAAATTAAAATAAACATCAACGCTTGAAATGTCGCTCATGTGGTATTGAAGATAAGCCTAGTACCGCGCGTCTAAGGGTCACGACACAGTGGCGAGAGTATTGTAACAATCTACTGTACAAAAAGATCCAGACTCCTAGTCGGATATATTCGTAAAATGTATGTTGGACTTTTGGATCGTTTTGGTTAGACGATTGTATCATTTAGCCCAGTTTGTCAGAGACAGAAATTGATAAAAACCGGTCACTAAATGTTATATTGTTGAATTTTTCAGAATAAGTAGTTTTGTTGGTGTAGAATACGATAAAGAAAAGCTTACAGCTGTAAGGTACCGACGACCCCTAAAAAAATATATTGACCGAAATTAAATTCTTGGCCAATAACTCGAAAAATGAAAAATACGTGTCAAGAAACTAATAGCACTAAGCGATACAGGGGGAAATTTCACATCAAAACGTATATGAATCGGAATCGGTTCATCTACTTGAAATTTTGAAATTATTTTTTCTGTACGTTAAATTGATTCAGTCTTGGAGTATTCTCCTCCATTTACAGAACTACAAAATTTGATAAACGGTTGGAAAATATTACAAAGAAATCTGAGGCTTTGGTTTCTAGTATATACCAAATCCCAAGTTTCTGTACTTATTTCTCCCTATTTACCTCTACTTACCCCCCACTCCTTCAACGGAATTATATTAAAATATAATCTAGATGTCGTTATAATACATACGTGTACCAAATTTCAAGTGAAAATCTCAATTTAATCTTATCAACCCTTTTAATAAGGGAATGAGGGTAGTGGGGTCATGGAAAATATTATAAAAAAACTTGAGGTCTTCGCTTCTAGTATATGCACCTAATCTCAAATTTCTGTACCCCTACCAGCTTGCTTTACTTATTTCCCCCTGTTTGCCCCTATTTAACCCCCAACCCTTCAACAGAATCATCTCAAAATATAATTTAGTTCCTGATGTCGTTATAATACATACGTGTAGCAAATTTCAACTGAATATTTCAATTTTATTTGATCGCCCCCTTTTAATAATTGAGTAGGGGTGGTGGGAGGTTGTAGAATATTACAAAAAAAAGTCTGGGGCCTTGGCTTCTAGCACATGCATCGAATATCAAGTTTCTATACTCTTATCAGCTTGCTTTACTTATTTTCTCCTATTTACCCCTATTTAGCTCCCAACTCTTCAAAGGAATAATCTCAAGATATAATCTAGTTCCAGATGTCGCTAAAATACATACGTGTACCAAATTTCAAGTAAATATCTCAATTTTATTTTATCAACCCATTTAATAATGGAGTAGGGGTGGCGGGGGATGGAAAATATTATAAAAAAAACGTATTCACCAAATCCTAAATTTCTGTACTCTTACAGCTTGCTTTACTTATTTTTCCCTATTTACCCCTATTTAACCCCCAACCCTTTAACGGAATCATCTCAAAATATAATTTAGTTCCAGAGGTCGTTATAATACATACGTGTACCAAATTTCAATTTTATTTTATCAACCCCTTTAATAATGGAGTGAGGGGTGGTTCGGGGTGATGGGGGGTTGAAAAATATTATAAAATATTTGAGAACTTGGCTTCTGGCACTTACACCAAATTTCAAGTTTCTGTACTCTTACCAGCTGCTTTAATTATTTTCCCCTATTTACCCCTATTGTCCACTATTTAACCCCTAACCCTTCAACGGAATAATCCCAAAATGTAATGTAGTTGCTGATGTCATTATAGTATATACGTATACCAAATTTCAAGTGAATATCTCAATTTTATTTTACCAACCCCTTTAATAATGGAATGAGTGTAAAATATTATAAATAATTTTGAGGCCTTGGCTTCTAATACATACACCGAAGTTCAAGTTTCTGTACTCTTACTAGCTTGCTTTAATCATGTCCCCCTATTTACCCCTATTTACTTCCCAACCCTTCACTGGATATATTCGAAAAACAATCCAGTTCCAGATCTTTTTATAATAAACACGTGAACAAAATATCAGGTCAATATCTTAAACCGTTCCGGAGAAACGTGCGGAAAAAAGTTACAGACAGACCGACAGCCCGACGAACAGACCGAGAGACAGGCAGAACATTATTTCTCTCTCAAATTTAAAATGTCGACGTTTCTTGACATTCTATACCTATTTAAAAAAAAATTAATTTTTTTTACGATTACTATGCTTCCAATCCACTACATGTCTAGTCTATCAATAAGTAAAAAAAAACAATGTTTTGTAATTAAACAAAAAATGTCTAAAACCAAAAAAGAAAGGTTCCAAGAGTATCCTATAGAATGTGCAACAATTATATAAAAAGTGCAGTAAATAAGGGAAGAGTATAATCGTTAACTTGTTTGATATAAATCTACTTTATCAAGAGAGAAATTTGACCATTGATTTTTATGTATTTAGTTTAAGAAAATAACTATTCGACCACATTGTTTTTTTTATGGCTTTGGGTCATAGACCATACAACCAGTCACAAAAGAGCAATTTATAATATGGTTTACTAAAACAAAATCTAACACAAAATGAGTAGAGAGAGATGAACAAAATGAGGAATTACAGGGACACACGCTTTTCGCCCTGGGGTCTGTCAGGGCATTAAATTATAATCAACATCACAAGAAGGGCCATATACAAGAGGTAAGACAAGAGGAATACAAAACTAACCTATAACTTTATTTTACTTTCTACCAAAAAACTGATAATAAATTCATAAATTTGCTTAGTGCCAAGGACCATATTGTTATAATTATTAATATGCACTCAGATTTTAATCAAACATTCTCGCAAGAATCATCGCTAATGTGAATAACTATACCATCGGCATACGCAAAGATTTTAATACTATCAGTATCAGTATTTATATACCTATATATAGATGATTTACATAAATTATGAAAATTATCGGACCAAGAACTGTGCCTTGTAATAATAATAATGTTTAATAACAATGTTTATTGCAATATGATAGAATTTTATACAGAATAGATAAGACTCAGTGCCACAATAAACAAGAAAGCCCTCCTAAAGTAAACCTTGTGCGGAGGATGACAATAATCGCGTTTTCCACCGACCGCACCCCCGCGCACTCGATGTATCCATTTTAGCACCTGTTTTGTCATATACCCTTAGAAAGAGTAAGATACCCCCAGTGCACAAAAGTGTAGCGAGTGGAAAGCGCTATAAAAAGAGTTTAAAAAAATAGTACGTAATAAAATACAAAAATACTTACACCTAGCCACAAATACACAAAACTTACACTATGAGCTCACACACATTTATACGTATTTAAGGCACATATATTTAATATATAATATATATTATATGGACCCATATATTTATACCATTTACTTAAAAAAATTACTTTTTATTAATTAATAACTATTTTTTTTTCTATATATATTTATTTGCATTCAATAATATCATGTACTTTTTGACGGGGAATAGAAAGTATATATTTTTTTAGATGGTTTTTAAATGTACATATGGACCTTATGTTGGTTATTTCACTTGGTAAGTTATTGTAAAGTTTTGGTCCCAAATACGTAAAACTTTTTTGTCCGATGGCCTTATTCATTAAAGATGATGAGTATGTCAAATTCCTCTTTCTTGTATTATATGCATGCATATTTTTTTGCAGATTTGCCTCATTTTGATGTAGTCTAATACTTGAATGTACAAAAAACAACTGTCGGGGATCCATTACTGCCGTTTCTTTATACAGTGCCTCTGTTGGATAAGTAGGCTTTTTATTAAAAATTACTTTCAGAATTCTTTTCTGTACAATCATCAGGTCCATAGTTAATGTGAGATTCGATTAATGAATAATGTAAAGTTTTCAGTTGTTTTAAATCTAATATATCTCTTAGTATTTTGAATTTATATATTAAGTAATGTATTTTTTTGATTACATAATTAATATGGTTGTCCCATTTTAGATGAGAGTCCAGCCAAATGCCCAAGTACTTTACCTCTGTAGCAGCGTGTATGATGAATCGATTGTCAATATTAAGATTTTGAAATGGTGGAATCGTAGATTTATTGCATGTCATTGGTAAGTAAACTGTCTTCTTAAGATTTATTGTGAGCAATTTATGATCAAACCAATCCTTTACATTTTTTATGTCAGATTCTACTTTATTTTTTAGGGAATCCCAGGTGTTGCTGCGATAGAAAATTGCTGTATTATCAGCGTAGGTGATTATTGTACCGAGAATAAGCCATTCAGATATATGTTGAATAATATCGGCCCCAGCACCGATCCTTGTGGAACTCCGTATTCTATTTGTTCGTAGTCACTAAGTAAATTATTGATCTTAACACATTGTTTTCTGTTGGACATATAAATTTTAAATAAATCTAGAGCTTTACCTCTAATGCCAATTTCTTCGAGTGATTCCACAAGCAGGCTATGGCTGACCATATCAAATGCTTTTGATAAGTCTATGAATACACATAGAGATGGTTCACCTCTGTCCAAAGCAGCACACATCAATGAAGTGACATGTAATGTGGCATCTTGGGTTGATATACCTTCACGAAAACCATATTGATTGTCAGATAGCAGGTTAAATTTATTAATATATGCGTTGAGTCTCTTTATAATTTTTTCAAAAATTTTTGTATAGCTGGTTATTAAGGATATAGGCCAATAATTACTTACAACCATGCAATCTCCGTTTTTGTGAATTGGTAGTACAATCGGTGTTATAAGCAGAGGGACAATACCCTGTCTCTATACACCTATTTATTATGTGCGCCAATGGCTTCGATATTGACGACGATATATTTTTTAAGGTTTCTGATTTTAAACCATCTATTCCCGGCGCCTTATTATTTTTTAAGGACATAATCGTTTCTTTTACTTCTACAGAGTTAGTAGCAAATAAAAAAAATTGAGGTAATCGCATTTACTTTTTTAGGTCTATAATTTGGATCCCTTTATTTCTTTTGCTAGTTCTCCACCCATTCTAATGTATTTACTATTAAATGTATTAGTTATACTTTTTAAATCCTCTATCTTTTCGCCATTGTCATTTTTTATTGTACTAATATTACAACTATTTTTTGTTGTTTTCGAACAGATTTCCGTAACGGTCGACCATAGATATTTTGTGTTGTCACATATTACTGTTTTTTATCTTTTATATTGCTGTTTCCAGATTTTGGCCCAATGTCGTACAAAGTGAATTTAACTTTGCACGTTCATAAGAGACTTTCGTTGCTATTCTCTAACATTATACATAATTGGCCAGAAGTAATGTCGTGCGATTGTATTTCAATACAGTCGTGTGACATAATGAGACTATAGTGGATTGTACTAACAACTTAATCGGTTAACAACAAGTTTACGTGGGCATGTTTATACGTATGTAATCAAATAATTAGTGTTTAATTGTGTTAAATTCAATGTTAGACTGGAAACTTTGGTAATTCGAAATGAACTATATTTAACTGATTTAGAACTTCTAAAACAATTTACCCATTAGTACAGATTTTGATATTCTACAACGCATACTGCAGGAGTTCGTTCCTATTAGAAAATGTCAAGAAGTTTAACTTATCGAGTTACTTAGAAACTTAATTAAAATAATTTGCTAATTTAAATGGAAACAAGTGATACAAATATGAAATGAATTTATGAAGTGTATCAATTAAAGTTGCGAAAATATTTTTAAATTCTGAATTTTCTCAATTTTAAATCATCTTGATATATTCAGGTAACTTCTGGAATTCCGAATTGGGGTAATATTAATAATATTGTAATACTTCTATACGGTAAGCGAAGGGAAGTAATGATGGTACAAATAACACCAGAAGAAAAATAAGAGTCATCATAAGGAACGCTAAATTATAGATGAAACTATCAACAGTAGGTTATTTTAGAAATTGCATAATTATCCACAAGGAATATAAAAAAAGTATGGATAAGTACGTATATCTTCTATATCTTCTAATATCCAATTTCAAAGGGCAATTTTCCTCTGTTTCAAGAAACACATTTCAATTATTTCTAAATTTTCAATAGATGTGAAATAGTTGGTATACCCTATTACTGAGGCACAATAATATCATAAAAAAATTGAAATATCGTTTGACGACTAGGGAAGACAATGTACCCACCCTTCTGAAAAAGGATTGTATAGGCGCTTGGCTTTCCCTCTTTCTATACTGTAAACTTTATTATTGGAGATATCCACTCTCCTAAGAATCTGGAAAATAACTAAATTATGTCCTGTTTTTAATACTGGTGGTCCAAATGACCTAGTTAACTATCGTGCTGTATCTGTAATTTGCAACGCCAAATTATCGGAAGTTATTTTATGTTTACTGTATATATCATACGAAATACTTCATTTCACTGGCAGCATGGGTTTATGGTAAAAAAATAAACTATAAGCAACAGATAGTTTTGCAGAATACACCTGATTAGGATGATATGATTCACAAAGACATTAAGGAAACATCGACAAAATTGATCACTGTGTTTTACTAAACAAACTCATTAAATTTGGTTTTAGCTCAAGTCTGTTATACGGTCAAGTCTTGTAAATATAGAACAATGTGTCATTTATAACGGTTTTATATAAAACTTATTTGTAATTATATCTATCTATACCTTATTTATATATTATACCTACGCCTGGGGTTCCACAAGGGTCTAAACTCGGACCGCTCTTATTACTTCCACATCCACCTAGTGGATTGGAAGCATAGTAATCGTAAAAAAGAAAAATATATTTTTTTTATTGAAATAGGTTTAGAATGTCATGAAACGTGACGATTTTAAATTTTAACGAAAAAAAATGTCTGTCTGTCTCTCGGACTGTCTGTCTGTAATTTTTTTTGTCCTCACGTTTTCTCCGGACCGGTTTAAGTTATTGACTTGAAATTTTGTACACGTCTATATCATAATGAGATCTAGAATGCATTGTTTTTTTGAACATATCTGCTGAAGGATTGGGGGTTAAATAAGGGTTAATTAGGAGAAATAAGTAAAGCAAGTACAGAATCTTGACATTTGGTGTATGTACTAGAAGCCAAGGCCTCGAAATATTTTATAATATTTTCCGTTCCCCCACCTTTCACCCCCACTCCATTATTAAGGGGATTGATAAAATAAAATTGAGACATTCACTTGAAATTTGGTATATGTATAAATTATAAAGACATCTAGAACTAGATTATATTTTTGGAATATTCCGTTGAAGGGCTGGGAGTTAAACAGGGGTAAATAGGGGAAAACAAGCAAGCTGGTAAGAGCACCGAAATTTAAAATTCGGTGTATATACTAGAAGCCAAGGCCTCAGATTTTTTTATAATATTTTTCAACCCCTCACCACCCCTACCCCTTTAATAAAGGGTTTGGTAACATAAAATTGAGACACTCTCTAGAAATTTTTTACACGTATGTATTATAACAACACCTGGAACGAGATTATATTTTGTGATGATTCCGTTGAAGGGTTGGAGGTTGAATAAGGGTAAATAGGGGAAAATAAGTAAAGCAAGCTAGTAAGAGTATAGAAATTTGGGATTTGGTGTATATATTAGAAGCGAGGGCCTCAGATTTTTTTAATAATATTTTCCATCCCCCCACCACCCCCACTCCCTTAAATTTGCTACACGCATGTAATGTAACAACATTTATAACTAGATTATATTTTGACATGATTTTGTTGACGTGGGAGGTAAGTAGAGGCAAATAGGGAAAAATAAGTAAAGCAAGCTGGTAAGAGTACAGAAATTTCGGATTTGGTGTATCTACTAGAAACCAAGGCCCCAGATTTCTCTCTAATATTTTTTAATTTGATAAATCTTAATACCGAAAATCATACTCTTGCATTTTTACGTCTCAACGCCGACCGACGCCTAGGATCGTGTTTATAAAACCAGTTTGTTTGATAAACTTTAATATCTAGATTCATATTCTTGCATTTTTACGTCTCGATGCCGACCGACGCCTAACGTTGTTTTTGCAAAACTTCTGAATTTGATAAATTTTTATACCTAGATTCATATTCTTCCATTTTTCTGTCTCGATGCCGACCGACACCTAGCTTCGGTTTTGTAGAACTTGTGTATTTGATCTATTTTGATACCTAGATTCACATTTTATTTTTACGTCTCCACGCAGACCCACGCCTTGCGTCGATTCTGTAATACAATTCATGTTCTTGCATTTTTACGTCTCAACGCTGACCAAGGCCTAGCGTTGTGTTTGTAAAACTTGTGTATTTGATACATTTTGATACCTAGATTCATATTCCTGTATTTTTACGTGTCGACGCCGACCGACGCCTAGCCTCTTTTTTTAAAATTGTGTATTTGATAAATGTTGATACCTAGATTCTTTTTCTTGCATTTTTACGTCTCGGTGCCGACCAACGCCTAGCGTCATTATTGTAAAAATTGTGTATTTGATCATATTTGATACCTAGATTGTTATTCTTGTATATTCACGTTTCGACGCCGACCGACCCCTAGCATCGTTTTTGTAAAACTTTGTGATAAATTTTGATACCTAGATTCGCGTTTTTGCATTTTTACGAAACCTCTTTTTGTGGAATATTAATGAAAAGCATTACAATTACTACGAGTTGTGTAACTTTTTTAATTTTTATCAGCAGCTTAATAAAAGTTTGAAAATTTCTAAAACTTCTCTTTATTTCCATCCCGTGCATATTTTGCAGATTTTATAAATATCATGTCAGGCCAAGTTCATTTTCAATGTCTTAACGAAACTTGCAAAATTGCAATTTTTGTAAAAATTTTTATGGCATCCACCCCAAATATTATTAAAATTCTAAGACCAATTATTTCTGTATACTAAAGTGCAAATATAGTCAAGTTTACCTTTAAAGAGCCTTGGAAGGAAAATCTGAATGTGGAAGTACTCATTCCTTAGGCAGCAGTTTTTTTATATATGTCGATGATAATTAATTAACTTACTAGATTACAATGAATTGATGTTTGCTAAAGGTCTAAATATATATTCTTCAATTTGTACTATATATGATTATTATAACTTGCAAAACAATGTAGATAAAGTAAATCATTGGTGCAACTTAAATAAACTGAATTTAAATGTTTCAAGATGTAAAATAGTATCATTTACTAGGAAGACTATTCCATTAAGTTACAGTTATGACTTGTGGAGAGATCAAGGACCCAGACAAGCAGGGTGTCCCAGCTCTATTTAGACAAGCATTATCTGAAAAAACGGTGAGACATAGAAAGAAATGTTAAATGGGAAAGTTATTCTGTTTAAAAAGATACATTTAGTCATAAAATGATTAAATGCATCTTTTTATACCGAATAATTTTTCCATTTAATATTTCTTATTAATTTTTTATCCATATCTTCCAAAATTTCACCTGCTAAGATTGTTACCACCATACTACTTACACTCTGTCTAGGACAAGACGTTGTAACAATGATAACTTAGGGACAAATGTATGAAATGATGCACTAAACATTGGTACAACAATTTCTAATCCCATTTCTATACAAAGTTTAAACTCTCATTTTCTGTGAAGGTACTCACTGAAATAGAAAAGAATTTAAACAGTATTTTAGAGCACTAAAATGCGCCATTTTACACTGTAAAACATATGCTATTTCAAACAGTTAAATTTGTTAGACTCAATGGTATTAAATTTGCTCCTAATCCAATTTCATTGAGTGCTCTGAACTTTCAAACCTTTATGACCATATCACAACGACTATAATGATTGTATCGTTTCATGTAACTTCTATGTACACGATTTGATCTCGAAGCCCCAATAGACGTAGTTTAAGTCTACATAAAGCTCATTATATCGATAGAAAGTAGAATGCGTTGATACTTGAAATTGCATTTAATATATTTTGATTATTTTAGCAATACCATCTAAACTTTTACAAACAATTTTATAAACAATTATCCATGTATTGGAAATATCTAATTATCGCTTAAATGTCAATTGATCTTGTGACATTTTTATTCTCGATTTTACTAAGCTTGATATACAAATGGTCTAGCAGGATAAAATAGATGAAACGGCCCCAGAAATCAATTTTTTATTTAACTTATATTATAATATTGGCAAGTTATAAGGACACTATTGGCAAACTTTCAGTCCCTGACCTCCATTGGTCCTTGAGATAATATATAACAATTCAATTCAAATGATGCATTAATATGAAGTAATACATAAATATGAAAGCCTACACGCATTCATGTTAATCATATCATCAGATTAAAATAAATATTTAATAAACAAATCGACATATAATTCAAATATTTGAATAATTTAGAACACACCATGTGACGTCATCTTCCATATGTGTGAAGTTGGCAACGCGTTGCTGGCAACACGTTGCTAACTCCACATACATTGATATAGAAGATGGCGTCACGTGGCATCAACGGGCGACAACGGAAATAAGTTTTGAGCCAATGCTAAAAGCAATATGTGTCAAATATTATTAATGTCATTATTATAAATCAGAAATATGGGTGGAGTAGCAAATAAGTGGTGGTTTGTGTCAACATGCAGAAATACTTCTGTAAATGCCTCAAATAATAACTTTATAAGTGTTCCTAAAACCAATTATTAACAATGAATGAAATGGTTTAAAGCAGAGAATCACATTGTTCCCAAATCGAAATCGACATTATATTGTTGTGAAAATCATTTTAATGTAAGTATAATTTATTTGTTATCATCATGGTAGAAACCAAACTAGGTATATACTTCCCTTAAAGTTATGCTTGTAATGGCATGATATGTATTTTGAATTGAAACTAATAATCTGATTACTTAGTTATATTTAACCCTATGAACTCTCACCTATGTTATATATTATTATACAAGATATAAATATACTTCTTTATTATGTTCAGCTTGAGGAAGACATGAAAAAGTGCATGCGATACAAACCTATGGGAGAATATGTTATTCTGAAAGAGGATACAGTTCCACACATATTTGCCTACCAACCAGACAGAAAAATAGATGCGTCTGCACCCGAACGATTTCTTTCTTTAAAACGGCATAGAGGACAATTAGACTTTAATGCAGGACACGAATTCTATTATATTAGACGATACATCACCCGTTAAAGATTGTCATCAATCCAAAAGCACTGAGTAGGTGAGATTAGACGAACATGTGATAAAACATGTTTATCAACAAGGTGATATTCAAATTGTGCTAGCTAAAAATATGGAAACTATAATGATTAGGAATATTTACCACCAGTTGTAAATTTTGATCAATCCAGTACGAGCACTGATCAGGTCATTACATGAAGACGAACATGTGTTGGAACAATTTTATCAGCAAGACATAGGTCAAATTAAACAGACTAAAAGTGTGGGGGTGCAGGTCAAACCATTCTTTCGTAATAAATATGTGACATGTAAAATTAAAAGTGATGTGAGACACAGAGCCTCCTGAACAGGAAAATGTTTCGTATCCTTCACCAATAAAAAATATTAGTCCAAATAAAAAAAAGTTTTTATTCAATCAAGTTCAGTTCAGTTCAGTGACATCAAGCTCAAAACTTGTTTCCATTGCCAAGTTAAATTGAAAGGGTGAAGTTAGTAATGCGTTGCTAACTTCACTTAAGTCCTATAACATGTTTCTGGCAGACTGTAGATGATAGTTGCTTAGATAACCACTGTTGTATACTAAATACTACTACATCTATATGGAAAGTGATGTCATATGATAAAGAATATAGGTTTACCCTTTTTAGTGGCGAATATTTAATTCAAAACTAAATTTCTTTTACAATTACTTAAAAACTCTTTTTTTTTTGCCGAAAAATTGTTTCAGCTATACTATATACCATGAGAACTTTATAATTTTCGAAAAAAAAAATAGTGCACACACGCAATAGACAAAACATGAGCCGGCTTTTTTTAAACTTGTTTTTCTCGAAAACTATTTTAGCTAGACAAATGAAACAAAAAGGCTGTGTTAGACGGTTAGTTCGTCTATATTATGCTTATATTTATTTTATTTTTTAAATGATTTTAATTATTTATAAAATGAAAATAAAAATTTGGGAATGAATTCTTTTATGGTTACAGCCGAGGTACAATTGCTAAAAAATATATAATATGGGTAATTACACTTACTATTACTACTAATTGTTTCATTAAAAGTAAAGGGGTGGAACACGTCTAAAAGAAATTTAGTTCGTTTATGATTGGTTTTATGTACCTACCTCTTATTTAATGCAATTGTGTCATATACACATGCATAATAATATATAAAGTTACATTGGAAATTCACGTTATAAGGAATTGGGTGCAGGACCTAAAAAAAATACAAAACATGCGCCGGCACGACTATTTTTCAAACTTGTTTTTCTCAAAAAGCATTTTAGCTTAACGAACGAAACAAAAAGGCAGTGCTAGACTATTAGTTTGGTCTATATTATATATTTGTTTTAGATTTTTTAAATAATATTAATTATATGAAAAGTGAAAATAAAACTTTGACAATGATTTTTCTTACCCTTACATACGAGGTATAATCGCCAAAAAAATATATAATATGGGTAATTACGCTTACTATTACTAATAGTTGTTTCACTAAAAACAATTGTGTGCAACGCTTCTATAAAAAATTAAGATCGGCTATGATCGGTTTTATGTATCTCTTATTTAATGCAAATGCGATTATGTCATATACACATGCATACTAATATACAGAGTTACAGAAAAAATCCATTTTAAATGGGAATTGATGAAGGACCAAAAGGAAATACTATTTAATCAATTTTTTTATAAAAGCTTCATATTTTGTTCATCGTCGTTATCTTCATTGATTACTACAGGATAAAATCGTCTTCCTCACTGTACCGTTCTGTGCTCTATACGTCAGTACTGCTCTTCAAGTAGCTTTTTTGTGGTTGGGTATCTGAGAAAAACGTTGTGTAATAAAGAAATACAACTAATGAGGAATGTCAGAGAGAGGAAGGGAAAGAAGTTTTGCATATATGTTTCTACAATCACTTTACTTTTAAAATTTTATTATTAGCTTTGCTAATAAATGATTACCCTCTCTCTCTCTCTCTCTCTCTCTCTCTTCCTCTCTCTTTCTCTTGTGTTCTCTCGTCGAGGTGCTCTTCCGATCTGTGTTCCTGAAAAATTTCATATTAAATCTAGGTCACGCAACTTTGATATTCATTTTGAACATACTTATGATTTTTCACATCTCGAAAATCGCTGAATTTATGAGAAACTGCGAAAGATAAAACCGCTAAACTGTAGAAACTATTTACTAGTTCATTAGAGTTAATCGTTCGATATAAAGAAGAAACTATTTGACCTTAATCTAGACCCCATATTGGATACATTCTGCATATCAGTACAGGTTTGTTCTAATATGTATATAGCTTGCCAAAATAAAGTATAATAATTTGGTCATCGTACGCTAAGTCATTCTAAAGTTATTATTAGGACGGTTATTACCGGATTTTTCATCTCTCATATTACCCAATCTACAGCAGAGTTTACAGCACTTTCCATTTTTTTTCTTCCGATTCTTTGGCTTTGGGCCACTTTCCATTAAAACATCCTGTATTGCATCAAAATTTCAAAAATAAGATAACTAAATTTGCTTCAACTTGGCTCAACACAATACAGTATTGTAATATATGCATAACGTAGTTCAGTCGAATTGTTCGTATTTGTCAGGAGAATAGGTAGCAATAGTTCTGGAAAATGTAAATTCCATTATATGTAACTAAAATACACCTGCATTAAATTTTCGATTTGCTTCGGTTAAATTTGTTATTTCATTTGTCTCTATTTGAAAACAAAATGCGAATGCAAATGGTGAAATATGAAATTTCTGTCATGCATATGAGTTTATTACAATAAACTCATATGTATGAGTTATTTTATAAATCTAAACAACCAGTAAAATTATTATTTTTATAGTCTATATCTAGCTAGAACCGTAACTTTGGTTACACTGAGAACTAATTTGATTTGTTCATCAAATTCGTAAATATTAGAATGGAGTTTTTTTAAGAATCACCTACAGTTCAGTTAAGTCTGTATCATCACAATCTCTCAATATCTAGAGATATTTAAGTTCAACTTATGGCCAGAAATGCATTTGCCATCTTCAATTGCAAAGCCACCCGTGATGCAAAATTAATTGAGAATTAATGAAAAATCGTAAACTTTTCATTTCGAAAGTGTAATTAATTTTATGGTCATAAGTAGATTCGAATGGCCTCTATCTTTTTTGACCAATTTTGTTTAGGGTCGATAATATTAATAAAGTTAGTCTTAAGTGGAACACCCATTATGTCAGGGTCAGCTATCTAGGGTGTAACACTAATTTAGTGTGCAAATGCTAATTGAATTTGATGGTCACTTTCCGGTGTTTCAAAAACATTTTAGTTTTGATGCGATACTTGCATATTTTCTATAAAGGGACAGTACGTATCTAACGTATCTGGATTGTATTAATGTGCGATGTACGTATTGTGTCTTGTTTATTGGTTATTGTTTCTTATAGACCATCGTGCACAGACGTACGTAATTTTTTGGCAGGTGAAGTAGAGCCTAGTTGCTTTGAAACCTTCTGAGTAATTTTTAATCAACTTTAAACATTTTCAGATAGAGGAATATTCTCGATTCAGTCAATTTCTTTACTCCACCTTATTAAAAATTTATCCTCTATACAGCCATAAGTAAATTATTTTACAGTTACAATGATAGATTGTAGGAGATGCCTCCAGTGAAGAATTTTCTTCAATTTATGATGCTATGTAGGTTGTTAAAAAGCTTTGCTAACCAAGCACATAGTGCTTATAAGTAGATTTACATAGTAAATCTACCCAACCGTTATGAATTTTTGTTCATTTGTTAAATTATTTCCCTGGAATGACCATCAATTTCTATGATAATCTTTTCCAACCTGTGGAGTATGACTTGGCTACTAGTGTCAATAAGTCATGTCTGGGTTAAAGGGAGCAAATATCAGAAAATATTGCTTTTTATTCAAGAACGTTGTGAAGGATTCGAATGATGTTGAAAGTTAAGCATTCAAAATGGCTTCCATATCCTGTTACTAGCAATTTTACAATTTACCTCGTTTGTGTCTGTGTTGGAAACGTGATCTTTAATAGAAATAAGGAAAACTATATGAAGTACCCTAAAATCGCTTACCGATTCGACTCACAGAGTTTTACGAGGTATTAACCTTAAGAATGACAATTGAAAAAATATATTAAGCAGAGATGTAAATATATTGACAATCATTTCGATTGTATAGGAGTAAATCAAAAAGTAACTAATAAGTATATAAAATAAATCATATCTGGATAACACTCATGGTAAGTTTGGATACATTCAGAGGATGTATAATCTTAAGTATATGAATGGTTAGAGTTAAGGAACTAATCAACTGGCATGCAACGATTCAAGTTCTTTAAAAGATACCTTTAATCTATTTTATTTGGGGTAGAGATTATCGAAGGTAGTGGTACATACAAATAATATTGTTTTGAATCAAGAAAACTTTGTTTGTACATGAACAAATAAAAAAAATCTCCATATAAACAAATGCTTCTGTGGCAAGTGAATAGTAAATTTGTAATAAATTAATTGATCTGTTACAATCCCTTTTATTTCTTGTCATAGCAGTATTTGTTTTGTATCAAATTATTATTTAGTTCCGTATATGCAAACAACATTTTCTTGATTAAAAACAAGCTTTATTAGTGTGCAGCTGATTTAATTTTGGACCCTATGGACATAAGTTATGCGGTTCTCCAGTTTCTTTGTAGACGCACTCATGGCACATAGCCTGATAAAGGACAACTGGGTCATTACTACTAATTACGCTCGACCATTATGGACATGTCCTCATCCTTATTTGAAGATACCTATTTTACCTTGCCAAAACAGTTAAAATTGAAAATTATCCATGTGGAGTAGCTAAAGCATAACTAAATCGTTCTCCGGTATCTCTCCTCGAACCACTTAACTAAAACTGACCCAAGTCATTACTGTGAATCCATTTGAGTTCGTTTAACGAATTGCTCCCTGGAGTTTGTTTGTACGGCGTAAACTATTTCATTAATGTAGGCTCAGATATAGATATCAAGGGATGTGATATTTGGACATCTAGCTATCAGGGAATGGCTTAATCGGCATATTCCCAATTGCTCCATTGAAAAAGTTGGACCGATACCTTGGCCCGCTAGGTGTCCAGATCTCACACCCATAAATACTTAATAAATGGTAATTTCTACTCCTTAAAGAATTGCACTTATTTTAAGTTGCATACCTCAATGAAAAGCTAATTAATCAGGGAGGTTTCTAAAATAATTTTCTTACGAAATATGTCATCAAATCTTGGGAACAGTTGCGAATTTTCTTGTCTTGTCCTGGTAATCTTTTTAATACCAAGGTTTTGTTGTTATTTTAATTTAATCGTGATAAAGGCTCTTTAAAGTATCCGACTGAAACAAAAATAAATATGAACGGACATGTTTTTTATTCACGATGGTGTCGCATTTGTTTGAAAACACACGAAAATTGCAATATTTCCGAAATGAGTGACTTTTTGATAATGCATATTTAGGTTAATAATATAGTAAATTGGCTCCACTATCACGTGTTTAAAAGAATACGTCGAAATAGTAACCCTGTATATAATTATGTCTGGTTTAGTGGCAGAGTAGGTATTCTACACTTTGAAGATTTATCATTTTCATTATTATTATTATATAACTTTTTTATTCTGTGCCTCTGTTTTTTCTGAGCTCAGAAGCCTAAAATTAAATACACTTGTATTTTGTAAACAGGTAAATTGTTCCTCCTTGAATGAACTGGTGGTGGAATTAATAATGGACCAAAGAATATTGACAATATTTCTATTTACTCTTAATAAAACTTGTTGTCGATTTGTTTACCTCAAAATATAATCACTGAAGACGAAGAAAGGTGGTTTTTATGATGTATAAATTATTCACGAAACTGCTTGAGTTAATGACAGATTATATTTACAATCAAAACATACTACACAGGAGTAACGGTGCGTTCAATACAAAACAGTTTTAAATATTAATAGCACCGTTAATTATTGATCCGATTTTTTCAGTGTTGTCAGAACTACCCAGTGAAAAGAATACACACATTGTATTGCCAGATAAACTAGAAGTATGCAAGGGCGCGTATTCATCGTATTTTCCTGATCAGTCTTACTTCGAAAGGTATACAACTTCAAAATATTTAAAGCATTTTCTTATTTCCAATATTAATATAAACTTTGGTTTGCTTGGTCTAGAGAATAGATCATTTTAATATGCATCCGTGACATTACAAGTTCATTAAGAATGGTAATATTCATGAGTGATTTACATGCCATCGTGAATTTTTAAATATTCAGACGGCATCAAGGCAGCCTTCCATTCATTTGCTATTCGAAATAAAGTAAAAATATCCCTCATCTTCTAATGCATAAAATAGTCTCATGTTTACTATTTGATACTGTATGTATTTTCGTTAAGATAGTAACTTCAAAGTGTTAATATATTAATATTTCATATCAGGCAAAGCTAAGTTTCTGCCGCGTTGTTTTATTATAGTAAAATCTCAATAACGGTTCGCTTAAATACTTAAGTTGGTATGACATAATATGCAGTAGACTTTAGGTTTAAAATTTAATAGACGCTATCCTCGGTATTAAATAGATAAAGTTTCGCTACTCTTTGTTTTTTCAGAACGTGATTTCAAATTGCTTGGCACACAACTTTATTAACAAAATTAATGAGAAATAGTTTCACTTCATTCTTCATTGATTACCATTAAGTACCACTTAAGCCAGGAACATGTTTATGAAAATTGTAACCAGAATAGTTGTTATACAATATGGAAAAAAGCTTTAAGATAAATTTTGTAATTTGAATATAAATATCTGTAAATATCCTAAAACACGTCAATGCTACTTTTTCACAGGCTATGAATTAAAGAGAAACGTTGATAGTGTGAATTTTCTACGTTGTCAAAACTTTTTGCTGGAACTTTTTTGCGTAAGCTTTGCTTATGTTCTGCCTACAGAAACTTTTATTAGCTTTTATTAGTCCGGTTAATAAACGCTCAAAAGGGGGGTGTGAGGGCATGGTCGGGAAGCGTATTGGCATTGTCTCTTATGGCACGACGCATCCCTAGAAAAAAGGTACGTCGAATCACGGAAGACAATGTCCTACAATTTTCCATTATTACGCTGGACATTCTCTCCTGAGTTAGGACAACTTTCGCTAAATATTCAAGTGTCTGAATGCAGTATATAATGTTCCGAGACGACGCCGCATTAGGACGGACAATATCTCCTGCTGTTTGACGTAGTCGTGTCGATTGCTGGATTAAAAGTATTCAGATGCAAGTGTTCTATTTCCCTAATTTATTATTTCATTGTAACATGATAAAAAAGTAAAGTTAGTGAGATTTTGCATTAGGTGTATTTACGTTGGCCGATAAGTGCCTCTTCTTTTTGGTTACCTGTTTAGATTCATTTTTCGAGAGTCTATCTGATTGAATCCTCTTCGCTCCAGATGTCAATCCAGATCGAATTTTACGTCTGGATTTGAATGTCGGCTATAGTAAGATTGACTATATGCATTACTGGTCAAGTCGCTATTTCGATTTTTAAGTGCAATTTATGAAATTCGAACAAAATTCTATTTTCACGTATTTGTAGTGGATCAGACGATCCTTCAGAGAATATTGTTTGTTGGGCTTCGATTGATTCTTCTTCTTCGTAGTTCATTGGTTTATTTATACTTGGTTCAATAGTTTGAGTGAAATAATTACAAATAATGTTGTTAGTTGTAATTGTTGATACATCCATATCCATATAGAAATCCAGAGATGCTTCATTCCCCAAAACCAATTTATAGACCAGTCAACGAAGCCCAAAAAAGGCCAAATAGAGGAACTAATTCGTGTAGAGGCCAATTTATGTATAGTTGTCTGCCCTGAACAACATATTAAAAGTCCTGGCCAGTGTATTGTCTGCGGGGGCGGGAGACTTTTAAGGTCCCCTTTTAACGTTTTTGAATAACTTGAAAGCCACACCCTCTAGTGAGAAAATGCCGATATACAATATTGAATTATACATGAAATTTCCTACAAATAAGTTATTATTAATTTTTTTCTAGGATCGATACTTTTTCCATTTTTATTCAATCATCTATTTTATAGCTGTGGTTAAAACATTTCAAAAGACATTTATTTTAAATAGGTTTAGAATGTCACGAAACGTTAAATTTGAGTGGATTTTTTTTTATTGTCTATCCCCTTTAGACGGTCCACCCTGTATATTTTCCAGTGAAAATCAAGTAGGTAGCTTTTTAGTTAATGCACCAACAGACAGGCCGACAGGCAGACACATAGACAGACAGACAGTGACGAAATTGAAAATACTATAGATATTTTCGTAATCTGCATGATCTGAAACATGAAAATCTGAAAAAACCTCGGAGGGTGATTTTTTTCTAGAATACAATACTTCCCTTCGGTATGCGATTTTTCTACACTCTATATCTCGTCAAGTATTGATGCTAGAAAAAAAATTAATTTATTTGTTAGAAATTTCGTTTATTTTAATATTTTATATAAACACTGTATCTCTAGAGGGCGTGGTTTTCTAGTTATTCAAGAAAAACGTGAAAAGGAGACCTTTAAACTACCCCCTACTACCAAACCCCTCACACACCCACAGACCATTCACTGGTCGGTACTTCTAGTATGTTGTTCTGGGTACTCCCCCAACAAATATACAGAAAATGGCAACTACACGAATTATTTTGACTATTTTTCCTCCTAATGAGAAATTGTCTGAGAACATAATCTACCGCATTCATATGCTTGAATATTTAGCGCGAGTTGTTTTAACGCAGGAGAGAATGTCCAGCATAATAATGACAAATCGTGGGACATTGTCTTCCGTGATTCGACGTACATATTTCTAGGGATGCGTCGTGCCATAGGAAACAATGCCAATACGCGGTCGGAAACAGATTTTTTGAATTCAGGGATGTCTTTGGAGTAGTTAGAAGGTAATCATACTAAAGGTCTCGAACCCACGTGGTGAGTGGGGTGCTACAGGTGGGGTACGTAAAAGGTCACTTTCTTGGTTTTTCGGTTATACCTCGAAACAGTGCATCGTAGCGAAAATGTTATTCGATACAAAATCAAAGCTGACAAAGTTTCCTACACGTTGATTACTACACATTATTTTTCTATTTCCAATAGCTTTCGTTAGCGAATATCGCAAATTTTCGAAAAACTTTTTTTGCTTCACGATTTTCGACAAACTTTTCCTTCTAGCGCATCAGACCTTAGTTATACATCAATGTCCTCACAGTACAAATTATGGAGCATTTCCTTTAAAATGAGTTGTTTATTACTTTACCTTCAAATTTGATTTTCGAAGTGTATAACAATAAACACGGAAAAACGTTTATAATATTGTTTGTAGAGAATTTTATAAGCTTTATTTTTTGTGTGGAAAATAATTTCGATATCGCTGATAGTTAGCGAAATAGAAGCAAAGCACCATTTCTCCAAGAGGGCCGTTCGAGAACGATAAACACGAGGACTTTTAGTATGTTCAATAAAACACATTAATGAACATTATTTTTCCTCCATTTTTTCCTATTTGACTGAAGTACATACCTCTCGCCAATAGTTAAGGGACGGAGTTTTTATTCGAAGGAAGCACCTTTTGTATTTTCTGCACCACACTCGTTCGGGATCGCTTTTCTGGTACAAAAACTCCTTTAAACTATCTGCCTACATTCTACTGCATCTTCATTGGTTATACTATGTCCAGAAGCAGCCACCATTATCTACAAAGAAGCACCGACTCTGTAGAGCTACCTTAGTTACCTAATATTCGAAGCAACTTTTAGCTATTTATTTAATTTGTTTTGCTGGTAATACTGGTTTTAGGTTAATGTTTTTGCCTACTCCAACTTCTATTAATATATTGAAGAAAGGAAAATATTCACCATATCATATTATAATCTGATTCGTAAAGTAAACCCTTAGATAAAATGTCCTAATATTGTAATGAAGCATTTTTATAGTGTGGAAATTGCACCCGACACCGCCGTCTATTTTTCGATTTAAAATATAAATATTTTCTAATACAGGTATTGGGCGTAATTTCTAGTGTGGAAATTACACCCAAAGCCACCGTCTATTTTCGTATTTTAAATATTAATATTTTATACTGTCCACACAGAGCATAAATAAGTACTATACTTTCATTTATCAAGTAGACATACACTCCGCCAGATGGAGCACTGTCTCCATCACTGACACCATTGGCTTCACCGTTAACGAATACTTGGCCCAGCCAGCCAAATAATTAATTATTAGCCTGGGTCCATTCATTTGGACCGTTACCAGGCTGATTGGAAACCGCCGTCGCATAGGAGAGAGAGAGTAAGTAAAACCGACCGTAAATCAGCAGCTTGGCTGGGACTAAGTGCCATCCGTGTACTAATCCCGGTTTGCTCCGCCGTGTGTCTGGGAAGATACATTGGTTGGCAACAAGTCTCGTGTTTGACCTCTGGCCTAGTTGCGTCGTCTGGAGGACAAGCGAGTACTTGGGAAGCTTGGGGCTTTCTGGTCTAGGTGCGTCGACTGGAAAGTCACAAAGCCTTCTAGCACACCGAGGTATCATCCCCGACCAAATACCGCCTACCGGAGCAAGCCAGTGTGCAAGTTGGGAGAGTGTGTGGCTGGGAAACTTTCCGCTGGTAACAGGTCTCGTGTTTGCCCTCTGGCCTAGTTGCGTCGTCTGGAGGACAAGCGAGCACTTGGGAAGCTTGGGCCTTTCTGGTCTAGGTGCGTCGACCGGAAAGCTACAAGGACATCCACAAGCGCAAAGTAGCGCCCGTGAACCTCGTTGGTTTAATCTCTCCTTTGGGGTGATTACACCAACAAGGAACCGTGACCGGAAGAGTGTACTAACCTTAGGCTCTGCGCCTTAGCCAAGTTGCCCGAGTATTTGTTTACTATTGTTTATTGTGCTTTCCTCCGCCTGGTATCTGCTCTGTCCGCTTTTATATACCGATAGTAGTTACTCCGACTTACCGTTCCGTTTCTCTAAGCTCGTATCCTGCTTGTAACCGCCCTCTTGCTTCGCCACCGTTAACCGTAGTAGTTATAGGTTAGGTATAATTGTAGATATTAGGAATTTTATTATAATAAAAAGGTATATTATTTAAACCGTGCCTTTTACTGTGTGTGTGTGAAGTCTGATATCCCTAGACCCCTGGACATACCGTGTCTCCTCTGACGCTATCCCAGCCCTACCGAAACAGGCTGTGTTAAGAGGCTAGCGTGGGTCCTTTACACCACGAGAAAAATTGTAAAGGTGGCGCCCGAGCTTACCGTAACCGCACCGAGCTCGAGTGCCAAAGTGACGCCCCTTCACGCAACCGACGAGTGAACGAAACGTCACAATATTTTATCCAACACAGGCATAGGGTAAGGCTATTATTATGGTGATTTTACATATAGTATGTGGAATGTGATGTATTACACACTAGTGAGAGAATATTCAAGAAGTCACTAGTAAGAAAATGTAGAAATAGCTTTTTCTGATTTGTAAGTTTTAAATAAGCAATCCACTTCCACATTGAAGAAGGTGAACAGTTTCTATGTACTCTAAGAAATAAGCCAGCATTACACACATACACACCAGTAAGAGCTCTGCATTTTGCTCAGTCGTTGTATTCGCTGAATTCCATGTAAAAAAATGCTGGTATTTCTTCATTTTCTCTTTTTCTAATTTCTTCCGAGACGTATCAATTTTCATCCATTTTTCACAACCATATTCTTTACCTTTATTTATTGTTTATGTGTAGTAAACAATGAATAACAGTCAACACCATAGGAACCATTCCATGACCTACCCAATTACAATTTCTACAAATAATATAAAAATTAGGTTGTCAAATGAATCGTCAAATTAAAAAAAAAAATTTTCAAATAATATTTCACTAAAAGAACGCGTTGGATTCAATTGTGTATTGCACACGTGTGTGATTACACATTAGTCACTTAAGAAGATTAACTTTCTCTTTCGTGACTAATATACATAGTTACATACTAGTACAATAAATAGCTATAATTTGATAAGATCAAATCAAACAAAGATATTTCCTTACAGCCACTAAGTGAAACAGACAAATGATGGTCAACCCCAAAGATTGCCTTCTTTATTGGTACCAAATCCAGAAAATGAATTGCTTGCCATCCCTTTTGTGGGCTGCCGATGAATGTGAACAAGTATTGTCATATGGAAATACTACGCCACCTCCCAACTGACCTAGTATCGCATTTATAAATTACACTCGCCGCAACACTCTTTAGGGATGAAGTTTAATTGTTTGGCGTAGGTGACCTAATTTATTTCAACCGCACCACTCAATTTCTAGTGCTTAGCTTTGCAGTATTCAGAGGTTTGTAATATATTTTAGTTTTATGGGACATCCATAGGTTTAAATTCAAAATTAACAATCCATACCTTGTACAAAATAAATAAACTGAATATATTACCAAAAATACTTGTTACTGTTTCAATTTTTACAAAAAACTTATCACACATGAAGCGTATATCCATTGACGGTTATGTACTATGATGGATGTTGGATTATAAGAAAATTAAAATGCTGTCACAATAATGTTTTTCTTAATTTAAACTACTCTTTTCAATAAAAATTCTAAAAACAGATAAAACGGAGGCATATACCGAAATAACTGCTATATCAAACTATAAAATATTCACACGGACGTGATATTATAACTATGCTTCATCAGTTTGACATCTTTGAAAGCTAAGAATATGCTGAGAGTGTTTTATTAGTACAGGCAAATTAGCCATTTTGGGTAACAAAAATTAATAAAAGGATCATCTCCGGGACTTAAGTAGATAATAACCTGGAGAATGAGACGATGCATTCTTTGCACTTCCAAGTTCCGAGAAAATTAAAAAAATTCGGTAAACCTTTTTGATTTTCGGTTTCTTTGCTCTAGCGACCAAAATAATGAAAATGCAGAAAAAAGCTCCCAACAAAAGTTGTAGCTCGTCTCTTTCTCTACAAAAAAGGTCTTTACAAATTTCTATCTTACTTAAGCCGCTTCGAATTGCGCGAAAAATGAGAATTCTCCGGGAGTTTCGTACGACCGGGCTCATCGATCGATAATTCTTACTATTCAGAGCCCCTAAAATAATGAAAATAACAAAATATAGAGAAAAGTCTCAGCTCTGATGTGGAATTAATTACAAAATTCATAAAAAAAATTATCAAAGAGAAAGAGTGTCAGAAGATGGCTTAGTAAACTTTGTACAGTTGAGCCACAGAATTATTAATATTTTTGCCGGGAATCATTAGAATGATAATTCATGTTGCTTATATATTCTTGTATAATGATATATTAATCCAATTTTATTGCGATTACTTTTCTTGGAAAAATATGCCTTGCAATCAAAGTAGAGGGTATATTACGCATAGATCAGTCACCTCCAAATTTTGAAGTTCAGTTCCCTATATCTTAGTTAATAATAATAGTATAGTCTTAATTGTTGGATTATAAGTACAATAAGACATATTCTTTCGAATGACTTTAGAGTTTTTTAAATGCGTGCAGTGCTTTTTCAATTTGTCTACATTATTCATACACGTTCAGAGAATGCACAATTATACAGTAAAACATATACAACTTATTTGTTTCTTAACATTCTTCAATGAAATTGCATTGAAACAGCACCCATTGTTACGGGAGAAATAGGCAGGATGCATAAATCTCAAAGATGTGAATAAATCAACTGCATAAAGTTTGCTAAGCCATCTTCTAACACTTTTTTCTCTATGATAAAAATTTGTACGACTTTTGTGATTAGTTCCACATTA
This sequence comes from Stenurella melanura, assembly GCA_963583905.1. Classification (NCBI taxonomy): domain Eukaryota; kingdom Metazoa; phylum Arthropoda; class Insecta; order Coleoptera; family Cerambycidae; genus Stenurella; species Stenurella melanura. Next base: position 35,638,096 of record OY757314.1, on the reverse strand, counting down.
AAGCTGAGACTTCTCTTTACATTTCGTGTTGTTTTCATTTTTTAAGCGGCTCTGAATAGTAAAAATTATCTATCGATGTGTCCGGTCGTACAAGACTCCCAGAGAATTCTCATTTTCCGCGCATTTCGGAGCGGCTTAAAACTGTTTTCATTATTGTAGCCGCTAGAGCAAAGAAACCGAAAATCAAAAAGTTTTCTAATTTTTTTTTTAAATTTTCCCGGAACTTGGAAATGCAAAGAATGCATAATTCCATTCTACAGGTGATTACCTACTTAAATCCCTGAGATGATCCTTTTATTAATTTTTGCGAGGTTTTTACAAAATCTTGCGTTGCCTTGCGTTCATTGCCTGTACTATATATAGTATTGCTGTTCTCAGTTGAGAAAATTTCAAAATATTTTTAGAAAGAGCATACATTTTGACACAAAAATACGTCTACAGAATTTCGTCTAATGCCACGGATTTTCCATCAAAAATCGGTGAACTGTAGAGCGGTGCAAGGTTGCATGCGCTCAGGCGGGCGTTTTGTAGCACTTGGCGCGCGAAAAGCCTTTTGATTAGACAAACAAAATTGACACAAATTAATAAACGAAAAAATCGTTTTAATGTTGGAAGTCTCACCTTTCTTGTGCATATAATTGTGTATTAATATAAGGCTAATATATAGAAGCAAATATTATAGGAACTATTCTAACTTTTTTTGGCCTACGGGAAACTTTCTAGAAATGTGTCAATTTGAACCTCATTAACTCAGATTTACTTAAGTTAATGTAGTTTATATAAACACTACTTCTGAAATTATTATAATTTCATAATTTCAGAATTTGCAGAACAAATTGTCAAATAAACGATATTGACAGTCATCTGTCAACTAGCTGTCAAATAACAAGGAACTATTGAAAAATTAAAATCAATGTATAGCTGTATGTTTAGGAGGTTGCTAAATTCAAGTCTGATGGCAGATAGACGGTATTGACAGTTGACAGTTTGCAGCTGGCAACTAGCTGTCAAACAACCTCGGAGATTTAACATTTTTTTTAGGTTTAGTACATGTTTAATTGAGATCACATATATCAATTTCCAGTATTTATTTTCAAATATGACCCTTACTACTGGATATATTTGAAGAGAAAACGAGAAGAAACAATGTTTTTCCATTGTAATTGTTTAAAGGAATATGTTTGCGACCTCTCCCAAGGTCCAAAACTTAGTGATACTTCTTTATATCTATACTTTCCCTCACCAAACATGTTTTAGAACTTTTATTACTACTCCACTATAAAGTTTGTATAATTGCTATTTTGTATTACCTTCAACAGGATATTTTAAATTAAAAATAATATTATTTTTTCAGTCATACTATATATGTAATGTGCGTATTGCTTCTCTTATAATCCAATATTCAACGTGGAATATTGCCGAGAACGTAGTTGCTTGGAAAGATATATGTGTATTGTGCTTATTTATGGCGAGTTCTTGGTAAAAGTTGAAATAATTACAATTATTTCTAACAATACTTTCTATTTAGTCTGTTTTAGTCTATTTTAGAGCGTCGGAACGTTGCACTTCAATTTACTTATAGTTCCCTTGAAGGTAACAAATTTGAAAGTTAAAGTAGGGACGCTATTAGGTGTCATTGTCGCTAACTTGCATACGTTAAAGTGTGAAGGTAATTTATAGAATGTTTTATGTTATACGCTGCATGCGCTTATTTTATTTCAAAACTTAAACTTGGCATTTTAGTTTGGGGTGAGCAGCTGCTGTAGAAGTAAACGAAATCCTCGTAATACAAAAACAGGCTCCTCTTGTCGTGGGTGATATAAGTTAAGAGGCAGAGGTACGAGGAGTTCAACAATTTAGATATTTTACAGTTGTTGCAATGTAGAGTACAGATAGTATCCGATATACTTGACCAAGTTTTAATATATTTTTTAAGTTGTTGATTTCATTCGTTTTCAAATCAAATCAAATCCTTTATTATCTTGTGTGCCATACGTCAGATATGAATGAGGTTCTTCACATAAGGGTGTTAAACCACCAAGAGTACTTAATTATCCCATAACTACTTGAGCAAAACTAACATGTACATAAATTACATAAAAAAATCAAGTGATTAGTTAAAATTGTTTACTAGATAAAACTTTGAGACATAGAGAGATATAAAGGGACAAGAATCAAAAACGTGAATTTTAAAACTTACCATTACAATAATTTACTACTACTTTTAAGTTGTAGATACTAAGAAAAAATTTTTTAGGTGGCTATGTTTAGAAGAGTTGCAATACAAATTCATTCAGGTCATAAAAGCAGTTCTGTAACAAGATTTTCGATTTATTTTTAAAGCTAATGGTGGATCGTGTATTTCTTAGCTTTGTGGAAAGCATGTTGTAGTAAGAGATTTCGGCATGATAAGGTGACTTTCTATGGTAGGTGTGGAAAAATTTACCTATATAAACATTATTTTATTTCGCGCTGAGTATGTATGAATGTCACTAGACTTTGTGAAATCAGCCCGTTTGTCGTGGATAAGAATCATGAGTTTTAATACGTAAATTCCTGTTACAGTAAGTATATTTTCCGATGTGAAAGTGGATCTACAAGATAGTGTGTTTGGCAAATTGAACAGGAGTCGACTTATCCATTTTTGCAGAATATAAACCCGTGAATTTTCAGTTGCCTGTCCCCATGATAAAATATTGTGGAATACTGTAGAGTATACCGTGGCATAATACAAATTTAAGAGACATACACACAGTCGATGTGTTTATTCCAGTTCATTAAACTATCTATATAGGTCCCTAAAATCTTTGTCGAGTTGTTTGAATAATATATTATTTAATATTTCACGAATAAAAATTTTTGAAAATTTTTTTGCGATTACTATACTTCCAATCCACTACGTAGATGTGGAAGTAAAAGTGAAATATGGAGCGAGCGTAGAGATGTCTGCATGTACTCGTATTTCGATACGCAAATGCAGCAACGTCGGGCGCGGTTAGTACTTGGATGGGTGAGCCTCTCCAGGGAAACACAGCGTTCTCGCTCCATCTTCTAACGGCTTGTATATCAGCGCATGCGTAGAAGGTATGTAACTTTAGGCGGGGGTTACATAGCGGATATATCATCCTTCGGAGGGGATGTAAAGCAGTCGGTCCCTTGTCTATTAAATGTTAGGCAAGTAAAGATCCCTACTCTTCGATAGAGAAGAGGTTCGGCAAAATTTCCAGGTTGGGGGTAGCTCGTCTCCTGGCGTCGGCGATTGGCCTTGGTAGCGGAAATAGGCCGACGTTAAATAAGTGATAAAAAAAAAAAAAAAGTGAATTATTATTTGTTTGCATATTCTTGTATTTAAACATATCCTTTATAGGATTTTGCAAACAGCAGAAAAAAATAACTATCTATGAGCACTAAAAGAAAAACTATGTGTAACATTATTAATGAAATCTTTGCATTCTTTCGATAACCTGAATTCTGGTTATGCTAGCAAATTAAAATCCTAAAATGAATTTGTCTAATTTCTTATTTGAAAATTCTCATTCTAACAATAGCATCTACACAGTCCCCTAAGGCCATGCAGATTAAACTAGTATCTACATAACCCCCTACGGTCATAAAGATTCAGTTACAAATGAGAGCAAAGGCCTAACATGAATTTATTTACCTACCTTGTCTTAATTTTGTTTTCAGTCTAATGTATTACATTTTGGTGAAGTCTATCATTCTGTTTCTTGGAAATGCTTAGCCTTTGAAACCATCATGAACGTAGGGGTTATGTAGATACTAGTTTAATCTGCATGGCCCTAGGGACTGTGTAGATGCTAGTGTTAGAATAAGAATTTTCAAATAATAAATTGGACAAATTCAATTTAGGACTTTAATTTGTTAGCATAACCAGAATTCAGATTATCGAAAGAATGCAAAGATTTCATTAATAATTTTACACATAGTTTTACTTTTAGTTCTCATAGATAGTTTATTGTTTCAATAATATGATATGTTATCTTTACTGTTAAATTGTACATCTGTAGATGCTTTTCTGTACAACCCTATAATTTGTAGGCACGAGGTTTTTTCTAAATTCATGATTAATCATCGATTTCGTGAACACCATTCAGAAAATTGTTTTATTGTACCATTCACTTTTGATTGTAATTCGTATTTGGACTTTTCATATAATATGACAGTGGTGTCATCTGAATTCATGAACGCTCTACCATCTTGTATATAGAGTGACAGGTACAACATGTACAGCAAAAATAATAGTGGCCCAAGTACACCGCCCTGAGGAGTGCCAATTTCAGAGTCGTAATCATTTTTCGATTTTAACTTTGAATGTACGATCTGTGATCTAGGAATTCACCAATTATTAATAGGACCTCGTATACCCATTGCATCTAGTTTTCTTGAGAGGAAGCCTGCATCTAGTTTATCAAAGGCACGAGATATATCAAAAAAGACTCCAACTATAAAATCTCCATTATCTAATTTGTTGTTTATATATTATATTTGTTGCTTCAATAAACTGTTCTCAATAAACATATAATAGGAGGCAGGGATGATTTCCGCGACGGTCAGTAGGATGGGTCAATTCATGTATACAGGTTATAGAGTACTACCCAGGCATGAATGATTGGTCTAACAGTACTTGATGATTGCGTTTTAGAGATATGCTGGCAGTTCAGCACCATTTATATCAGGAAACCTATAGACATAAATCCAGCCATCCTATCTGCTCTCACATATTTAATGACTATGTGGACCTGTCAGAGGAACTGAAGATAGGAATAAAAAGAAAAATGAGAGAATAGAAATAGACAGTGCTGAAGATGTTTACTTAGTCCTCGTCTAGCTGAAGATCTGGTGAGAAGCCTGTGAGGTAACGATATATTAGAGCTACTTCCATTTCTGGTGTTTACCGATTCAATTAAAGTCGAACAACAAAGAGAAAGTGAATCTATTATATCTCCGATAGCATTGTACTTGACAAACTAGCTCCTTTGGACATCAAAATTTATCTAACCAACTTTGTTTGCCGAATTTTGCCATTTAAATCACTTAAACCTGTAAATCTATTTAAGAGTATCAAAATCGAACATATTTTAGATAACCGCGCGAGGATAAAATTTTATTTCGTAATATTCAATGTCAATTTTTTTTTTAAAGCAGTTAAATTGTTTCAATTTTTTTTTATTCCGAGTTCAGAAGTTTCAACTTTAGCTTAATCAATTAGTTTAATTTGCAAGTACTTGTATAAAGCTACTAAGGTATTAAAACCACAAAAGTAATTAATAACAGGCAACGAAAAAACGTTAAAAAATATCGTTAGGATATAACGAAAAATCGAATTTTGAAGAGAGATGAACAGCACACAAGAAATGTTGAAACCAATTGCATAATTACATTAAGATAGCTACGGAGCAAATTTTAACACAATTTCAAACCAATAATTCTAAAACTATGTGCAATGAATTAATATCCTCAAATATAAAAAACAGTATAATTCTGATTTACATTTAAAAACACAAATACGTTTAACAACCATTTTGTAAAGAGAATACGCAGATCTGATTACAATAATAGCCGTTTAATAAATGACCACAGCAATCATATTTGGAAATATACCAGTTCATTTTGATTTTACTTTGGTAAATAATGATACAATAATACAATTTATAAACCAAATGGATTCATTCGCAATGAAATTGGATAGAATTAAATTAATGCTGTTAAAATACAACTGTCAATATGGTATGGTCTATTCACGCATATAGCAAACAGCTGTTAGGTGTACTGTACTAATTTCATTTAATCAAATAAGTCTATTTATCAAACATTATCTGCAAAGCGTTGAAACATAGAGAGAATTGTTAAATAGCAAAGTTAATCTGTTTAAAAAGATGAATTTAATAATCTTATTTTCAAATGTACAAGACGCCTCAAGAAGGCGGTAGATTATGCAACTTTACTTTTTCAAATAGGACACCCCGTAATTTTTTTATGTATTTTCATTCTCCTTTTATTTCCGAACAAATTTTATTAACTTTGTCCTATACCTAGCTATTGTTAAGATATTAGCAGCTAAATTTTTGGGATAACATTTTATTAACGCAATCGTAAGGAATAATACAATACACAAAACAGTAACTATAATATTAATAATATATTCTATTTGACACAACTCATACATTCTTAAAAGTTCTCGTGAGCAAGAATTCCTTATAACTTCTGGAGTTTTTTGCCGCCAATAATTTCTGCTTTCGTAGTCTAATCAAGGCCAGCCTTATCAGTTTAAGAAAATGAAACATGGCGGAATGAAGATTAAACCGTTGATATATTGCAAACAGTTAATGACAGGCATAGCACATGGTTGTTTGGAAATCAAAGGCCCCTTGAACATTTGAAAGTATGTGACGTACTTTCTTCCAGTAGCCTCGCGCATAGTTAAGTCGAAGTGTCACTTTGGCGCTGGAGCTATATTTCGGTTAAATTCGGTTTTCTCGAGCGCCACATTTACAATTGTTACGTGGGGTAAAGGTCCCGCACTAGCCTCCTAACACAGCCTGTTGCAGTAGGGCTGGGGTAGCTACAGTGAATAAACTGTTATGTCCAGGGGTCCTGAACGACATTATACTCACATACAACAGTACAACGCACATGTCGGTAAATAACAAAGTTTATTAAATGTAATAAAATTTACAACAGCATTAAAAACGGTCAGGTACCAAAACTACGGAGTTCATTATAAATAAAATAAAAACTTAAGATATGCCCTGTTATATCAATTACGTGCAAAGCTACGAGAAAGAGGAACCAGGCGGTGAGAAATTAATTAACTACTAGTATTAATTCGAAAGCTAGCGGTGATAAGCAAGTAAACGGTGAGAGCGGAAAAACACAAAACCGGTAAAAAGAAACAGTAAGAGATAAAAAAAACAAAGTGCACTTCTGTCCAATTATTACCCAAGAATTATTAGGGAATCACTGGAAATTATGAAAAACGAGAACAATTTCAACAGAGAAGATGGGTATCGACTAAGCAATACATGGAGACTAGCTTTGCCAAGTACCAGTAATGTAATCGGTCACGATCAACGGAGCACGACGAATGTGCAACCAAGCGTAGCAGCGGCCAGGTATATAACGAGGAGCCGAACTCAAGAACTTCAGTCTTTGGAACCCTTCTGAATAAGCTGACAGCATGATCAGCGGAACGTCAAGTCAAGTTCGACGACCGCGGCAAAACCCGGAAGAAACTACTTCATTGGACAATGGCCGTGAAAACCTGCATTGCACAAACAGTTAGTAGTAAAAGAAACAAGCGGTGTGCAAGTACCAGTCAATAGCAAGCAATCCTGCATACATGAACGGTTAGAGTGTATGGGTGAAGGGGTGTATGGGTGAAGAACAAATAAATGATACTGATACCAAATAAATAAAATGGTTATCGGATTCGGTATCAGTTTACGGCGGAGATTATTCTGACTAGACGGACAGACAGAAATAATCATACCGGTGGTATTTCGGTTCGGTTCAGATATGTCAAAATTACACTAATACTTCATGAGGCGTATGCCAAGTGCCTCAAGCCCCACAGCTAAATGCGTTTTTTAAATGAATCTCTGTTTGACCATGCGGTATCTTGTTAATAACGAAAGTGTCTATGTATCAAAATACAAAGATAGTTAATTATTTACGGTATGCCTAGATGTACTAAATTCCCGGACCATAACAAATTTCTAAAAATTATTTTACAGGGACATATTTTATTTTAATTCGTAGCAAATACGGAGAAGTTAAAATAAAATAAACAGAAAACTAAAATTTCTACCCACTTGGTATAACAACAGATATTATTTTAACTCATTAAATAGGAAAACACAGTCTGAGCTAAAATAATATAAACGGTAAACAGTTTCCCTGGCATTCTCTCGAAATATCATCTATGTCCTTTTTCCCACGGTGCGGGCCTATGGAAAATTTCTGGAACATATTTATTTGGACAAAATGGTGAGAATCTATAATATTAACTTAAATTGCATTTTTGGCACTTCGTTACAAATAAAATGATTAAATGTATCTTAAACAGAATAACTTTTACATTTAACATTTCTTTCTGTCTCATCGTTTCACGGATAATGCTTGTCTAAATAGAGCGCGCTGAGGCACTATGTATAGGAAAGAATAAATTGGAACTGATTCTTAAAATGAAATTTTGTATAGAAATTCGGGTCATAATACACTGACGCAAATAAAGACTGTCTATGTGGATGTATGGATTTATGTGTGGTATTATTTGAATAAATGTGCGTGAACATCTGCTTGTGCGTTGATGTACTTGCATGTGTGTGTAGATCATTTTTTGTAAACACAATAACATAACTTTTAAAAATATTCATAAAAGCCGTTTAAAGCAGTGGAGCACAAGTTTATCAGACTTAACTCCATTTGAACATTATTACGATTATGAAAAGCACAAGAATGATGATGAATGGACAAATCAAAAGACATTTTGGACAATATTCGTAATTCAGTACAATATTCAACATTTCGTTTGAAGGGCATAGAAAAATTACTTTCATGGAAGAAGAATGAATTTTACTATAAATAATAAATTAATGTTAACATTATGATGGAATAATTGAAATTTAACTTAGAAGGCAAAAATACTACCTTAAAGAAGAAGGTGTAGACTTTCAGGTGTATTGATGTAGTTCTTTCAGGGATTTTTCCTAAAAAATTACTCCCCGGAAAAACACGCTTTTACTTGATGTTGTTTCAGCTTCAATAATTGATCAAAATATATAATTCTTCTCGGATTATATTCTTAATAGGATATATTTTAATTTAATAATAACGCAAACCGTTTTCCGTTTATTGACTTTAAGAGAGAGCACTTCGAAATTTGTGAATTTCGACAGTTTTGAAATTAACCAAAAAATTTCAATTAAAAATAGCTGTGAATTCGCGAAGTTTGTTTCTAACAAAAATGAAAAGTAGAACGAATCTACAACAGTGTACTATGCAGAGCTGGGCAGAGTACTGCACTAAATTACGCACGAGTACTTCACAACGAGTATCTTTAAGAAGTACTCGTGAAATCTTGAGTACGAGTACTTGTTTTTGAAGTACTAAGAAATGAGTAGTTTTGCAAAATTTGGAGAGCACTCTACTAAAAATGAATAACGAGTACGAATACTTCGAAAGTTACCAAATTGAAATAGGTGACACTACTCCACCTTTCGTAAGGCAAAGGCCATTTTTTGTCCCTACTGACTGAATTGAAAATGAAACTTCGTATTGAAATTTTTCAAATAAGTTGTTATTTCTATTTATTATTTAAAACAGCCTATTTCTGATTTCACAATTTCTTGAATTAAGTTTAACTACTGAATTCTTTACTGATTTTTCAAATATTCAATTTTTTTTTCCAAAAACCGTGTAAGGAAAGGAAGTGAGTTGATCCACTTGAATTTAAAATAAAAACAGCATTTTATTACCAATAATCAACAGAAATATAGATGCAAAAATATTTTTTGTCCAAAACTGGCTTCGGCGCTTCAAGATACTACAGAAAAGTTAGATCAGAACCATCGAACAAGACCCTTTTTGCCCTTTTTAGTGGATTAAAGGGGTGGCAGACAAAAACTGATGCAGCAGATATTTTTAAATGTCAGAATCGGTTTCAGCACGCCAAGAAACACGAGATAAGACAGTTCTGATCAAAAGAACATTCCCGTTTTTTGTCGGCCTGTATAAGTATTAAGAAACGTCAGCCAATGAAAAATCAACATAGCAGATTTCAGCCACTATTTTCTTTAGGTTCTTGTAACAAACAAAGCTTCCTGCAAGATGGATGACACGGTAAGATAATATAGAAGAATTTCCTATACCCCATTTTTGAATATTCACCCCCTATAAACACAGCAGTACACAGGTGACTGAAGTTTGTTTTATTGTTTCTCATTACTTTGCGAAACTTTTGATATAAGGTGCACCTACAATAAAATCATTTAATTTTTAGTATATCATAAATTAATAAAAAAAATTAAATCGCAAAGAAACACAGACACATATGTTTCAGCCGACTGCATGTATGTCAATGGCATATTAACGAGCAACGTTTAAAATAAGTGGCTGACACATTAAAATCATATAGGAGCATTTTTAATTGCACTTTTAAATAATTGTTAATTAAGAAATAAAGAAATAAGCAACGAGATAATGACTGAAATGGTTTTTCCAGCTGTTTTATTATGACGCCTTTACACTTTTCACCTTCAGTCACACAATAAGATCATACAAAAATTTGTGCCACCAGCTTCCTAGCTATAAAGTGATACATGAATTACCACAAATCTTTGATTTTTTTGATAGTTATTATTTTAAAATCCGCATGCATTACTACAAATCTGAAGAACTACGGAAGTTAACAGAGCTTAAAGCACCAACTTACCACTCCGTGATATAGTTTTACACGTCAGACGCTCACTTCTCACACCACCTGACTGACACTGACTGCCCTGCACACTTGTATGGAAAAGAACAAGCTGAGACTTGCCTGTGTTGCACGTCGGTACTCGTACTCGTTACTCGTCAGTTGTGGCCGCCAAAAGAACTCAAGTACCTAATAATGTAAAGTACTTGAAAATTTCAAGTACAGAGTGCAATCCAAATAAAAGTACTCGCGAGTACTTGTTACTGAGTACTTTGGATATTCAGCAAAATTACGAGTACACTTTATTCGAGTACTGTCAACTCTGGTACTATGAAGTGCGAAACACAGTTTTTAATTTTACAATTAACTTTTTTTAAATTCACAAAAATGTTTCTGTCTGCATTATTAAACAAAATTGGGCAATGGCTTGTAACTTATGAATTTTTTTCATATGTATTCCTATGCTCTTAATTCATAACAATGCATTTTGATATGATACTGTCAGTAAAAGGTATAATGGGTCTGGAAGAATTCTCTGAGAAAGACGTAACACATGCATTTTCCTGCTGTGGCATTGAGCATGTTATCGCTGTTGATCTCATCTTATATTCTCATGTTTTCTCACCTCGTGGCGTGTGACAAAATTTTGAAGGAAATACATATATTTTCTTATTTTTTTGTTATTTTATTATTCCTTCAGAGACTTTACACAGGATTATACAGGGTGTAATTAGTTTCATGTCATTAAAAAAAGCTGGTGGCAGGAAACGACAAGACAAACAAAAAAATCTTATATAATATGGGGTCTAAAGCTCATAGTTTTGAAGAAAAAAAATAAACAAAAATTTCGCAAATTTTCAATAAAATTTTTTGAGAACTGCTGGAATATTGAGGTGGGTTTAGATCTAGATCTGATCTGAAGAAAACTACACTCTAACTCTCCCTTGTGACTGTCGGTGCTTCGTTATGTACAGTCGGCCAACCCGCCGTTCGTTGTTTTTGTTATTTTTGAATTTTGCGTCATTGTGTATTTATAGTTAAGATTTATTTTACTGACTTACCGTTCAAGTTGTCAAATTCTTGATTACGTCACATATAAATCACATATGCGACAGTGAAAATGACAGAGATATTTTGTGCAACACTAGTAGAGATATACCCAGGTTAAAGAGCCGAGACTCATACGCATAAACAGTTTAGCTGCAATAAAAGATTGAATTTTCGTAAGACGTACAAATTTCACTATTATTTTAAAATAAGCGTTACAAGTGATACAAATAGGTAATGTAAGGAGTTATGCGATGTAGGTAAATGATGCACATATTATAATTATATGATTAAAATCCTCTATTACCTACTTCAGTCAGGTACTAAAATTCCGATTCGGATTATCCGAATCATCCCGAGCGTATTTAATTTTGACGTGTCAAATCCACAGTAAAAGTCCGAGGTCATCGGCGGCATTTCTGCTAGATCAAAGGAGTGTCGCATATGGGATTTATATGTGATTACGTACAGATACAACTTACTTGTTCGTTCTTTTTGTATTCCTTTTTGACTTTTGTACCAAGTTTTTATTTTATATATCGTCCCACACAGCACATGACATCCCTAGGATATCCTCATTTGGTCCCGTATATCCAAATCCAGGACAACATTCCTCAGGATATCCTCAGGATATCCCAATAAAATATATACAACCTGAGAATATCCCAAATGGGGATATCCTTTACAAATCCTGGTAAAGATATTAAAAGCCTAGCAAAATATCCACTGCAAGAATATCTTGGGAGTGTCCTAGAGTCGTCCTATTATAGGTATTATTATTTAGGAGATTTCAACAAAAAAAATAATGAAAAGTATATACATATTATTTTGAGCCTATTTATTTATATTGTCTTTTATTGGTTTGTAAAATTTGCTTCTAAAAACTTATTTGTTTGTTCTATTTGATAATCCACTCCAGTGCTAATAATTCAATAAAAATGTATTAAAAATGTATATCTTATTTAAATAGCAGTTATTTATAATTTGGTTTTAATACATTTACTGTGTTTTGAATTAGCCGCCTTTTTGTGATAAGTCGAAAGTTCTAAGAAAGAAATCCGCCGGGCGTCGACGTCTTTTCCACGTTTATTTTAAACTTCTTTCGACAAATAAGATTACGTTAAATATTTCACAAATATAATGCTATTGTCAGATACGTAATCGTTTATATTTTTCTGAGTGAATAGAATTTTTTTTTAATTCATTATAACTTTTCAGCACGCCATAATTTTTTTAAATTGTACATATCATCCCTTATAACTTCTAACCACCCTAAACTCTGTTGATTTTAATAATGCCAAAAAAAAGGCAAGAGATCAATTTTTATGTAATATTTCATGCTTTTGCAATTTTTATTTGAAACTTTTTTTACTATCTTTTACACATTTTGAGTACTTTTGAAAAAACAGTTTGTTATATTTTTTTCACCCCTTCTCGGGGTTGAAAAAAAATTATTTCATTAATCGTGTTCAAATACTTCAAAGTAACATCAACAATTCAATTATTTAACTTAAAATCTTGATTTGTCGACCTATTTCATTGGACTATATATAACCTCTATTAGTTTGGTAGATTTACTTTTAAAGTGATATGTCAATTCATAGATACAAATATGTGTATGGAGGTGTACACATAGGCATCACATTTTACCTCTGCCATTATATAAACTTGTATTCCCATGTCTTCGCTTATTGGCTCCGTTTAAAAGCAATGATCCTATAAAATAATATGTAGTTTTTGCTCTCTTTAGAAATATCCAATAAACCCTAAAAGAAACTGGGGATGTCCTATATAAAGTCCGATCAATGTCCTCAGGTTGTTCATAGTAATGCCCAGGCATAACCTATATAAGAGCTGACGATGTCCTGTACACACCCGTACTGATGTCCTGAGGACGCCATCAGCAAAGCCCGAACTGTCCCATTTGGATATCCTACGGACATCCTAAGGTGATAATGGGATCTTCCCAGGATATCCCATATGTCCTGAAAAGTTGTCCCCAGTATGTTCTGAGGATGTCCTTGTGTTGTATGGGGTTAGTTGATAGTTTAGTGTTTAGTGTTGAACGAAGTGCGTATGTACCTAATTCGACATACCGAACTGTGTATTGATACAGATGCAGAGATTTTGAATCATTTAGGTAGGTAGTAAGCTTTTAACCCAGGACACTCATTTATGTTACAAATGTTATTAAACCACATTTAAATTTTCTAAATTATAACAATCGAATATTTTGTTTCTAATTAAAAAACACACATGTAAAGAAATGCTCTGTTTAAATTTCTATGGCCATTATTTGCTTGCAATTGTGCACGAAGAGACAACGAATTATTTACCTCTTTATACCCTCAGTTCAATTGAGGCGGTCCATCAAAGGCTGTCGATGATCCTTTGATACCGCGTGTGCCGGCGAGCACTTTTTTATGACAATTTAAAAGTTGTATAATTGGGAAGTACAAGTCCATCGACCAAGAAAATCAGTGGTTCTCAATAGTTGTCTACCATAATATTAAATGTGTTAACCCAGATCAGTTTTTTTTCAAAGTGCCCTAGAGGGAAAAGTCATAAAGGTTTTTTGTTTGTCTAATCGGTCCCCATTACCAGTTTTTTTTTAATGACATGAAACTGATTACACCCTGTATAAAGTATGATACAATTTATAGGCTAACCGAATTTAAGCAAGAAAATATAAATATTTTTACAAAGAATGTTTATAAATTATTTCATTCCATTTTATTCGAAAATTGTTTGTCCTACAAGAAAATATCATGACACTTAAAAAACTTAATTTCACCTTTATCTATAAATAATTAAACTTTTTTTGACCCGATAAACATTTCCCGATATATTTAGGAAAAGCGAAATTTCCAAAACTTAACCCCAATTTTTTCACAAAAGCGCCCCCTATAGAAATGCAAATATTTGTGTTTTTTTTAAGTAACAAACTTTGAAAATAACCATGTGCTAAACAGCCGTTCTAGCTTTTTTTTACAAAGTTCAGACTCTTTTTCTTCTTTACTAACTTGACTAGTATTAAATGTAGTGAATATATATAATAACTAAAATAACCTTGGCATTTTCCAAAACACTTCAGAGTCGGATATTGGACACGACTAGAAAGAATAACATTTTATGAAAATAAATGAGGACGAGACAGTTTGTAAATATAATTTGTAACCTTAGCGCGTTCACGTAACTTGTTTGAAAACAAAACTAATTTTCTTTCTTCATTGTACAGCGACATTACTTTGTAAACACTTTATATCAGGTTATATTTTGAATAATGAACCTCTTTAAGTAGCTGGAAACATGAAATGGCATTTAGACTTTCTGCAAACAAGAAAAAAGTTTACGAGTTTGCAGTAAAATATGTCAGTATTAGTTGGTAAGTATGAAGCCAACTGAAAGTAAATCTTCAAGTACTATAAAAGTCTTTCACAAAACTGGGTCATGATTCACTCTTTCAAATGTATTGGTCTTGTCAGATGTGGTATTGCTTATATGCACAACTTCTACCTTTCAAGTACCTAATATTTTAGAATGCTGACCTACGGACCTAAATAAATTTCATAATGCGGTTATTATTAGCAATAAATATTTTGTTGGGTTCAGCTATTATATTTTATAATCCAGGCTTTTCGACATTCCAGAGAATGTGTACGACATTTATTTTCATTGTAAAACTCAATTTTCAAATTGATCTTAAAATGGTGACAGGTACAGTTTAAGCAAATTTATAATAGTATAGGAGTCAGGGTACAGTTACCTGACACATTTGTAATAGCTAAAGACATTCCTTAGGCACGGCAGACAATGAAAGTGATAAATAAACTTTTAATTTGTTTCCGAATTTTACATTGTTCGTCTCTCCCCAGTGTTTTGTCTTATACAATTGTGTGTTTTAGTGTATAATACTATACTGGCCATTAGTATAAGTTTTTTTTATATTATGTAACCTAAAATTGTGCCTAAATGACCTGTCCCATATCATGTACATGATCAACCAGGACCAATTAATATTTGAATTTGAATTTGAATTTTGAATTTGAATTTGTGATATGAGAAATTTTCTTAGTTATGGAAACTTCACTAAATGGCTCAAAATGCCTTTTACAATTGTTGCAAGCGTTTGCAAGTTAGTGATTAGCATATATATCCCGGTTAGTGGAGGTCCAGTGACAGACATTCAGAACCTGCACGCTGAGTTACTGGGCATGACA
This sequence comes from Stenurella melanura, assembly GCA_963583905.1. Lineage (NCBI taxonomy): Eukaryota > Metazoa > Arthropoda > Insecta > Coleoptera > Cerambycidae > Stenurella > Stenurella melanura. The sequence continues at coordinate 35,622,394 of OY757314.1, read as the reverse complement.
AGGAAGTATCAAGCCGTTCTTTTTACTCAATTAATTACCACTTAATATTTAGTGGAGATCCAGAGGGTGTCCTACATCCCAGAGGTAATAATAGTAATAATAACAAACTTTATTATCCTAGTAACATAGTGTAGGGCTCGTCAATGTGAAAAACAAAAGTAGTCATTACAGTAGAATTAGATAAAGCTTACAAAGAACATATATAAAAAAATTGATATATAGAACAACTATTGCACAATGTTAAAAACTAAGTTACATTTACATGAAACATACAAATAAACATATTTAAAAATATTGTCTAAATGTTATTTGTGGCATTATCATAACTTTCTTTTTCCTTCTTCAATTCTTTGGGACTTCCTGCCACATGTATGTTTTCTTTTTAAGCAGTGCTAGGGGATTCTACAAAATATATCACAATTAACCAGTATGATACTGGTAAATAACCTCTACGCCTGTGACGTTTACGTCAAAGGATCAGTTAGAGGCTGGTTTTTTTAAATAAACAACTCAAATAAGTATAAAAACTTGAAATTAAATATTTCGCCGACGTTTCGGAAATTTAATCTGTTTCCTTTTTCAAGGCTTTTTAAAAAAAAATCTTTTTTGCTGTGTATGACATGTTTATGTTCGTATATGGGAGTCGAGTTACCAGTTTTCGTTTAAGGTCAAAAGACAGCGGTGTCGCGCTTGAGTGAGACTGTCATATATGCAACGGCTGATATATGTAAATGTAATATGGGTTGCATATATCACGGGGGTTAAGTTACCAGTTTTCATTAAAGATCGAAATACAGCGGTGTCACAATCGAAAGTGGATCGTAGTTTATGTTTTATGAATGGCGTTATCATTTCCAATGTCCCGATGGTTGCAAAAATTGCGAAATTTTTACTGTTATTTATATTTTCGTGAATATTGAATATAAAATTTAAAAGTGCTATTTGAGTAGATCTACTTTTGCGAAACCCATATTGAGAGTTGGTGAGTATATTGTGTTGTGAAATAAATTGCACAATTCTGATATACATTGTGACCCATTTAAAATGGAAACACCTGTATAACTTTTTAATTTTTTGTCCGACTTGAACCAAATGTTACCAAAAGACAGAACAAATTTGGATCTATCTTTGGCCAAAAAGCATTCGCGTTTTGCAAATGCAAAGCCACCTACGGTACCAAAGTAAATGGGAAAAATAAAGAAATCGCATTAATAGGTTTTTATCGGAAAACTTAATGAAAGTGGTTCAGAATTGTCCCCAAACCTAGAATCCAAAATTTCAGCAATATTAACAAATATTGATTCATGTTTTTGAAGTTCACAATTTCGACAATATTTAAAAAAAAATACAAATCACTTGACAACTACCTGACAGCGTACGTTTAATTTCACAACAAAATTGTCACAGCACCGTTTTCTAAAGAAAAAAGAAACAATTCAAATGATATTTTCGGACTCAGACATTGTTTTAAACAAAATTTCAATAGACTAGTGTTGCTGAAATTTTGGACTCTAGGTTTTTGGACAATTCTGAACAACTTTCATTAATAAAGTTTTTGGATAAAAAAATGCCTAATATGAGTTCTTTATTTTTTCTGTTAATTTTGGTACCACAGGTGGCTTTGCATTTGTAAAATTCGAATCTTTTTTTTGGCCATAAGTGGATCTTGATTTGTTATATCTTTTGGTAAAATTTGGTAAAAGTAGAACAAAAAATTAAAAGTTATAAAGGTGTTTCTATTTTAAAGGGGTCACACTGTATATATATCACTCTTTCTAAAATTTTCGATATGGTTGACAATATTGCAACTGGACGATAATTCCTCGATCACTTATCTTATAGAGGGGTACTACTTTAGCTATTTTTAGAACTTGCGAGAACATGTCTTATGACCTATAGACAGTGGCAGAGATTTTGACCCTGTAAGGTGTTTGCTTTTAAACCATAGCAGTAAATGTCAAGCAATTTTTTTTTAATAATTGACACATTTTATAAATTAAGTTTCCACCACTAAGAAAATCTTATATCATTTGCAAATGTCTGAACAAATTAAGTCAATATCTACAATTAATTTGAAACTTTAAAGAATTTCTAAATGTTATACCTACAATTGTTCCATTTCTGCCTCAATTTATTAAATCATGTGAAATAATAGATCCGTTTAAGACAATTTTATTGTTACATATTATGAGAGAACTTCACGAGTACCTATATTAGCTAAGCCAAAAATTTAAGTTTATTGACACCGTCTCTATGTACTAAAATAGTCTTAAAGCTGGCGCGCTCAAAAACGTTCGGGTAGCCAAGTAATTGAGTTGTGTCGTCAGGTGGCTGAGCCTCCCAGAAAACACGGCCAGTCAAATTAGATTAAAGAATATCTAACCAAAATAAAAATATCCATTCTGCTGTATTCTTGTATGAAATGTAATTGACTACAAATATTTATGGACAAAAAAATCTCAAAGCTATGCCGTTTACGTATAGATAGAAAATCGGGGCATGCTCTGTTTTTGTAGAAAATGTTAAATCATAAATATAATGTATTACTTAATACATGGAACAATATTGTTCTCATGCATAGTATGTTCTGGCATGATTAAATTAAGCAATTAAGGGAAACACACCTATTCGAATTATGATTTCAAATTATTTTGATATAATTACCGGACTCCCTCCCACTGAAAATATTTTAGGATGCAACGGTTTACAGTAGGTATGTAAACCTTACGAACTTAATATTGTCAGTGTATCATAGAATATCGAATTGGCCAATGCTCCATAAATATATAAGATATTATTCCTATTTTGACCCAAACAAAACAGAGTACAATTTTTTAATTCATCACTGTACCAAAGACAATACTTCTAAATTTGAACTGTTATTGTGCACAAAGATTTGAAGTACGGCTCTGTGGAATATCACTCATGCTAACGAGGAAGAGATTTGTGGTCGGTTTTCATGGTTTTTTTATGTGCATTAAATATGTGTGGACAACTATACCAATATTTAAAACAAAATGTCGTCAACGACCCAAGTAACAATTGTGGTTTGTTATACTAAAAACTTATTTCCCAGAGTACTTGTAAACGTAACTAGTTTGGAAGGACTCCATGAAACCGATTTACAACCTTTATAAGAGTACAGGGGCCTATCTAGAGAAGGGCCTACACGCCTCTATTTAAAACTACTATTAAAACTTTTAAGTTTTAATAAATTATCTAAAGATTTACTCAGAGAGTATCTCAAGAGTATTATAAAACCTTACTTGGTTTAAGATAGGTACTATATGAAAACTTAAAAGGCACACATAAATGCTTTGAGCGGACTTTTTGTATTTAATGAAGTAAACATAAATGTAAATAAAACTATTTTACATGCACTGTGGGTCGCTATAGTTATACATAAGTTATAAAATGGACAGTAAGAACAGTTCAAAACCAGTTAAAGATAGACTACTTGTAATGAATAGATGGGACTGGTCGTAATGGGCCAAAATTTTCAAAGAGACCAAGTTTACTGTAAAACATGTATGAGATAGTTCTTAAAAATTTGTGCGCTCCCTAAAAACACAATTTTTAAAAAATATGTAAAGAATTTTTATTGTGACTCGAAAAGTAAAGAGAACAGTATCTGGTCCTAACATGGCTTAGTATATGTAAATTATTTCTATAAAACATCTCTATTAGACACAAATTACATGTTTTTGTTCAATCTGGAACATTCCCAATATTCCTGACTGCCGTATTCCTCGATGGGTGGTAATAAAATGGCGGCTGTATATATAAACCCTATAAGCTGTGAATAATTCTACTTCAAACATGCTTTGTCTTAAAATGCCTAGTTATTACATTACCAATTGCTCTTTAAGTATGTCAATTTATTCTTGTAAAAGTATATTTTAAGCCTCATTGGTGTTAATATATTTTTTAAAACTTGTAGGCTCATCTTTAAACTAATTTGAAACTATTTGAGCACGTAACACAACCGCTTTAAAACCTATAGAATATATGATCTTGGAAAATATAACCTAAAATGGCAGTTTGCCGAGACCCAGCCACAGGCACGTCATACACAAACAAAGTGCCGACGAGCATGTGCATATCGTATCACAGTTTTAGGACTACTTATTTTAAAACACTATAGTCTGGGCAAAGGTAAATCAAATCATTTTATGTTTAAGACTGATTTATTACAGATGTTTGTTTGCTTCATTGATTCATTAAAACTCTAGCAAGCATAGTTTTATAAAGGTTCGACCTGAAAAAGTGACTTCAAAGCATATTACGTTTATAGCCTAATATTAACAACCACCTCAAATTAATTTCATAGAGCAATGATAAAACTACAACAACTTAATCTCTATAAAAATTGATGCTCCTAACTTGAGTTTAACAGCTATAAAATTTTATTGAAGGCTTGACAAATACCTTGATAAGTCAGTCATAAACCAATAAAGGCTAAAAGAATAAGTTAGTTTTAATATAAATTCATAAAGGCCTTTTTAAAGCTTTCTTTAAGACAAAACGATCTCTAAGAGCATTTGGCAGCCTGTCATAAATCAGTGGTTTACGAGGTGGCTATTATAAAACACTGATAAAACCTAAATAAATCTAAAAAGCATTTAAATTGTTACTGGAGATTAAATCAAAAGATCCACGATAAAACAAAAAGAGTTTCTTGCAAACATTTCCCAAACTATTAACTTTATGATGAAGAAAATAATTATCATCTTTGTTGTTTAGATGCTAGTTCGGAAAAAATAATATATCATTACTTTTTCTAGTAACAGGAACCATTTTAGAGAAGTGACCATGTGAAGTTTCATTGATAATAGGTGATAATAACGTTCTAGTTCTGGTGCAACTACTTTACCTGAAAACATTTTAATAAGTATTTATTGACCTTTCAATAATTTCTGCGTGATTTCCAATGTTATCTCTTACGGCAAAAGAAAATTAGTAACTGCTTTCGTCTGTTCAATTCTTCATTATACACTTCTGTCTTGATGTGGTCTCACGAAAAAGATTCGAAAGATATAAAATCAGGTGACCCCAATGGCCAGTTAACCGAACCTTCTCAACGAAATGATCTTTCATGTCCCTTTTCGTAATTTTGGTAGATGGTTTTTTTTAAATACTTAACGTCGGTATTGAGATCGGTTTAGAAATGAAAAGGCGTACTTTTAACCGACCTCAAAATCGATATTAGGTAATAAGATTCGATTAACCTAAGGACAGTGAAATTTTTATTGACCATTTTTTTAAAGTCGGTTTATGTATAGAATTTAAATAAATACGTTATTTATTATATCATGATATTTTTAAATCCTCAAAAGCAAATTTTTATCAGATCGAAAGGGAAGTGTGTGAGGGAGTGGTATAATCTGAAATGGCGCTATTGACTGTTGTGCTGTGTGCATTTGTCCATCCAGTTTCCATTTGATTTGAAAAATCGGTCCTTCCTAATGTACAAAGCGATTCTAGGTCAAGGCATATAATACGTTCACAGAATTTATATCCGTTTGATTTTTGTATCTGAATTTATTTATACACTCTTGACGCTTCTGTTCATAGTAATCAATAAAAAACACCGACACCAAATATAGCACACATTCGATAAAATACGAATAATGTAAATATTTTTAAATATTCATCTTAATGCAATTTTTAATACAATGTATATAATTACATATTTTACTTCCACATCCACGTAGTGGATTGGAAGTATAGTAATCGCAAAAAAATTTTCAAAAATTTGTATTCGTGAAATAGGTTTAGAATGTCATGAAACGTCGAGATTTTAAATTTGAGCGAAAAAAAATTTCTGTCTGTCTGTCGGTCTGTCGGTCTGTCTGTCTGTCTGTCTGTCTGTCTGTAACTTTTTTTTTTTGTCCGCACGTTTTCTCCGGAACGGTTTGAGATATTGACTTGAAATTTTGTACACGTATATATTATGACGAAATCTGGAACTGGATTGTTTTTTGAGGAAATCCGGTGAAGGGCTGGGGGTTAAATAGGGGAAAATAGGGAAAAATAAGTAAAGCAAGCTTGTAAGAGAACAGACACTTGAAATTTGGTGTATGTACTAGAAGTTAAGGCCTAAGATTTTTTTATAACATCTTTCAACCCCCACCACCCCTACCCCATTAATGGCGTTGATAAAATAAAGTTGAGATTTTCATTTGAAATTTCGTACACGTATGTATTATAACGACGTCTGAAATTAGATTATATTTTGAGATGATTCCGTTGAAGGGTTGGCGGTTAATTTGGGGTAAATAGGGGAATATAAGTAAAACAAGTTGGTAAGAAACTTGAAATTCGGTATACGTACTAGAAGCCAAGGAGTCAGATTTTTTTATAATATTTTTCAACCCCCACCACCCCCACTCCAATATGAAAAGGGTTGATTAAATAAAATTGAGATATTCATTTGAAGTTTGGTACACGTATGTATTATGACGACATCTGGAACTAGATTATAATTTGAGATGATTCCGTTGAAGAGTTGGGGGTTAAATAGGGGTAAATCGGGGAAAATAAGTAAAGCAAGCTGGTAAGACCACAGAAACTTGAAATTCGGTGTATTTACTAGAAGCCAAAGCGTCAGATTTTTTTATAATATTTTTCAAAACCCACCACCCCTACTCCAATATGAAAAGGGTTGATTAAATAAAACTGAGATATTCATTTGAAATTTGGTACACGTATGTATTATAACGACATCTGGAACTAGATTATAATTTGAGATGATTCCGTTGAAGGGTTGGGGGTTAAATAGGGGTAAATAGGGGAAAATAAGTAAAGCAAGCTGGTAAGACTACAGAAACTTTAAATTCGGTGTATATACTAGAAGCCAAGGTCTCAGATTATTTATAATATTTTTCAACCCCCACCACCCCTACTTCATTATTATAAGGGTTGATAAAATAAAATTGAGATATTCATTTGAAATTTGATGCACGTATGAATTATAACGACATCTGGAACTAGATTATTCTTTGAGATGATTTCTTTGAAGGGTTCGGGGTTATTTAGGGGTAAATAGGGGGAAATAAGTAAAGCAAGCAGGTATGACTACAGAAACTTGAAATTCGGTGTATGTACAAGAGGCCAAGGCCCCAGATTTTTTGATAATTTATTTCAGCCCCCACCACCCCTACTCCATTATTCAAGGGGTTGATAAAATAAAATTGAGGTATTCACATGAAATTTAGTACGCATATGTATCATAACGACATCTGGAACTAGATTATATTTTGAGATGATTCCGTTGAAGGGTTGGAGGTTAAATAGGGGTAAATAGGGGAAAATAAGGAAAGCAAGCTGGTAAGACTACAGAAACTTGAAATTCGGTGTATGTACTAGAAGCGAAGGTCTCAGGTTTTTTTATTAGTATTTTCTATTTCTCCCCACCACCTCCACTCCCTTATTAAGAGTTGATAAAATTAAATTTAAATTTTCACTTGAAATTTGGTACATTTATATATTATAATTATATCTGAAACTAGATTATATTTTGACATGATTGCGTTGAAGGAGTGGGGGTAAGTAGAGGTAAATAGGGAAAAATAAGTAAAGCAAGCTGGTAAGAGTATTGCAACTTGAAATTCGGTGTATGTCCTAGAAGCTAAGACCTCAAATTTTTTAACAATATGTTTCAACCCTTCCACTACCCTTACTACATTATTAAAGGGGTTGATAAAATAAAATTGAGATATTCACTTGTAATTTGGGAGACGTATGTATTATAACGACATCTGGAACTAGATTATATTTTGGGATGATTCCGTAGAAGGGTTAGGGCCGGTACTTTCATCTATAGATAGCGACATTTATTCTTTAGAATAAGTCTTATCTAGAAGATAAGCAAAAAATCGGTATTTTCACCTACAAATAGTGATATCAGTCAGATAAATATGCTTATTCCTAGGATAAACTATTCGGAGCTCAAATCGACGAATAAGACTTTTATCTACCGGATAAATGAGGCCACGCCTATGCGCTTGGGCTCTGATTGGCAGTGCTATTCTATTTTCTAACCTAACTTTTGAAAAGTTCTTTGTTGTTTTGTGTTTAACAATATTTTAGATAAGGTTTGGCCAGTGGTGACTTTTATAACTGGGTGATTTTACGGACTTTCACAAGCCACGGCGGAAAGAATAATAAAAAAAATCTAATAACTGCTATTTATGTATTTCCTCCCTTTGTTCAAAAATATATCACATTAAACACAGTTTTATTTAATATATACCATTTAAAAATATGCAGACACAAAATCGCACAATAAAAGCCATTGTAAACACTATAGTCACAATGACAAACAACCAAAATGACTTAAATGTCATTAACAGGTAAGCAATAATAGTAGGGGATTATTTCTATCTTTATTTGAAGTACATAGCTTCTGCATACATTTCTCTTGTTTTGCCACATCTTAAGTTGGCAACACTTACTTTGGGAAGTGTCAAAAATCTTATCCATCGAATTGTTAACCGATGGTGTGATTTGAATGAAAGTACATATATAAGATATCCAGTAGATAGCAAATCCTGGTTATCTTATCCTTCGGATAGTTATCCGCCGGATAAACTATATTTATACTTAAGTGAAAGTACCGGGCCTTAGGGTTAATAGGAGTGACTAGGGGAAAATAAGTAAATCAAGGTGATAAGAGTACAGAAATTTGGGATTCGGTGTATATACTAGAAACCAAGGCCTCAGATTTCTTTCTAATATTTTTCAAACTCCACCACCTCCGCTTCATTATTAATGGGATTGATAACATCAAATTGAGATATTCACTTGAGATTAGTACACGTATGTATTGTAGTGACATCTGATTGAGATGCCTCCATTGAAGGGGTGGGAGGTGAATAGTAGAAAATAAGTAGGGTGAACTAAAAACTTCATTTTTAACGTATATGGTAGAAACCAACTCCTCAAACTTTTCTATGACATCTGCCCCAAATATAATTAAAATTCTATGACCAATAATTTCCACATACTAGAGTGCAAATAGAGTCAAGATGTTTCCTTTAAAACGACTTGGATGAAGAATCTGGATGTGGAAGTAGTGATTCCTTAGGCAGCGGTTTTAATAGATTATAAGAGATTTAAACATGTATAATGTTTTTTATTTAATGCCTTGAAGATACGGTTGGAATATAAAGGAAACACTGCGAATATAATACAGGGTAGTCCAGATTTAAAGGGACATATTGGAAAAGTATGATGAAGAGTAAAATTGCAAAATTCGTATTCATTTCCTGTTGAGAAAGTTCAACACTTTGAAAACGACGACGACGACGCTCCTCTGCTTAACATTTTGCAAGTGGATTTTGGCACAGAAGAACAGTATCTGGATTTAAGTTCGCATATAAAGTCTAATTCAGACGAAATAGAATCAACATTGGACAAATTTATGTTTGGGTAACCAATAAATCAGTAATCAGTGGAAAGAATTTTAATTAGGTGTTTTCACTATATGCAAATTAGCTTTTTCGGTATTATTAAAATGAAGTACTTAAAGTATTAAAGCATTTCCCCGCATTTAAAAAGCAATCCATAGTCTATTAAATTAAGATTTGAACAAATAAATAACATAAAAAAATATTTGAACAGCTACGCGAAACACGCCATTATTGGTGGTGACACTGGTGTCGCCTTCGATTACGTCAAACAGTAATATCGCATATACAGTCACATATCTTTGATATGTGTTATTTGTCAAAAAATCGAACAGGTCGGACACACAACTTTTACAAATATATTGATAACCAGCTGATTTTTTCAAGATTGCTTAATGGTAAACATGTACAATCCATGTCCGACAAAATGGATTTCCCGATTTTCCAGTACAACGCGTTGAAATATTTCAGAAGAAGTGGAGGGGGAACGCCGCATTTTCGAAAATTTTCGCAGAGGAAAAAAGTTGTAAATTAGGCGCAATTAAGCCAAACAAGAAGTTACAAGAGGATATGCATAAATTAATTTTTTGTACGCGGGCACCTAAACTATTATTCAAAGACTTACTAAAATGTTCCCAGATGAATTAGTTCTAGGGGATCTTCATTTTGTTGTAACATTTAGTAACTCTATTGTTCTGCCTATACTATTTTGTTTCTTTTTATTTGAATGTTGTGAGTTGTCATTTAATAAACTAATTGTTGACTGTATTTTATCAAAATAACATTGCCAATCTTATTTCGTATGTTCTTAGGAGGTGTTTTGTAATTAATTTTAATTGTGTCCGTTAACACAAGCCTTATTATTAACACGAGAGGAATTGAACGGAAATTTAAAGTCAAGACAATGTTTTCCGAACGGTGTTTAAGTGAAATTAATATGAGTCAGCTCATAGGCTTCATTATGTGTAAGATTTAAAGTTTGATCAATCAATACTTTCAAAAATTCATTCAGAGAATAACCGTAAATAGGCCATGAAATATTAACTCGATTTTACGCACTGGTCTTTTGGTTTTTCAAACGTTCAATAACATTTTTCAACGAATGATATATAGGATTATGTCAATAGTACTAACAGTAACATTATATAAATTGACTATATTTCTAATTGGATCATAGGAGTATAATATTTGTAACAAATTTTACTCAAATATATATATATATGTACGACCGCTCCAAGAATATAGCGGAGTAAAATATTAGTCACGAATCAAAGGCAATGATGGTCATTGAAGACCAAATTTGGGGATGTCAGCTAGGTTGGTGTGTTCTACCCTCTACTATACTATGTCCCTTTAAATCTGTATACTGCCTGCATACGTGTATTTGACCTTATCACATTCAAAAAGTTGCTTTTAAAGATTATAATTGGTATGTATATAGTGCTGGATGCCTCTCTGTTCTAGTTATAACTTGGGAACTATTAATTTGAGTGATTTACAAGAATCTAAAACATAAGCAAAGTTTACACATTTAAAAATAATAGTAATGAATAGGATGGAAGTTTTTATTCATTAACTCAAAGAAAAGGTGTAACTTTCACCCCGTCTTCTTTATATTTAAGAAAACATTTTTTTGCAGACAAATAATATGTTCTTCTCAATGAAGTCTGTGCAGAAATAAAAGGTATTACAATTAAATTATTTTCACGACAGATGACCTGTTGCCGCTATATAGCAACAAGAATAAGGATAATAGATGTATCAGTAAATATCTGACAAGACGTTGTGAATAATAAAATGAAAAAAAAATTTTTTTTGAACAATGGTCTTTTAAAACTGAATTGCACTAAAAAGTAGAAAATTATTTTTATTCCATGATTAAATTACAAAATGATGATGAAAAAGGGCGCTCATAAAGTATTGCTTTTGCTGTTATATTACAGCATACCTATTATTAGTAACGTTTTATCACTATGTTGATTGTTGATAGATGTAATATATTGTATTCTATGAGCGTTCAATGGATTACTTTTTCATCACCATTTTGTAATTTAATCACTGAATAAAAACTATTTTCTACTTTTTAGTACAATTTAATTTTAAAAGAAAACCGTTGTTAAAAAAAAATATTTCTTTTTTTCTTTTTAGTTTCCCATCTGCCTCATTTTTTTTATTCCAATGCCATTATTTCGTTTACTCTTGTCATAGTCTTTCATTTGATACCCATATCAAGGGGGTCGTAAAGAAATAAGGTCAGACAGCTTATTGTATTCTACTTGCCATACCCTTTCATTTGATACCTAGGCCGAGGGCGATCTATCATAATATTGAATATACTTTACTTATTGTATTGTCTTCAGAACCAAAGTTGTGTGCAAAATTTCAGCATGATCCGATATCGGGAAGTGGTTAGGAATTCGATCACCAGATTTGAACATATATACATGCACAACATTTCGAGCTACGGGAAAACATTGAAAAATGAGAACCACTCTAATGTTCACCCATCATACTAAAGTCACTAAATTATATTTATTCCAAGATCGCCTAAAGAAGAGTACGGAGTGTAGGAAATGTAATATGATAGGTGTAAAGTTATCCGTTCCAGGCTGAGAAAATGACCAGGGATTAGTGCTTGGATGGCATTTGTACATACTCTAGACACGGGATTTTCCAATTGAAAATTATGTTTGATAATGGTTTTAAATCACACGGTATCCATGTGACTACGACAATAGGCACTTTATAATATCTATTAATATTCAATTTTGATGTAGGATTATTTTGCATGACAATACTATAACTAAGGATCTTATTTTAATAAACAATGAATTTTACGAGGTATTTTGATTATTACAGTATTTTCTGTTAGCAAAATTTACAAAATTATTGTTTGAAATATTGCTCCCTTACATTAAATATTTTAGCATTTACGTTTGTTACGCACTGTTTGGTGAAATAAATTATTTACAAGTAACACAAGCTTTGCGTGACTTTTGGCTTTTCTTTCATCTGGAAAGGACAATGATCTTTTAACCAGTTTGTCGTAAGTATATAACACCTTTCCTTTTGTGATTTTACTGGTATCATATAATGCTTTATGTGTCTGTCTTAATCATTTGATACATAATTGCACAATTGTTTGTTTTAAATGTAATACTAGCTTTGAAGGATAATGCAACCAACGACATAATAAAAGAACTAGATATAATACCTCGAATACATATAGTGGAGTAAAATCAAGTCATTTAGATAAGTTTGAGTGATACCGAGGTATAACTAAATGAAACCTATACATCTTGTAAAGGACGTTTCAGCGCATAGGAAACGGAAATTCACAACTTTTTTTAGTAGGACCGAACTTCGAACACGGCCCTTAAACGCGGTTGAACTTCAATTCGAAAAACTACACTTATCGCTATCTTGATTCAACTATATAAGCCATTCAATTATTTTTTTGCACACGTATACTTGAAATCTGAGTGCTTCTAATGGTCAGTCAAGAAATTTCGAAAATCTTGAAAATTTGTCCAAAAATATTTAATAAATGTACAATACGCATCAAAAACTTTACTTTGCGGTGCTCTGAAGAGAAACGAGTCGGTTCATTGTTTCCTTTTAGTTTAGTGATTTTTTTATAGACAGAATTCCCAACACTTTTATATTGTTAACATTCCGTTGTCTAAATATAGCTGATTTAACTGACATAATAAGTTGTAATTTATATAGAATCTTGTGACTCTCAGGGAAAAGACTTCGTTAAGAAACCTACGAGAAAGGGTGTGTTGGCAATAATGGCAGGGGTGAAGAAAACACAAGACTTTTTTTCTGAGCATATAGTATCACATAGGACTTCCATTCTATCGGGAAATACAAATTTCAACCACGTGGCATATCATAGCTCTTACATTAGTACCTCCAATATAAATGAAACAAAAAATCCGTCCACTGCCAATACACAACCAAGTACTAGCAATGAGCAGCCGAATACTAGAAGGACCATCAATCATTTGACACACGTAAAATTTGTTTATTTTGCTAAATAATGGGAACGAAGAAAAGAGAGAAATTAACTTTATATACAAAGTGTCCCAGCTCCATTTAGACAAGCATTATCTGGAAACCGGTGGGACATAGAAATAAATATTAAATGGAAAAGTTATTCTGTTTAAAAAGATGCACTTTATCATTTATTTTCAAATGTATAAGGCGCCTTTAGATGGCAACAGGTTGTGCAACTTTACTTTTTTTACATAGAGCCACCTATACATTTTTATATTCTTGGACTTTCCTTTTATTTCCAAACAAATTTTAGTAACCATATTCTAAACCTACATTAATCATTTTTGAGATATTAGGGCGTTTTCTTTATTTTAACGTTCAGTCCATCAGGTGGCACCAGTTCCACCAATGTTGTTCCTTTATTGTATGATGGATCAACCAGATGGTTAAAATTTGTTCTTTTATTTATGATGGATATGATCTGGTGACATCACCTCAGAATAAATTGCATCACTGTGCAACCTTAAACTTGTGATGGTGGACTGATGAATGTTGTTTGGTGGATGTAAATCTAACCTAAAAAGTTAGTTATAGACAATAACATTGTATAAAATTAAGGAATTCTTAGATCGGATAACTATAAAAATAACATATAATTACATTGAATACACGACTGATCCAACAGCAGCATGATGTGCTGTAAAATATAATTTTTTATTTTTACATATGTGGCTCCCTTTTAATTAATAAAGTTTTTTCTACTATTCATTAATCATTTTCTGCATAGATTACTTGCAACTCAGATAAAGAGACTTGGAAGAAAAGCTGCTCTCGTTCAGCAGGGTGATTCGTAATCATAATAAACAGGATTTCTATGAACAGTAATCAAAAGCTGCTTTCGTTTGCAGTGAACATAATAAACAGTATTTCAATGAACAATGATCATATGATCATACAAAATTTCATGGTAGGGGCAGACAACACATGAGACATGTACCTTATGATTACGAATCACTCTACGGAACGAAAGCAGAAAGTAAACAAGGTTAATGTTAGGTTAGGATAAAACCAACAAAACTTTTCTTTTATTGCCAAACTGGTGTGTTCATCAGTTGATGACGTCATTCCACCATATTCCATCACAGATGGTTTCAACCAGAAAAAAATGTTGAAATAAAGAAAACGCCCTTAGCAATTAAATTTTTGAAATAACAATTTTTTATTAACGAATCATAACGAATACTACAATACAAAAAACAGTAACTATTATGATTATTACAAAAGATGTTCAAATTGTCGCCTATATTCCATTTGACACAACTCATATCTCCTTAAAAGTTCTCGAGTAATATAATGTCTTTGGCGGCAAGCATTAATTATTCTATTCTTTAAAGAATTTTATTTGAAAAATTAAAGATGCATAACTGGCCGTCTTCTAAATGCGCCTTGTACATTTGAAAATGAAATGATTAAATGCATCTTTTTAAACACAATAACCTTTCCATTTAATATTTTTTTCTATGTTTCACCGTTTTTCAGATAGTGCTTGTTTAAATAGAGCTGGGACACCCTGTATATATGTAAAAGATTTACTTTGTAGCAGTTTTAACAGCAGTTATATTCTCCCTTTTCTTCTTCCCGGTTCTTTTGCAAAATAAACATATTCTACGTATGTCAAAAGATTGATAGATCCTTCTAGTATACGGCTGTTCGTTACCAGTAGTTGGTTGTACATCGTCAGTGGGCGATATTTCTATTTTATCTATTTTGGAGGTACTAATGTAAGAACAACGACATGCCAGACATGCCACGTTGTATTTGAAATTCGTATTTCCCGATAGACTGGAAGTCTTATACGATAATAAATGCTCAGAAAAGCAGTCTTGTGATTTCTCCGCCGCTGCCAATACACCTTTTTTCGTAGGTTTATTAACCAAGCCTCTTCCCTGAGAATCACAATATTCTTTACAAATTGAACAACTTATTGTATCAGCTAAATTAGCTATATTTAGACAACGGAAGTCAACAGTATAAAAATGTTGATAAATCTGTAGTAATCTAGGTATCTATAAATCACTAACTAAGCTAAAAGGAAACAATGAACCGACTGGCTTTTTGCATTTGGTAATGCCAAGTTATCGCGAGTTAACAATTTACTAAAATATTGTGCCTATGTATGTTCTTGCCATTTCTGTCTGGCAGCCACATTTCAACGCTCATTTCATCAACATCAACAACAACATCAACATTTCAGCGCTCGTCCGCTCTCTCGTTAAAATAAATTCATATTTCAATAAATATTACAGCTATCGACTTTTTTTTTTTCAAAAACTTTTTCAATAACCTGACTACATTTGACTCGATATATGCACAAAGAAATTTTCAATAATTTTTAATGCGTGTAATTGGTGATTGTACATTTATTAAATATTTTTGGAAAAATTTTCAACATTTTTGAAATATCCTATTGACCATTAGAAGCGGTCTGATCAGTACACGTGTGCCAAATCAACTTAATAGCTTATATGGTTCAACTAAGACAGTGATAAGTGTGATGAGAAACGCAGTTTTTCGAATTGAAGTTCAGCCGGGTTTAAGGGCCGTTTTCAAAGTTCTGTCCTACTAAAAATAAGTTGTGAATTTCCATTTCCTATGCGTTGAAACTTCCTTTACAAAATGGTATAGGTTTCATTTAGTTATACTTTGGTATCACCTACCCTTAGAAAACAGCAAGTTAGTGGAGCGATTTTACTCCACTAATAGGTTATTGCGTAAGAATGACTGGCATAGCTGTAAATAAAATTAAATATATAATCACGGTCATAATCCCCATTTTAAACGAAAATGCAATAAGCTCATTTGGTCAATATCGCGAAATGATTGTAATTTCCAAAATGTTGGACAAACAAAACATTCCATTAAAACAAGATACAAGAAGCATATGACCTATCTCAAAAAGGGAAAGACTGGAAAGTCTAGTATTGCGCAATATGTATTTGATAACAATCATAGAATTGATATCAACTTAAAGTTAGTTAGTAATAGACACTGAACGCTCCTTATAAATTGCAAAATGTAAAAACAATATGAATAGTGACAAAGCATCTATCGCAAACAGTCCATTTTTTTAGTTGTTAGATCATGTTTCCACGAATAGAAGTAGAGTTTAAATAGGGATGCCAGGATTTGTAGTGTTCGTTCAACTATGATATTATTTATTCTAAATATGGGAACGTATTTAGTTGTACTTTTAAATATCTAGAAATAACAATAATAATAAACTTTATTGAGAAGAGAAAAAAGTAACACACAATATAGGGTGAAGTTTAGAAAATAATGTCTATTCTTACACTTAATCGTAGACATATGTAAAATAAAGAAAAAACTGCCATAACAATATTAAGCTGAATTTGTGTCTCCAATTCTTACTAGAGAAACTAATTAGTAAATTTGATTTAGTTTTTATTAAACAAGAAAAAACAACTGCATCCTATAATTTACTATAATTACAATAATTTAATTTTAAATTGTATTAATTTAACTGCTTATCTAAAAGTACTTTTTTATTTTACTTCCACATCCACGTAGTGGATTGGAAGTATAGTAATTGTAAAAAAAATTCAAAATTGTTTTTCTTGAAATAGGTTTAAAATGTTATGAAACACCGAGATTTTAAATTTGAGCTGAAAAAAATTTCTGTCTGTCGGTCTATCGGTCTATCTGTCGGTCTGTCTGTCGGTCTGTCTGTCGAGCTGTCTGTCGGTCTGTCTGTAACTTTTTTTTATCCGCACGTTTTCTCCCGTAACAAAAATCAAATTAAGGGAGCCACGTCCCGCTCTGTCGCATATAGAATCACCGTATTCTCCTATTTCCGATCTCGGTAATATTTTAAGAGTCGAGACTTTAGTGCAATAACGTAAAATGCTGGTCATAGATACATCTGTTTTATGTTGCAAACTGATTTATTTTGAAACCCGGAAACATGCTTTTTAAATAACCATCTAAATTATTTTATGTCCAATTCGTTTTTCTTACTTGAAGTTAAGGGCTAGTCAAACACTTGTTTGAATACGACTCACCGGGGGGTCTAGTTAGATTTTCAAGGTTAAGGCAGTTGTGAGAGGATTCCAGAAAATATATGTAATAGACAGTAAGATAGATAGATAGGCCAAATAAGGTAGATTTACGAAAGCAAAGTAAGGACTAAAAGGGTTTTTTTTTCATCTGCCTTAGTGGCATAGGATAAATACCAGGGTCCGTTAGGTAATTTCAAATGGGGGTACGGTTTAAAGTAGAGAAAATTTTAATTGGTCGAGGGTTTAAAGTTTACTGCCCCTTGAGACGCCTGATTTCGATGGATCTACTATAATATCGACGGAGTCTACAAAAGAAATTGGGACACTCCGTACTATACCAATGGTAATATCTAATTAATTCATATAATTAGGGGAATAAAACCCAGTTATTACACTTCGGAACGGTTTAAGATATTGACTTGAAATTTTGTACACGTATATATAATAACAAGATCTGGAACTGGATTGTTTTTTTAACATATCCGGTTAAGGGTTGGGGGTAAATAGGGGCAGATAGGGGGAAATGAGTAATGCAATCTGGTAAGAATACAGCAACTTCAAATTTTGGTATATGTACTAGAAGCTAAGGCCTCAAAATTTTCTATGATATTTTCCATCCGCCCACCACTCCCCCACTCTATTATTAAAGGGGTTGATACAGTTAAATTGAGATGTTCACTTTAAATTTGTTATACATATATACTATAATGACATCAGTAACTATAGAGTATATCTTGGGATTATTCCGTCGGAGGGTTGGGGGTTAAATAGGGGTAAATAGGAGAAAATAAGTAAAGCAAGCTGGTAAGAGTACAGACACTTGAAATTCGGTGTATGTACTAGAAGCCAAGGCTTCAAATTTTTTATAATATTTTTCGATCCCCCACCACCCCTACACGTAAATATTATAACGACATCTGGAACTAGATTATATTTTGAGATGGTGCCGTTGAAGTGTTTGGGGTTAAATAGGGGTAAATAGATGAAAATAAGTAAAGCAAGCTGGTAAGAGTACAGAAACTTAAAATTTGATGTACCTATGTACTAGAGGCCAAGGCCTCAAAATTTTTATAATATTTTCCATCCCCCCAACACCCCCACTCAATTATTAAAGGAGTTGATAAAATAAAATTGATATATTCACTTGAAATTTGGTACACGTATGTATTTTTTGTTGAAGAGGTGGAGGGGGTCTGTAATTGGGAATAATCAGTAGAGCAAGTTAGTAAGAGTCCAGAAACTTCATTTTTGGCGTATGTGCTAGAAACCAATGCATTAATTTTTAACATGAAAATGTTTAATAAACTAAAGATGTACGGTAATAAGGGGGTAAGTAGCGATTTGTGTAACGCTTGGAAATTCGGCTGTTCTTTTTGGACATGAAAGCGTTCGGAGTTGTTACATCGCATACTTTTTGAAAGATCCAAATATGATTTTGAATTTGATAAATTTTGATACCTAGAATCATATTTTTGCATTTTTACGTCTCAACGCCGACCGATGCCTAGGGTCGTTTTTGTAAAACTTGTGTATTAGATCAATTTTGATACCTATATTCATGTTATTTCATTTTTACGTCTCTACATCGATAGACGCCTAGCTTGGATTTTGTAAAACTTGTGTATTTGATCAATTTTGATATCACAATTTATGTTCTTGCATTTTTGCGTCTCGACGCCGACCGACGCCTATTGTCGATTTTATAAACCTTGCGTATTTGATAAATTTTGATACCTAGTTCACATTGCCGACCCACGCCTTGCGTCCTTTCTGTAAAATTTGTGTATTTTATCAATTGTAATACCTAACTTCACGTTCTTGCAATTTTACGTCCTAGATTACGACCTAGATTCATATTCCTGCATTTTTACGTCTCGACTCCGACCGACGCCCAGCGTCGATTTTGCAAAAGTCGTGTATTTGATAAATTTTGATTCCTAGATTATTCTTGCATTTTTACGTCTATACGCCGACTGACGCCTAGGATCGTTTTTGTAAAACTTGTGCATTTGACAAATTTTGATACCTAGATTCATGTTCTCACAATTTTACGAAAGCCATTTTTTGTGAAATATTAATGTAAAGCCTATTACAATTACTCCGAGTTGTGCAACTTTTTAATTTTTTTATCCGCAGCTTAATAACAGTTTGAAAATTTCTAAAACTTTTCTTCATTTCTATACCCTGTATATTTTGCAGATTTTGTAAATATCATGTCAGGCTTGAAAGTTAGCCAAGATCATTTTCAATATCTTAACGAAGCTTGAAAAATTGCAACTTCTGTAAATTTTCGTATGACATCTGCCCCAAATATTGTTTTAAAATTTTATGAACAATTATTTCCGGATACTAAAGTGCAAAAATAGTCAAGACGGTTACCTTTAAAGGGACTTGGATGGAGAATCTGGATGTGGAAGTAGTGTTTCCTTAGGCAGCGATTATTAAAAATGTTTCTACAGACAAACTTATGAAATCAGTTGGAACGTTATTATACAAAAGACCAATAGGAAAAATTTTTCTGGAAATTGGCAGATGTATGGCGCGGCAATGGATATAAGTGTGTGAACCTAGCATTGCGAGAGTGAGTACTCGGTCTTTTGACTAGCCGATTGGAAAGATAGGAAGGTATTGAAATATTTTATGAATAAATACGAGTCTATGAAGGTTACGCCTATTAGACATGTTTAACCAATCGTATGAGATACGTGATCATTCATATTATAGATGAAGCGGCAAAAAAAAATTCTTAATGCAACTTTTTTCAAAAGAAGCTATGGGATGATCAGATATCTAATCACAATAGTTAAAGTAGGTCAAGACCAGTGTTTCACATAAAACTTTTTTAATATTTCAATTTAAAATATTTCTATTCGCATACCTATAATAATTTTAATGAGCTGTGTGTTTTAGTTAATAAGGAGTCTACTTGAGAAATAATTTTTGGGTTATCATGGTTACCGAAACGCAAATCGAGTAATAATGATGTTTGTACTATTTTATACTGTACTGGTTAAGAGTTTTGGGGTTTATGGAAACTATTTCGGGCGAAAGTAGCTAATGATAATGATATTTTAATAAATCAGGATGAATATTTCATAAAGTATATTTAGTGACATGGGTAAAGTGACGATGCTCCTGATACAGAATTCTGTCATGGAAGGAATGATATCATTGGAGCCAATGTTATGTTTATAAATAGCATAGTACTTACTGATAAATCGATGGTTTGACTTAATGATTTCGTAAATCCGTATAACTGCCGATATTGGGTTGATCAACAGTCATGGCTCGGTAAAGTACGTGGATTCAGAAAATCAGAGAGAACACAATTGGGCCATGTGTAGAAGAGAACAAGTTAAATGGCCGCCGCATACACTAGATTTAAACATCTTAGACGATTTTATTTGAGGTAATCTAAAATCAGTTTATTGTGTGGGATAATATTCTTTCACATTATTCAAAACCCTTTAAGAGATTTCCTTGATTGATTAAGGTATTAACTATATTACGAGAATAGATTCTTATTTCACTATTTTATTTTACGGCATACTCTTTTACCCCAAATCGCACATAATTCGTATACCCCTATACTCTATATCATTGTAATTCTGAATCAAATTCTGAATTAATTATGTTACCGATATGTATAACTTATATTGTTTAAAATATAAATTAACTTTTATTTCTAACATTAATATTACAACCTATACCTACTGAAAGAATATTACAATTACTCCGAATCATCTGTTTCATAACTGGGTAGAATCGACCCTGAAAACGCAAAGTTTATGGCCAACCGAGTAGAAGAAAATATCATATTACCTCGCAAAAAAATTTCCGATTGTCCAGCTCAGAGGTTTACAGAATTATCTGGGATTTCGTTCATTATCTTTGACCGTATCAATCATTTCCCCTCTCTAGAACTTCCAAATAAAGAACAGTAAAAGTGGACTTAACACGTTTGTGGGTAGAATGAGTTTTTGTGTGGTCCGCAGAATATTGTAGGGTTTAGCTGGAATGAACTTTACTGTTTCTAAATACTTTTTTAATAGTGGAAAGATTACTTCGTATGAAACTAAATTCTCTAAGATTACCATCCCAATTAATTCTTAATATACCCATACCAAACAATCGTAAGTAATAGAATTTGAACTAATAAGCAATTCTTGACTTGTTCTCAATATACAGGATATGGTGGCGGCATAATAGCAACTAAATTATAAAGCACACAATTCACTACTAATAGTGTAAACGCCTTAAATGTTATTTTAAACGCATTAGTACTTTCTTGTAATACACACAATAGGTCTAAGATATTTACAGCTCAGAAATATTAATATATTAACGAGTTTCCAAGTCGCATGAATTTCAGAAATGCTCGTATGTTTATGTTATTTATATTTTATTTTGTTTTCAAAATACACCATCTAACAGAGCAAGAGCAGACCTGTTAGAGGAAGGGAAATTATATAGTATTGTAACAGTCCCCGTTACTGTGTTTATATTATAAAAGGATATTTCAAATTTAAACAAAAATAATAAAAGTAAACCATAGTCCCTTACTTAAGCAAAAATATTTCTTTGTTCGTGATATGCTAATTTACAATTAAATACCCTAACTGATTACCTGAGGGGTAGAAAAGAAACGTTACAATTAACGAACATGAAGTTAATCATTCCAAAAACTGGTTAATCAAACGTCAGTTGCCAGTGACAATTCGGATGGGTTGAAGTTTACTTTGAAATTTAATGACGATCGGCTGTATTTTAAGACAAGACAGCGAAAACTACAAATATACCCATTTGAAACCAATAATTACTGCGTTGAAGGTATAACAATGCTAACACACCGAAGGCTAAATGAAAAGTTCCCCTTTTTCTCACGAAATCATCCTCGTCAATTTTTGAGTTGGTGGGCATTACCAACACAAAGAAACCTCGATCAGTAGGATGGAGACCGTCCTCTTTTTGTGTAAGTAAGTCGACTTGGCAACTGCCGCCATCTAAAGTACAATATAGGCCAAATTAGCTTCCCATAAATATAAAACATTCTTATAATAACAACTTAACCTATTTTAATATATACAGCTATCTAATTATTCCTGTGGAGGTGAAAGAACCCTTTTTATGTTTAGATTCCTTTAGATTTTTATCAAGGGAGAAACCTCGTTTTATGGGTTCCCTGTCTAGTTTGCAGTAAGGTTGGGAATCTTGCTCCATTTATGAGTCTAACTATACGCTAACTAATTTAACTATCTGCTTAAATGGTGTCGTCTTTACCCCGTTCGCATGTGATTGATATTTCTAATAAAACGATTTGATAGTGACCGTACCAAACTTTTTCAGGCTCCGGCGTCATGGGATTTGGGTTGCTCAACTTGCAATAAAACACTTCCAATATAGAAAATATACTACAGAATACTTTATAGTTATTGCCGAAAAAGTTTTCGCTATTGGCACGGAACGACTGTTAAACTATAAATTTATGCAAACGTATTTACTTCTAAGAATCCACTAATATCTCATTGAGTCTGCTTCATTAAGATTTTTGGGGCCCATAAACTGCCATCTTAACTTTCTAGAAACCATCGTGCGACTTTATGAAAAATAATTTTAATTTCTTAACTCCTTTATTGCATTTGTTACAGTATGTATTACGAGAAAACTGCTCGAGCAAAGATGGCAGAAACAACAGGACATTTAATTCGCATTTTCTCGTTACTCCAAAATTGGGGTTAATTCTTCCAGCTATTCGGTCAAGTTACATAAAAATCAAAGAACAGTATTTTTGTCTCTTACTCTTTCTGTAGAGATCTTATAACAGTACCTGTACATTATGTAAATTAAAATGACGCAACAATTTAAGTAAAGGAAATATGAAGGGTATTCAAAAAGGCAGGATTGCGTTTTTTTTCAGTTATTTCCAAATTAAAAAAGTGATATTAAATCTATCTACAGACATTACGCTTCCCTTAAGTTAGTTAGATGTTTACTCAATGTACAGTATTTTGTTAAAATACCGATCGCATAAATGTGTTGGCACGTTGATTGTTACAAATCGACCTCAAATATAACATGTATGAACTGATTACTACACTCGTTACTGCATCGTTCTTAATGATAAAATGAAGCCAATGTTCTTTATTAAATTAATAAATCTACATTAAAAAGTGCAAGAGTCTTGAATGTTATGATAGAAAACGAGACACGCCTCTCGATATATTTTTTATGTTCTAAAAATTTGATCTAGTGTACTTTGACGTATCTGTTACATTTTTCGACCAAAATGCTAGTTTTCTATCAAATAAGTGCCAATCTCTTTTTCGCCCTATTTATTAATTAACGCAGATTTTAACCATAGTTAGTCCAGCAGTCAACGAGGACGCGCACACACTCATAACAACGTAACAACCATTTTCTGAGACATTTCCACATCTGCCACAGCTGAGATTAGGACTAAGAGATAGAGAGAGAGAGAGATAATTGCGACTAGCCGTATTGTATTATAAAGCTGCAGTCTCGATCGCTGCTATCGTCTCAGTAACACTTTAGAAACAGCTCTAAATAGCCTACCCAGGATTCAAACCCAGGGCACCGTGATCTCAAGCCTAACAAGTAAGCATTGAACCAACAAGCCGAGACCTCCATTTCGGATTTTTTTGACTTTTTTGAAAAGATATCATCAGGCAGATCAGTATTCAACGATCTCCAATTAACAAAAAACCATCTATTTCCCGAAAGGCTCCGAATTTGCTGTTAGACTTCACAATATTTAACATCCTTTCACACCCTAGAAAATTATTTTTGGTGTGTGTGATATAATCGAATTGTCCTAAGCTGTATCTGAATCTTAAACAAGCGTGTTGGAGTTCTGAAGTCTAGTTATCATTATTTCTTATAACGGTCCAGTAAACTTAATTACCTACCATAAGATTCATAACTGAGTATTAATGAATTACTTAACCTTAGTTAAACATCAGAAATGCGAATATATTTACAAATTTTTAATTTGCTGTGACATCTGTCCATGAGTACGTGGCGCAGAAGAAACAGTTTCAAAATGAAGGATGAGTTAGTCTGTCGCCTGTTTAATACCTTGAAGACAGAAGTCATGCGGCATTCAATCAGCATATTGATGAGAATAGCAAAATTGTAAGTATTTAGAAAAATCTGCAGTATATGCAGAAAACAATACAGGATCCATTATGCTACTCTGAGGTACATCTTTATTCACATTAATTATTTTGGAGCAGATTCCATTCCAAGGTATTTTAATTTAATAAACATGGTAGTAGAACCTAAGGTACAAATGTGTCTATAAATAGATTGTAAAACTTTTAGAATAATATTGGAATAAGAAACCACTTGTTTTTAGAAATACATAACACAAACTGCAACAACTTAACTACTAGTATTTTCGTCACTTTCCCCTTATGCTTTAAAGTGAAAGCTTACCAACGCCCATGTGGTTAGCATTTAGGAATAAATTTTAGCGTTAATAGACCTCAATATTAAATTGAACAATGATTGGTAACATTGAAATAGTCATTCTGAATAAAATACCTTAATCTAATCTAAAATAACTAGACACACGTTGGTATTTCTAGCACTAAATAGTCTGTCTGTGACAAGCAATAACACTGTTAATGTCCTGTGGCTAACTCGGACTCCGGATTAGGTAGGAGTAGAGCATTATTACTGAAAGCAGAAATTTGAATACAAACTGGCATTCTTAGACACTGGAAAGATGTGGACACATTTTCAGAAAGTAAGAAATGACCTAATATTAAATATTTGTTTGCTGTAAATGTTAAATGGCTACTTATAAATGAGAGAGGAGTAGAGATAACATTTTGAGGTTGATTTCGTCTGCACCCTTAGCGTTAAATTTAATGGTAGTAAAAATATTTTCAACCTCATCAACAGAAACTTCTAGGCTACCGCTAACCCTCTTAACCTTACGGGTATTTTATTGATGTGACACACCAAATCAATTTTAATTAATCTAATAAATGTAGGGTCTAATCATGAAGTTTAATGAGCCAACGCAAGCATAACCCTTGATGCTGAGTATACATAACCATTACTTTTCTCATTAAACACAGAACTAGCAAATGTAATTTTACCTTATTGTTAAAGAATTATGTGTGTTCATTAAAACTGTATTAAGGGACGGATAATTTTATAACACATAGTAGTATCATATATTGTTTAATCGAGAAAGATAAATAATAAAATTAACTGCAATATACAGTCTTAATATTTCTCATTAAGAAACAACATAATTATACCCATTGATGATTTTAAGAACAGCATATGTAAGCAAACTGTAAGAACCATACTTTTTTATTAAGTCTCTCAAATTTGTTATTTATTTTGTTTCCAACAATTTCTTTTATGGACACAGAAAACAATTTCCCTTATCGTCAGATAAATAACTTTTGTTAATGGTTTTATTGTTCTTTCAAACTTTTACCCATACTCGTGTACATTTGTGACAAAATCCTTCAGTTCTTTCACTAACGAAACAAAATTCTTGTCGCGCTAAAAGGTCAAAGCAGAAAGATCACTTTCATTATCCTAAATGATTCTGCGTGGCGCATTCATTATAATAATTACTGAAGAATCAAACAACGCCATATATTTAAATATTTTTTAAAAATTTGAAAATGTTGCCTTAAAGAATTCACAACTGAAATTCAGAAAGAAAACAGATCTAACGTTAATAGGCTAACTTATTCTCCCTGACCCATGGTTTATATTGGATGAACGGGAAGAAGTTTTAAGAAAATAATTTCAAAACACTAGGCAAATTTTGAATGTAGAGAACAAGATGGCACTTACGCTATTCGTTTTTCAGAAGAAACAGTTTTAATAAAAATGTTATCATTAAACTAGATGACTATATTATGCTGTTCGGTATATTGAAGATGTGTATAATTGATTTTAAATAAGTCCTTTTGTAGATTACTCACTATATTCGTAATTTTCGTCATTACTCGATGATGTCATTTTGATTAGCGAAATTCTTGCATGGTTTTTCCTTTTGTGTAATTTTTTCAAAAGTTTCGCCATTCTCCACGCGATCTTTTCGAAAATCAGTGGATTTCTTCTAGAAATTTCAATACCATTAAAGTTTCTTCGTTCTCAAAAGAGGCGTGATAGGCGGACAAACATATACATAGACACATTTATTGTTTATCCTCACCGCACTCTCAAGTCGTTAAAAAATATTGTTTAATGGGAATTGTATTTTGAGGAAAACTCATTTATGAGAAGCAAGTACTGATGTCAAGATGTAGAAGTACCTCACATTCAACTTGCTGTATCTCGGTTAATTTTTATCTTACAGGGATCAATAAGAAATCAAATTAAAGGTATCGGCAAATAAGAAGTTTACTTTTACATGTAATATATTCCAAGATACTTTTAAGTGGATATTTAATATTTTGTAATTGTTTCGATAATAAATGGTAATCCTCATTTGATATTAGCATATCATTTTATTTAATGTATTCAATACACACAGGCTTAAGGTGGTCATTCCCTAGAAAGAGACATCCGATAGGGAAATATTGATTATTTTTGCCCATAACTTTTTTTTCTTAGTACGTATATTTAAAAAAAATATAAGAGTACCTAAGTAGAACTATTACAAGACTATTACTATGAATTTTCACTCAATAATTTTAGGGGTTTGCAAAATAGCTCGATTTAAAACTATGAAATAGGAATTAACACAATTTTTAAATTTAAATCGAGCTATTTTGCAAACCACTAAAATTATTGAGTGAAAATTCATAGTAATAGTCTTGTTATGGTTCTACTTAGGTACTCTTATAATTTTTTTAAATATACGTACTAAGGAAAAAAAGTTATAGCTAAAAATACTAAATATTTCCCTATCGGCTGTCTCTTTCTAGGGAATGGCCACCTTAAACAAATCGAAATTAATAATTTTAGATCTTTATGGGAAACACATTTGACTTATAATGAATTAGAAACTGAAACCTCACATCTGCATTACATGGTTTCCGGAATGGTCAACAATCATATAGAAAAATGATTATATAATAGATTTATACAATTGCCTTCCCTGTCTCGCTGCTAGAGATTCCTAACGCATAGAAAAAATACAAAACTATTGCTTGCGATGTATTTATGGAATTAGAAGAAGAGAGCCCATTAGTGACAAACTGAAGGAAACCAAATGGATTAATATTCAAAATAGTCGGCATCTGCACATTAGTTCTCTTTATCACAAGGTCATAGTAACTAATAAATCTTCATATCTCTATAACACAATTATGTTTCGGACTGACGTACATAATTTAAATGTTGGATTTTAAGACGCTTTCACCCCACCTCTACATAGGCCTTATTTTTGAAAGATCATTATGTAAATATGCAACTCTCTGCACCCTTCACTCAAGTCTCGCTCTGTCTTCTCTTTTTCAAGATTGTACTAATTTATTCTATTTCTTTGCTTAGCTAATCATTAATTACACAGGTCTACAAAAAAGAAATTGTCTGTTTTTGCAATAAGACTCATCATTTTCATCATCTCAGTATTTTG
Organism: Stenurella melanura; assembly: GCA_963583905.1. Taxonomy (NCBI): domain Eukaryota; kingdom Metazoa; phylum Arthropoda; class Insecta; order Coleoptera; family Cerambycidae; genus Stenurella; species Stenurella melanura. Next base: position 35,594,330 of record OY757314.1, on the reverse strand, counting down.
ATGCACTGAAACCAAATTTGGCAAAAAAATTTTTTTCCGCCTCAATTTTTTCTACACTCCCATATAACCTCCATAAAAAAATTCTTTAAATATATTTTATGACCATTGGACGGGTTTTTTGGGTCGTTGATCACGAATCTGAAGTCAAGAATAAATTTTGACTTAATGGCTGTCAATAAGCTGTCAAATTTCACCAAGATGTAAAAAGTTGATATAAAATGTATATTATTAAGTTTTCTGAGTTGCTTACTACGATTCTGAAGTCAAAAATGAATTTTGACATGATGACAGCTGTCAATAAGCTGTCAACAGCTGTCAAGTATCACCAAGATGTGAAAGGTTGATGATATTAAGGCTTAATGCGTATTCATAAGTTTTTTCAGGTTGCTCAATACAAATCCGACGTTGATGAAGTTGATCTCAGATGTCGCTATCTCTAATATGGTATGGCATTGTCATTTAATTTCCTCATGTCAACAAAATTTGAATACAATTTGGTATGATATCACCGCCTACGGCATCCTTCGCGGTACTGATATAAAAAGTCTCTTGTGAGCAAGAAACTGCAGATGTCACTTGATTCTCTCTCGTCAATATCCTATGTGAAGAAACCTAGAGCTTAGATGTAACGTGTTTGAATATTCTCATTAGCTAAGTTAGCATTTAACTCCCATAAAACTTACAAAAATGATGGAGAATTGCGGTTTTAGAGCCATTCTTTATCAAAGAAATTTGTGCACTTTCAAACATTCGTCCATTTTTACATACTAACTTTATTTTTCTTGAGGGTGATTTTTTTTTCATTTTTCTTTTGGTGGGTCCTTTTATTCTCTGAATGATCTGATACGGGATTTTCTTCTAAAATTCCTATTTTGCTCCTCTCTCTTCAATGACCAGCAATTGCTTCGGATTTGTATTGGGCGACCTAAAAAACTGATGAACATGCATTTCATATCAACTAATTTCAATTCATTGACAGCTGTCATCATGTAAAAATTCATTTCTGACTTCAGAATCGTAAACAGCAACCCAAAAACTTAATCATGTACATTTATTATCAACTTTTCATATCTTGATAATACTTGACAGCTTGTTGACAGCGTATTGACAGCTGTCATCATGCCAAAATTTATTTTTAACTTCAGAATCGTAATCAGCAACCCAAGAAACTTAGAATATACATTCAACTTCTCACATGCTGGTGATACTTGACAGCTTGTTGACAGCGTATTGACAGCTGTCATCATGTCAAAATTTATTTTTAACTTCAGAATCGTAATCAGCAACCCAAATAACTTAATAATATACATTTAATATCTACTTTTCATATACTGGTGATACTTGACAGCTTGTTGATAGCTTACTGATAGCTGTCATCATGTAAAAATTCATTTCTGATTTCAGAATCGTAATCAGCAGTCCAAAAAACTTAATAATAAACATTTAATATCAACTTTTCACATCTTGGTGAAATTTGACAGCTTGTTGACAGCTGCCATTAAGTCGAAATTTATTCTTGACTTCAGATTTGTGATCAGTGACCTAAAAACGCATACAAAGGCCATACAAAATAATTAAAAATTTTTTTTTAAATATCCTCTATAAAAGTTTATGGGGCTTATATGGGGTGTAGAGAAAAATTGACGCGTTAAAAATTTTTTTTTTGGAAAATATGGTTTCAGCGCATCAAAGTACTTAAGAAATGATGGGTCTGATTGCAAAGACAGACAATTTTTTTGTAGACCTGTGTTATCTCCATTTAAAAGAGGCATTCTTGATTTTGAAAGAGCGAGATATTTAGTAGAGGTTACCTGAAATTCAAATCACTTTCTTGATCCTCTTACGCCAGCATTTCGTCCAGATAACGGTAAAATGACCTTTGTGGAAGTTGTTGGGGTGATGGGGTGTGCCACCATTTGGTAGCAATAAAATTTAAAGGTGAAATGACCTTGGAAAGCACCTTCAAGGTTAAATCTGTTACCAAATGGTGGCCTCCTCATCACCCCAACACCTTTCACACCTGCCATTCTCGTTACCTGGACGAGATACCGACCTTAGAAGAGTAAGAGAGTGATTTGAACGTCTGGCAATCTCTAAAAAATATCCCGCTTTTTCAAGATCCGACGTCAAAAACGCGTTTCCATTTGATAATCCTAAGTTTATCTTCGAGTGGCTTTGACCTTGGCCAGGTGGAGCTAAGTAGACTCGGATTCGGCAATCCTAAAAACGTATAAGGCTTCGTCCGTTTAAATGTTTTCCGAATTTGACCTTGGAGTGATCTTGACCTGATGGGGTCAAGCAGACCCCGAATTCGAATTCAGCGACCCCAAAAACGTATGGAAATCGTAGTTTCCGTCGCTTAAACAGTTGCTCCTTGATTTGACCTTGAATTGACCATGACCCTGGCCTAATGGGGTCAAGCACACCATTAATTTGAATTCAGCGACCCCAAAAACGTGTAAGAATCGTGGTTTTCTCAATTTAAATGATTTCCCAATTTGACCTTGAAAATACCTTGACCCTGGCCTGATGTGGTCAAGCAGACCCTGAAGTCGGATTCAGCGACCTCAGAAATATATTGGTAACCATACCATTAGACAAGACCACCAGGTCTTGTCTAATGCACAGAACACTTTTTGTCTTGTGGGTCTGTGTAATCCTTTACCTAAACTTCGCCTTTTCAGACTGTATGAAGTCCTACTAATTTGTATTATGCCCAAAAATAGTACGAACAAAGTTTATTATTATTATTATTATTATTTAGTTCAGGAGTATGGGAGACTCTATTTTATTTGGCACTTATAGTATTAGCTAATAATGATATATACCTAAAGGCATTGTTTACAATTGTTATTAATTAAGTGTTAATTTCAAATAGTTTATAGGTAAATATTGCCTAAATGTTATTTGTGGCATTATCTTAATTTTTTTTTCCCTCTTCAATTCTTTGGGACATACATGTGGCAGGAAGTCCCAAAGAATTGAAGAGAAAAAAAAAGTTTATAGGTAAGTTAACAGATTATTTAATAGCATGATCGAATATTTTATTGTACAGATCTAGTAGTTTGCGGTGACTGGAAAGACGTAACAATATTATTTTATGATACCGCTCAAAATAATGATTATATTAAACTATCTATTATAACAGCATCGCCTCCTATATGTAATATTTTTCTCCTAGAGTAAACGGACAAAAAGTTAATGTCACGTTCCAAAACATGCTCATCATAAGCCCCACACGTAATCCAAACAAGGACATGGATAATAAATTACAGCGTAAGAGAATATCTACCTAGCGCCCTGAAGGATGCTAAAGCAATTGCTTACTTATCGCTGAACCTAAGGGTAGGAGGCCAAGGAATACGATAATGCAACATATTATACATATATCACCCAGAGGGTATTTAGCTTAATACGAAAACTTTCCATGCAAAATAATGAAAATGACAATCTGAATTTACGTAATTTGTTGTCTTTATTATTGTCAAACGAGCACCTCCAGCAATAACATAAAATGATTTAAAGGATTATTAATAATTTCTGTTAACCTGAAACAGTGTTTGTCCACGACTGTTAAATAATGTACTCATTATGTACGTGTTTCCTCGATGATAATTCTATCTATGATTCCCTACAGTGAATAATGATTTCATTATTCACTGATTGCAGTGAATAATGAGGACAGTCAGTTGTTTATAAGAAATGACATTAGCGATTTTTTACTAAAAATTTAAAATGTCAAAATTGCAGCAACCAAAATACAAGTGTTGTCTCTCTAAGGTTTCTGGGAAGCACTCAAATGGTACATGCCGAAGAGGTACTTTAATGAACACTCAAAAACTACATTAGTATTTTTTTTTCAAAGCATCATCTATTAGCAACACGCGGCAATCCCCAACATTGTTTTTGAAACCATTTAGCTACGTGCCTACAAACTGTATTATTTTATTAGTAAGCCATGACAATGTGTCAAAGCGTAATTCTGTAATTGATTTGAAACGTCAAAATTTATGCTATTTCAACGCCAACGTTACTCACAATAATTTTACATATTAGGAGTATTATAATTAAATAAATGGATACTGACAGTGAAAACGAGATTTCTTTGACTCCGCCAGAGATAAAGGAAGCTGCAGAAATCGCCTCATTAAACTTGTTGCCCGAAATATCAAGAAAATTATATATTATGACATATGAACCTTTCTTAAATAGGAGAAATGAAATGAAGATGAAGAAATAAATATTAAATATTTAATAGTCGTGGACAAAGTATAGTATTCTACTTGCATATAATGGCTATTATTCACTCTATTGATTTACCTCGTGAATAATAGCCATCATTATATGCTCGTTGAATAATATACTATTGTATATGTTTAATATGTGTCATAAAATCAGGCCCGGCGACAGAAATTTTTGAGCCCGATAAACTGATGGCATTAAGGTCTAGTCCTTGTATCAGCCTCTGGTGTCTACGAGTCGCCGAATAACTACAAAGTCGGAATGCAAATAATTTTGTCTCGGCATCAAAGACGGCTCTCGTATAGATATAATATTAAATGGCAAACAGCTACTGAAGCACTCAAAAAAGCGACTAAGTGGTTAAATATTCATTATTGTCAGCTACAACGTACTTTTGGAAATTTTAATACAAAAACTCTAATGGTTCTTACAAAAATATGTAATATATCTAGCAAATAGATAGGCAATTTCGAATCAAACAGGTACTTTCCTGTTCTGTTTAATATGTGTGGCGTGTTTATTTTGTTTATTTTCAAAATAATTAAATATAAAAACCCAGTTAACTGCTGACAATATAAAACTTGTTTTCCAATAGAATAAACCATTTTTATAGAATACTAAATCATACATGATAAAGATAAGGATTATTGGCATAAAACTGCAATGTGCCGTGTGCATTACAAACGTACCCAACATGATAAAGTTAATTTTAATTCATGTCCATATGTTAATAAGTATAATCTACTTTTGTCGAAAATCTACCACATTAGTAATACGTACTAATAATTACCTAAAAACATAGTTTTACAATTGCATGTCAACATGAGATTCCAGTGTAAGGCGGTACTTTGGTATGTCTTCTACTAATGCGGTTTTATTGTCTCCTTTAATTAGACCACGCCGCCGAAATTGTGAACAATGCTTCGACAAAATCTCTTTTTACTTTTGTGGCAATTCTTGGCATTTACATCAACATTTCTTAACGGGAAAGGGTTGACCATACTAAATCGCAGTTACGTAGTTTCGCTAACCGTAGTTTAACTTCGGAATATTTAGAAAAAATATTAATGATATACTTTTATGTTCGTTATAAGTCGCGATAAATTACATATATGTGAGAGTACAAGATAATACTAGTATTATCTTGTACTCTTGATAAAGGCCTAATAAGCCGAAACACGTGTAAAGTTTTAATAAAACTTTTTGAAACATTAAAAAGCATAATTTTTATGTATATTTAAATTATTGAAGAATGTTTCACAAGGAACCAACCGTAGAATCAACCCAATGTACTAACTTACAGTCAAAATCTCATTACAATCCGATTTTTCGTTCTTAAGTTATATTGCTTACAAGAACGTGACCGACGGACAGATGGACAGACAGACAGACAGACGGACGGATATTTTAAGTTGTTCAGAATTCTGTCACCAACTCATTAATACGAAATTTTTTCACCTCCAAATGAAATGATATTATCGGTTTTAGAAATATGTCGATCGAATGGAATATACACTTCATTTTGTATTTGGGAAGAGTATAATAGAGAGAAGCAATTTGCAGAAACTCGAAAGCTTGATTGCAAAAGGCAATATAACGAAAACAAGCTAACCATTATACTCTTCGCCGATTTACATTTTTTATACAATTGTTTCACATTCTATAAGATACTCTTTGCAATTAAATCTGACGGCCTTGTCTAATTGAGAGGTAAATGAAAGCTGCCAAAGCTTGATCCGAATCTTATCGTATTTGTGACAAATTTATTGCTGTTTTGATAAACATTACAGAATATTGCCTAATTAATCGGCTATGTAACAATATTATTAACATAAATATATAAATTTAATAAATTGAAATAATTAACAACTTTTTTATTTATTGGTCGATTTTGTTCAATAAAAATATGTTCTTCCTCTAGCTAACACTAACTTACTTGCAAAATTTCAATACAATCGGACTTTTCGTTCTTTAGTTATCGTGCATACAAGAAACGTGACGGACGGACGGACAGACAGACGGACATTTTGAAAGTTGTTCAGAATTCGATCACCAACACAGTGATCTGAAAATGTTTTCTCTACGAGCAATATTACCGGTTTTAGAAATGTGCCGATCGAATGCAATATACTCTTCGTTTTTTATGTGCGAAGTGTATAATAACATAGATGTTCGAGCCTGTAATACAAAATTTAGACATAAACCTAAATTAATTTGCTCGTCCTGTATATAGGAGTAAATAATTCGATGGAGAATTTTTTCATGAATCTTGATCAGTCATTTATTTATTTATTTATTTCATGAAATATCGTAGCATATATCGACAGAAATATTTTAATCGAAAATTGATTTTATTTTTAGTGAATATTGAGAATTTAGTGTAGATTTATTCATTCACAATACAATTTGAATAAGAGATATAGCAAATTTTAGGAGACATTTTGAAACCAATTTTTTTCATATGTTCGCAACATATTTGTTTTACAATGCAAAAATAATCTTCATCTTCAATTTTCAATCTCTACATACATAACGTGGTAAAACAATTAATATTTAATAATAATTTTCATAATAACGGTTGAATTAAGTACCTACCCACGTTTTCATTCAGTAAGATTTATAAGAGATGAAAGATACTTATTTTATATGTGATGATAATTTAATAATCAAGGAGGGGATCGGCTATTCATTAATTTAAATGGGATTTTACTGTATACTTGTACTTTGTAGTCAATTCCAAAACAAAACTTGTTCTCATTTTCAAACAATAACACTTAACAAGTTATAATAAATTCAAGTATACAGACTAAAGTTAATTAATTAAGCGAATTGTGTTCGAAAACAGGAGCATATCTTGCTACAGAAACGTTAAAGAAGTTAAACAAAAGTATGGCAGAAAATTTAAATAATTTAACTGCCTTGATATACTTGTAAATTGAGTGTGCCAGTTGCTGAATTTAATTTGCAAATGTGATAGCACAATTTGCAGGTCCAACACTCCCTATTTTCGAATGTTATATTAATTCAATAATATTTGAAAACGACAAAAATAATCATTTTTAAATTTGTTCTGTATTATGTCTTTTTGAAATATTTTATATTAAAAGAAATCTCATAGCCTTTCCGTTGCACGTATTTATCTAATTTCATAAATATTTAAAATTGTCTGGTAACGTTGTATGCGAAGTCTTAATTCATATTAAATATATTTTCCTAAACTAAAACTTCATGTATTCTCGAAGGCCTTTGATCACGTTTTACATAATTTTAATTAATATACTGATCAACTTTAATTTTAGTGATATACTTGTTACCTTGAGCCCTACTTACTAACAGTTTAAACTTAAAAACTCTGGTAGCTTTCAGGATACATGTAGTTCTCTATTTCCAAAAATAACCGCTGTTTAGAGAATAGCAACTTCCACATTCAGATTTTCTATTCAAGTCTCTTTAAACAAGAACATCTTTATGCTACATTTGTACTCCAGTATGAGGAGATAATTCTTCAAGAATGTTAACAATATAATATTTAAAATTTGTCACAAAAATCCATAAACGATTAACCATTTCAATATTTTTTTAACAGGCCGACGTTTAATGGAGGCGGAGTTGGTAATGGGGGTAGATGGTGCGAAAATATGTTGTTGAGAACTTTTGTTCCCTTACACATTCTAAATCACAATTTTTTATTGTTAACTCCTTTATTAATGGAGTGGGGGTCGTAGATGTCATAAAATAATTTTGAGACCTTGGCTTCTAGTATATACCAAATCCCAAGTTTCCTTGATTCTTACTGGCTTGTTTTGCACATTTACCCCTATATACCCCTCAACTATTCAACAAAATAAGCTGAAAGAAAAATATTACAATTTCAGGTCTCGTTATAATACATATGCGTACCAAATTTCAAGTCAATATTTTAAACCGTTCCAGAGTAATCCTGCGTTACAGACCAACAGATTTTTTTCCGCTCATACTTAAAATCTCGACGTTTCGTGACATTATAAACCTGTTAAATCATCTATCTATACTTTAATGGAAATGCATAAATATCTCTTTTGATACCCATGTCATATATTTAGTCTATCTATGTTTAAAAGTGAATTATTATTTATTTGCTTATAATTGTATTGGAACGTATTCTTTATAGGATTTTGCAAACAGCAGAAAAAAATAGCTATCAATGAGAACTAAAAGAAATACTATGTGTAAAAATATTAATTAAATCTTTGCATTCTTTCGATAACCTGATTTTTGGTTATGCTAGCAAATTAAAATCCTAAAATAAATTTGTCTAATTTCTTATTTGAAAATTCTTATTCTAACACTATCCACACAGTCTCCTACGGCCATGCAGATTCAACTAGTATCTACATAACCCCTACGGTCATGAAGATTCAGTTAAAAATGAGAACAAATTCTTAAAATTAATTTATTTATCTGCCTTATTGAAAATGCTTAGCCTTTGAAACGTATTTCGTCCTTATTCTGTAGCACATCAGAAAGACATAAAGCCACTCATAAAGATCATTCATGCAAAACCAAGACAATTTCTATGAACAAGTATGAAATATTTATATTTGACATTGACTGATAAAAATAACCGATCTTCATCTATCTATTGGCTAACTAGTATTGAAGCCTACATACTATATTCATGTTTGAAGGTGAATTATTATTTGTTTGCTTATAATTGTATTGAAACATATTCTTTATAGGATTTTGTAAAAAGTGGAAAACAATAACTACTAGCCTTGTCTTAAAAAATTTTCATTCTAATGGATTACATTTTCAAGGCAGATAAATAAATTCATTTTAGGCATTTGTTCTAATTTTTAACTGAATCTTCATTATCGTAGGGGGTTATGTAGATACTAGTTTAATCTGCATGGCCATAGGGGAATTCATTTTAGGATTTTAATTTGCTACATAACCAGAATTCGAGTTATCGAAAGGATGCAAAGATTTCATTAATATTTTAACACACAGTTTTTCTTTTAGTTCTCATAGATAATTATTTTTTTCTGCTGTTTGCAAAATCCCATAAATACAATTATAAGCAAACAAATAATAATTCTCTTTTAAACATGTATAGAGTATATGGGCTCCAATACTAGTTAGCTAATAGATAGGTGTCGGTCTGTTGCTTTTATCAGTCAATGTCAAATATAATTATTTCATGCTTATTCATTGTTTTGATTTTGCATGAAACATCTTTATGAGTGGCTTTATGTCTTTCTGATGAGCTGATGATTTTGAAGAAACAGAATGATCGATTTCATGAAAATGTAATCCATTAGAATGGAACATTTTTAAGATAAGGCAGATAAATAAATTCATTTTAGGCATTTGTTCTCATTTGTAACTCAATCTTCATGACCATAGAGAGTTATGTAGATACTAGTTTAATCTACATGGCCGGGGACTGTGTGGATGCTAGTGTTAGAATGAGAATTTTCAAATAAGAAATGAGACAAATTCATTTGAGGATTTTAATTTGCTAGCATAACCAGAATTCAGGTTATCTAAATAATGAAACGTCTTTCTTTTAGTTCTCATAGATAGGTATTTTTTCTGCTGTTTGCAAAATCCTATAAAGAATCTGTTTAGTCGGTAACTGGAATATTCTGCTGGGCAATAAATTATGTTGTATTATTATTAGTATCTATTGTTTAGGGAATTATTGTGTATCATTGGAATCTCTTCATACGATAATTGAAACTCTTAGTAAGTCAGTATTAACCAAAGTTCGCAAAGTAATTTTACCTTATAGAAACATCTAAAAGTTTAATATAATTCATACATATTGCTCTTTTGAAATTGATTTACTGTCAACCATGATTAAATCATGAATTGGTGGCAAGCAACAGCAAGGATCGTTCATAGATGGCTGAATATCTAAAGGTAAACATCAACATAGGATTCTTAGAATGAGCCGCAGCTACCGTCTATTTATATATCATCAATGTGCTAAAGTTTGTTTCCTCTTTCAGTTTTAGCTTGAAGGTTATCAAAACAGGTGTTTCATTTTGAAATTACGACCCCATTATTTGATGTTGTTCATTACGTATTCAGCGGCACCAGGGAATTTTCTCGCATTTAATTAATTAAACCAGACTACCCAAAATAGTTGACTGAATTTAAACAAAAATATGGTGGTGTATACTGCGATTAAGGTGAAATAAAACGCATGTAAAAGTAATTGTTCAATGAATTTTATTCATATATTCAATGTTTATTAGTTCAAATGTGATGAACAAAAACTATGCATCAATTTTATATTGTGATCTACCAGCTAACATACTACGAACATAATACATAATATACTACTGATGACGTTACGGAATTTTCTGATTTCCTCAGTTTGAATATTAAAATGCCAGGCGAGGCAAATAATTCTTACTTGTCTGATAGCAAATGGACACCAGTTCCTGTCTACCAGCGGCTAATCTCACGATACCTAGAAGCAAACAAAAAATAAATGATTTTTTTCTGCTAGAACTCATAATTAAAATATTTGTCAAAATTAAAATATCAAATAAATAATCGAAATGTACAAGATATATTTAAAGCCGTTAGAAAGTATTCTGGAGAGCTCTTAAGAATTCTCCTGGGGTAAACGCCGCCACACTGAATTTTATAATATTTTTTTTTCCCTTTTTCACCTTTTAATTTTATTTGTCCACGACTGTTAAATAATGTACTTATTATTTATTTATTTATTTATTTATTTATTTATTTATTTATTTATTTATTTATTTATTTATTTATTTATTTATTTAACGATACACTGCCCAACAGAGCATTCCAATTACAAGGCAGGAGATAATAAGTACATAGAAAATATATTAGAATATAAGTAAATAAAAAGAAAGAATATAAGTTAATAAAAATATGGTAACGTGTTTTAATTTATACATTTAATCTCTTTATCTCAGCTACATTGCAGTGGAATATATCAATCTGGCCTTGAAGACTATTATGGTTCTCACACATTTTGTACAGTGGTGAAAATTTCTGTACGTTAGTTCTGGGGGTCGGCAGATAAAATAAAGTGTTTTGTCTGGAACCTGGTCTAGGTGTTCGAAAATTTAGTAAGCTTAAGATAGCACTACAATCTGTTATATTATGTATTACTTTAAAAAGAAATATTTGTTGTGAAATAGTTCGGCGAGTCTCCAAACTCGAAAGCGAAAATCTGTTTAAAAGTGCAGTCTGGGGAAAACCAATAGCAGGATAGACACCGTCCTCCTTGTAACTTAAAATCTTTAAGAAACGTCTCTGAATTCTCTCTATATTTTGTATATGTAGGTTGTAATGAGGAGACCAAATAATTGACGAGTAGGTATTCTAATTTTGATCGAACAAAAGACTGATAAAGTAGTTTCAGCGTATTACTGTCATTAAAATCATGAGAACATCGTGTTATAAATCCCAGTGTTCTAAAACTTTCATTAGTTATGGTGTTTATATGACAATTAAAGTTAAGTTTACTATCAAATGTTACACCGAGATCGCGGAAGGTTGATGGACGTGTTAGCACTGAATCTTCTAAGCAATAATTGAATTCGACCAGCTGATGTTTATTGGTAAAAGTTAGAACATTGCACTTCTTTGCATTCAATTGTAGTTTGTTCAAATTACACCATTCATTTACTTTATCGAGGGCCGCTTGTAGAGCAACACAATCAGTAACATCATTTACTTTATTGTACAACTTCATATCGTCTGCGTATAAGAGACAATTGACACCCAGTTCTACTGTTATGTCATTAATGAAAATATTGAAAAATAAAGGACCTAACACTGAACCCTGGGGTACGCCTGAAGTGGATACAAATTCTACAGACCGCTGACCACAGTATTCAATGTGGTGATGTCTGTTTTCAAGATATGATTTGAAGAATAATAGCAGATTTTTTGAGAAACCAAATTGTTGAAATTTTGAATATAAAATACTGTGGTCCAGTCTGTTAAATGCTTTAGTGAAGTCTGTGTAAATTACGTCAACTTGTGAGTTTGCGTCGATAGCATCAGTTATATATTGGGTGATACGAAAAAGATTGGTTGAGGTAGATCTTCCCTTGAAGAAACCGTGTTGGTATTCAGTAATGCGATTCTTTGCATAAGAAAATGTTGGTTCATACAGCAAAATTTCGAAAGCTTTGGAAAAATTGTTGATAATCGTTATGGGTCTGTAATTCTCAATATTATTCTTTTCACCTTTTTTATATACAGGAATTATCTTAGAACATTTGAGTGAATCGGGGAATATGTTAGATTTAATGGCCAGATTGAATAAGAAAGTGAGAGGAATTGCAAACACGCTAGCACAATCATGTAATAGAAAGGCGGGAATTTTGTCAGGGCCCATCGTACATTTAGGTTTGATTTTTTTTAGTGAATTTAAAACTTCTTGCTCTGTAAACTGTTCAATTGTTAAAGAATCAGTAATTGCGTCATGGTTGTCCTCAATTGGAACACCAGAAGTGATGTAAGAACTACAAAAGTAATCAGCAAAACCATCTACCAATTCTTTGTTGCCAACATAATGTCTCTCCTTATAGTACATATCAGCCGGTAAATTATTACTAGTTTTCTTATTGATAAACTGCCAAAACTTGTTGGGATTAGTCTTGATATTATTTTCAATGTCGCTACAATATTTTCTATACTCGATATCAACCTGATTTTTGAAATAAGTTCTTAATAATTTAAACTCCTCGAGTGCAAGAGGATCATCAAGGTTTTTGTAATCGCTCCATGCTCTATGCTTCAGTTTAATACTTTTAATTATATTAGAATTGTACCAAGGAGGGTAGCTCTTGCCTTTGATTACAGTTTTTGGAACAGTTGACTCAAGAACGGCATATATTTTTTCATAAAATTGTTCAAAGGCATGATTTGCATCAGAAATATTGAATAGAAAATGCCAATCAATATCTGCTAAGTTTTGATAGAGGTCAATCAGATTGGCTTTGCGGTAGTTATAGTAAGTCAGATTAACGGTGTTCTTGTTATTTTTATGTTTTTCATGTACATTAAATAGTATCAGGAGTGCTGGATGATGAACATCTTCATGAAGTAATATGTCTGGAGCTTTGTCTACTACACAGTTCATATTTGATAGAACTAAGTCTAAAATGTTGACGTTTCTGTTTTTTATATAATTGTATTGTTCTAAATTTAGAAAATTACTAAAGTTGATTAGAGAGGTAAGACGACTTGTAGGCTTTAGCGAGAGTAAGTAACTGGAATATTCATTAAAATTAAAGTCACCTAGAAATAGAACATTGTTATTATGAATAAATTCCAGTGAAGCAATAATTTCAAATACCGAATCATAACATTCAAGGGTTGTATTGGGAGGTATATAAGTTAAAATTATATAATAGCAATAAAAATCTATTTTAATTTGAACTCCAAGAATGTCAATAAAGGGTAATTCTTTGAAAAGTGTGGTTGCTTTTAATTTTAGGTCGGCAGAGCAGAGAGAGGCGTCAATAGCAAGCATGACCCCCCCGCCTCGTGTACATTTGGTATTAATAAAATCGCGATCACATCTATATATACAATACTTATTAAGATCGAATAACTCTGAGCTATTTACTCCTGATTCTAACCAGCTTTCTGTGACCGCAATGACAGAATATTCGCTGGAATTGGCAGCATTAAATAGGCGAGTGGTTTTGCTATTTACTCCACGCATGTTCTGATAATATACTGAGAATTTAGAGACGCGATTATAATTTTTCGAAGAGGCATTTAAAGAGGGAATATTATCAGTTGCTAATTGTTTCAAGGAAGTAGGTGTCGATATTTGCTATATGGGTACCCCAAATAAATCGCTCTTCCGTTTTTCTAGCGCTTTTTTATATGCAAAACAATTTTCATAGTCCCAGGCTGCATGATCTGTATTGATATCTGTTTTTTGTTTTAGTTTGACATTATGGCAATTAATACAACATTGTTTACTATCTTTTGGACAGACTTTTAAATCATGATCTTTCGAACATATAGGACATGACATACCTATTATTTTTACATGATTATGTATGTATTTCCTCAAGGATAATGCTATCCATTATTCCCTGCAGTGAATAATGATTTAATTATTCACTGGTTGCAGTAAATAACGAGGACAGTTAGTTGTTTATAAGAAATGACATTAGTGACTTTTTACTCAAAATTTAAAATGTCAAAATTGTAGCAACCAAAAGACAAGTGTTGTTTCTCTAAGTTTTCTAGGAAATACTCAAATGGTACATGCCGAGGAGGTATTTTAATGAACACTCAAAAAGTACATTAGTAAGTTTTTTTCAAAGCATCATCTATTATGAACACGCGGCAATCCCCAACATTGTTTTTGAAACCATTTACCTAGGTGCCTGCAAACTGTATTTTTTTATTAGTAAGCCATGACAATGTGTCAAAGCATAATTCTGTTATTGATTTGAAACGTCAAAATTTGTGCGATTTCAACGCCAACGTTATTTACAATAATTTTACATATTAGGTACTCAAAAAGAGTAATATAATTAAATAAATGGATACTGATAGTGAAAACGGGATTTCTTTGACATCGCCAGAGATAAAGAAAGCTGCAGTATTCTACTCGCATATAATTACTGTTATTCACTCTGGTGATTTACGACACTCGCCTGCGGCTTGTGTCTTAATCGTTGAATAATATACTATTATTGCATTTATGTTTCAATAATACAGGTATAGATTCAGGAGCTGAAAGACTAAGGTGGAGTTGTAGCTATGGATGGATATAACATAAGTTGCAATGGGCGAAGATGAGCTCATAGAACTGATGGACCAGCTTCAGACAATAAGCTGTGATTATCATTTAAGTGTGAATTATGAAAAGTCGAGTCAACTAACTGTTATAAATGTAAATTGTAAATTGATACTGTCAACACCAGTAGTTATCGAATTTACGCCAATATCTCCGTCTGTGCTCTTGCTAGGACGGAAACTCACCATAAATGCTTGCCCAGATGTCGTGATTTCGTGTGGTACAATATTGAATATTTGTACAATATCTGTCTATTCTTTAGTTTTCTAAAGTCAACTGACTTTAGAGGACTTCTACCTTGTATCTTAAATAAAGAAGACGTAATATCGCAATTTATCGTAGCATGCAAGGAGGCAAAAACAAAATCGCCTTATGCCTCCAGCAACGCCCTACTGAACATTTTGAGTTTTAAGTTTTGTCGTCAAAAGTTGGCGATAGTGAATGGTACAAGGAGGCCGGTGGTATTGTGTACGTGGACAATTGTATGATTCATTAGAACTGGTCATTTGGAAATGCCTTAAAAACAATATTGTCGCGTTTTTTTACCCCTAAAATCACCTTTTAGGATCCGTGGATTCCAAATAATTTCAGCAAGAGAGTGTTAGTGTTTATTTAACACTTTTTTTAATAATTTACTGCAAACTACACAAGATTTTTATTATCTAGTAAAATGCACTTTAACTGTCTAAAATAACCTTTACAATGTTTGCTATTTTGTATTTCTATCACCTTGGATTTCTAACCTCTCACTTATCACAGTTGTCACTTTTCAACTTCTTCTACTTCCGCCGGGAATCTCGCCTTATATATTCTAAAATTGCCTCTAGAGTTATCTAGAACATAATCGAAAATCTTCTTCCACCACACTCTAGAAAACCCGATCTCTTTCTAGAAATTTCTAGGACAGTCACTATTAGTCATGGGCGTATCAGTGTCTACTTTCTAGGGGTATAATGCATAACAATATGTAAGTTGAAATGAATTTTTTCAGTTTTTGCAAACATGCTTGCGGGATAACCTGATAACGTGATTTTGAGTCTCTTTGGAGCGAGCAACTTCTATGGAGATATTCGCATCCTCAATTTATCGCACCTATTTTGCCTCCCTAGAATTTTAGAAAATTTGCAATTTGTAATAGATGTAACTTCCAGTACATCTCCACGAAGCAATTTTTCATCAGTTTCGAATCATTTTACTCAATCTGATTTTGTTGAAATTTAGTTACTGTATTACCCAAAACAACAGTTGGTTGTTGAATCTTGATTAGTTCAGAAACATCGAAAGCCAAGCCAAGTACACGTACACTAGCATCTGTCGCATGTTGTGCCACACAGACATCATCTGAGATTTGTCGTTTTTTATGTACCTTGAAAATATACCAATACCAACTTTTTTTTTTGGCAAAATTTTATTGAGTAAAATGCATTTGTTTAAAAAGAAGAAAACAGAAGAATTGAATAAAATTGGTCTTAAAAAATTTAAAATATGTTTTTTGGTTTATGCCACCACAAAGAACATAGAAGCAACTATAATTTGAAATACAAATTTTTGAAATACGACTTGATGCCCACAAACAATCGACGATTCAATTTTCGACTTTGCAATTGTTGTTTAGGAGTTATTGTAAACATTTTAACTTGAAACTTGACTTGATGATTTAACTCCCACCAGGGGTATACTGTTCTAGAGATTCGTTAGAATTTGTGCATTATTGTTCTAGTTATCAATTGTTTCAAAATGGCCTCCCTAAAATATCTTCATGTTTTAGAACTTGGCATATTGACCAAAAAATTTCGTACAAATTTAATTCTCTTCGCAATTTCATTTTGAATAATTTGTGTCTCTTTCTTTTTTGCGATACGGGTATACAGAGATATTTAAGAAAAACTGCGAAGAAACGGGATTCTGGATATTCTTTTGTTTAAACAGAAGCTTTCCGCCACACGGATATAATTCAAAACTTTTTACTACACTTCTTGAAATGTTTTCAACAAGTTTCAGCGAAAAATTTGCTATAGTAAGGCAATTCCCCAGAAATTTTAGTTTTACTAAACTAAACAGTTCGATAGTCTATTCATTTACGAGTATTTTAGTTTTTGTTTAATTTTTCTACGACCAATAGATATATTTAAAAATACTGTACCTATGCACTCGACGTGCATCAAAAATTCACTTTTATGCGTTTTTATCGCGAAGCCGCAGCTTGATTTTACTAATTTTTTCTGCATCCGACTCAGTTTCATGTATGAAATAAAAAAAATCAACTTCCTGATTACATCAATTTTAAATTCTAATTTCTCTGCACTAATATGATTTAAATCAACTGAACCCTGTTTTCACCAAGTTGCTAATTCTTGAAATCAGCTGAATTGAATTTCAACTAGAGCCTCTATATTTATAAAATAATCCATTTGAAAAAAATCGAAACAGATACAGATTTTGTCAGAGATGTAAGTCTCCTTTTCTTTTGTACTAGGAGATATTTTTCCATTAGAAATGTATATGGTTAATTGTCAACGCTATTTTGTTAACAAGGTTCCTGTAGGGTGGGACATACATGGGACTATTAAGGTCTAAAATATTTATTTTCACATCTCTAGTCTGCACCAATTTAATTTTCATAATTATATCATTTTTTATTCAAAGACAGTGGCGAATGAATTTCATAAATAGTCGAAATTCAAATTAATCAACTACAATTTTCACATAGACCTAGATTCAGTGGCTGTAGGCAGTCACTGTAAGTTCTAATGTACAATCGTCGACGAATACCTAAACTGGAATGAATATATCAACTTCATTTGCTCTAATTTAAATAAACAATACCATGCTCTCTTGAATTTTAAAATCGTTCTAGATATGAAAGGTCTTCTATCAGCCTATTATGCCATAATCTACTTCGTAATTAACAACAACATAATTTTACAGTGCCTGGCAGTAATAATAGAATATTCTTTCACAGAGAAAAATAATTCGGCTCATATTTAACCTATAATATGGAGAATCAGATAGACAAACATATAAGATGAGAAAATGTTAACCTTTACCGGGATTTCAGGTCTATTCTGTAACATTTTTGTTAAGCTTTAACGGCAAGGTCACTGTTAAAATAATTAGCGAAATGAAGTTAACGGTCAGTGGTATTCTGTACACTTTTTTTTAAGGTTAAATTTAACCAACATCGTTTAAAATTAGAGGCGACTTTGGACCTGCCACTAAAATTTAACGGTACCGTTAAAGAGGCAAAAACACCGTATTTTATTTTTGGTTCATAAAATTTTGTATAATATCATTCAGTAAATGGCACTTTATTTATGTTTGTCAATGAGTTTGAGATTCTTTTGACGACCCATTTCCTCATTTATATTCAGTAATTATTTTTCCGCCTTCAAATAATCGTAATCATAACCTCAAATAGAAGCGCGGTCGTTAAAAACTTATGACTTTAACAGGTCCGTTAAATGGTCGCATACAGAATAGAAAATTGAGTTATTATTTTTAGCATTCCGTTAAAATTAAAAATTTAGCAGGGCGTTTATTTTTAACCAAAAAATTACAGAATAGACCTGATAATCTGTTTAAACTATTGAGTTACATATACTCCGATAAAGATTAATGTAGAAAAACTTAGATACACAAAAAAATAAGATATCACAATAGGTGTATCTTTACTTGCACTAGCTGTAGAAAATCACACCAATATGCTAGTAGGTAATAGGTTCCTCAGATAAAACGCACGACCAGCTTGAATAAATAAATTGAAATTATTGTTAAAATAATTCCTTTTCCAAACTAAATTTTACCTACGTAAGAATTTGTTTTTATTTATTATTATTACGGAGTACCCAATTTTTCTATATATTCAGTACAACTACTTGTAACTTATTTTATTTTACAATTATGTATTTGTCAGTATGATAATTTCAAAACACTTTATACTTAATCAGATATATTTACACATGTGCTCATATATGTATAAATTTGTAAGTTGCATAAGTGTATATACAGTGTGTTCCAAAACAAAGGCATAAAATTCATAACTTTTCTTCTGTTTTGAGTTCACAAAGATACAAGAACACATCAATTAGTAGTAACATGTTGCTCTATTAGTAGGTACGTAAGGGAAACAATATTTTATAGTTTCCACTTATCCGTGACGTCATCGATAGTCTTTTTAAACGGGACACACTATATTTTATTCGAAAAATTGATCGACTTTTTATAAAGAAAGTGATATGCTTTTCTTTTGTAAACTTTTTCTTTTGTAAACATCCAAGGAAAAACTTCATTTTCTATTATAATGATTACAATTCAAGACTATATTTCCACGCCAACTTGCACTTGCCGTAAGAAATTATCTCAGTAAAATACTTCCAGACAGATAGATAGGCAGAAGAGTGGCCACCAAATTCACCTGATTTAACTCCATTAGATTTTACTTTTGGGGTTATCTTAAAATCAGAGTGTACGTAGATAGACCAGATACAGTAAATGGACTAAAACAGATTCAGTTAAAAATGAGAACAAAGCAATAAAATGGATTTATTTACCTACCTTGTCTAAAAAAATTCTAAAATATCTTCATGTTTTAGAACTTGGCATATTGACCAAAAAATTTCGTACAAATTTAATTCTCTTCGCAATTTCATTTTGAATAATTTGTGTCTCTTTCTTTTTTGCGATACGGGTATACAGAGATATTTAAGAAAAACTGCGAAGAAACGGGATTCTGGATATTCTTTTGTTTAAACAGAAGCTTTCCGCCACACGGATATAATTCAAAACTTTTTACTACACTTCTTGAAATGTTTTCAACAAGTTTCAGCGAAAAATTTGCTATAGTAAGGCAATTCCCCAGAAATTTTAGTTTTACTAAACTAAACAGTTCGATAGTCTATTCATTTACGAGTATTTTAGTTTTTGTTTAATTTTTCTACGACCAATAGATATATTTAAAAATACTGTACCTATGCACTCGACGTGCATCAAAAATTCACTTTTATGCGTTTTTATCGCGAAGCCGCAGCTTGATTTTACTAATTTTTTCTGCATCCGACTCAGTTTCATGTATGAAATAAAAAAAATCAACTTCCTGATTACATCAATTTTAAATTCTAATTTCTCTGCACTAATATGATTTAAATCAACTGAACCCTGTTTTCACCAAGTTGCTAATTCTTGAAATCAGCTGAATTGAATTTCAACTAGAGCCTCTATATTTATAAAATAATCCATTTGAAAAAAATCGAAACAGATACAGATTTTGTCAGAGATGTAAGTCTCCTTTTCTTTTGTACTAGGAGATATTTTTCCATTAGAAATGTATATGGTTAATTGTCAACGCTATTTTGTTAACAAGGTTCCTGTAGGGTGGGACATACATGGGACTATTAAGGTCTAAAATATTTATTTTCACATCTCTAGTCTGCACCAATTTAATTTTCATAATTATATCATTTTTTATTCAAAGACAGTGGCGAATGAATTTCATAAATAGTCGAAATTCAAATTAATCAACTACAATTTTCACATAGACCTAGATTCAGTGGCTGTAGGCAGTCACTGTAAGTTCTAATGTACAATCGTCGACGAATACCTAAACTGGAATGAATATATCAACTTCATTTGCTCTAATTTAAATAAACAATACCATGCTCTCTTGAATTTTAAAATCGTTCTAGATATGAAAGGTCTTCTATCAGCCTATTATGCCATAATCTACTTCGTAATTAACAACAACATAATTTTACAGTGCCTGGCAGTAATAATAGAATATTCTTTCACAGAGAAAAATAATTCGGCTCATGTTTAACCTATAATATGGAGAATCAGATAGACAAACATATAAGATGAGAAAATGTTAACCTTTACCGGGATTTCAGGTCTATTCTGTAACATTTTTGTTAAGCTTTAACGGCAAGGTCACTGTTAAAATAATTAGCGAAATGAAGTTAACGGTCAGTGGTATTCTGTACACTTTTTTTTAAGGTTAAATTTAACCAACATCGTTTAAAATTAGAGGCGACTTTGGACCTGCCACTAAAATTTAACGGTACCGTTAAAGAGGCAAAAACACCGTATTTTATTTTTGGTTCATAAAATTTTGTATAATATCATTCAGTAAATGGCACTTTATTTATGTTTGTCAATGAGTTTGAGATTCTTTTGACGACCCATTTCCTCATTTATATTCAGTAATTATTTTTCCGCCTTCAAATAATCGTAATCATAACCTCAAATAGAAGCGCGGTCGTTAAAAACTTATGACTTTAACAGGTCCGTTAAATGGTCGCATACAGAATAGAAAATTGAGTTATTATTTTTAGCATTCCGTTAAAATTAAAAATTTAGCAGGGCGTTTATTTTTAACCAAAAAATTACAGAATAGACCTGATAATCTGTTTAAACTATTGAGTTACATATACTCCGATAAAGATTAATGTAGAAAAACTTAGATACACAAAAAAATAAGATATCACAATAGGTGTATCTTTACTTGCACTAGCTGTAGAAAATCACACCAATATGCTAGTAGGTAATAGGTTCCTCAGATAAAACGCACGACCAGCTTGAATAAATAAATTGAAATTATTGTTAAAATAATTCCTTTTCCAAACTAAATTTTACCTACGTAAGAATTTGTTTTTATTTATTATTATTACGGAGTACCCAATTTTTCTATATATTCAGTACAACTACTTGTAACTTATTTTATTTTACAATTATGTATTTGTCAGTATGATAATTTCAAAACACTTTATACTTAATCAGATATATTTACACATGTGCTCATATATGTATAAATTTGTAAGTTGCATAAGTGTATATACAGTGTGTTCCAAAACAAAGGCATAAAATTCATAACTTTTCTTCTGTTTTGAGTTCACAAAGATACAAGAACACATCAATTAGTAGTAACATGTTGCTCTATTAGTAGGTACGTAAGGGAAACAATATTTTATAGTTTCCACTTATCCGTGACGTCATCGATAGTCTTTTTAAACGGGACACACTATATTTTATTCGAAAAATTGATCGACTTTTTATAAAGAAAGTGATATGCTTTTCTTTTGTAAACTTTTTCTTTTGTAAACATCCAAGGAAAAACTTCATTTTCTATTATAATGATTACAATTCAAGACTATATTTCCACGCCAACTTGCACTTGCCGTAAGAAATTATCTCAGTAAAATACTTCCAGACAGATAGATAGGCAGAAGAGTGGCCACCAAATTCACCTGATTTAACTCCATTAGATTTTACTTTTGGGGTTATCTTAAAATCAGAGTGTACGTAGATAGACCAGATACAGTAAATGGACTAAAACAGATTCAGTTAAAAATGAGAACAAAGCAATAAAATGGATTTATTTACCTACCTTGTCTAAAAAAAATTTTCATTCTAATGGATTACATTTTCATGAAATCCATCATTCTGTTTTTGGAAATGCCTTTGAAACGTTTTTCGCCCTTATTATGAGCTCATCAGAAAAGCACAAAGCCACTCATAAAGATGTTCCATGTAAAACCAAGACAATTTCTATGACTAAGTATGAAAAATTTTATTTGACATTGACTGACAAAAACAACAGATCTTTACCTATCTATTATCTAACTAGTATTGGAGCCTCTATGCTTTATGCATGTTTAAAAGTGAATTATCATTTGTTTGCTTAATTGTATTGAAATATATTCTTTATAGATAGATATTTTTCTGATGTTTGCAAAATCCTATAGAATTTTAATTTGCCAGCATAACCAGAAGTCAGGACATCGAAAGAATGCAAAGATTTCATTAATATTTTTACACGTAGCTTTTCTTTTAGTTCTCATAGATAGTTATTTTTTCTTATGTTTGCAAAATTCTATAAAGAATATGTTTGAATACAATTAAGCAAACAAATAATAATTCACTTTTAAATCGTCTTAGTAATTACCAAGTTGTTAACGGTGGACGTTTAGAACATGTATTGTTATAAAAATGAAGCTTTCAATGGTAATAATTGTAATTGAAAATGAAGTTTTGGAAATGAAGTATTTCCTTGGATGCTTACAACAAGAAAGAAACAGTGTCACTGATTTTTTTGTAAAGGCCTATAAGTCTTTGAAATAAATATAGGATGTCCCATTTAAAAAAGTTATCGAGTCACAGATATATTAGAAAAATTGTTAATTTTATGTAAGTATCTCTTTTAGAGACATTGTACATATACAGGGTGTAATTAGTTTCATGTTATTAAAAAAACTGGTGGTAGGGAACGACAAGACAAACAAAAAACCTTATATAACATGGGGTTTAAAGCTCACAGTTTTGGAGAAAAAAATAAACAAAAAGTTCCAAAATAATTAATAACATACTGGCATACTCTGACATTCGTGCAAATAAGTAGGGTGCGCCTTAGAGATCATCGAAAAGCATGCCGACAAAGCAGTTAAAAGCAGCCGACAGAGGACACCGCCATGCTTTTTGCTTCTTCACGGCCAAATTATCTTATTACGCGTGGTATACTCTCCCTTGTAATATTCTCAAATAATAATTTCAGTTTGTGTCCTTACTTGGTAAATAACGTACCACACGACGCGATCTACCCGTTCCTTGGTTTTGTCTGTTGCTTTTGTTCTTTTTGAATTTTGTGACACTTATGTTAAGATTTACTTTATTGACTTATCGTTCAAGTCGTTAGTACTTGGTTACGTAAGACACTACTTATCGTTCGTGCTATTTGTGTTACTTTTTGGATTGACCAAGTTTTTCTTTTTGTTTTCTTTATTGATAGCTCTAATTCACAGTTTAGTATGGTGTTTTAAAACCCAGATTTTGGACATGATGGGAGATTACACTTATCCAGAGCTCGCGGATATGCAAATGCAATTGGCGTATGGAGAAAGTGGTGGAAATGCAGCTGGTGCGGAAGAGCTTTAAAACAATTGCAACAACGTATTTTAACGTGCATAGAAACCATAAAAAATGATCCTAATTTACCAAATGTATTGAACGGAGTGCATATATTATTAGTTCGACGTGTCGAAATGTGTATACGTGAAGATGGAAGTCATTTGGAACAATTTTTGTGAAAAATTCAAAAGAATTGTCAAGTTATTGGGTGTTACCTATTGGGCATTAAAGGTATGGTTATTATTATTAGTATTCGCTGTCTTGTTTTCATCTGTTTATTATTGTTTACACTGATTATCATAGAGCCCAAGGACTCGATTTTTAGTTTTCCATAACTGATTGGGAAAAATTATGCGCTCAATTCGTTAAAAAAATTGATTTTTTCCTACCTTAAAATATACAACTATTTTCTGTTATCGCATCTCGGACGTCTAATTGTTCGTTTTCCAATTTCATAAAATAATTATTAATTTTTTAAGCTTTTAACACAATGTTACAAATGTTAATAAACCACTTTTAAACTTTATAAATTTTTATGAACGACAATAAAAGCTACAATAACTTTGTTCCAAATTAAAAAGACACATGTAAACAAATCCTATTTAAACCCTTGCGGCCACACTATGCTTGCGCTGTGCCGAAAGAGAAGGAATTATTTACATTTTCATAATGAGTGGCATAAAAATTTCGGTACAAGTAATTCCATCAAAGTGCCGCACTTCTACCGGCGGGAACACAAGTCGGGTGTTAGTTTTTATTATTTCTAATATTCGGAGCTATAACATCCATTGACCCTGAAAAACAGTGGTTTTCAAATGTTTCCAACCTTAACATTAAAAATGTAAAACTATTTTTTTTAATAACATGAAACTAATTACACTCTGTATATTTGTAATATGTATATTTTTGTACTTGTAACTTGACTTGTCTATCCAATATAAATTGGCCAAATACCAATAAATTTCTCTCAACCAATCAGTATGACATGAAATTGTTAAAATTAAATATGCTTTAATAGCAGTGTCGACGTAAATCACCTACAGTTATTTAAACTGATTTCAAATCTTACTACGACCCTGCTTTAACATTTAAACTTGCAGATGTATTCAACTTCCAGCGTATGGAATTCAAACAACCCTTAAACAGTGCGTGAGAGGCCCCGGTAATCCTGCTACAGGTATCAACAGAGTTAGGTACGGTTAAAATAGTCGCTTTATCTTTGTTAACGATCAGCACTAACGTGAGAATGTTTTCATTTTACCTCTGGAGCTTCATATATAATCTTATATAATGCTTTAGTTTTGCACAGAATTTCTCACACCATTTTATATATATTTTCTATTGAACGATACGTTTTTAAACAACGATAAAGTAGCTAGAATAGCATTTTCCTCAAAAACGTTGTAAGGTGTATATGCAAATTAGAAATGAAGTTAATGTTATTGATTACTGAAAACAATTGCAATTTGGGACGAATTTTTAGTTACTCTTACGACTCAATCAAAATTTTAATGTTCTAAAATACTCTATTTTTTATCAAGATTTTTTATGTTTGTGGAAAGTAGGTCTTCAAAGGCATTTAAACACAATTAAAAATCTGAAAGGAGTGATAGTCGCTTGTGAAATTTTCAAATTACTTTGTTTATTTCATTGAATAATGAATATCATTTATGAGCAGATGTCTCAGAGAAGTCGTTGGTTTTATAAATATGGATTTTAAAATGCCAAGAGAAATGTTACGCTTGCAATAATTGATAGATCAAGTCTTGAGCTTACTTACTGTATTCACGTAATAAAATTATTAAAAATTAAGAAACAAGTTACATCAACATTCACCGTCACATGCACGGTTGATAAACTAATCACCGACACGTGCATTTAACGTACACAATTAGTATACAGGGTGGAACATTAATAATATGCCATAATGCAGGGGTAGATTCTTTGGGCCAAAATATGAGGATAAAACCAAATATGCTTTAGTAAAATGTTGCTGTGGAAAAAGATACAGGGTATCAAAGTTCGAAAAATTTTTTCGTTTTTTTACAATAACTCAACAGCAGCCTCTTGACTGATCTTCGATAAATTTGCTAAAAGAAATTTTTTTATTCTAAGAAACAATAATTTGCCGTTAAACATTTGAATAGTTTTTTGAAAGACAAATTCAAATTTAATGAAACAAAGTGTATTTATTCAAAAGTGTGTTTGGTTACGTTTTAGTTCTCTCATGGACGTCATTTAATCATTTCATTTTGTTCTTGTGTTCCTCGAGCTAATTTCTTAATATGATATGTGTTTACGTATAAAAATAATTTTAGCCGACGTGCTGCAACGAGAAGATACTGATGTCAATATCCAAATAGAATACAGCCAGACCATAAGATTGTCAGAGATCTGCTTCATCGTTTGGGAGAGACGGATTCATTTCGCCATAAAAATGATGCAGTACGACCGAAACGAATTACTCCAGATCAAGAACTAGAAATTTTAGTTCGTGTGGATGAAGATTCTCAAGTCAGCTCAAGTCGTTTATCAGCGGCAACCGGGTGAGTAAACAATCTGTCTGTCTTACGCAAAGAACGCTTCTGCCCATATCACTTCACTCCTGTACAAAGCTTTCTTCGAAGGGATCTTCCACAAAGGCTACAATTTTGTCAATTTGTTCTAATTGAACACAACAGTGATCGAAATTTTGTTAAGAACATTTTATTTACCGACGAAGCAACTTTTACTCGCCGAGGCATTTTTACGTGGAGAAATACCCATTACTGGAAAATAGAAAATCCTCATGCCGCAGGGCATTTTCAGCACGAATTTGAGATTAACATTTGATGTGGTATTATCGGCGATCAGTTATTGGGACCATTTGTCCTTCCCCCAAATTTAATTGGACAGTTTTATCTGTTTTTTCTTCAAAATACTCTTGCTGATATATTACATGCTTTCATACTCATTTCTCCACTGAAATCAGGAATTACCTTGATGAGACTTTTCCACGCATATGGATCGATTGAGGAAGTGAGTTTGCTTGGCCACCAAGGATTATAATGCAAATACTGTCAATTCAAGACAAGAACTGTGGGACAAAATACAAAACGCAGCCAATTTTATTAGAGGACAGGAACATGTATTTTTCAATGTAAGAAAATCGTTTATGAAAAGAATTAGAAAAGGTATAGAAGTGGGTGGAGACCATATTGAAAATTTACTCTATGTTGCAGCAATGGAATTTTTGCATGGGGGGAAAGTTTATACAATAAATAGCAATGTCATTAAGTCAACTTTTATGTTATTTCTTGGTCTTGGTTCTTCTAATAGGGTTAGATCCTTATTTTACACAATCCTTTGATTTATGTATTTATTTCAATACCATGAAAATACTCCATTAATTTATATCAGACGGACAGACAGACGGACAGACAAACGGACGGACATTGTTCAGAATTCGATCACCAACACAGTGATATGAAAATTTTTTCTCTACGGGCAATATTACCGGTTTTAGAAATGTGCCGATCGAATGCAATATACTTTTGGTTTTGTATTTGCGAAGGGTATAATAACAGGTGCCAGATATACAAGGCTTTCGCAAATAATTTTACAAATGTCCACCATGGTTGAATTATTTCTTGGGATGACCACCCTGTACATCTATAATACTATAATAGGTGCATATGCCAAATATTATTGCCATCTGTCACATTTTTAGTTCCACATTCGCGTAGTGGAGTATAGTATAGCAGTGATTAAAAAATGTATTTATTTTTTCTGAAATATGTTTAAAATCTTATGAAACGTAGAGTTTCTAAATTTGAGCAAACAATTATTTTTTTTTTCATGTATTCCAGTAGTAAAAAAAAAAATTCATCATCTATTCTATAGCAGTGGTAAAAATATTTCCAACAATTTTTTTTTAAATTAATTTTTTTCTGAAATATGTTTAGAATGCCATGGAAGCGTGGAAATTTTAAATTTGTTCAAAAGAAAAAAACATTTCCTCTATTCTAGTGGTAATTTTTTTTTTATAAATGTTGGTAAAAAAAACAATTTTTTCCTCTTAATAAATTTGAGCAAAAAAAATATTTTATCTATTCTACAGTAGTGGTAAAAAAAATTAAAAATTTCTTCAAAAAAATATTGATTTTTTTAATAAGTTTAGAAATGCCATAAAACGTGGAAATTCTAAATTAGAGCAAAAAGAAATTTTTTTCATCTATTCCATAGTAGTGGTAAAAAAAGATTACAAATCTTTTCAAAAATGTTTTAAGTTTTTTTTCTGATAGGTTCAGAATGCCAAGAAACGTGGAAATTTTAAATTAGAGCAAAAGAGAATCTTTGTTTCATCTATTCCAGTGGTAACATTTTTTCAAAAGTGGTAAAAGAAATATTTTTTTTTCTGAAATAGGTTTAGAATGTCATGAAATATGGAAATTTAAAATTTGAGCAAAAAAGTTTTATCATTTCTTTGCTAATGGTAGCGTCAGCTACCTACCAAATTTGACTGCTTTCCGTCAAGTAGTTTTTTAGTTAATGCACCAAGAGTCAGATAGACAGACATGCTGACAGAGGGAATTGAGAAACCTATATTTTCGTAATTTACGTGATCTGAAACGTGAAAATCCAAAAAATCTCGGAGGGTGATTTTTTCTCGAATAAAATACTTCCTTTCGGTATGCGAGGGAAGTAAAAATACACTAAATCTATGTACTATGTTTCTGGTACAAACCTTTTTTTTGTGGAGCTGTGTTTTTAAAGTCAAATATTTTAAAATTAAATGGTAATTTATTCTTTTTACATGTTTATTGTGATTGGGTCTTATAATAAAGTATGTCTTCTTCTACTTAATAATGTCTGACTGCTAACATATTGATTTCAAGCATAAAAACGTGAAATATTTTAGTTAAATTAATTAGTTGAAACATTTCTCCAATTTGGTGCTTTAAATGAAATATATATAGCATCAATTTATCTGGATATACTTGACAGTATTACGGCCGTATATTTTTACAACCTCCAAAATAGATCTTTTTAATTTATTTACTTAAATCGACTAATTTTAAACTGTAGGAATGCAACGGTATTAATTCCTGTGTTTTTAATGCGGTAACTATTCTTGTTTATAGAGATTATTTTAGGTTCGTATGTTGTATCACATGGCAAATACGGCCACTGAAAATATGTAAATTATTTCGTAATTTCTTCACTTAACTTTTGATTTAAAGAATAGTCACATCTAAACAACTCAAATTGTTCTAAATATATTTTCAGCTTGTACTTTACACCAACTTCAAAAAATTTTTAAATGGCTCCTCTATTCCTCAATTCAACTTGTTTTTTATATTTAATAACTATTTTTTACAAAATCTTTTGCAAACCATACCGCTCGATGTTGTTCTTTTATAGTTTCATCAAAACTTATTTCCACCCATCCAAGTAATGGACTAGACCGATGTGACTTAACTTCGCCGATCGAGATCTCGCCACTGAGCGATACCGTACCTCATATCCAGCTTAAATTGAACAAAAATCGGAAGAGAAAATTCAATCGGTTTACAAGTAGGTGATAACGGAAAACAATTCATATTAATTATACGTACTCATTATAGGATGTTATTGCTTTGCGGTGACCTCGTTGTACAACCGCACAGTGGACCACACATAAAAAACTGAACAAAATTCAAATATCGTTGAGATTGCATTGGAATTGGTAGTTCAATATTTTTGGAGTAGCTGACACTGAATTACTATTACCATATCTTAAGTTGTTATTAGTACAGTTAAAACAAACTAAAACAATTTCTTGATAAAAACGGTTACAGTTCATTTACATTATTAAGTCATATCATGCCTGTTTCATCTCAGAACCTTACCGAGCTACAACGAAAGAGTTTAGCGCACGTGTATCTACAGTCAATCTCAGTTACATATTGAGTCATATATTATATATTTAATTGTAGTCCAAGCAACGGGGCTTTTCACCTCTAATTTGAGTGTTTGTAATGACGTTAATAAAAAAGCTGAAAAAAATATTGTAGTAGGGTATGATCGGAAGGGGCGAAGGGAACATCTGAATTTTTCCTAATTTCTAAATTACACATCTTTAAAGCGCTACAATTACAAAGAAATGAGTAGTTTTCTATGATTTCCAGGAGAAACTCGGTGAAAAAAACAAACTTTACAGGAAAGTTGCAAATAAAGGAAAACCTAGTATTTCGATGATACATTCACCTGAACTTTTTCAGATTTTTTTTCAACTTTTAGATATCCCCTCCCCGACTTTTTGGAATCTTCAAGGAATCATATCTCGAAAAATATACACTTTTCGAAAAAATTCTCGAGAATTAAAACATCTTATCTTGGGCCAAAAAAGATCCATGCGTTGGTTGTTTTCATTTTTGACCTGATTCTAGATCTAAAAGGGGTGTTTTCTACCCCTTCCGATCATTTCCTACACTAATCTTTTTTTCAACTTTTTATTAACACCATGACAAACACACTGCAGGTTTCATCAAAAATCAATTATTTGTCACTCGAAATAGAGATTTTGGTCATTTTAGCGCTCCATTGACTAGACTATTGGTCGTAGCTTTCTTGACTGTCACAAATATCGTTGACGTGCTTGAACAGCATGGGACCGCTCGAACAGTACCATCGTTTTTGTGTGACTTTAGAGTCGGTAATAAAACTTTGTCTCCCAAAGGACAGTAGTGTATAGAAAGGCGAATTGTTCGCAATTCACCAGGCAGTTATAAACATCATGAACCATCATAGTGAAGACAACTACATTGATCTACAATCGATAACACAGGCCCACAAAATAAAATCGATGAAAGGTTCCTTTGACCAGACCAGTTGCATTATATGTTTTTGGGGTCGCTGAAACTGAATCCGAGACCCGTTTTGCCCCATAATGTCAGGTTTCCCTCCTAGGCCTGTGTAATTCAACTGTATTCTGAAAAGCCATCAGCTGTTCCAACCGATGATATACCAACTAGACCCATTGAACGTTAGTGTAATGTTCGTATATGTTCCGTCCCATATTGACATCGCGGATAATAGACACTAATTCTTGTTGAAAACGTAGGCTTAAACGCACATTTTGGCAGTCGCACTATCGCAGTTTAAACATTTTCTCGTTTGCATCTTACGTACTTACATAATTTTAGGGATCCTTACGTATACCTACAACGCTAACGTACGTTAATTGAAGTGTGCAGTGGCGACGATAATTCCCAAAAGCTCTTTTTTACAGAAAACATAACAATAGGACTTAGACGGTAGTTCTTAACGTGGTTTTATTATTTATTCATACTACATCAAAATTAAAATTAATACAAACAATTTAAATAAAAATGAAAGTTTTTGAAAATTGCATTTTTAAATAACTTATCTAATTGCTTTATGAGGTTTACTTTATGCAAAATTCAAAATTTCAACTAAACATCGGATTCTTATGGAACTATTTTTGTTGACAACCTACATTTTAAATTTACCTGCAAACTATTTATTTAAACTAAATTTTTAAACGCGACGTAAATATGAAAATCGTACATTTACGTGAAGATTTACGTCTCCATAACATGACCGACCTAATAAAGTGTCTAATGAAGCAGCCCACAGAGCGTCTCATGACACAACAGTATCTCCTATCATGGAAACATGTGACATCTACTCGCAATCAGATGTAATATGCATGTTTTAAAGAAGAAGTCATGAACGATGCCAGAAGAAATTAAACAAACTCAAGAAAAAATTCTGTAATAATTAGTTTTTTATTGCTTCCACTAAACCGTAGAAAACAAGTTAAAGTCTCAAGTATACGATTAGGATACACCTTTTTAACAGACGGATTTTTACTAGCTAGAGACAACTCAACCCTTTGTGAATTCTGTCATCAATGTCAGCGTTCAACATATCTTAATAGATTGCCCATAGAAGAAAGAAGAAATTGGCAAGTCGAACAATTTACGAAGCTCTAGGGAACAATGTATGGAATTTAAGGAATACAACAACAAATTTTTAAAACATTAATATGTAACATAAAGTTTTTTGTATCAAATAGCTCCTTGGTGATAGGTTGTATAAATTTTAATTTGTGTTATTCTTATATAGTATCAAATCGTAATAGAATAATAACGTAAAATAATGTATTACCAAATGCTAATAATCCCTAGCGGTTGATGTGTTTTTATTAAAAATTTCATATAAATGTTTTTGACACTATTTAAAGAGTAAACGTTTTATGGCGTGTAATAACAAATTTTGCATGTTATAATATAGTATTTGACTTTGCCAGACAGGTGTAATAAACAGGAAGTTATGAGAAAACAAAGCACTTTATCCTAGTTCGTCCCATATTCTGTTTGCTTTGAAATGTGTACGTACATAGTTTCACAAAGCTACCCCTATTTTATTCAACATAAGCACACATTATTTTACATTGTCATATAATATTTAATAGATATAATACCAATAATAAATAATATTACATTACTTTCTGATTTCTTTCAGGAAATCTTGAGTGATGACTTTCAGATACTCATAAGATTTTATACGATTTAAAAAAAAACGCTGATACATCCAAGTCTCTTTAAATGAAGGAATCTTGATATTTATTATATTTGCACTTCAGCATGTGGAAATAATTGCTGAAAAAATTTTAGTATTATAATATTTGAAATAATCTAATCCAAAAACCCATAAAATAATGTGCCACTTCAATAGTTTTTCAACTGATCGGCATTGAATGGTTGTGAGGGTGGCTGATGCCAACAATTTTTTTGGGAACTCTTGCTCACATATACACTAAATCACAATTTTATTTTGTAAACCTCTTTAATAGTGGAGTGGGCTGGTGGTGGGGGTGGAGGTGTCGGTGGCAGATGGCATTAAAAAATGTAAGGCCTTGGTTTCTAGTTTATACACCAAATTTCAAGTTTATGGACTCCTATTAGTTAACAGGAACTGGATTATATTTTGAGGTTATTCTGTTGAAGGGTTGGGGGTAAATAGGGGTAAATGAGTAAAGCAAGTTTGCTTCATTTATTCGCCCCAATTTACCCCTAGTCTTTCAACAGAATAAAGCCAAAATATATATAGTTGCAGATCCCGTAATGATGTATACGTGTACCAAACGTCAAGTCAGTATCTTCATTTTAAAACTTTTTTGCTAACCTTTTAATAATAGAATCGGAATGATGTGGGGTTCACTTATAGCCCTATTTCACTCCAATCCATAGTGATCCCAAATCGAGTTATTTGGATCTAAAATGGCTAAAGAGTGTAAATCTTGTCGGAAATGAACACTTATTTTTTTATATCAAAACCTACCGAAATTCCAGCGAATCCTCGGAGCCCGAATTTTGAAAAATATTTTTCCCCTTTTATTATTTTAAATTAAAGGCCAAGAAATTTTTTTTTTATATTTTTGATTTAATATCCGGAAAAAATTATATACGACAAAAATATAGAATTCACCAATATAAGTCAAATGTCAATTTGGCAGCTGTCAAGTTACACTTTCTTGTCTAATTTCACAGCTGATTTGGCTTTACTTCATTTTCTAACTAAGTTTAACTATTCAAAAAACTTCGGAGCAACAATGTTTGTCTAAAACTTGTTGCAGCTGTCAATAAATGTCTTATGTCAAAAAAAAAGTTTTTATACAATTTTTGATATAAAATACGTATAACTTCAGACGATAAAAATATCGAGTCCGTGAAGCTGAAGATTATCTCGAATATTAGTGATATCACTAGGTCAAAATTTAATGCCTGACAGTTTGACAGCTGTCAAGTGACATATGACCTATACTATATAATTTTCGAACAAAAGTAGTTGCTTCGAAGCTTTTTGAATAATAGCTAGTTAGAAAATAAAGTGCAGCAAAATTAACTGTCAAATTAGACAAAAGAGTGTCAATTGACAGCTGCCAAATTGACAATTGACTTTTATTCGTGGATTCGATATAGTTATCGTAAGAAGTTATTCAGTATATTATATCAAAAATTATATTGAAAACAATTGTTTTGGCCTTTAACTTAAAATAATAAAAGAAGAAATTTTTTTCAAAATTCGGACTCCCAGAATTTTTTGAAATTTCGGCAAGCTTTCATTTAAAAAAAATTGTTCATTTCCGTCCACTTTGCAATCCTTCAACGGAATAAGCTTAAAACGTAATCTCGTTCCAGATCTTGTTATGATATACGTGTACCAAATTTGAAGTCAATATCTCTCTCTCATTTTGTTAACCCCTTTAATAATGAAGTGGGTGTGGAAATCTCATGAAGAAATTTGTTCTGGCATACACGCCAAATCCCAAGTTCCTGAACTCTTACTAGCTTGCTTTACTTATTTACCCCCATTTCACCTTCAACTATGCTATGGCAAATGGCACAAAAAAATGTAGGGCCTTTGTGTCTAGTAAATATACCAAATCCCAAGTTTCTGAATTCTTACCGGCTTACCATACTTATCTTCCCCTATTTACCCAGCAACCCTAATCCCAATTGTAGGGTAGTGTGGAAAACTTTCATGAAGTGATTCTGGCCTTTGGGTTACAATCTTGCCCGAAGAGCAAATTTACTGATCTTGCAGTGGAAGAGTAATAGGTCACAGGGCCTTAGTTCAGCAATCTATCGTCGCCTCGCTAAGAAGTAGAAGAAAATATACAATATCTTCTACTTCTATTGTATAATTGTTGTACTGTTTCTAGACTGCTAATTAATGTTATATGTAACTGCCAGTATTTCGCCTATCTACATACCATATATTAAAATAATATTGTTTTTCTCCATTTCCCCTTATCATCTTTACCAGACATACATTCATTCAAAGTTACAAAAAGATTCAAGTGATTTAAAAGTAATAGTATTACATTACGGGACATAACTTTTACGCCTGTCGTTTTACATAAAACTAACATAGCGAGGGTATTTTTTGACTATGTAAAATATAAATCAAAATAATAATTTATCTCACCGAAGTTTCAGAAACTTTGTTTCCCTTCTCAAGGTATAATAAATATACTTTATGAAATGTATACATTTACAAGGCATTCAAGTTAAACACTTATTTGACTTCCACATCCACGCAGCGGAATGGAAGTATAGTAATCGTGAAAAATATTTAAAAAAGTAGATTTAGAATGCCATGAAATGCAGAAATTGAGTGCAAAAAAATTCTATCTTCCGGTCTGCTTATAACTTTTTTTGTGAGCACGTTTTCTCATTAACGGTTTAAGATATCTTACTTGAAATTTGGTGCACGTATGTCGTATGTTTTCTAATGAGATCTGGAACTAGAATATATTATTATTTAGAGTTTGCTCCGGGAAGGGTTGATGGGTAAATTGTTGCAGGGCTCCCAGATAAAATGGGAATATGTAAAAAAAAATTACTTTAGAGGCTGATATATCAGCAATACAGCAGGGTAGGGTGGCCACCCTGTGCCCTGAACAAAATTTTTATGTTTTACGTGCAGTCCCCTCTCTGCATTTAATTGGTGGCGAAAGAGGCTCACACGGCCGACTAGACAAGTACCTGGGGAGTGGCTTCGACAAATTGGGGCTTTAATTGTACGCTGGTGAAAACAAATACGCTTCTTACTATAACAGATTTAATGATTATATATAGGTACGCTTACAGCCAATTCCACAGAGATAACATTACACACAATCGATATGCTTAGATGTGTGGCCCACACTTAACCTAACACAAAACATATGATAACTTAAAATTAATAAAATCTTAACTAATAATAGGCAAAATAGGACCCCCCAAAATATATTAGCTTAGACGATTACATTAAAATACTGAAAAATAACATGAAATGAACAAAATAATGTGAATTAAGTAAGTGACGATAGGTTCAAGCGTGGTGTTCAAAACTACTAAATTTAATTGGTCATATGCAAAATATTTACTGACAATTTACGTTTAACGTGTAATTAGTACCGTAATAAAACTGACGAGCTCTCTATACCTCACGTAGAAGGTGGAATGTGGTATAAGGTCCCTCGTTAGGTTATTCAAAGACGCTTACCTCCAGCAGGTTTCAAAATGTAACCACTAGGCCTACCAGGGGAGCGTAGCTTCCAAGGGAACCAGGCAGGAGAGTCTCACCGGTACACTCAGGATTCCAAATTCACCAAATATCTTGCAAACTAAGTTTCAGCAAACCCAAAGTTCACATACAGATGTACAGATATCCAACAGGTAAGATGTGGGGTCAAACATACATGATGCGATGCCAGTAAAAGTCCAAGATAAAATGAAACCAAAAGAACAACAGGTACAAAAAGAACAAGAAAACCAAAAAACCAAAAAGAACAAAAAGCCCTGCAATAAAGAAATAACGAATATTACAAATCTATTTTCTAAAGAGATTTCAGAGGTATACCTTAGATGTTGAGTGGGCTTTCAGAATTCCTTTGCCACGTGCTTCCAGCAAGTTGATTTATCCGGAAAATTCCGTAGCAGTACTTCCCAAGAGAAAATAATAAAAATATCAAAATAAAGTACTGCTAATTTGTCACTACAGCACTAAATCCCATTAAAGGAGCAAATTCACCAAATGCTATCCATGTGCTCAGTGACACAACTTCTCTTTAGCCGGCAAACGGAAAAAATTCCCCAAAAATGGCCAAGACGGAAACCTCTGTCAAATCCGAGAATGACTAAAACTTTGTCCATGGGTACGTTCCGAATGAACACTATACAACATAACCCACAAATCTGATAAATCTCCCTTAATGACGTCTATATTTCACACATAATAAAGTATTTCGTAATTCCATTAACAAAACAATAAGTT
Source organism: Stenurella melanura (assembly GCA_963583905.1). Classification (NCBI taxonomy): domain Eukaryota; kingdom Metazoa; phylum Arthropoda; class Insecta; order Coleoptera; family Cerambycidae; genus Stenurella; species Stenurella melanura. The sequence goes on along the minus strand of OY757314.1, from coordinate 35,557,576 downwards.
TAATTGATAATAACGGTCTTGAAAAGGTTATAATCGAGACGTTCGAAACTCGCTTCCTAATTAGGTACAGTTACGGTGCGTTGCTAGCAATGCGTTGCCAACATCACTGTGCGTGGCTCACATGGAGCACGAACGGTAGGCAACCAGTTATACTATATATAGCCTCGACTAAAACGAAAACATATTACGATATTCAAATTGTAAATGTGCAGATACGAAAATAGACTGTAACAAAATAGGGGTAAACAGGGGAAAATAAGTATAGCAAGGTGATAAGAGTCCAGAAATATGGGATTTGTTATATGTACTAGACTAAGGCCACAAATTTTTTTCTATAGTATTTTCCAGATGGGGATGATTCCGTTAAAGGGTTGTGGGGGTGTACAGTGGAAAATAAGTAAAGCTAACTAGTAGGTGTCCAGAAACAATGGATTTTGCGCCATTTTTGTGACGTACTTTCTTCCAGTTGCCTGGCGCATAGACAAGTGGAAGCGTCACATTGGCGCTGAGCTCTAATTCGGTTATTCTCGAGCGCAACCTTTACATTGTTTAGGTGCGGTAAAGATCCCACACTAACCTCTTAACACAGACTGACGCAGTAGGGCTGGCTTAGATGTGTCATTTTATTATATTAACATACAAAACTACGAAAACGACGAATACGAGGAACCAGGCTGTGAGAAGATGGTAAACTACTAATTATTACTATTATTTCGGACGCTAGCAGAGGCAACCAGGCAGTTTACAAAGCGGTAGCGCTGCGGGCGTTAAAGCGATAAAGCGGTTAAACTATAAGCAGGAAATCTGACAAGCGTCTAGAGCGACCGAAATGCGAAAGCTTCGAGCATGCGCATTACCTTGTAAATGTGTGATAAATTCGTGCAAATAGAGAAATTAAAATATTTCCTGTTATTTTGTGGAAAAAAAGGCGGGGGGACAACCCCCGCACCCCCCATTTTTTTGTCTGCGACGCTAATACTGCCTGCGGCGCTAATAATTATTAACAATTAGATATCAAAATAAAAACCTACTAACCTAACCTAAAGAAATCACACGAAAGAATGGAATTATTATATAAAAAGAAGGAAAACCTAAAGAAATCAGAAAAGAATTCGTAAAAAATATATTAATCGTTGCAGAATTTAAAAAAAAATCTGTGGACGTATGAATTTGAACCCGGGACCCCTCGCGCATACATACATACATAACAAATTTATTCAATATTAAAATCGTATAAAACATTGCCTCCCCGGATCGTGATCCGGAGTCAACCGTACAACCACGTCGCACAGCGCCGTGGTGTTAGTGCGGTTGGGCGGATCGCGACCGGTTCGGCTCAATAAAATTAATTAAAATAGACAAAATTCCTGCCGCCTGTGGCAGCTTAAAACCGTCATTAAAATTTTACATATTTTAAACTTAAATTTAAGAACACTGAAACTAAGGAAACACTGAAAAATTTGGATAAAAACACTGATTTAATTTTGGTTGCTGAGACGGGAATAAACTCAATGGAAAAGACCCGTTCGAGGCAATTGTGCCCCAACAGTCTCTTCGCCGTTGGGAAGTTGTGATTAGTAGAAAGGAAAATTGAGTTTTAAAAGTAGTTTGAATTTTTATAAAGTTTCTTGGCCAAAAGGGAATTTTACAATAAAAGGACAAAATAAAAATTTACAAAAATACAAACAGGTGACAAACAATAAGAAAGAGAAAGAGGATAGGTGCAGAATAAAAATATGGTGGTGAAAAGTATGTGATAGAAAGAAGTTTTGGTTAGAACAAGTTTGGCTAGAGAGGTTGCCGAAAGATAGGCAACGCCTGGTATGGTAAAGGGTGTTTGATTTGGAATGGGGCATTATGCATTCTGATTTGGGTAATGTTGCGCGTAAGCGGACTGTCGCCCAGTCGAAAAGCATAGAATTTTTGCGATGTGTCCCGGACGAAGTCCACTAGTGGCGTTATGTCGTTACAACGATCATATAAATCTCTGAGGGAGGTGTATCCGCCCGAATCAGAGATGAGGCGCATACATTTATGCTCAAGAACTTGGAGCTTTTTCATTGTCGTGGCCGGGATGCTGCACCACACCGGCGCCGCGTATGTGATGGCCGGCCTTATCACCATCGTGTACAGTAATTTTTTGTTGTTTCGATGTAGTCCGCTACCCCTTGCTAGGAGCGGATACAGACTCCTGGACATGAAGTAGATCTTGCGTATTGTCTCGTTTATATGTATGTTGAATGTCAGCCGTCTGTCTAAATGTACCCCCAGATACTTCACGCACCTTTTAATTGGAATTTCTCGACCCCGGATCGAAATTGGCGTTAGAATGCGGTTTTCAGTAAACCGGCGCGTGAAGAGTATGGCCTCCGACTTCTCGACGTTAACCCGAATCTTCCACCTGTCGTAATACGCCGTGGCATGAGTCATGTGCGCCTTCAGCAGCATATTCGCCGCCTGGGCGTTGTGCGAATGTACGTACATGGCCGTGTCATCGGCGTACTTGGCAAGCTTAGTATTCGGGAACTCTGGGAAGTCCGACACATACAGATTGTATAGCTTTGGTGACAGGCACGACCCCTGGGGGACGCCCGCGCGAATGTCCCGCCGTTTGAGGGTTTATTATTCACTCTGACCTGCAGCGATCTGTCTGTCAGGAAAGAGTAAATTAGTTTGGTAATGTGCATGGGAAAGTCCAGTGCGTTAAGTTTGTATATAAGCCCCGGTATCCAGACGGTATCGAAGGCTTTCTCAACATCTAATAGCACCATGGCGGTGCTCTTCCCGAGGTTGCATTGCACCTTGACGTCATTCACGATCCTGACAACCTGGTGCGTCGTGCTCCTGCCTTTCCTGAAGCCGAACTGGCACTCATCGTCGATGTGAAGTTCATCCTGGGCAGTGTTTAATCTGACCAGAATGACCTTCTCCACCAACTTGGAGATCGCCGACAGCAACGATATTGGTCGATAACTGCCGACGAGCTTCGAGTTTTTATTCGGCTTTGGAATCGGCACGACTACGGCGCACTTCCACTGGCTGGGCTAGTGTTGTAGCCGCAGGATTGCGTTTACAATGTATGTCAACTGAACAATGCCCTTCATCGGGAGATAGGACCCCTCGCGCCATAAGCTAAAGCGTAACCTATGCGCTAACCATCTCGCTGGAGGCAAACGCTAGAGCAAAGAAGAAATAGTCAAATTAATGATATCACGTATTGGGCGTGTCGAAGCTTTCGCATTTCGGTCTCTCTAGATGCTTTACTGGTGAATGGCTGTTGTGCACACGGCTAAATCGGTCGGCGGTCGGATTGGTAATGCCTCTCTCATCTCAGTCTAACAAGAGCTGTCTGTGAAATGAGGTCGGTTTAGAGAGGGGATCGGCGAACGGGATGCGCGTCAAGATCACCAGCCACGTAGTATATTGTCACTTTAGTAAATGTAAAATATTTATGACTGGGAAAATAAGTGGACTTCTATTTTATTTTTATTTTTGAATCCATCCAAAGATTTTAGCCAGACTCAAACATTCTTGTTTTTGTCACTAAGAGAACAGATTAAAACATATACACCGACTGGGAAAATAAGTACGAAAAAAATTCACTGCCTCCTGGACTACGCTTCCCTACATACGCTTCTAATATATACTAGAAGTCAGGGTCTCAAGTATCTTATGACATATGCTATCCCCACTCCATTACTAAAGATATTACCAAAATGAAATGAAGATATTGACTTAAAGATTGGTACACGTACGTATTACAACGAGATATAGAACTAGATTATAATTTGAGCTTATTCCGTTGAAAGGTTGGAGTATAAGTAGGGGTAAATAAGTAAAGCAAGCTGATAAGAGTCCAGAAATTTGGAATTTGGTGTATATACTAGAAGTCAAGGTCACAATTTTCTTTATGACATCTGCCACCACACCACCACGTCCAATATCATGTCATTACTAGAATGGCTATCAAAATAAAATTGTGGTTTAGTATGTGTATAAGAACAAAAGTTCTCAAAAAATTATTGGACATCTGCCAGCCCCATTACCACCTAGCTCCCGACGATTTTAAATATACTATTAAAATTCTGTACACAATTATTTCCACTTACTCGAGTGCAAATATAGTATTCGTTTAAAGAGACTTGGCATGATTTAGATGTGGAAGTAATGATTCCTTAGACGGCGATTTTTACAAAGATATTACTATGTATTACAGAGAACAGTTGACATTATAAATCTGCTAAAAGCATTCGACAAGTCAATCTTTCAACTCACGTTTGAAAGGCATTTGAAAAGAACTTTTGTAGCTCTGATTCATAAACTCAGGAATGTAACTTTTCAATGACTCGAGGAATTCGCTTTCAACTGATTTTCAGATATTTTAAATCACAAGTCATTTGTTACCAAGCCTCTAACAATGGATATCGGCAATTTTCTTTAAAAATAATAGGTATTTGCTGGGCAAACAGTATTTGTAAACTTAGTGGTGGACCTGAATTTGAAACGGATAGAAATGTTATTGTTAAGCCATATTAGCTGACTTACTACATTCTACATTAACTTTGTTTCATTATAGAATATATAGTTTTATTTGATCGTAAGTGTTATGTTTAAGACTATTTACGGTCTAAATGTCAGTATCTACATTTTTACAGTAAGTTACACAAATAATGTATGATTTTGTTACTGGTTTAGGTTCTATGATATAAAATTAATAATAATAATAATTGTGATAATACCATTTATTCAAGTATACCGGATGGATCACAAATGAATGAATGAATGAATGAATCAATCAAAGCCGCCAAAGCATGGTCCATGATCTTATTGCATTTGTAACAAAATTGCTGTTAAGATGATACACGATATATGAATATCAGCTATTAGCGGTTTGCAATATAACAATATTATATGTTTAAAAATAAATTATTATTTGTTTGCTGATAATTGTATTGAAACATATTATTTATAGGATTTTGCAAATAGCAGAAAAAAAAACTATAACTAAAAGAAAAGCTATGTGTAAAAATATTAATGAAATCTTTGCATTCTTTCGAAAACCTGAATTCTCGTTACGCTAGCAAATTAAAATCCTAAAATGAATTTGTCCCATTTCTTATTTGACAATTCTCATTCTAACACTAGCATCCACACAGTCCCCTACGGCCATGCAGATTAAACTAGTATCTACATAACCCCCTACATTCATGATGATTCAGTAAAAATGAAAACAAAGGCCTAAAATTAGTTTATGTGTCTACCTTGTCTTAAAAATTTTTCGTTTCAGTGGATTACATTTTCATGAAATCTATCATTCTGTTTCTTGGTATAAAGCCACTCATAAAGATGTCTTTCTGATGAGCTCCAGAATAAGGGCGAAAAACGTTTCAAAGGAAAGCATTTCCAAGAAACAGAATGATAGATTACATGGAAATGAAATCCATTAGAATGAAACTTCTTAAGACAATGTAGATAAATAAATAAATTTTAGGCCTTTGTTCTCATTTCTAACTGAATCTTCGTGATCGTAGGGGGTTATGTAGAAACTAGTTTAATCTGCATTGCCGTAGAGGACTGTATGGATGCTAGTGTTAGAATGAGAATTGTCAAATAAGAAATTAGACAAATTCATTTTAGGATTTTAATTTGCTAGCATAACCAGAATTTAGGTTATCGAAAGAATGCAAAGTTTCATTAAAATTTTTACACATAGTTTTTCTTTTAGTAATAGATAGTTATTTTTTCTACTGTTTGCAAAATCCTATAAAGAATAGTTTCAATACAATTATAAGCAAACAAATAATTTATTTTTAAACATGCATAGAGTATTAGGCTCCAATACTAGTTAGCTAATAGATATGTGAAGATCTGTTGTTTTTATCAGTCATTGTCAAATATAATTATTTCACACTTATTCATAGAAATTGTCTTGGTTTTGCATGAAACATCATTATGAGTGGCTTTATGTCTTTCTGATCCAAAATAAGGGCGAAAAACGTTTCAAAGGCTAGGTATTTCCAAGAAACAGAATGATAGATTTCATGAAAATCCACTAGAATGAAAAATGTTTAAGACAAGCTAGATAAATAAATTAATTTTAAGCCTTTTTTCTCATTTTTAACTGAATTTTCATGATCGTAGGGGGTTATGTAGATACTAGTTTAATCTGCATGGCGGTAGGGGACTGTATGGATGCTAGTGTTAGAATGAGAATTGTCAAATAAAAAATTAGACAAATTCATTTCAATATTTTAATTTGCTAGCATAACCAGAATTCAGATTATCGAAAGAATGCAAAGATTTCATTAATATTTTTACACATAGTTTTTCTTTTTAGTTATAGATAGTTACTTTTTCTGCTGTTTGCAATATTCTATAAAGAATATGTTTCAAAACAATATTATATAACATAAATATACAAATTTAATAAATTTAAATAATTAATAACATTTTTATTTATTGATCGATATTGCTCAAGAACAATAGGGTTCTTCATCTAGTTAACATTAACTTACTGTCCAAGTATCACCACAATCCGACTTTTCGTTCTTAAGTTATCGTGCTTACAAGAAACATGGCGGACGGGCGGACAAACAGACGGTCAGATAGGTGGCGAGCATTTTTGAAAGTTGAAAGAATTCGATCACTAACACAGTGATATGAAATTTTTTTCTCTACGAGCGATATTACCGGTTTTAGAAATGTGTCGTTTAACTGCAAAATACTCATCGTCTTTTATTTGCGAAGAGTATAATAATTAGTAGAGTATAAGTGATCATGGGATTATTTAAATGTAAATAAATTAAGTGTTTTCAATTTTCTTTATTTTTCTTCACACATTTACATAAGCATCGTTTTTAAAACACAGGTTTGTAGGGTCTCTAACTGATAAATTTAGGAAATGCAAACTAAGGGATCTCTCATATGACTGTCTCCTCTATACCTTCATTAATGATAATGATAATAAATAATCAAAGGGAACAGTACAAAGTGATGTTGAAAACAATTGTATCACATGATAGAATGTTGTATATAAGTTGTCAGTATTACCTAAATTGCCTAAAATAGTTGTATTAAAATTACAAGGAGGTTCACGTACAAAGAGCACTAGTTCAGTCAATGAAGCCTGAAAATCGTCAAAACTTCTTAGTCCTCAGGAACAGGTCCGATTTTGATGATTTTTTTTTCAGAATATGTGTTTGTTGATATTATTCGAGATCAGAAACATCCCAAGTGGCGCAAATTAATAATTATTTATATTGTTTTGGGATGGATGTCACCCCTTCTCGGGGTGGAAATAAGTAAACTGACTACAACAGCAGAAATCGGTAGGATGATGAATTCTAAGCAAATGATGTCGTGAAATTTTTTCGATAAATCAATATATTTCGAGTAATCCGCGAATGTAAATGTTGATTCAAGAAATGCATGTTTTAGAACGATTTTTCACGAAGAACTCGACAACCTTACGTTTTACCAAAAAAAAATATGAATAGCAAAAATTAAGCTTATAAAATACCAAGTCGACTGATTTTTCGTTATTTCTTTAGATGCGATACGAACGAGTTATGGCTCGTTGAAGGTGACTGTTTGTTTGCCGAAAACTGAATTCGAACCTTTCAACTTTAAATAGCTGAATAACGACGACTTTTTGGAGGAAAACTTATCAGACCTTTTTTAAAACACTTGAAAAAATCTTTAAAATGGTTTTTGGAGCGATTAGATGCCTTAAGAAGTAAGGAAGTTAAAAAGTGATTTCAGAATATTTTGTGGAGCTGAAGGCTAAGTCATCTTGATCGACGTTAGACTATTTTGATTATATTTTCAACCACATTTTTTATGCGTTACATTATTCCCGGGCCACAACTGACCTCTTCAAATGTTCAGCTGCTCAGTTTTTTGTGAGAGGCAATGCACTTAGTTGGACCGTCTTCTTAATCTTTGCAGTAGCTTTGACAAAATAGTAGAGGATCCAAATTAGAGACGACCCTCACCCGTCTGTTTAATGTAAAAAGTAAGTCAAAGTGTGTGTGTGTTAAAAAATATATCGCGATTGGGTTGGCTAAAAAATTCCTGGCAAGGCTATGATTAATTAAAAATTGAAAAATGACTTTTTATTTAACATTGCACTCATGAGTACGAGTATGAAGCCTATAGAATATGCAAACGTTGGGTTGTCTATTATTTTTCTGGCGTAACTACTGGGTTGGCAGGTATAAACAGGTATGTTGATACTAGCTGTTTTCACCCATTTGTTTAATAAATAAATCTTATATCAAAATAAGCGCTATTTCATTGCGAACACGATGATATAAGGTTGTCTGCAAAAAGGCTGGTAGTATCACGTGTTCTCAATGTTGATATTTTAGGTTACTAACTACTCCAAAATAATGCTCAGTATTTACTGGTGTATCGCTCTCCTTCTCTATTGCATGAACAAATAGCATGCGGACTCTCTTTCACCCGGCGGTCGCGCCGCACGCAGCTGCAATGCTGCGTCTTCTTCTATCGCACGGGATATTTAGCTCGAACCTCTTTGTCGCAAGTTTCCATTCGCATTAAAATTTCACTTTTTAAAATTCGACAACCGTCATTCAAACCAGACTTTATGCAGACAACCTTATATCATCGTGTTCGCAATGAAATAGCACTTATTTTGATATAAGATTTATTTATTAAATACATGGGTGAGAATAACTAGTACCAATATACCTGTTTATACCTACCAACGCAGTAGTTACGCCAGAAAGAAAATTAGACGACCCAACGTTTTCATGTTCCATAGTCTTCATACTTTCGATTAGTATTAAATTTATTCGTTAAACTCATGACTGCAAGTTAAATAAAAAGTCATTTTTCAATTTCAAATTTCATTTTTTTAAATTCGACAACCGTCATTCAAATCAGACTTTTTGCAGACAACCTTATATCATCATGTTCGCAATGAAATAGCGCTTATTTTGATATAAGATTTATTTATTAAACAAATGGGTGAAAATAGTTAGTATCAACATACTGTTGCGTACATCTGGCAACTTTAAGTAATTTTATTAAATTCTATTATACAAAATGAATTTTTGAGAAATATGTACAGGTATTTACCATACTCTAGTAACGAAAACGCCAGACATTATATTATCATAGGTAATCTGTTTAAATTTAGGAATGAACACATTTATTATATTTTCATGTTTTGTCCATTTAACTCTTTTCGTATTTCAGTTTTTGCTAACAGCTCTCGTAGAACACAGGGGCTTCGATCGCATAGTAAATATATCTATTTCACAGCACATATTTCTTAATTATTGGTTAAGCCAAATATACTGCAGGAAGTATTGTGGGTTGCATAGAACAACGCAGACCCAAATTCTTAGTAATTTTTAGTTTATAGTATGGTAATATGATAATTGAGACTTGAGAGGGGATATTACTTTTATTAGCTGGCTAATAGCAGAATTGGGCATTTCTGTAGCCAATTCTGTAGCAGCATACACTTTGACTTAAAGTTTTTTTTGATAATCATTCAGTCACGAGTTGTGTCACTTGTGCTGTTATCAAACTTTCTCTTAGTGATCTATCTAATAAAAGGTAATTACATTTATTTATTTGATTCCTCTCATTAGTATTTAACGACCTTTAGCCATATTTTTCATTTCTGCTAACTAAACAACCATAATTCTGAAACATGTGCTGATAATATTTTTTCTTCTTCCCAAACGTAGAGTTTTGCTGCCAACTGATTATATGAATATATAGATAATTAACTGATTAAATAACTGATTATTTAAATATATAACTGATTACATAGATAATTAACAAATAACTGATTATTTAAACAAATGATTATATAGAGAATAGATGATTATTTAAATAGATAAATAAACCATATAGATAATAAATAAATAATTTACATAGATAATACAAATTATTTAAATAATTTACCGAAATAGTCTACATAATTTACACATGGAAAATCACTTTCGTTTGATGGTTAAATGACTGCTTTATTTCATAAGACAGATAGTCCAGTCAAACACAGTATAGTCAAGTTCAGCATTCATAGTCTCGTCAAATTCCGTTTAGTCAAGTCCAGTTTAGTCCAGTCAATCCAAACCAACAGCAAAACCCTAGCGTTATACAGGTTAGCAAGACGTCAAACCACATCGAGGCGCTGTCTGTGTTCGGAGAGGCTGTTAGGAAAAGCTACCAGAACTCACCAGGAGCCCTCATCCACTATCTATCCATCGTCAGGAGGATTGGTGAGATTCTGAGAATTTCTTTGTGTAATATTTACTGTACAACTTTCTGGCCAGGAATTCTTTAGCCAACCCACTAGCGATATTTTTTTTAACATACTAAATTTGATAAAAAATACTTTTCATCCATTAAACAGATGGGTGAAGGTCGTTTCTAATTCGGATCTTAGACTAAAACATTCGTATTGGTTTTTTAACGATAACTACCTTAATTCTTAAAACATTTAATCGCTTCAAAAACCAATTTGCGAGAAACTTCGTGTTTGAAACAATTTAATTTAAAGCTCTCGCCAAAGGTGGTCCTCGCACTTACATGCGGGAAGTGATATCTCAATTAATTTTCACCATAGAGAAATAAAAAAACAATAATTTTTTGCAAAGAAGAACCTACATTTTTGCGCTCTTGCATTTTTTACATATCTTCTTTAGTTTTCGAGTTATTGTGAAAAGAAGAACATTTTTTCAAAAATTTCGAAAATCGTTCCAAAATTGAATCTAACTTTTTTCCAAATCTACGCATTCTAAACCGTTCAAACTTCTATAACATATTGTTAATACCGAAATAAAGTACATTGTGAATATACTACGTTTAATTTCAATTCTTGCGGTTAGGCTATTGGTTTCATTGCTGATTTTTTCTCCGAAAAAACGAGACAACCGATTTATCTTCATCATAAGTTTTTATGCTAACAACTTTTTCTAACTCATTTTAAAGGTATTTTCAAGTACTTTAAAAAAGATCTAATAAGTTTCCCCCAAAAATTCGTCGTTCTTCTGTTATTTAAAGTTGAAAGGTTCATATTCAGTTTTCGGAAAACAGTCACTTTCAACGAGCCGTAAGTCTATTCTTATTGCATCTACAGAAATAAGAAAAAACGAATCGATTTGTTGTTTTATAAGCTTCATATTTGCTCATGTTTTCGTCGATTAAACGTAGGTTCTCGAGTTACTCGTGAAAAATCGCTCTAAAACATGCACTTCTTGGATGAAAAATCATCATTTTCAATCGCAAATAACTTGAAAAATATTGATTTATCAAAAAGACTTCATAGAACAGTTTTTTATTAGAATTTATCCCCCTATCGATTTATGTGGTTATTTTTAGTTTACTAATTTCCATCCCCGAGAAGGTGTTACATCCACCCCAAAACAATATAAATAATTATTTGCGGCACTTGGGATGTTTCTGATATTGAACATTATTAACAAATACACCTGAAAAAAGTCATCAAAAAAACCTGTCCCCCAGTACTAAGAAGTAAAAAACCTTCATTGACTACACTGGGTTTTAAATAATTAGACAAAATTTTGTAGAGCCGGTTAAGATTTTTAAACGTTGCAACATTATTATATCACCGTTATTAAAATTTTGTTAAATATTAATACACGAATAAGAATAATATATTTCAAATCTTTTTGAGTTATTGACGAGAGCTTTTTATCCTAACGTCTTATTTCTCTAAGAGAAGCGATTAGAAAGAGTTTCGTATTTAGAATCTGAAACGCCCTGTATATGATGGTGCAGAAAAAAACATTTACATTACTTTATTTTATTCTCTAAAGTTACCATGTTACGCAACTGCTCTATGCAGAATTGTTGTTCACTTTCAATATACCTTTAGGATCTTATCTGAATACTATGATATTGAAAATGATAGCACATATATGCGAATATATTGAAACTTTCCTCGCTGCCTCGTTTCTTGCGGTTAAGTCATGAATAAATAGTTGCTTGGAATTTCAAACTACGGTATGCTTACATGTTTAACTTTGATAATCAAAGGTATCTATGGAAATCGTTGTCAATAGCGACTACATTTGGTTAAAATGAAAAATGATGATCTAAAGTTGAAAGCATATAGTATAAGTACGATATATTGAATATATACATTTTTAAAACATGATTTCGGTTTACTGCTAACGAATTTAGGGTTAAACGGATTTGGATAAACAAACATATTATACAGTAGATGTTTTAAAATTTTCAGCACTAGATACATATATAAGGGGTTTCCTGAAGTTGAGTCAAACTTATTTTTCTTGGAACGTCTCTTATATTACCAAATATTAAGTCATTTATTCATTTTGCAGCTTCTTCATTTAAAGTTCAATATTTCAAAATTTCATAATTTAGTTGAGTTCAAGCTATTAATGTAGAGAACCTGCAGAACCTTTTCCGATCTTTTTTCTGCCAAACAAGATATCTGTAGGAGTTCATAAGATTTTATTTCACTTTTGCACATTCTATAGCATATATTTGCAGTTTATATAAAATAACTATATTTTTTTAATATAATCTAGAGTACTCTCTCTCAGTGGAACTTGATAATGCCTTTTGAGTATGTTGTTGATCTCACAAAAGAGATCAGCTTTATTGAAGATTAGTTCTCTAAGTAAATGATTGCTGAAATATAGGTATTTGAAGAATTCTCGCCGCTATCAATATTTGCAAAGATGAGGTAACATAGGATTGAAGTTTGATTGATTTTACTTAACCTGAAAAGCATTTATTTCTTGAATGTCTCATCGTGTGAATTTGCTCATTTTAATAATATTGGGGAGATGTACAAATATTAGATAATTTCGAAATTTTGTATCATTAAATTAATACTCCTAATTTATATACTCAATTAGATGCTTAAAAAATCGGTAAAGGTATTTAAACAGGACTTCCCTCTTTAATCATAGAAGACGGTCACTCTAAAAAATGATTAATTAAGAAATGACACATGAGAATTATAATCGCCATGTAGTTAGCCCTATTATTACAAAGAAAACAAAATAACTTTTTTCCATCATCTACTGCATAGTGGTGGGGGAAATTTTTTTTTTTGTTTTCAAAATATTTTTTTTGTTGAAATAGGTTTAGAATATAATGAAACGTGGAAATTGAAGAAAAACAATTTTTTTCCATCGTCTATTCTATTTTAGTGGTAATCTAGGTATTTTAAATTTTCAAAAATATATGTGTTTTTTTTAATAGGTTTAGAATGTCACGAAATGTGGAAATTTTAAATTGGAACAAAGCTAATTTTTTCCGTCACCCATTTTATAAAAAATCATTCAAATTTTTCTATTTAAAATTTTCAAAAAAAAAAAATTGAAATGGGTTCAGAGTGTCACGAAACGTGGAAATTTTAAATTTGAGCAAGAAAAAGATTTTTCCTTCACCCATTTCATAAAAAATGTTAAAAATTTTCAAAAATTTTTTCTAAAATTTTCAAAAAAATTTTTTTTTAAATAGGTTTAGTATGTCACGAAGCGTGGGAATTTTAAATTTGAGCGAAAAATTTTTTTTTCCATTATCTATTCCCTTTAGACGGTCCACTCTGTATATTTTCCAGTGAAAGTCTAACCATTTCTTCGTCGGCAGTGGCGTGAGCTACCTACCAAATTTGACTATTCTCCGTCAAGTAGTTTTTTAGTTAATGCACCAACAGGCCGACAGACAGACAGACAGATAGACTAACGGAATTGAAAAACCTATATTTTCGCAATCTACATGATCTGAAACGTGAAAATCTGAAAAATCTCGGAGGGTGATTTTTTCCTCGAATACAACACTTCCCTTCGGTATGCGAGGGAAGTAAAAAGGAACTAGTGGTAATGTCTGAGAGTATACTAATATTTGAGATATATACTAAGCTGTAAAACTATTGGCAAAACTGTGTTAAGACTATCTAAAAATAATATATATAATAATTATAATGAGAGTTTGGCAAATCTCATCAAAAAATTGCTGTGTGACAAGTAATTTTATTTCATGTAATGAGTTGGAAGAGAATGTATGGCTATGTTAAGAACTCGGACTTCCAAGATAGAATAAATGTTTCGCAGATTGCTGTATAATGCGTGCTGAACTTTAGGAAGATTAAGTTGAAAAATAGTGTTTTGAAAAGGAAGATACGCCGCTTCATTAATAGGTTGCAGAACTACCAAATTACCTTAATAAAGCAGAAACAGAGTTACTTTAACATTGTTCCTTGCCGAGCTCAAATACAAAGAGATGTGAACAGAATCAGAAATATTGAGACTGCTAAAACTCTCTAGTATACTAGAAAAGAAATATGAGACTCAATACACACCGTAAGGTAAAATAATCATTTCTCTAATAGAATATGCGCATAATATGTACATAATATGAAAGGATGTTCCTCGTGCAGCATTCAAAAATCATATACTAGCTAGCCTACTATAACAGAAGAAAAATAATAATATAAAATACTAAATCTATTAATAGTGTTTTTAATTGCTATCCCGACATATTGAAATTTTATTTCTTTAATTATATTAAAGCACAATGTGAAAATACTCGAGTGTATTATAAAAAAACCGCTACCTATCAAATCACTACTTCCACATCCAAATTTTTCATCCAAGTCACTTTAAAGGAAACATCTTGACTATATTTGCACTCTAGAATGTGGAAACTAATAGTCATAGAATTTTAATAATATTTGGGACAGATGTCATAGAAAAACTTGAGGCGTTGGTCTCTACCATGTACGTTAAAGATGAAGTTTCTAGCTTGCTATACATATTTTCACCTTGAAAATATAAGAAGGTAATCTGAGGCCTTGATTTCTAGTATGTACACCAAAGCCAAGGTTTCTGTACTCTTACCAGCTTGCTTTACTTATTTTTCCTGTTTACCAGTATTTACCCCCCAACGCTTCACCGGATGTGTTCAAAAGGCAATCCAGTTCCAGATCTCGTTATGGTATATACGTGTACAAAATCTCAAGTAAATATCTTAAACCGTTCTGGAGAAAACGTGCGGAAAAAGAATGCTACAGGCAGACAAACAGACAGATTTTTTTTTCGCTCGTATTTAAAAGCTCGACGTTTTATGACATTCTAAACCTATTTCAAGAAAAAAAATTGGTAAAGGTATTTACACAGAACTTTCACTTTTATTCATACAAAACGGTCACACTAATAAGTGATTAATTAAGAGATAACATGAGAATTATAATCGCCATGTAGTTGGCCCTATTAATACAGAGAAAACCTGATAACTTTTTTCCATCATCTACCGTATTATAGTGGTGGGGTAAAATTTTTATTTTATTGTTTTTTACTTTCAAAACATTTTTTTATTGAAATTGGTTTAGAATATAATGAAACGTTTAAATTTTAAAAGTGAGGAAAAGAAATTGTTTTCTTCATCTATTCTATTGTAGTGGTAAAAAAATAAAAAAATAGTTTTTTTTATATAAACGTGGAGATTTTAAATTCGAGTTAAGCATTTGTTTTTCCATCATCCATTTAACACAAAATTTTCGAAACTTCAAATTTTTTTCTATTTTAAATTTTCAAAAAAAATTGAATGCTACGAAATTTTAAATTCGAGCATAAAAACGATTTTTTTCCATTACCCATTTTTAAAAAAATTTCAGTTTTCAAAATTAAAAAAAAATTGAGATAAGTGTCGCGACACGTGGAAATTTTAAATTTTAGCAAAAACGAAAAATTTTCCATCACCCATTTTATAAAAATATTCAAAATTTTCAAAATTTCAAGATTTTTTTTCTATTTAAAAATTTTAAAAAATGTATTTTTTAAATAGGTTTAGAATGTCACGAAACGTGGAAATTTTAAATTTGAGCGAAAGAAATTTTCCATTATCTATTCCCTTTAGACGGTCCACCTTGTATATTTTCCAGTGAAAGTCTAGCCGTTTCTTTGGTGGCAGTGGCGTCAGCTATCTAGAAAATTTGACTGTTCTCCGTCAAGTAGTTTTTCAGTTAATGCACCAAGAGACCGACAGGCAGGCAGACAGACAGACAGACAGACTGACGGAATTGAAAAACTTATATTTTCGTAATCTACATGATCTGAAACGTGAAAATCCGAAAAAATCTCGGAGGGTGATTTTTTCTCGTATACAATACTTACCTTCGGTATGCGAGAGAAGTAAAAATTTATTTATTTTTTACGATTAATATACTTCCAAGCCACTACGTGGATGTGGAAGTAATACATTAGACTATTAATTTGGGTGAGTAAATTGTGGTAAGTGATTAAGAAATGTAGAGGGTACCCCTCCGTTTCATGTTATAGCTATAAAATGGGGAGAGTTAACTTTATTTATTTACTGTGTTCTAGGTGCGAATGCCTGATGGTGCTGTCAATAGATGAGTCATATTCTGCTAAAGAAATAATAGCTCCTTTTTTAATTAAATTGCTATTTAACGAATTTTTCTACACCACAGTCCCATATTGTAAGATTTAATAAATATATGCATAGTAGACTATTTTAGTTTCAAAGCCAAAGTCAAGATTACACTTTCTTGTCTTGTCTTGTTGCAAATACTGCACTATATAGTTTCTTGTTGATCACAGTTATATGAATTCTCCAAGTAAACTTTTCACTAGTATATAGACCTAAAAATTTAGTATATTAAACAAGTTCAATATTTCCTCACTTTGAGTTGCAGTATATTTTTGTTAGGTTGAAATAATACATTAAAACTTCTTCAGTATTATAATAGTTATTAACAGTAACTGTCATATATTTTAATCTTGTAGGATTATTTGACAACCGTTTGAAATTTTTATACATTTAAAATGGACCAATTTAAATTAATTTGATTAGTTGTTATGATGTTAAATGTTCCGTACTTTATATTGTTGAAACTATTGCAACAATGAATTTTGTCTGCTCTCAACATGCTCTCCAAAACCGAATTGATTCAAGGCCTGAGTTATAAGTTGTAACTGTCGCTTTTGAGCAGCATCTATAAAGTTTTATTCCACGTCATGCGAATATTTATAAAAAAATACACTATACTATGCATGAATAATATCCGATTATTTTAGCTGATTTGAAAAATTTACTAGGATTTCCTAAAACCAGTACATTCATAATGGTGACATTAATTAATGGAATCCAACTTTAAACAAATAATTTATTGCCTCAACAATTACAAAATCAAATATTTTTTTAGGTTAACATATTGTAGGTTTTCACTTTTCGGGGACATTGCAATATGCGATTTCTCTGATCGTAACAAAGATTACACTGCCAACTCCAGTATTGTGTGTTCACCTTAAAAAAAAGCATTCAATTCATGCTATACTCTCGTCTGGTTATCAAATCACCTGAGCATTTCCAGGTTCTGTTCTCCTACAATGGGCTTGTTCGGCATTTTTTTTTATTTCATAAATCGAAAGTTCAAGTATAAAATAATGGATCTGCAAAAAATCAGAATTTTATTCGCACGTTTAATGCCTTAAAGACAATTACAAATATTCACCTCGCGAAAATGGGGCGTAGCCAGGCGCTACGTTACTATACGCATAGACTCGCCGACATCAGTCGACTCGATGCTGTTTAGTTGTTATTATCTATATACTTATCGTGTTGATCTGCGCCCCTCTAAAATTGCGGATCGGATCTATCAAAGGCTTTTTCGTGGGGGCGGTTTTTTGGGAAGCGGCCGGTGTCATTCAATTCGGGAATTAATTCTACATTGTTTAGAATGCATTCGGAGCTGTTCTTTTAATGGTTTTTAAGTAATTAACTCGCAAAAGTCAGCTATCTCTCTCGTCTCTTAAATTTAGGAACAGGCAGTCGAGGGATTGTAGGGGAATATATGATTTGGCGAAATGTTACCAAATGTCAAAATATGACGGCCGAATTTTCGATTTTTAAGAAAATAGCCATTTTTTTCCTCACAGACCTAGCCGAAATTCCACAGAACAGGAATAAAGGCATACAAAGCATTAATTACATAATATACAACAACATAGAAAGAAAGTAAAATGAAGAAAAAATTTACTTAAATGTACGGACTATGAATAACTTATGATACGAAGAGAGAGAAAAAAATAACATGGGATATTTAAATATAAAAACTATATATACATATATACACATATGTGATTCAAAGTAAATTAAGAAAAACAAAGACACTCACTGGTTATTTAATTCAGAACATTTTGTTTTATGTCACTAAGATTGCAATTAAAAATATCGAAGTCGCTACATAATTTGTTAGAAGTACTGCAAGTCGTATATAAAGGTGAATTATTTAGTACGTTGGTACGCGGCGTAGGTAAATAGAAAACTTTGTGATTACGAAACGTTAATCTGGGAACGTGAAAATTAAGCTTACTAATTATTTCGGGTGCGTCCAAATCATTGCGTAGTAATTTAAACAAAAATACTTGAGAAAAGTACGTACGCCTATCTTCAAGAGTAGTCATAGAATATCTTTCAAGCAAGTTACTTTGCGGAAAACCAATCACTGGATAAGTACCGTCGGATTTGAACCACAATAATTTAAGAAATCTACGTTGAACTGCTTCCAAGTTATTCTTGTGAACATCATATCTGGAACTCCAAATTAGCGATTCGATCTGACGAAGGATTGATAAAGAATTTTCAGAGTGAACTCTCGACTAGTACGAACGATGAATCCAAGGGCTTTGGAGGCTTCAGACACAATGGTATCGATATGATCAGTGGAGGATAATTTACTATCAAAAGTTACGCCGAGGTCGCGCAATGTTATAGGTCTTTGAAGTATGACATTATCTAATCTGTAATCAAAAATAAAAGGTGATGTTTTTAAATAAAAGGACATTACGTTACATTTGATAGGATTCATGAATAATTTATTTGCTATATACCAGGTGTTTATTTTGTCAAGAGAAGTCTGAAGTTGAAGACAGTCATCGATTTCATCAATTGCTGTGAAAATTTTTAGATCGTCGGCATATAAAAGATGAGGCAAATTAATTTCGTTCACTATTTCGTTAACAAATATGTTAAAAAACAAGGGCCCCAGAATAGATCCCTGGGGAACTCCAGATGTGGCAGCAAATTCGATCGATTTGAACCCATTCAATGCAACGTACTGACTCATATTCATTAAATAAGAATAACAATAATAACATTTATTTACGAAAAGAATGGAAATAACATTACAATGTATTTACATACAACGTTAATATAACAGCACATAGTTTGCAGTGTGTTGATTTTGACAGTAGACAGTAAGTAAATGAAGCAAAACCCACAATAGGAATCCTTGCGTGTGGATATTATTACTTATACTTTGTTAAGTATGTTGTGGTATTGTGTATATAAAGTTTCATTAAGCACATCGTTTCCTAATAATATATAGAGTATATAACCTAAATTATACCATTTCAGAATAACTGGAATATATATAATACAAAATATGTAATAGATTCGCATTTTCATGCAATTTATATATATCTGTATGTATATAACTCAAATTCTTAGATGCATACATTTAACTAATATCTTATGTAGCCATAATTATATATAGAGTATATAACCTAAATTATACAATACAAAATAAATGGAATATATACTTATATATAATACAAAATGTGTAAAAGATTCACATTTATGCAATACTTATATAAAATATGTATTGTTACGGATTTCCACCTTTTTGGAAACACCCTGTATGAATCCGTGGGTTCTAAATAATTTTAACAAGAGATTAAACACTACTAACACTTTATTTAACTATTTACTGACTACAATACTTCAAATTCACTTTATTTACTATTTATCTAACCTCACTTTTCACTTTTCTACTTGTTCACTTTTATAAACTGCCTTCATAATAAACTTCCCTCCCGCGCTTGTAATCGCGCCTTATATACTCCGAAATTAGCTCTAGATCAATCCAGAATCTTCTTCAACCATAATCTAGAAAAGTCCTTGGCTCTTTCTAGAGCCTTTCCAGTCACCATCAGAGGCATAGGCGTGCCATCTTCTTTTCCAAGGGGGTGTAATTCATAACACTGCCCCCTCCTTAAGCCTAGATCGTCCCGATCAGGCAACTCAGAATCATCGATGTAGTTCGCCAGCCTGTCCAAATGCACGATCTTCATCTTGGACTTTTTGCTTCGTTGAATCCGATAGACGACATCATTAATTCGGGTAATAACAGTATACGGTCCATCCCAAGGCGGTTGAAGTTTCGGTGACCTTCCTTTCTTCCGCTGTGGGTTGTACAGCCAAACCAGGTCTCCTGCCTTGAATCCTTCTGAACTACCCTTCCGGTCGTATCGAGCCTTCATTCGGTCACTGGCTGATGATGGTTCCGCTATATCGTTAGCCAACCTCTTGAAAGGAGCTCCGGTGTTGAACTGCTTCTTTTCACCCTTACTTCCAGTCTGTGGTCCCTTACTGGCTGCACAAATCTTGCATTTGCGACACCAAGCCTCCACATCCTGACGACTTCTTATCCAATAAAATCGTTCTCGTATTTTCTTCAGGGTCTTGTTCACACCGAAGTGTCCATCGGATGCCCCATTGTGCACTTCCTGAAGCACCTTCGCTACTCGACACCTGGGAATCACTAGACGCATAACCACCTTTTTTCCATCCGGGCTTTCCCATGCTCTCCGCAACAGCCCGTTCCTGACACTCAGTGAGTCCCACTGCGCCCATAGTGCCTTCAGTCCCACTCTTTTGTCCGAAACATCCTTCCATTTTGGACGAGTTCCCCTTTCTTTGGCTCTCAATATAGGCCCAATTTCCACATCGTTTAGTTGCTCTTGTCTGAGCGCTTCATCTGCCCTATCATCCGGCACTTCCACCTTGACAGTGTCGACTGCTCCCTTGACCTGCAGTTTCTCCTGGTGGTAGTACTTGCAACCTTCCTTGTACCTTCTTCCGGATGAAATGTTTGCATTTCTCTCAGGTTTCGTTTTATCGTCATATCCTTGTAGTGGTGGCCTTTCTGTAATGCTCCGAAGCTGGGAAATCTTCACTTCTCTAGGGGCACCACGTTCGTTATCTGTCACAGCCTCTCTGGTACCGGCTTCCTCTGGGTTTCCCCTTGGCTTCACAGCATCTCCTGCCTTCACTCTCTCCAAGCTCCTCTGTGGACATTCAAGCTGGATATGTCCTAGTTCCCCGCACCTGTAGCATTTCATACGCCATCCACTTGGCCTTCCACTACTTTGCTTATTCTGTGTCTCTGCCCTCGAATTCCGCTGTCGACAGTCTCGTTTGATATGTCCTATCTTGCCGCAGTTGTAGCATTTAATACCCCCGCTTGGCTTCTCTCTATTTAGTTGTTATTCCTGTCTTTTCGGAGGATTCCATTTAGCTAGTAACTGACTAATCATTTTATTTACCTCCTGTATCTGGATCAAGATAGGGTTCTCTTTCTTCTTTTCTGGTTGCAATTCTTCGATACTCACAGCTTGTACTCTTGGACTCGGGGTATCCTGAAGGACAGCTTCCACCTCGAGTGCACGCACCAACGCTTCGCTGCTGTTCTGGTATCGAGATAACCTGAGGACTCGCCTGATCTCATTGTCCTGTATACCATCCAGAAAAGCCTCTACTGCCAGTTGGTCTTGGAATTCCTTCGGTACATCCGGGTAAGCCAGGTGAGCCAGTCTCCACACGGCAGCTTCAAACTCTTGCAAACTTTCCCCAGCCCCTTGAACACGTGATTTCAGCTGGGTCTGGTACACTCGGGCAAGGTGTTGATCGCCATATCGTAGATCTAGGGCAGCTTCTAAAACTTTAAAATCCCGTTGTTGGTCTACTGGGATTGTCTGGAGTATTTCCAATGCTTGGCCCCTTAATGCCACGATTAACGCCATAGCCTTTTCTTCGCCATTCCAGTTGTTTGCACTCGCTGCTGCCTCAAACTGCATCTTGTAAATGGTCCATGAACTTTGGCCATCAAAGGAGGGAGGTTCGAACAGCTGATCTGATAATACCACTTGCTGGCTTCCTCTATCCCTCAACTGTTGCTTAAGCAGGTCTATTTCCTCTTCTACCCGGTGCATTTTCTCTTTGACTTCATTTACTTCTTGTTTGACTCCACCGACTTCTTCAGCTACCTTATTTTTGAGTTCTTCAGTGACGGCAAATATGGCACTCTGTTGGCCTTCTATAATTTTCCTTAGTTCATCTCTTTCTTCTTGATGTCGTTTCTCCTCCTCTTGTTTTTCCTGTTGACGTCGTTTCTCCTTTTCTTGTTTTTCCTCTTGACGTCGTTTCTCCTCTTCTTGTTTCTCCTCTTGACGTCTTCGTTCTTGATCCTCAAAAATTTTTCTTAATTCTTCTTGACGTTTTTGTTCTTTTCTTTCCTGTTCTTCTTTCTCTTCCTGGCGCTTCCTTTCCTGATCCATCATCATCTTTTGCATTTGGGCCATAAAGTCCTGCATTAGTTGTTCGGATGCCATGCTTCTGGTTGTTACCGGCATATAATTATGATGAAATTAAATAATTTTAATAATTACGTCACTATCGGTAATGGGACTGTCCCAAAAAACCTCAAAACGGCACAAAAAAAGAGTCTTATCTAGAGTCTGTCACTTAACCACTAATGTCCAACAAAATGTTCCAAAAATGTCTCAAAAATGCACTTAACACTGTTTTTCCTAATCGAAAATAAACCTCGAACAATGTCCAGTAAATTAGTCCTTCCTGTGTTAGCACTAACTCCGAGAATACACTGCCAAACCTTCTCGAACACTTCCGAAAAATCCTCTTGTCAAAATTCCGCTTCCGACACCAAATTGTTACGGATTTCCACCTTTTTGGAAACACCCTGTATGAATCCGTGGGTTCTAAATAATTTTAACAAGAGATTAAACACTACTATCACTTTATTTAACTATTTACTGACTACAATACTTCAAATTCACTTTATTTACTATTTATCTAACCTCACTTTTCACTTTTCTACTTGTTCACTTTTATAAACTGCCTTCATAATAAACTTCCCTCCCGCGCTTGTAATCTCGCCTTATATACTCCGAAATTAGCTCTAGATCAATCCAGAATCTTCTTCAACCATAATCTAGAAAAGTCCTTGGCTCTTTCTGGAGCCTTTCCAGTCACCATCAGAGGCATAGGCGTGCCATCTTCTTTTCCAAGGGGGTGTAATTCATAACAGTATTTTTACGTAGGTACTTGTGCATTGTACGTGTAGAAGACATCCAATAATATAAGTACAATTCAATTAATTACAATTGTGAAATATTTATATCATTTTATCGTGTATTTACTAGGTATTTTTTAGATCACTTTTATATCTTTATGTTATAGTAATGAACTTTTGTGTCTATTAGACTGTGTAGTTCTCCCCGAGGTATTTCCAGAATCCATTTTTTGACTTTAGATTTGAAGAGTTAAAAAAGAGTTAATTCATATAATTGAATTAACTCTTTTTATTTCAGGTGAAAGTAAATTTCTATTTTAGGTAATTTAGAAGCATTTATTTTATGCCTTGTGTCATATTTATGGAGGATTTTAACAAGATTTTTTTTATCTTTATATTGTTTAAGCAACAGATTTTGACAAAACAGTTGTCGGAGGTCAAACTTGCATGTTTCTTTATACAAACTATCTGTTGGAAAGAGTCTAGTTTTTTTATACATAATTTTTAGAATATAGTTTTGAATTTTTTGTAAGCTGCCGAGAAAGTTATTTGTTGCTCCTCTCCAGGCAATAATGCCGTAGGTTAATTGCGATTCGACCAGTGCATAATACAGTATTCTTAGTTGTTCAATTTTGACTATATTGAGTATATTGCTCACCGAAGAGATATCAAAGTTTAAATTTTCATTAATATTTATTTTTATTGTTTTAAATGTTGGCAAGCATAAGACGTGAATGGAATAAAATAGGTTTTCTTAAAATTTATGGTCAGTAGTCTATTATTAAACCAGTTAACAATGTTTTTGAATTCGATCTCTACTTTTTTTTTAATGATGTCCATTCTGTATCGCAATAAAAAAATCGCGGTGTCATCCGCAAAGCTTATTATGTCTCCTTGTGTTCTCATTTTGAATAAGTCATTAAGATAAATATTAAATAATATTGGTCCAAGGACAATACCCTGTGGAATTCCATATTCAACAATTAGTGATGAACTTAATATATTATTAATTTTTACACACTGTTGTCGATGTGTTAGATAACTTTCTATAAGTTTGTACGCAGTTCCCCTAAATCCAGTATTATCTAAAACTTGAAGCAATTGTACGTGGCCAACAGTATCAAACACATTTGCCAAATAAACAAAGACGCATAAGGACGGTTTTTTACCGCTAATAGAGTGGTTAATTTGTCTTGTCAGCTTGACAATTGCATCACTTGTTGATTTTTGTTCCCTAAATCCAAACTGTTGATCTGATAATATGATGTATTTCTCTAAATAATCATTAATTCTTTTATATAATATTCTTTCATACATTTTTGCGAAGTTTGAAATTAGGGATATACGTCTGTAGCCTATGGTCATAATTAGACATAAGTCAACTATTGTGGAAATTATTAAATACATTTACGACATATTTGGCACCGTTTATTTAATAAACATTTTTTGCTGCCGGATGGGCAATCTGCATAATTTTTCACCAAAAGTTAACAGCTTTTCTTTGTAATAATAGTGATCACTACATTCCAATTATTATTCTCATATGTCGTGTCTTAATTAATATTTTTTTAGAGTGACCGCCATGTATAAATAAAGATGGAAGTTCTGCGTAAATTCCTTTACCGATTTTTTTTGTCGTAGACTCAATGTACTTTTGTACGCTCGAGTTGAGCATACTTTATCACAATTTAAAAATAAAATATGTGGTATACAAGGGAATTATGCTATAGGGTTACACATGACTGCAACTTCTCCCAGTTTTTTGTCATCTAGTCATTACTGCAACATAGACATTAGTATTTTATATACCACGAGAGAGTATTTTCATTCTATGCAAATTTTATTCGACTCGTCAGTGTTTTGATTTATTCTCTTTGTGAGCCCTCAGCCATTGTGTCCAATTGTTTTTACATAGAGTAAATAAATCAAATGCAGCAATTTACTAATAAAAACATGAACCCAATTCCTAGTTATTGCTGTTCGGAGTATTTAATTGTAATTTAACAATTTTATTTTCAGCGGGTGACAGACGAACACTCAAAATTAGTTTTTATTTAGGAAATTATGTTGTGGGACGCTAGTCAGGGTTTAATTAGGTTAGTAATTAGCGTGAGATCGGTTGGTCACAAAACGGGATGTTATGATCAGTTAATTTCACAGGACGGTATATTCTGGACAGAACAATTTATTGTCCTAGGATATAATTAAGTGTACCTCGCGCGTTAGTTTAATATGGTAAACGCAAATATTACGCCAAGCGTGACGTTTTAGGTGCCAGTGGCGTGGATCGGTTACAAAAATTTAACACACTTGTCAAACAACCAATGAAATTCAACGAATGGAATTAGATTCAGTGAATTATTTTCTATTGATTAAAAATAAATAAATAATTATTCCATTCGTCTGCTAAATTACTCATAATAAATAGATAGCTAAATTATAACTCCAAGTAATGCCCAGCTGAATTATATGGCATAAAAGTTAATTATAACCAGATACCCAAAAGGCAACCTTAATATTTCATGAAAGACTACTCTAACCTTCAATAATAGGGGTTATAGTGTAATTCTGTCACTCTATGCCGCTAACAATTTTTCATAAAGTTGAGTAAATAATGTTCTTACATCTATTGCTGTTGATGCTAAATTCGAACTAGATTCATTTAAGTTTTACGTAATTTTAAGAAAAGGAGAATGTGTATTTTCAGACTAAACTGTAACTACAATTTCTTAAAATTAAATTCGAGTTATATTTTGATATCTAAATCTAATATTTCCTCTGTTTTTGAAACAGTGGTATCGAATATACGCATTTCGAGACCAGTACAAGAAGTTAAAGACATATGTCGCCTAATATATTGTCCTCTTTCCCGTTAATGAAATAAAAATGAATGAATTCGGGATTAGTTTCTATTTCCAAATTTTGAAACCGATGCCAATGTTCTTGTGCTCTGTATCCTAGATTCTATTTCCGTATAATTATAAAATGGAGTCTTCCAGCTTATGATTAGGCTTCTCTTGCGTGCGTACAACATATCTTTTTCTGCCAGATACGCTGTTAGCCTATCCTTTGTTTTTATATGAGAAAATAGGGATTTCATCTCTATATTTGCAATGTTTGTGGAGTCGAGTATTTTGTACTCAATGGGCGTTACTGCAGAAGTCCTTTTATATCGCATCGCAGATTTTAAGATATGCGTCAAGCGCCAAGTGAATTTCATCATATTTTAAAAGAGTTCCTTTTATTTTATTGTTAAACTCCAAAGCTAGATCACTGCATGTATTAACCTGCACTGGTTTTTTCAACGATTGCAGCTCTACCATTCCGTCAAGAACAGCGACACAGTGAGATTTTGCATTCAGATAACATCGTCCATTCCTTCTTCTGTCAGATTCTATCTCTCTTCGTGTTTTTATTTTGCCACCATTTTTATTTGCAATTGGTTCGTAATTTATTTCAGGATCAGCCATCGCTGTAATATTTTCCATAATAAAAAAGTCATTTATTGAGCATAAAAAATCTACTTCTGTTGCTTTATCCGAAAAACATTAGTGATCTCTTCCTGGGGCATGAGCAGATTTTTTTCGCAACATATTAAACACATGTTTTGCCAAGCGAGGTTTATGGTAGAGAATGTCTTTTGCATGAGGATCTCCTGGATCTGTACAATCACTCAATCGATTTTTTAGGGATACATTTTGTGACATTTCAATTTCTGCTTTTAATTTAAGGCCGACATGGTTTGTTCTAACTAGTAGATTTCTTCTCTTTCCTTCTTTCAGACAGAAAAACATTTATTTTTGTCATCCGCAAGGATTTTTTATTTTACTGCATAACCTACATTACTATCTTCAGCAGCGGAACTAGAACAATAAGGCTTATTCTTTTCCTACTCAAATAATCTCTCACTTCGCTCCATTTTGATTTTATGAGTACTATTGCTGTAGCAATCTGTGTGCCATGATGCGTTTTCGTTTAACAACTCTTCAACTGTCACATTTCTAAATCGATTATCAATTAACACGCATTCACTATCATTCCATTCTGTTCTCTTTCTAACACACTGTAATACTTTACCATAGTTAATAGGTTTAACCAAAGGTAATTCAAGAGGGACTACCTTTTGGACTAAAATACATAGCTGGTAATTAGTCTGCAGCATTGCAGTGAAGGCAGGGATACTTGGAGATGAATTTGAGGTGAAATAGACCTTGTGTCCAAAGCTAATTTTAAACTATTGAAAGTATTGTCTTACGATTATCGATCTATTCTTATTTGAAACAATTTTTAATAAATGATACGATTAGCTTATAGATTAAAAGTGTTTTTATATAAAACATCTATAGTCGAGTCGCTGTATCGAAATTTGTAAAAAACCCAGAAAATGTTCAATACCTTACCGATTTTTTTGAAACTTTGGAAATATCTTCTTGGTTCCATAAATCAAAAAGTTAAAAGTTTTTCTTTTGTCGGTCGAACCTCCGACATTTTTTGATATTAAAGAGTTCAAATTCAAAATGGCGGAATCAAAATGGCGCATGTTATTAATTATTTCGTATATTTTTAACTAACAATTGAATAACTGCCAGAAAAATAACTGAAAATGGCTGAAACTTTTTTTGGGGGGGGGGTTTCAGAGGTCGCTGATTACGAATTTGATATCAAGGAGTCCAACTATTATTATCTCCTTTCTTTAATTTTTTTCCTTCTAAGTCTTCGCGCATATGAAGCAATTTTTTTTTCCAATCAAAATCGGCATGTTCATTTGACATACGTAATTTTTTTTGACGGGTGATCTATTGCTAAATTCTTTGTACCCAACTTCCCTTTTCTATTTATGAGAAACTTCACAGTACCAAGAATTTATGACAATCTTCGACAGGAAGCGTGAACCAATAAATGAAGCTTCTTCTAAAGATTTTTTACCCTTTTCCCCAACCATAGATATTTCCTCACCAAAATGATCATCAGGATTGGCCTCGGTTAATGTACAGATAATGCACGCGTTGATGTATGATTTATGACAAGAAGCATGAATAAATAAAGGGTTATCGCTTTTGAAAATTTTGAAACAAATTATCGTTTCTTGTAATAGAAGCGTCGTACAACGATTTCTAAGTTCCTGTGAAACTTCAAATAATTCTTCCTTGATTTCCTCTTCATTCGTTGTCAGAACCTGCGTGTATATAATGCAAGATCGGGAAAGAGGGGGTGATCTGGCACCTAATCTGTCAGTCTATTAAAATGATAACTCTCAGAGAAATAGAATTTTTTAATATAACAAAATCTTAAATATGACCATGATTAACGTACGTTTCAATTGTTATTGGTTTGGAGTCCAAATCAGTTATTGTATTCAAAGGCCGGTACTAGTAAGCATCTACTCCGCGAGCGTACTGTCGGAAAATCGCTCCGTTGTTTTTTTGAATTTCTGGAAAACGGTTTAGAATTTTTGAATGAAATGAAATGCAAAGTTAATAATAAACATACCTATCGAGTTTTTTTATGTTTGAAATCGATATCTATAATTGTTTTCAAATGCGACCTCTCACAAACACCTATCACACCAGCGTGTAGTCGGAAAATCGCTTGGTTTTATTCGAATTTCTGGAAATCGGTTCAGAATTTTTGAATGGAATAAAATGCAAAGTTAAGCTAATAAACCTAACTTTCGACTGTTTTTTGTTTGAAATCGATATCTATAATTGTTTTCAAATGTGACCCCGTACAAACACCTATCCCACCGGCGTGAGGTCGAAAAATTGCTCTGTTTTTTTTTTCAGTATCTAGAAAACGGTTTCGAATTTTTTAATCAAATAAAATGCAAAATGAAGCGAATAAACGTACCTTTCGACCATTTTTTTGTCTGGAGCCAATACGCGTAATTGTTTTCAAATGCGACCCCTCACAAGCACGAGAACTGAGCAGGATGCGTAACCGGCAAGCCAGCAACGTCGTAATAAGAAATGTGATAAAATTGCTCCCATCAATTGTATTTATGTCCCCCGACTACATAATAATGTATATGTTTTTCGGACTCTTAATATGAAATATAATGTGGGGCTAGAGATGTGTTAAATGGCTTTTTTATAATAAATGTGATTCACAGAATAATTCTGGTCATCTCTAACCTAGCCCATGTCTGGAACGTTCTGAACTGAACTGCCAAACTTTACTTATATGTTCAGTCAAGTATAATGAAGATAAAGAAATAAAAACTCACAGAAGTAGGAGAACAATAAAATGTGATGTGACGGAGTTAAAATGAAGCGGGCAACACAATATTCAATAGTCAGTGACGAATACAATTGACCGATAAACTCAGGGGATGAAAAGAAAATTTAAATAATAAACTTTGAGACATTCAGCAAATTTAAGGTAGAGAAATAAATGTATCAATATCCAATGATTCTTCTGTTAGATGCAGATATAAGTGCTGATAAGAACCAGCAATTATCAGTATTATTAAAATTGTAAATAGATGAAAATCATAATTTATTAGCTCGTCATAATATATAGGGTGTTCCGCGATAGGATTTACATTGTTGACGGAAATATTTGTAGAGTCTACTCTATTTCTAATAGTACTGTGTCATAATATTGGTACATGTAAATAGCTACGGTTGTTTTATTAATTTCTCAGAGTGATCGTCGTCATTAGCTTAACATATAATGAGTATCTACTCCTCCCATTTTAGGAGGAGTAATGTAAGGCTATACAAAATAATTATGCTGCTCTTTGAAAATAGGACGAATGGTTTGGCGTGTCGGTATGGAATGTTTGATAAACAATACTTTTTCATAGGACTTGTGGAGAAGATAACTCATTTTCGTATGTTAAAAATGCAATGTCCAATAGTATTGAAATTTGGACGGTAAGTAAATGGTAGCTAGAAGGAGGACTCTATTATTTTTAGGCAACATCGATTGGTAAACAAAAAAGTTATTATTTATTTCAATTTACTAAAATTATTTTCTTATTTTTTATACTTTCTAATTGTATAGAATGTTACTCGAATCATAATTTATTTTTAACCATTACTAATACAGATTTCATAATATTGTAGCAGGCGAAATTTGGTGTTTAAATTGCCACATTTTTTATCCATATTAACGTATATTTGAAGAGGTGGATGACATGGCGGTCTAGTGATTAACTTTCTAATAGATAGAATAAATATATAATTTACAGTGTTATGAAGCCGGTCCTTACATACACGGCACCAACATAGTGCAGCCGTCGGTCACGCCAATGAAGCGAGTACAAGTTCTGGAGCATAAAATACTCCCCAGATTCCTCTTAATACACGTGTTTAAGACATCTATACTTCGTGAAGACACAATGCTACTTGCGGGCTACTACCATCTCTTGGTGATAGCCCGCTTACAGACAACATTACCTAAATCAGAGAGCATAATTAACATTTTAGTATAAATCACAAACTGCCATACCAAGCGTTGTTCATCTTCCCGCAACCCATCCAATCACAAAATCTTCTTCTTTATAACTGTAAAATATGTCAAAAACAATTTCTGACCTCTTTTCCTTCCCTCCTTCATTTCTGTTTGCTATTTTTTGTTGACTTTTTTAAGTTTTTTCTTCCTAATCATAATTTGCGTTAAATTCCAAAATTATTTGAAAAGCCAACAGCCGCTCTTTCCCGTTATAACTACGTAGAACGGGGTGGGGTTATAGTCAACAATTTTCAGATATATACAGGGTGTTTCTTAATGGCGTGCTTATATTTCAGGGTGTGGTTCCTTAGGTCATTTCATATGTAGAAAAGTTCATATGAATATATGTTCGCATAAGCTTAAATTTTTTGCTACCAGGGTGTTGAATTCTTCTTTTTTAAATCGTTATTTTTTAATATCTCAAAAAGTACTTTAAACATAATTTTCAATACTGGTGTGTTAGGATAGGTTAGGATATAAAACCACATATTTTAGTTAGAAAAGTTATTTTATCACTCCACCAGGGGCGTCGTTACCAATATGTCCTCTAATATTGGGAAGGGAGTGTCGCCTCCCCTGGAGCAAAGTGTAGATAAGAAAACCTGATGATAAAAATAAATTTATTTTAATGAATTTTAAATAATTGTCGCCCCTCCCTCAACAAAATGCTGGATCCGCGCCTGAAGGAAGTGGTACGTCACTGATATTCTACCATGTGGATATTTTACCTGATTAGCCCGGTTAATTCTATATGAAATCGGTCTCTTGCGTTTTTCTCGTCAGATATACAGTTTGTGATTAAATCAATTAAATTCAAATTTAAACTAATTATATATTGCATTCGATCGGCACATTTCTAAAACCGGCAATATTGCTCGTAGAGAAAAAATTTTCATATCACTGTGTTGGTGATCGAATTCTGAACAACTTTCAAAATGTCCGTCCGTCCGTCCGTCCGTCCGTCCGACCGCCCGCCGGTCTGTTTTTCTGTCCGTCTGCCGTCCGTCTGCCTTTCCATCTGTTTGTCCGTCCGTCACGTTTCTTGTAAGCACGATAACTTAAGAATGAAAAGTCCGATTGTATTAAAATTTGTTAGCTAGAGGACGAATCCTATTGTTTTCAAACAACATTGATCAATGAATAAAAAAGTTATAAATTTTTTGAATAAAAAAAATTTTTTACATAATTTTGTTTTATGTTTTGTAATTAAACTAATGTCTAAAACTACATTATTTGCAAAAAAATTTGCGAAGAGTATCCTATAGATTATGCAACAATTATATAAGTGCAGTAAATCTGCGAAAAGTATAACGGTTAGCTTGATAAATGATACATTTTGTTTTATAAAAATTGTTGGAAATGGCCACCTTCACTTAATAGGCATGCTTCCGACCGTCTTTGCCTCTATATTAGGAAGTTTTTCAGAATTATTTGTCCTTTATGTAAGGTGCAGCCATTTTTTAATGAACGATTTTTTTTGCAAAACTTTTCCAAGGATATTTTAAACAATATTGTAGCAAATATTTTCTTTATATTCAAGGGAATACTTAGGTGTCCATTAATGTAATTTATTTTAGGGATATTTTACACATACTTACCTGACTAGGCCCTTTGAATTTTTCTATAATATTTGAACTTAATTGTTTTAATCAAGAACTGTGCATCTGATGAGAAAAACGCAAGAGACCGTTTTCGTGTAAAATTGACCAATCTAATTAGGAATATCATCCACATGGAAGAATGGCAGTAGTGTACCACTCTTTTGGTAAAAAATATTAGAGGACATGTTTGCAGAGACGCCACTGGTGGAGCGATAAAACAAGTTGTCTAAAATATGTGGCTTTATATTCTATTAACACATACCAAAATTGAAAATATTGTCTAAAGTATTTTCTGAGATATTAAAAAATGACGACTTAAAGAGAAAAATTCAACACTGTACCAAAAAATTTAAGCCGTTACGGACATATGCTCATATGAACTTTTCTTTATAAAATGACCTAATTATACCCTGAAATATTTGCATGTGGTTAAGGGACACCTTGTATATGTCAGTTATATATATATGTCCTAGAATTTTATATATACACGGCTACTCAACTATTTTTCAAGTTTCATTTTGTTTTGCATGTTTCTAATTAATTTATTATTTAATCTGCATACTGCAAACACATTTATATTAGTTTCTTGAAAGAATGCGCCGTGGATGCCTGACTAGCTACGGACTGTCTAGAAAAGACAAAATGTTAAATTTTACAATTTAAAATAAACTTGTCTAACACATTAACTCGAAATCCGAGAGTCGCGAATTCGGGATCCCAGTAGGTTGGAAATGGGTCTTTTTTTACTTTACTTTATTCAGATGAGTTTTCGACCAGTTAAATTGGAATCATAAAATTCAGAATGTCTAAAACTTATATTATTTACAAACAACTGAGAATCCTAAATATCTTATAACATGTGTAACAATTATATGAAAAGAGTATATTTACTTTAGTTTATTATTTGATTACTTAAATCATCTCTTATGCTTTCCACAGAATTGTTATAGAATTTAATGCTTCACTTAAATTGTTTGCCTTTGTATTAACTTAAGAGCCGATTTTATTTCTTAAGGTTTCTTAAAGAGCACTTATATGAATTTCTAAAGGTGAACCAGCGTCTCTCGCATCGAAGCCGAAGTGCTGAGCTAGCTTTGTGTATTAGCGCTTTTGTAATTTTCATTCTTATTTAACTTATTTTCATTTTAATTACAAACTTTTGATCTAACAATGTTGTTCTTGTTCCGATGTGAAACTTGCATTCGAAGATTACTTTCACTGCATATCTAATTTCATAATGCTCAAAACTGATGTTCTTTAGTAAATTAAATAGAAATTTGTAGAACCTTAACGTCTTTACATGCATAATTGTCGACTTCCTGTTGGGTTGTGTCCATTGTATGCAGTATTTACTAAAGCTGTGAAAGCTTTCCATGTACATAATATTTAGTTACAACTTTAGAGTAAAGCATTACCGAGGTTCCTTTTTAAGTATAAATGGCGTTGTACAACATTGTAATGTAATGCTATAGAAGATATACACGATATTTGCAGGAAGTTTGAAATTGTAGGTCAAACTTTTGAGCTTTATACAACTTTGTTGTAATTCGTCAGTTATAGGTCAATTAATTTAGTTGTTTTAGAGAAAAATACATACAAAGACGTAAAGTTATGACACCGTCCAAGTTATAGATACTTTATATTACACAGATTAATACACGGGGAGATTGGGAAATGTAGTTTTTAATTTTAACAAAATTTGTATTTAGTTTAAAATTAATGTCATTAAATGTTACAAAAAGTGAAGTAGTTATTATTTCTATCTCTATCAGACAGATGAAAATTATTTATAAAGAAAAGACCTACCATGTCTTGAAGCTACGATATTATTACTCTACGTCCTCTTTCATCTATAGAAATTCATGGTAAACATTACCATGTATGGAGCTTATCATGAATTTATATTTTATTTTTAGAGCATCTATATCTGAAGTCATCTATTCGGTTTGGAGTTGTTTATCTTAGAAGTGGGACGTTATAATGTTAAAGAAAGAAAGTTGATACTAGAAATACCAATCCTCATTAACATCTGTCGTGAATATATAATGCAACGTATACTGAAGGACCGACAGTATGCATGATTATGGTCGGAGCCAAGATTTCTTCTTAAGCTTCGAAGATGATATCACTTTAGCAAAAAAAGAGACTGAGCGCCTACTCGGCAACCTCCAAACTCTAAGCCTTGAATATGATTTGAATATAAAATGAAATTAGTGCAATGAATGAGTCCGGATTTTGCCGCTTTTTGGCTAATATTTACTGCAGTTACGGCGGGCAAAAACTACCGTCTCGGAGCGTCTTTTCGTGGTCATACAGGTTAATTCGTGTTTGAATGCAGAGGGTTATAAGAGAGGGAGGGCTCCAACAACTCTATGTTGTTGAAACAACCCTGCCAATCAGTAATTTTTTAAAATTTTTATAAAATCGGGATATAGGACAGAAGGCGAATACTGTAATAATTAATCGATTTTTCACTACCAAAGAAGGTGAACCTACCGTCCCAAGGGGTTTAGAAATCCATAATTCCGGTGTATTACCTTTTATTTTCGTGGGGAGACATTTTTAAACTTACGCGGGTCCACGGTAATTGAGAGAAAACATGATCACTCCACACCACTTTCACGGTGCATCTACTCGTCGAGTCAAGAATTGGAGGCGTGTTTCCCTGTTCGTACAGATGAAGAATTTTTTTATCTTGACGGTTCGTGCTTTGATTACGATAGTTTTCCAGTGGCAGAAAACTTATTGCTTTCTATTTAAAAATGAATTATTATTTGTTTGCTTATAATTGTATTGAAGCATATTCTTTATAGGATTTTGCAAACAGCAGAAAAAATAACTATCTATAACTAAGAGAAAAACTATGTGTAAACATATTAATGAAATCTTTGCATTCTTTCGATAACCTGAATTCTGGTTGTGCTAGCAAATTAAAATCCTGAAACGAATTTGTCTAATTTCTTATTTGACAATTCTCAGTCACTAGCATCCACACAGTCCCCTACGGCCATGTAGATTAAACTAGTATCTACATAACCCCCTACGATCATGAAGATTCAGTTAAAAATGAGAACAAAGGCCTAAAATGAATTTATTTATCTACCTTGTCTTAAAAACATGTCATTCTAATGGATTGCATTTTCATGAAGTCTCTCATTCTGTTTATATATATTTCATGAAATTGCAATCCATTAGAATGAAAAATTTTTGAGACAAGGTAGACAAATAAATTCATTTTAGGCCTTTATTCTCATTTTAACTGAATCTTCATGATCGTAGGGGGTTATGTAGATACAAGTTTAATCTGAATGGCCATAGGGGACTGTGTGGATGCTAGTGTTAGAAT
Organism: Stenurella melanura; assembly: GCA_963583905.1. Classification (NCBI taxonomy): domain Eukaryota; kingdom Metazoa; phylum Arthropoda; class Insecta; order Coleoptera; family Cerambycidae; genus Stenurella; species Stenurella melanura. The sequence continues at coordinate 35,522,019 of OY757314.1, read as the reverse complement.
GAGAATTGTCAAATAAGAAATTAGACAAATTCGTTTTAGAATTTTAATTTGCTAGCATAACCAGAATTCAGGTTATCGAAAAAATGCAAAGATTTCATTAATGTTTTTACACATAATTTTTCTTTTAGTTATAGATAGTTATTTTTTCTGCTGTTTGCTAAATCCTATAAAGAATGTGTTATTGCTTTCTGTCAACGTATTTACAAAAGTTGTTTTCATGGCTTACTTAGATCTTTATGGAAGATTATTTGTTAGAAAAATGTATGTACGAATTAGAATTTTTCGCTTATTAAACAAATAATTATTTTGTAAAATTAATTCAGACTAGCACATTATTCTGAGCAAAAAGTGAAGAATACATTTTTTTCACTTGAGAATTCGTTTTAGTAGAAGAAATTGTTTTTTTTTATGGCCTCTATCTCAAACACCTTTAAACCCACTACAATATAATCTTATACAAAGGGGTTTCTAAAGGTGCTGATTAAGAATGGCCCACTAGTTTTTTGTAAAAGATCGCCAATATATATTTTTTAAACGACCCCCTTTTTTCGAACGCCTCTGACTAAAATCAAGTGGAGCTACGTCTATAAACTTACTTTATATGTATATATTCACTGCCAAAATATCAAAATATTCTTATATTAGATGAGGGTGATACGAGGGGGCTCCATTAAAATCAGGACGCACTGTATACAAGGAATATATTATTACAGTTTACAGAAGCCCGGAATGCAATTACATTGATAACGATAACTGCTGAGTATTTACTATCCTTATGAACTGGAAAAAAGCAGGCTTCATAAACTAATAAACACATACAAATGCATGTACCTAACATCATATCCTCGATATATTTTATCGAGGAAGATTATGTGTCTGCAGTTTTCCTTTTTGTCAGAAACCCTTGAACTGAATAGACAAAAATGTGTGGCAATAATAATTTCAAGTGTCCAGCGAAGTAAATGCTATAAGCAAAAGTCTACCAAGAAGGCTTCACAAGGAGGAGACAAAATGCAAGACAGTAGGTGTATTAGTACATTTATTTACATGGCGCTCACAATAACATTTCTGTGAGATGAGGATTGCGAGTCTGAGAAACTTACATGAACGCACAAGATCCGCTGCAGATAATATAAGCTCGCAATTGCTCTAGGATGTATTTGATAATGATGCTGAACAATTTGCGCACCATTTGTGAAACACATGGGAATTATATAGAATTCAATCATAAAATGATAATTAACAGCATGGTTCGTCGTTACGCTCATCAATATTCTCGTACAACTCAAACCGTATTTAGCACACCTACTTTAGTCTTCTCAAACAAGTACATAACATATTATTTGTTCCCTAAGCATAAGATATAGCAGTAAAAGCTTTCTACAGGAAGAATGCCGAAAATTGCCAGGAAATTCGTCTTACAGTAATTAAGAACGATTTAAAAGGAACCAAAGTGGTGGCAAAAAATTTTTAATTTTGTTATTTATTGCAAAATTTTATTTATTTTCTGTTGCAATATATAATTTTAGAATTTTGTAAGGTCGTATGTTATATTCTTTGCAATTTGTAAGAACAGAATGTTTAAGAACATACACAACTTTCCACCATCACCTAGATAATTGATGTTATTTGAATTTATTCTTTTAGAATTAATCTTAGGCCTTCTCTCCATCGTTCTTTGATGCAGATATATTTAATTCATTCCAGCATCAAAAGTGTCTTTTTGATCATGAAACCACAGACTACTACCTACTGAATATTTTAATTCTTTCTTTAACAATATTTTATATGCGTTTAAGGATGGCGATCACCAGATATTAATGTGTAGTGTGACGCAGGCTGTATATTGCATCCTAGGAAACTTTCAATGATAATTTAGGTTTATCTGGCATGAATGTAGCTTAGATTCTTGTACCATCATCTTCTACCCATATTCTTTCTATGGCTTACTCTCCAACACGGTGCCACACAATATGTGCCTTCACTAGCCTGAACTTAATGAGGCTCTTAGGAGATAAGAAATGCATCTAAAAATCTCCCAAAATATCTTAACCACGCCATCGAAGCATTCATCGCTTTTTTTGTACCATAGAACTAGTAACAATGAGAGCATCTACAAATAAAGAAAGAAGGCGTTTACGAGAAACTCTGACATACTGAATATTCATTCCTCCTACAAGACCAGCTTTCGCACAGTATTAGAGAGGCTATATGTGTGGATGAATCATCCATGATTGCTATTTCTACGTTCTACCTTCGTCAATCAGTTAAGGATGGAACAAGATACGACCAAGCAAGATAAACATTTCTTGTAGAATTATTAATTCAGTTATTTTAACATTTGTGGGTTAAACAAGTATGTGCTATTGGTAACTAAATAAATTATAAAAAGCGACGGATATTTTTGTAAATATTTGCGGCCATTTTATATAATATTAGATAGGCAATAAAGCAAATTTAGCTCACTCCCAAAATGACACTCAGTAGTAACATTGACAATGACAATGTAAATATACTTTAAGTTATATATTGATAATTTTAAACTCTATTCATATTCAGGGTTTGAAAATATATCTATAAATAATAAATTAACCACCTCAAACCATAATTAGAAAGGAATTAAATCTTTAACAGCCCTATTGGTTTTTAAGAAATACTTAGTGAACTTTAAGGTGACCAATACCTTAAAACGGTTGCATATTTATCATGAAAAGTAGATATAATGTTCTTTTAGAAAACTGAACAATAGTAATGCTCCGTATGAAGTTTACCAGTAACGATCTTGGACTCGGTACTTGTATTCTGTACACAAATAGATGTCATGTTAAAAATTATTAGGTGAATTGAAAAACGTCAATGTTCTCATATTCTCAGTAAAACTTGTTACCTAGGAAGAATGTGGGAAGAATATAATTCTATTTTAATAAAGAAGCTTTATTTGTTTTGGATTCAAAACTTAGATAATTCATTATAAGATTATTTCTTTCATTGCCCAGAAAATATGCTTTTTACGTATTAAATATACAAAATAGCATTTTTTAATGTAAATAAAATATTGTACTTATCTTGAATATTGTACTCAGCACTGACATTTTAACGCACCACATACTGTAAACAATAAATGATATTAAATGATAATATTATTTTTCAAAAACAGGCTTAGAACATTTGAGAAATTTTAATCTTTACAAGGAATACTGAGTCACTGTAAAGAGCCAATTAAAACGTTATTAGTCTCCATCCTATGGCAAATTATACCAGTTCCAAAAATGCAATTAAAATAAAATTGGAATTTTGTCGCTGCGCATTCGCCATATCCTTGAATGAAAGAATATTTTCCAATGTTTCCTCACTTTATGCCAGGCGTCTTGACAAAACTATAACCATACCACCGTTGAGTTATTCTGGACAGTCTGTAAAATTTTATGAAAATGGCTTGAGCTACTTCAGAGAAAGATAGAATAAATATATGTAAGAAACATACAAACGTTGGGAACCTCCATCTTTTAAAAATATTTTAGTCAGTAACAAACAAGGTATCTTACCTTAATTCACTTTTACCTCTTTACTATTACCATTTACCTTCACCTTTTCCTCAGTCCTTCATTTTGGGCTGGAATTGTACAATATCTTTTGGTACATCTTAATCATAATTCTTTTTTATAAAAAATGAGCAATGTCGGTACAATGGCGTCTCTAAGCAAGAGAAAATGCCTTCTTTATTTGTAAGTGTGAGAACCTTAAAAATGATTATAGTCGTATCCAGTGAACGACACAACTATTAAGAATTTTACAGTAGACAAGACGCACTTAATATAACGTAGTTTGGCTACTTTCATTAAGGATACTTAAGTACTATTGGAAGTATATTGTTTGTCGAACGAGCTTACTTCAGCGTTGCTTTGCACACACTTTTATTAAGGTCTAGGAAATTTGCCTTTTCTCTACGAATAAACAAATTTCTCTCAAAGTATACAATTGTATACATTTCTACTCTTTCAGTGACACTCAGTCCTAACTTATAACATTTTATATTTGTCTAACTCTCACCTTCTGGCGCCTTATAACCATAAAAGTATGAACCAACCCTGCCTACCTCTAGTTATGACTCTGCTTCAAATCCCTGTCTGCCTACTAATGTATCCAAATATGGTCTTATCCATTTGACAAACATTCAAGGCACAAAATTTCTCAGGTTATTTGGGTGATAATGGGAATCAAATACTAAAAAAACTAACTGACTATGATATCACCTCTAACAGATATGCTTCGATTTATTAGGTCATTTGTACTTTATATAATCCGGTAGATACGCAGATTTTCTTAAAGGTACGTAAACAAACATTTTTTAAAGAAAAAAAATAATTACTAGAAATGTTGAAATAAAATTTCACGCTCGTACGGTTGATATACTCTTTTTACCCAACATCGATGTTGAAGTCAGATATGGGTAGGTTCGATGCCGTTAGTATACTCATCGCAAATATAAAACGATGAGTATATTGCATTCGATCGGCACATTTCTAAAACCGGAATATTGCTCGTAGAGAGAAATTTTTTATATCACTGTGTTGGTGAACAACTTTCAAAATGTCTGTCCCACCGTCTGTCCGTCTGTCCGTCTGTCCGTCTGTCCGTCTGTCCGTCTGTCCGTCTGTCCGTCTGTCCGTCCGTCTGTCCACCTGTCTGTCTGTCTGTCTGTCTGTCTGTCTGTCTGCCTGTCTGTCTGTCTGTCTGTCTGTCTGTCTGTCTGTCTGTCTGTCTGTCTGTCTGTCTGTCTGTCCGTTCGCCACGTTTCTTGTAAGCACGATAACTTAAGAACGAACAGTTCAATTGCATTGAAATTTGGACACTAAGTCAGTGTTAGCTACAGGAATGATCCTATTGTTTTTCAACAAAATCGATCAATAAATAAAAAAGTTGTACATTTTTTAAATAATAAAAAAATAATTTTTACATTATTTTTTTTCGTGTGTTTTGTAATTAAACTAAAAATGTCTAGAACTAATATTATATACAAAGAAAACTGCAAAGAGTATCCTATAGAATGTGCAACACATAAAAAGTGCAGTAAGTCGGCGAGGAGTATAACGGTTAGCTTGTTTTTTTCACTTTTACGACGTGTATTTATAGGTGGTTCAATTTATTGAAGAAAAAGATTTTCGTCTCTTTGTGTGGCTCCTTTTGCCGTTCCAATTTATAGCAATTGGCATCGTATTAAGTGTCAGCTGCTACGAAGCCTTTTAACTACCATTTTTAATGAATAAAAGTTGAAGTTTGTTGAGAAGTTTGGAGACTACTTGCACGTTTGTCAAAGTCACGAGGAGGAAAAAATTCTAGCAATGTTTTTTCTCACCTTAAACTAAACATAGCTTGATGAAACTATTATGGCATCACTCTGTAGCAATACTCTATAGTTTGGAAAAGATTTTATGGAACTCGCTTAAGCCACTCCAGATTAATGATTGAACAAACATTGAAAAAACATTCGGGTGGAATTGTGAACCTTCTCGTTAAACAAAAATAAAGCCGGTTCTTAACACTCAGTCAATAATGAGCAAAATTACCTGTATCCTGTAACATTTGTATCATGTTATATAACTTGTTTGACTGAATAAGATATGTTTAATAGGATCAGCACATTTTAATATATAACTTCATTAAGTTAAGATACATCATAAGAGAAAAACAAATATGCTTTCTGGGTATGCATTAATCAATTTAAGCATATTGAATAACAATTTTTCTACTTATACCATAACCAAAATTATACTTTATGTCCTATATCCTGTTGCAACTTTTTAGGTCTAACTATTTTAATCAAATATATAACCAAGATAAATATATGTTCCTAATTCTATAAAAGAATGGAAATCCCGGTTTTTCAATTGGAAAATATAGTTTTATCAACTTTTTGTATATTCGTAAAAAAACTAATACTGTGATGGCCTAAACCGACGGCCATTTATCACTACAAGGCGTGGAAGATTAATAGATATTCATTCTTCTTCTTAAATTAATGGTCCTTACAACATCAAATGGTGTTCTTATTTTCTAATGTTTTAGCAATCTACAACAGACTATTTCTTTATCTCGTGAAATTTATATTTCTTTATATATTAGATGGAAACTTATGTAACGTTTTCTTTTATGGGTTAACGCCAATAACCACAATCATTGTCATATTATTAAGGCTTAAGAAGTAGATATGCATGTCTTTCTTTTTAAATTGGAAGATATTTTCGACAAAATTGTTATAAATCGTAAACTTATTTACATAACCTTCAAGACATTTCATAATCTCAAGAACAGAATAATTACGTTACTTCGTTCTTGTACCGTTTCTTTTCATAATGTATAATGGTGCCTCTCTTTGGTGTTATATATAGGTACTATATATCTCTTTCTATTTTGTTATCACTGCTAATTAAAATATTTTTGTTTAATTGTGGAGTATATGACCAAATGACAACGACCTGTGCTTTTCTAATCTCATCTAAATACTATGACTAGTCAATAAACAACAGAAGTATTTACTGATTCTTGAGATAAATTTTTGAAAAAGTAAGTAGTAAAATGGAGCTGCACGTAAGAAAGCTATCTCACCACTGCATTAGGAAATGTTATTAGTCTGTCTCAATTAATACCTGGAGTGTACTGATAGAGAGAGAAAAACGCAAATTTGCCAATGTATTTTAGAAAAGTTACTATAGCTATCTTTAGGCATCTCACTATAACCACTAAGGTGGAGCGAAAATGGCGAAAAAAAAATATTTTTTTTAATTTCATTTCTCTTATATGTGGAAAAGTGGCTACATGTAGGGTCAATTTACTGTGAGAAAACTGAGCCTCATACGATTACGTTTTCCGGTGCCCCAGGCTCTTCAAATGTATGACTTTTTCTAAATAAGTGAAACTATTAAAACTTATGATTTATGCAGCTCTTCGCTTGTTTTAATATAGAACAACCCAGAACTCAAGACATGGAGGTGGCTGCATGGCCAAATCCTCCGATATGTTACCCTTCGATATAGACCAGACTCATGTTATACAAATATTTTTGGTCTGTGCTTAACATTTGTAAATCAATTTCGGGAAGTTCTGTGGTAATCTTTTGAAACTCACTGACTGGTATAGATTCGTAAGATTGTAATGCCTTTCCGATTTCACCAGAAAACACAGAAGGACCAGTGGTTTCCCCATCTGAATGTTTTATTGAATGACGCAAAGGTAATTCATTTGCGTGTAACATACAAATGAACCACTGTAATGACCTTCCAATATGCATTTCTAGCTTTCTATTTACACCATTATGAATTCCCGTATTGACAGCGGTCCCATCACATCCAATAGCCACTAAGTTCGTCAAATCCATATGTTTCCGCAGAAACTGTATCAAATTTTCGGAAATTACCTCTACTGTGCCACGTGGAACAGTGATATATCCAAAATATTTAGATCCGGGTTCTGAAACAATCACAATATGTTCTTCGCTAATTGTACTTCTGTCATTTTTATTACCAATTCAATGCTGAACGATGGTATTATCTTTTCGTCCATCGAAGTAAATGGCTTGTAAAAAATCCTTGTCTTGCTTTGATCTTAAAATGTTTCGTCTTATTTTTCTCTCTCTTCTTATCTTACTTCTGTCAATTATTTTACAAGTTTCTTCGTTGGTGCCAGTCCAATATCTTTTAATACAGCAGACGCAATAGTAGCAGCGGATCTATCAAAAACACCTGTGCGATCGCACGCTTGTGCGAGACTTAAGGTAAGTTAATACGTATTGTATCTTTGGCTAGCCTCTTGCTTTGCATTAGAACTGCCATCAACATCATCTGTCTCTTCACCAACTGATAGTTCCATATCCAACACATTGGAAGTAGAAGTTGAAGGTAGCGATCTTGTTTCTAAGACTCTCCAATGTAAGGATCGCTGAATGTTTCGCGTAGCTACTGGATCAATTGTGCCAATAAACATTTTTCTCTCAATTCTCTGGTCTACTAGAAATTGTCTTTCTCTAATTGGCACTTTGTCTTTACACTTACACAATGAAAAATTCGCGCACTTTCAGGACAAAACATCGAAAAGTTTTGTTTCTGCAATTTCTCTAAATTTTTGACTTTTTGTCTTAGAGCATCATGCACTCGGGATTTTAGAAGTTTCTTAAGGTGTCTCAATATTTCGTGATATTGTCTTATGATATGTAAAATTTGTTGATCTGTCACCACGAGAATAGACGCCTTAGACCAAACAAGTTTCAGCTCTGCAATCAGTATCTCTGTAATGTTACTTAAGGTTCTGCTTTATTTTGAGATGAATTAATTAAGGTTTGACGTATATATGCATAGTTTTTCATCACATCCGCATATATAGGTAACGTATTTTTCCTAAACACGGAAGGAGCGCCAAATACAGGGCAGTCAACATCTTTTCTAGCTTCTGACATATTTCACAAAAAAACTCGAATATCAAAATTCAACCAAAGTAACCGAGATACAATTATGCGGTTGTAAAACTATTTTCGCATGAATATCGGCAGTTTAAACGCACAATCACTTAACGACAGTCGCTGGAGAAATAATTGAATCGGCTTTGTTTCTGGCAGTCGGCGACAAATTTTGAAAGTGGTGGGGGCACTTTTTCAGTGTGGTGGGGGCACTTTTACAGGGAATTAATATTACTTAGCCCACCACTTCTCCGCATATAGGCGTTCAAAAACTAAAATGTCAGATTTTTCACTCCACCTTAATAACCACAACACAATCGTGTGAAAAAGGTAAAATATTCTTTCGATTATGTTCATTTTTACACCCACCTCAAAATCCGTATTACGTAATAAGGTTTAATTAACCGAACAAGTGTGACATTTGATTTCATAACTTTTAGTAACCATGTTTTAAAGGTGCTTTAATTTTTTTTTTAATTTCTTTTCTCTGCGTTTAGTGGTCAATTTCATGTAAATCTGCAGAAGTTATGTAATTATGGCAGCCAAATTAGATTCGCCAAACGGCTTCGTCGGCTCCGGCTCACTTATTAAAGGTACATTGTTTGTTCTACTACAGATATTGTGATGTCTTATTCACCCAACAGTTGGTGAAACGTCACTTCGACCCTAGAACTTCAGGAGTCGGTTGACGGTAAGCACGGAACGCGGAAAATTCGGGTGCCTGTTCCTTTTGTGGTGGAACAACCAATTACCCTCAGAGCCGATTCAACAGGGCTTGAATAGCTAAGTCAAGAGACGGTAATGCTCAGCAGTCTGGGGATAGTTAGATTTATCATACACCACAGAAAAAGCACGATTCAGATTAAATAATAATGTTTATTATCTTAGCACCTACTATTTACAATACTACTAAAGCCACACTATCTTTACAACATCAAAAATATAATCAAAGCCTTAACGTAAAGTTAGACTACGGTAACAGAAGCTAAGGTGAGAAAAGCGGTGAGAGGGCCTTTAAACGCACAAGAGCGGACGAGAGTGTGGCGTCGATTCGTCGAAGCGTCGGTAGCATCCGTGGGATACTTTTAGCTTCGCACCGCGTCGAATAAATAACAAGTAACGCAGCGAAGCACGCTGAAGGATTCTAGCGGTCAACTTATATCCGGCATAGTAGCGTCGCCAAGAAGTACTCACTGTCATTAACCCAGCGCAGCACGCTGTAGGCTAATGCTAGAAGAGCACTGTTTTTTACTGAATTTCGTAGTGCTTTTATATCCAAAATATTCACATGTGACCCACTTTGAATATAAATTAATTGTTCCTGTTTAAAGGTTTATTTTTCGTATCGGGGTTTTTTAAATTTTTCATTTAACGTTTGCTAAATTACTTTTCTATTACAAGATTAACTTCGACCAATCAAGTTCAAAATATTTTTTAGATTGTTTAAATACGTCTTAGGTAAACATTAATTTTATATGTGAAATAACACCAGATCCTTCGCCATTTCTTAGAACACAACGTCCGTTACACAATATGTAACAATGAAGCCTCAGAATCTTCGAAACGGCATACCAAATTACCACCAAACATGGCTACGAACCATGTCGCAAATACTAGCTTTTGAAACAAAAACTCGCTTAGAAATCGGTTCAGCTGTCTTGGAGCTAGGATGCCACAGACAGACATACACATACACACACGCAAAGGCTTCAAACTTATAACACCCTCCTTTTTGCGTCGGGGGTTAAAAAGACGTATATTTATAAATTGGATTGTATTTAAGTTGGATATCTGTTAGGTTTACCATTTATTAGGCACTGCACAGTCTTTTAAGAACACTATGTTCAGACCTAATATGATAACAAGATTTAAGACAATACCGACTAATGAATAATGCCACTTGAAAATTTATTGATTCAAGAGCGTCAGTGATATTACTGCCATTGTTGGCTGATTGGTATGCATGTAACGTAGTTAGCAAATAAATTTGAATCAGGAACAATACTTATTACAAATTTGCAGAGATTCATTACTTAAATCATATTTTGATGATGAAATGAGTCACAAGAAATTTTCATATGTTAAAAATTGATTTGTTGCTAAATTCACAGTATTAGTTGATGCTAAATTTGCACTAAAATACTTCTAATTTTATTTTAATTTTGTTAGCGTGGGTATTCCAAATTAAATTTCTGATATTTTAAGAATGGGAACTTCGGTAAAAATAAAGTATATACATCTATTATAACTCAGTTGGCTGTAGCAGCTCAACTTGGAACAATTTATATATCGTCAATTTGCATCCTAAATGTTTTATATAGAAAGGAAGTTAGGGTATATCCTGAAAAATTTAAATGAATATAAAAACAAACTTCTCCATTTTAGGCCAGTCACTACGGACTTCCATAGTGCAAAGTTAGACAAAAACTGCGAGAGTTTTTAATCTTTGAGACAATATTGGAGGAGGTGAAAAAATAATGTATCCGGTATTGCATCCTTTTCCGCCCCCCGGAACATTGTTAAATAAACAAAAACAAAAAAAATCCGATATTTATGCAAATTTTAGAGAACATTTTAATAATTATTGCACGTATTCTATCAAGTTTGCACCCTGCTACGATGACCGGAACATTGAAAATAGTTGTTTTTTAACTTTGTAATGAAATATTTTGTGGAAAAAATTGCGAAAGTTATGCAAACGATTGTTTATGCAACAGAGAAGGGTCACAAACCCGTTTGTAATTTTGCATAACTTTCTTTACCCCCGAAGATTTTTTTCACAATTTTTTTATCTGGCACGGACACGATTTTGAGGTTTTAAACAATAAGTGGGGGTCTAAATAATTGCGAAAGTCTTAAAATTGGGTTGCAAATGTTTGTAACACCAATGAATGATACAATCTGAATTTGCAACCTCGTTAAAAAATTGGAAAATAGGTGCAAATTTCATATAGCATTCTAACAATGGATATAAATACTCATGTGAATTCACAACCTCGCAAAATATCCCGGAATATAATTTATCTATCTTCGCTTTCCTTCTAAGACATTTCGCAATTTCATTAAAATTTCATCAGCATAAAAATAATTCCAGAAAAAAATTGCAAATTCATTATTGTTTTAATTATGTCGGTATACAGCTTAACACCAAATTGCAATCCAAGTATTAATGCATGATTTAAATAATTAAAATCTCCTTGAAAGAGGGTGACAATAACATACACTCGCACACAGGAAAATACAAAAAAGCCACTATCCTGCCTTTCCTAGCCATACCATGCCCCCTAAAATATCCTAAAAAATTTTTTTCCATATAAAAAAAAACTCTAAAAATTATCCCCCGTCTTTTTAACTAATGACCCATTTGCTTTGAGTAGGTTTTTCGTTTTATTTTCTACGTGTTGAGAAAGGATTATTTTTGTTCCGCTCAGCTACGCACTAACTAATATGTGTTAAGCGGCCCTCAGAACTTGTTTTTATGTATCAATAAAATAGTCTGTAATCTTGCTATAGGTTTTATATGTGCACTTTATACACACCTAGGCAATAAGTTTGAAATGTAGGATAGCTAGAAATAAAAAGAAAGCTTGAAATGGTAAAAAACTTTATGTAAAAACCCTTCTTACTACCTGAAAAGTACATAGCTCTGCAGCCAGAAGTACATCCCGCGTTAATTTTTAAGTAAAATAAAATCATTGAGTGCAACTCTGAAATTTTGTGTAGTTGTATATTTTAACTGTAGAAAGAAATAAGCAAATGCCATGTAATTTTATGATAAGAAATATCAACCGAAAAGTTGAAAACGAATTAAAAAAAGTACACCCGTACAGGATTCGAACCGAGAAATCCGCTGTGAATGTCATCGCTTAACGCGATGGGCTACGGTCGGGGTGGACTTGAAATTTCAATTAGTCTCGACGGAAAAAGCAAAACATGAAATTTTTAAATGTTCATAACTAAATAAATGCATCTGCAGGTAGGCTTCGTAATGCCGATATCGAAAGTGAAGTGAATGAAAAATAGCATTTTTGACATTTCGAGAATTGGATGTGTTTTTTGTTCCATTAATGTCACTGGTACGTTAATAACCGGAAAACCCGGAAGAATAGGGAGATTTTAAATATAAAAACAAAATCGCCAGAACTGCACCTTGACCAATGTCAAATTTTAATAATTTGAACCATTTTCTTACAACTTTACCGACTTCTGTCAACGTTTAATCTCCGACCTAGACTTCTGGCAATAATTTTATGCAATTTCTACAATTAAAAACTATAACTACCTACACAAAATTTCATCATTTGCACCTATTTTCCAATTTTTTTGAGTCAAACATAGCTTCATTATTTAAATAATAGGTAATTTCATTAACTTCCGGGACATTTACGAGGTTGCAAATTCAGATTATATCATTTATTGGTGTTACAAACATTTGCAACCCGATTTTAAGACTTTTGCAATTATTTAGACCCCTACTTATTGTTTAAAACGTCGAAATGGTGTCCGTGCCAGATAAAAAAATTATGAAAAAAATCTTTCGGGGTAAAGAAAGTTATGCAAAATTACAAACGAGTTTGTGACATTACTCTGTTACATAAACAATCATTTGCATAACTTTCGCAATTTTTTTCAACGAAATATTTCATTATAAAGTAAAAAACAACTATTTGCAATGTTCCAGTCATCGTAGCAGGGTGCAAACTTGATTTAATATGTGTAATAATTATTAAAATGGTCTCCAAGGTTTGCATAAATATAGGTTTTTGTTTCAAAAAGTTATTGAAAATAAAGGTTTTTTTGTTAATTAAACAATGTTCCGGGGGGCGGAGGAGGGTGCAAAACCGGATTCATTATTTTTTCACCTCCTACAATATTGTCTAAAAGACTAAAGACTTTCGCAATTTTTCATACCTTTTTTGCTTTAATGACTGGCCTATTTATTCTATCAAGAAACTTTCATTATCATCAAAGCGAAATATATATATATAGGATGTTTCGCTTAAATGCGGAACAAGATTATGATTTTTTTTATTTTTTGACTACTTAAAATGTATTTACTTTACATGTAGAGCGGTTAAAATTCTAACTTTGAGTGACATAACTTTGCTTACATTGAAATATGAAGCCTCATACAACGTGTTCTTATTATTAAAAGCTACTAAATGAAATCAGCAATTTTTTTTTAACGGATTACATACTCTCTTTAGCATTCTCTAAAACGTCTTGATACAAAGTTTCATCAAAATAAAAAATACATACGCGTTTTTAGTTTCTAAAATAATATTTGCTTCATTTGTGAGGGTCAGAAAATCAGACTTTGATAGGTTCTGTGTAAAGATTAGCTTTAGACAGGCTCCTGGAAGATGTGGAGAGACAAACACATTATACAAACACTCATTTGTAATAGTCTTGTTATAAATATATACAATAGAATTGACATATTAGTAATCTACGTCGAGTTCATTGAAACCTAAACAATACACTGTGTATTATGTTCTGGTGTACTTTAGGTACTCCTACATTTGTGAGCTTAATCCCAAATCTTTCCCTAAAATTATAATAAAAAGTAGTTTTTATAAAATATGGAAGTTTACACGTCTCTGGTGACCACCCTGGGTGATGAATATAGTCTAATTTCAACAGGTAATATTCCACCATGCATGCTACTTTACACAAATATCAAATTTTAAGTGAGAATATTAAGTTTAACAGAATTTAACTTATTTAATAGGAACGGTCTACCTACACCTGCACCCTACACACATACATACTTTACTTTATCGTATGTATTTCATTATATCAAATATGTATAATACATAGATGAGACAATTTTAAGCTATCACTGTTTTGTAACTGATAACCAGACCCCGGCTCAGAGGCAGTTATGACGTAAAAGCCAGAGTCGGCTTTACGCAATATGAACTATATAAACATTTTCATGCGCAATAATACAATATTTTACGTTATGATTATATCTAGTGAATTCCGTAATATTTAAAGGTAAATGGCCTCGAAACAGTTATAAGTCATACTTTGATGCACTTATTGTTAGATGCACAAACACAAACGCCTAGTAACTATACCTTATTAGGATAATAAAAATACATTATTTGCACTTGTTCTAAATCGTCCGAAATAAAACTTCGGCGCCTGTCACTGAATATCCCACTTGTGTTGTGAAAAAGGATCGTTCAACCGTTCAACGTCTACCGTTGTAATCGGCGCATATTTAAAATAAGTTTCTTATAGATGGCAGATTTATGTCCGGCATTGAATAGTCCACTTCTTTGCCACACACAAAAATGTTGAAAAACCGGGGTTGTTTCTTAACACTGTTATGTATCCAATTTGTATTTCACTCAGCAATATCCCCTGAGACTCTAAAAATATATTGACGTAGATCAAATACCTGTAATGTTTATTACATCAATTACTGTATACTGATCTGTTTCCGGCTTACGTTGAACGTTGTGTATAGCTAGAGGGATCCGTGAGAAATATCCATGTAAATATGCTAAATTTTAGTTTTTATGACGTTCAGATGAAACTTGTTTTAAAATGGTCGAATTGCATGTCCACGAAAGTGTTTTTTCACAGCTGGCACAGAAAAGTTCTACACCGTTAAACCGCAGTTCCAGAAAATCTTTAACCTACGAAAGTACTGTTTCATTTAATGGAAAGCCACTCGAAGCCATAACAAATCACGACACATTTTCTTCTATTAAATGTGCTGACAAGTCGGTAGTGTTGACTCCATAATGCGTATGTGCATATGAAACAATCTGACATGGCACTGGTCATTGTGTAATAAATTAATAATAATTGTTGGGCCTTTTTTATTTCAAATGCTTTCTGTATGTTTGAAGTCTTCTGCAAAATATAAAACGCCATCTGCTGTTTATTTTACTATTATTATTGTTTACCGTATCCTATTTGCTGTCGTAAAAAAGTAGAAAGAGAGTGACAAAAATTATATTTTTAATTGAAAATTGTTTAATATAGTTGGAAGAAACATATGGAAGATGTTTACATTTCCTTAACTGATATAAAAAGTTGAAGCGGCGTATGCCATTTAAAGTGAGAGTTTTTTGTTTTCGATTAGACAATCAGATCGACGCGCGACGCTGTAGGTATATAAATTGCGGTAGAAGTCTGGTGTTTTTTATCCACCAGTTTCAGTAAACATCTCTTACATCTACTTGCTCAACAACACCAAATAAATAATTTCTCCAAACCAATAATAAATTATTTATTTATTATTTTACGAGTTTTATAGCATACTTTTTATTTCTTACCGCAAAAGCAGGTATTTGTTTGCTATAAATAATGTATTTATTTGCTTATGTGAATCATACAAAACATTATATTTATCTGTGTGTGAAGACCGTCTCTGGCATAACTACTTTTGCGCCGGGCTCTGCTGATAATTGTAAAGGTCTTTAAATTATTCAGGACCTACTTGTATTTATTAATTAAATATGTAATAAATATTTAATAAATATCTGATAATTTCGAAATTCTAACCACCCACAACTCGCATTTCCCTCATATTTTACCTAATTAAATGAATTCAGTTATTGATTGGCAATAATTAAATACATTTTAAGAGAAATGTTAATTAATAACTTAATACTTCAAACGATTTTCCTGAAACAAATAAAGCGCTTTTGGATGTAAATTATAATCAAATTATTAGCTGTTTTCGGTATATCTGTTATTAGTGAAATAAAAAAAAGGACATTGACAAATTGACATGCTTTATATTTGTAACAGCAAAGTTATGATTTCATACCTTTTGAGGTATCACTAGGAACATATATGTGAATTTAGGACTTCGAAAGCCTATTGCGTTTATTTTCTAAATAATTTAAATAATTTAGTTTCTTGAACAGCTTTTATTTATGTAAAAAGGTGAATATCTCCGGTTCTAAAGGTAAGATCGGGACAAACAAAAAAAACAAAATTGGGTCAT
Organism: Stenurella melanura; assembly: GCA_963583905.1. Classification (NCBI taxonomy): domain Eukaryota; kingdom Metazoa; phylum Arthropoda; class Insecta; order Coleoptera; family Cerambycidae; genus Stenurella; species Stenurella melanura. The sequence continues at coordinate 35,505,598 of OY757314.1, read as the reverse complement.
TTGAGTACGTACATAACATACAAAATTGAACAATCTGGCAAAAAAGCGGTTTTTTTTTCATTTCAACGCCCAGGGACGTTAATAGTTTCGATCGGCATCATACTTGCAGAAAATATACCTTTTGTTGAAAACGAAGCACCCTGAAAGTTTGATCCCAAAATATTGAACCCTGTGAACCGAAATGAATTTGTTATATAAAATTTGATTTGCCCGCCATTTTATGCCATTGAGTCCAAAATGGATCTTTTTTTACTTACCTCACATACCGAAGGGAAGTATAAATCGCCCTCCGAAATTATTTCGGATTTTCACGTTTCAGATCATGTAGATTACGAAAATATAGGTTTCTCAATTCCGTCAGTCTGTCTGTCTGTCTGTCTGTCGGTCTGTATGTCTTTCGGACTGTCTATCGGTCTGTTGGTGCATTAGCTAAAAAACTACTTGAGGGAAAACAGTCAAATTTGGTAGGTAGCTGACGCCACTGACACCGAACAAATGGTTAGACTTTCACTGGAAAATAATACAGGGTGGACCGTCTAAATGAAATAGATAATGGAAAAACATTTTTTTCGCTCTTTAAAGTTTCCACGTTCCGTGACATTTTAAACCTATTTAAAAAAAAAATTTCGAAAATTAAAGAAAGTGTTTTGAAATTTTGAGAATTTTGAAAATTTTATATAAGTAAAATGAATGATGGACAAAATTTTTTTTGCTCAAATTTAAAATTTCTGGGTCTCACGACATTCTAAACATATTAAAAAAAATATATTTTTGAAACTTACAAAAAAAAAATCAACATATTTCATAAAATGGATAATGGAAAAATTATGTTTTTTTTTTTTGCTCAAATTTAAAATTTCCACGTGTCATGACATTCTAAGCATATTTAAAAAAATTGTTTTAAAAATTAAAAAAATATATTCTATTTTGAAAATTTTCTGATTTCAATAGTATATGTATAGATGATGGAAATAAAATTTTTTCTTCAAATTTAAAATTTCCACATTTCATTACATTCTAAACCTATTTCATCAAAAAAATGAAACAAAATTGAAATTTTTTTCCCCCGCCACTATAGAGTAGATGCTGGAAAAAGTTATCAGGTTATCTCTGTAATAATAGGGCTGATTACGATTATTGTTCTCATATGTTTCTTAATTAGCAATTTTTTAGAGTGATCATCCTATATGAATAAAGAAGGAAGTTCTGTGTAAACACCTTTAACGATTTTTTTTTTATCAAAACGTAGATCTCGAAAAAAAGTTTATGTTGGCCACTTGTTTAGCATTTACTTATAAACCGAATAAAGACAAATTGATCTTTTCGGCGATTTCGAAAGAAATTTGGAAAAAATTTTATCATAAAAGAAAGAGAATTGCAAGAACTTTAATTAACAAAAAATAAGTTAGTTTTCGTTTATCTGAAATGACCAAAAAAATCGATTTATTGATATTTGGTTTATAAATAATGCTAAAGAAGTGGCCAAAATAACTTTAAAAAAACTTTTTTTAATGTCAGCGGAAAGCTGGCATCAGGATCTAAGATCATAAAATGGCGGACATTTCAAATTTTAGATATCGCATTCATTTGTGTTCACAGCTTTTAAAATTTGGGCACCAAAATATCAAGCTGTTTTGTTTTCAACGAAAAGGATATTTTCTGAAAGTTTGAAGCCGATTGGAACTCTTAGCGTCCCCGGCCGGTAAAACGACAAAAAAAAAATCGGTAAAGGTATTTACACAGAACTTCCCTCGTTCATGGCAGTCTCTCTAAAAAAATAATAATTACGAAATGACATTGAGAATAATAATCGGAGTAGAGTTATTGCTATTATTACAAAGAAAACTTGATAAGTTTTGGTCAAAAAAATATACAGATTGCTCATCCAACAGCAAAAGTTCAATACTAAATAGCAGGTGCCACATATGGCAGGCTTGCGCAAATACCTTTACAAATGTCCACCATGACTGAATTATTTCTTGGGATGACCACCCTGTACATTTTTCAATAAAAGTATAATATTTGCATATGCCAGATGTTATTGCCATCTGTCACATTTTCAATCCAACATTCACGTAATGGAGTGGAAGTATAGTGGTGGTTAAAAAATTTCATTTTTTTAAAAATTTTCAAAAGATGGTAAAATAATTTTCAAATTTTTTTCTTCTGAAATAGGTTTAATATGTCAAAGGTAGAAATTTTAAATTAGAGCAAAAAGGAAAGTTTCCTTCTGTTCTATAGTAGTGCTAAAAAAAGTTTAAAAATTAAAAATGATGTATTTTTAAAATAAGAAACGTGAAAATTTTAAATTTGAGCAAATAAAAAAAAATTCGGTCTATTTTAGTGGTAAAAACTTTTTGAAAAATGTTGGTGAAAAAAATTTTCAAAATTTTTTTTCTGAAATACCTAGGTTTAGAATGTCATTTAAATTTGAGCATTCTGGTGTTAAATTTTTTTCCAAACTGGTAACATAATGTTGCAATTTTTTTTTCCGAAAGTGGTTTGGAATATCATGAAACGTGGAAATTTTAAATTTGAGCAAAAAAAATTTTTTCGTCTGTTCTATAGTAGTGATACATAAATGGATTAAAAATGTTTTCAAATTTTTAAAAAAATTCTTCAAAAACATTTTTAAATTTGTTTGAATAGTTTTAGAATGTCATGGAAACGTGGATAGTTAAAATCTGAACAAAGAAAGAAAAATTCTATCTTAGTGATAAAATTTCAAAAAACTTTTTTTTTTAATCAGGCTTAGAATGCCATGAAACGTGAAAATTTTAAATTTGAAGAAAGAAGAAAAAAATTCATGTTAGTAGTAAAAATTTTTTCAAAAATATTGGTGAAAAAAATTTTCAAATTTTTTTTTCCTGAAATAGGTTAAGCGTGTCATGAAACGTAGAAATTTTAAATTTGAGCAAAAACAAATTTTTTTCATCTTGGTAAAATTTTTTTCAAAAATGTTTGAAAAAAATTTTCAAATTTTTTTTTTCTGAAATAGGTTTAGCGCGTCATGAAACGTGGAAATTTTAAATTTGAGCAAAAACAAATTTTTTTCAACTTAAAAATTTTTTCAAAAATGAAAAAAATTTTCAAAAATTTTTTTTTCCTGAAATAGGTTTAGCGCGTCATGAAACGTGTAAATTTTAAATTTGAGCAAAAAAAAAATTTTTTCATCTTGGTAAAAATTTTTTCAAAAATTTTCAAAAATTTTTTTTTCCTGAAACAGGTTTAGCGCGTCATGAAACGTGGAAATTTTAAATTTGAGCAAAAACAAATTTTTTTCACTATTTATTCCGTTTAGACGGTCCACCCTGTATATTTTTCAGTGAAAATTCTACCAGTTCTTCGCTGACAGTAGGGTTAACTACCTACCAAATTTGACTGCTCTCCGTCAAGTAGTTTTTTAGTAAATACACCAACAGACAGACAGACAGACAGACTGACGGAATTGAAAAACCTATATTTTCGGAATCTACGTGTTCTGAAACGTCAGAATCCGAAAAAATCTCGGAGGGTGATTTTTTCTCGAATACAATACTTCCCTTCGGTATGCGAGGGAAGTAAAACTAAATTGCTTATAAAAAATGCAATAGACTTTCGAAGTCCAAAACTCAGTTATACACTCCTGGTGACATCATAATTTTGCTGTTATAAACTATGCATATCTAATCGGTTTTTTGTCCTTTTTCACTGCACTATGCCCTTTATTTGTGAAATTAAAATTTATACAAAAATAAATGTATATTTCCCCAAATATATTAAATATATCGGGATGATACATTGTACATGGGCTGACTGACAAAGTGGAAGTAGTATTCTTAACTTGAGTCTTACACGTCTGTAGGACACGTCAAGATTTACAAGGGGAACAAGGGACAAGGGGATCAGTGGTGCCATCTGCGACAATTTGCGATAATTTTCCCACTTTCGTAGTAATTCATTACAACTCTTAGAAGACGATAATGATGGGAGAATAAAGTTCATACTTACCTTCAGTTGCTACTTTGCTACTTCTCGTAGCATCTTTGGTGCCATCGACATACTTCTTTAATCTTTATCTTAAAATTAAAACTCTTAGTTATAACTTCACTGGTTTCTACGTTATAAACAGGTGTGAGAAAATATACAAAATTCATTAAAATCAGTTTGCGATTCAAACCACAAAATCGCTCGAGAGTTACACTTAAAAAGAAGTAATCCCATAATGTTAATTGATATCGATTAATTCTTATATATACTGATTTAACGGTCAATCGGTGTAAGGTAAAAACATTCAATATCTATCTAGTTAATCGTATACAAAACTAATCAGCATGTCACCCATGGCAAGTGAGACATATCCCGAGATAATGTTCAATATCATATTTGTACAGTCGTGAAGTAGATGTAACAATCGACCGGCAAAAAATGCCTATCCCCCACCTTCTACTGGAGTAAGCTCAAAGTATAATCTAGATCCTGATGTCGTTACATGTCCCAAATTTCAAATCAATATGTTTAACCGTTCCAGAGAAAACATGCGCGAAAAATGTTTCGCTCAAATTTAAAATCTCGACGTTTCGTGACATTATTAATCTATTTCAACCAAAAGAAATTTGAATATTTTTCACGATTACTGTACTTCGACTCCACTATGTGAATGTGGAAATAGTAAAAGGATATGCAAAATTTTCCAAAATTTTGACTATCTATCGAAAAAGTTTCGTGAAAGAAAAGTGATGAACACCCGACACTTTTATTTCAATCAGATAATTCTAAAAATACTGTGATATCTGAAAATAGATATTACTAATAAAAGACAAGATTCAAGAAAACACGATGCTAAAGAGTCTGTTTGAGAAACATATTTCCAGTTGTTGGTATAATGGGCTGTCCAAGGAACTCGCAGCAAACCTCTTCAGACCCACATTTCGAAAGGATCAGTACATAATCAGTCTGCTTCCTTAACAGTCCATGCCTCAGAGGTATAAAAAAGACAAAGAAAGCTGCAGTATTCGCAAATCTGATTGATCTTTGTGCTCCTCGTGATATTCGTGTCACGCCAAATTTTGACCAGTTGGCAAGTTGCAGATGTTTTTTAATAAACCTTCATTATTATCTATCGAACACTATTTAGTTTGTCTTTATCACTAGGTATCAAATTAGCGATAAAAACAAAATGTATAGGAAATCATAAAATAGTTTATTTCCTTATGTTTGATTTGATTATTTTGTAATTTTGCAGTGAATGTTTAAATACAGTCCCTAGTATTATTTTACGCATTAATATAGAAACTTTTGTAGTAGTTTTGATAGTAGAAGATGATTGCCTTCTAATGCCGACGTCAGAGATCGACGTTATAATGGATTAATGGTTATAATCGAACAGGAACTTCATCTCACGCTGTTAAAATTGATGTTTCATGTTCAATCAGTAAGGTGGGAAACTTGCACTTATGCAACTTATTCCATGTCAACAATTAGAGCTGGTTCTACAACAGCCCTAATACTGATTATCGAGTACCATCTGAGCTTGAGACGGTTTACCCAAGTTATTTCCTCTATGAGGAAATTGATCTGCATATAAATCATATTATAGATTGATATCATTCAGATCAATACCAATAACAGCATGTGGCTCATTTAATAAACCGTATAAAAACACGTTTTTTATATTTTCATGGAATAAGTTATTACCGTATTAAAGTGTGATGACATGAGATCGATGCCTTACTCAATTCTGAATTACTTTGGATGTCTCATATCAACTTCATATCCAAGACGATTTTTTAAACTAGAATACAGTCATGTACAGGGTGCTAAGTAACCAAATTGTTACAACATATGTCCTAAAACCAAACATTTCCTAGAGAAATAATATTGAAATTTAATTAGAAGTCATAAATACTTCTTCAATAATGAAAATATGTTAGCCATTTTTTGTAAGAATAACATTTAAATAATAATTGTTTCTTTCTTGAAAAACAACGTTTTTACATGAATGGAAGCAATAACTTCACAAAAGAGAAATAAATAAATTCTGAAGATAATGACGATGAGTTATTTGTTGAGGGTGCCAGTCGTACCTTATACAGTGTGTCGCCGTAAAGACACAGAACAATTGCATTCCACATAAACGATCAGTTAATAAACTCCCCACCTGTTCACCATCTACACCTCCGACATATATTTCACTACAAGTATAAGCAAACAAAAAATAATTCACTTTTAAACACATATAGAGTATATAGGCTCCATTATTAGCTAGGTAATACATAAGTGAAAATCTGTTTTTTCATTCGGTCAATGTCAAACAATGTCAAATAACTTGATAACTGTCTGGTTTTTGTATGAAACATCATATGGGTGGCTTTGTGTCTTTCTGATGAGCTCCAGAATAAGGGCTAAAAACGTTTCCAAGAAACAGAATGATAGATTTCATGAAAATGTAATCAATTTGAATGAAAAATTTTTCCAAAAGACAAAGTATGTAAATAAATTCATTTTAGGCCTTTGTTCCCATTTTAACTGAATCTTCATAGCCGTAGGGGGTCATGTGGATACTGGTAGCTGCATAGGCGTAGGAGACTGTGGAAACTAGTGTTAGAATGAGAATTGTCCAATTAGAAAGACCAATTCATTTTACGATTTTAATTGCTAGCATAACCAGAATTCAGGTTATTGAAAAAATGTAAGGATTGTAAATCAGCAATTTTACAAATATTTTCTATTTTAGTTCTCATTGATAGTTTTTTCTGCAGTTTGCAAAATCCTATAAAGAATATATTTCATTACAAATCACCACAAAATAACTAGAAAATCAAAAGTGAGAGTTTTGCGCTGGAGATCGATACATGGCCAAGAGCGATTTCTTCAAGAATTCTATTTCAATGTCTCCGACACGAAGCGAGATGTCGTAATTTCGTCTTCTTCGTAGGCATTCAGAAACTTTGCCTAAAACAAAGCACTTAATATAATTTAAGTGCAAAACATGTCTCTTCGTGTTAGATTTCCAGGCAAATTATAAAATTAAAAGTATGAAATTTCATGAATTAAAATGCTGGGAATTGTGCAAGTTATCTGTTTTATGGATAAAGAAAATCGACCTCTTTTTCTCCTTACTTAAATCTAATTGAGAAAAAAGTATGAACTTATTCATATCATATTAGCGTGAAATAAAGTAACATCGTCTTTCGACCAATTAAAATGAAATAACATTCATGAATGGAAACACTATTTTTAAAACTAATTCAAAGTATCGACCATTTTAATTTGTTTCATATATATAAAAATTAGTTAGTAAATGAGTGCAATAAGAGTACAACAGCAGCTACGATCTAACTAACTTATAAATTATATAATCAGGTTTCGCTTGCTGCTAAGTCATTTAGAGCTGCAAAACTTAAAAGATATATTAAAACCATCTTGATAGAATAGTCAAAATAGTTAGATGTGGCTATTTATTCATTATTTATACATATATCGTTTTAGTTTTCTATACATCTTTTGTACATTTATTTAAGGTGGGCATTTCCTAGGAGACACCTGATAGGGAAATCGTCACCCAGGGATTATGTTGTTCAATATCCACATTTGGTCGAAAATAAGTTAGATACACAATTTTTCTTAGAATTTTGAGCTTGTTCTATATCCGTTAAAAAGAATTAGCTATCTTGTTTAATAAACTAGATTTCAGTGTCCAGTTTGTGCTACATCTCAAGCAAAAATAAAAATTAGTTGTAATTTTAAGCTATATTCGCATTTAAAATTTTATTGGCCTATATCCCTTAAATATATGAAATTATGGTTCAAAATCATATTGTCCTATATCCTACTAAATCCACTTTAGTCTGTGGCTGGAATTGCTGTGACTATTTTGTTCTATATCCGCCAGAATTCTGGTCTTAGTCTCGTATATCCTTGCAATGTGTTCAATATCCGCTCAAACAACAGAAAAAAGCATTTTGTGGGCTACATCCATTTTTTCAATTTTTATTTATTTTCTCACAAAAAGAGTACAAAAGCAGTAAATAAATGGACACTACACTAAAAATTAATTTCAACATAAAATTCATCACAAATAGATATGTTTCAGTTTCATTGAGCAAAAGTTAAATGTATCTCAAAAATATACTAATCTTCATCTCCTGTAAAATTCATAAAAACGGATATGGAACAACATAATCCCTGGGTGACGAAATATTTATTATTTTTTGCCATAACTTTTTTTTCTTAGTACGTATACTTAAACAAACTATAATACTACCTTAGTAGGTCCATGACAAAACCATTACTATGAGCTTTCACTCAATAATTTCGGTAGTTTTCAAAATAGTTAGATTTAAATTTCTAGATTATGCTAATCTTCCTAGTTTTAAATCTAACTGTTTTGGAAACGACTGGAATTATTGACGTCAAAAGGGTATTACGATTTTATGGCCCACACGGTATATGCTTTTTGAAAAATTACCACCACAATTACGCCTGCTTAATTAACCCTAAAAGTAGCTGCTCGGTGAGTGAAATATTAGGCATACGCGTTCATACTAATTATAGAATTTAATTACTTCAGCGGTTTGTTATTCATCAGACTTATCTACACAACATTAATTATCCCGTTTTTTACATATGATCTCATACTAATGGCGTTGATATACGTTGGAACCCCTTTGTAACTTTAGGGTATATCCGGAAAAATAATCAATAACTAATGTCTACACAGGCAGCAAAGGTAACATACGTAATTCTACTCTGTTATAAGGGTTGACACCGAGTCTCTGTTTCTTAATACCACGGAATAATATTGCAGTCTTCTCTAATCCCGTTCCTAAGAATAGGGCTGATGATATGGAAATGTCTCCTGAAACTGTATACCCATATTTTTAATAAGAATTCCGATACGCATTTAATACAAAATCGATACGTATATTTCTTCTCATATAACTTCATTATTAACACGGTGAATGTAATAATAAAACGTTTATCTTCCTTCAACTTTCTACGCCGTCGAAAATATATACTTACATAAAGAAAAACCCTAACCAAGATTACAAGCAATTCGAAAATTTCAGTGCAAAATTAAAAGTGAATTACTTTCAAAAAGTTCGACATACCTACATCTTAGAGTCATAAATAACTGGAAGTCTGAATCTTTTTGTACAGTCGATTGTTATAGTTCTTTCGACGCTGGATTAGTTACGATCCTATGGGATGTAACAGCTTGCCAAGTGGTAGTACTGTCTGATGTTTACCGTATATACGTTAGTTAGATATTGAGTATTTATATTTTTTATATTGTTATGCATTACAACTCTTATAATACGCCCATGACTAATAGTGACGTCCTGGAAATTTGTAAAAGGAGATTGAGTTTTCTGGAGTGTTGTGGAAGAAGATTCTCGATTATGTTCTAGATAACTCTTGAGGCAATTTCAGAGTATATAAGGCGAGATTCCATATCCGGAAAAAGAAGTTTTATAAAAGTGAAGAAGTTGAAAAGTGAAAAAGTGAGGTTAAATATCAAGTAATGAAAATGTAAAGGTTATTTTGGTTAATTAAGAAGTATTGTGTATTCATTAAATTATTAAATAAAGTGTTAGTGGTTACCAACACGGTGAATGTAATAATAAAACATTTACCTTCCTTCAACTTTCTACGCCGTCGAAAACATATGTACATAAAGAAAGATAAAATATAAATTATGAGAATACCGCATTTACAAATTACTTCCACATCCACGTGGAGTGGAAGTATAATAATTGTAAAATTTTTCTTCTTGAAGTAGGCTTAGAATATCATAAGACGTCCAGATTTCACATTTCAGCGAAAAGAAATTTTCTATCTGTCGGTCTATCTGTCGGTCTGTCTGTCGGTCTGTCTATCAGTCTGTCTGTCGGTCGATCGATCGGTGGACCGGTCGGGTTGTAACTTTTTTGTGCTCACTTTCTCTCAGAAACGGTTTAAGATAATGACTTGAAATTTGGCACACATATATATCATGACGGGATCTGGAACTAGATTACATTTTGAGCTAATTCCTGTGAAGAGTTGGGAGTTAAATAGGAGTAAATAAGGAAAAATAAGTAAAGCAAGCTGAAAATCGTACAGGAACTTGGGCTTTGGTGTATATTCTTGAAGCCAGGGCCTCTGATTTTTTGTAATATTTTACACCCCCCGCACCACCCCGACTCTATTACTAGGGGGGTTGATAAAATAGAATTGAGATGCTCACTTGAAATTTAGTACACGTATGTGTTATAACGACATCTGGAACTAGATTATATTTTCAGATGATTTCGCTGAAGGGTTGGAGGTTAAAATGTCAAGTAGCGGTCAATAGCGGAAAATAAGTAAGGCAAGCTGATAAGGGTACAGAAATTTGGGATTTGGTTTATATACTAGAAGCTAAGGCCACAGAATTTTTATAATATTTTTCAACCTCCTGCCACCCCACTCCATTATTAAAGGAGTTGATAAAATATAATTGAGATATGCACTTGAAATTTGGTCCGCTTATGTATTGTAACGACATCTGAATAAGACTATTCCATTGATGGGGTGAGGGGAGTGGTGGTAAATAGGGGAAGGTAAGAAAAATAAGCTAATTAGAGTCAGAAAACTTCATTTTTAGCGTATATGCTAGAAGCCAATACCTCAGGTTTTTTAAAGAAAACTGCCTCAAATATGTTAAAATTCTATAAAAAATTACTATTTCCACATACTAGAGTGCAAAATAAATATAGTCAAGATTTTTTCTTTCAAAGGGACTTTTTTCCTTTTTTTTTTAATGAACTTATTTATATTAACGTTCTGGCGTAGTTCACCTATTACTGTACTAACACTCAACCAGGACACAACACCCATTCCCTGCGATGTTGCCATCTACCGCAGCTGAGACTCGAACTCAGGAGTTGTAACAGCGGTTTAGCGCACTCCTGACTTGAATGGGAAAGCCAAATCTGGAACTAATGGTTCCTTAGGCAGCAGTTTTTACCTAACGATTCACATAAAGTAGTTAATGGTCAAAATGAGCATACAATGATATTCCCAATACCAGAACCTCCGCAATCTCACCCCTCACCCCTCACCCCTCATTTTTTTTTCTTAACATGACATTTTCCTTAAGGAATTCTCTTGCTCTTATGGAAAACTAGAAAGAATAGAAACACTTGGATACTACACTAGAATACTGACACTCGATGCGCCTCTTGACAGCAATGTTGGTATCATCTGGAGATGATTAAAACTAAAAACAACTAAAAATATATCTATATTTTGTGTACGTGATCTGAAGATTTTCGATAATCAAATTATTTATGAGAGCATTTTAATTGTATATTTTCTAGATATGATGTTAAATTTGAATTTAAAAGTTATGTCAATATTTGGACATGTATATTTCAAAATTATGTAGTTTGTATTTATTACTAAGGCAACATATGTATAAAAAGTAGGAATTGAACATATTGCAAAGCGGATCAATTTTTCAAAACTTTTTAGGTTAGCTCAACTAATTACACAGGCACATAAAAAACGTCAATTTTCTAAGGTTTCACATATATTCTACTATGTATTTTTTACCGCTGAACACCGTCCCGATGTCGATTGTACAAAATTAGGTCATGATCCTTTGTTAACTACGAAAAATAAGTTAAAGCTGGCCAGAGTAGGGTTTAAAGTAAGTGAACCATGTATTTGATGTATTTTTGAGAGCTGCACACGATCCCAGTTTTATAAAATTAGTTCAGGATTTTTTGTCAACCACGAAACCAAGTTAAAACAGGCCAGAATAGGGTTTCAAATAAAAATTAAAAATTTTAACTAATTTTAACCTCTTATTTATCCTGATTTATTCTTTTCTGTGGTACCGTACTCTTTGTCTTCAAATAATCTACATAACTGTTTTCTTTTTCGTTTTATACATTTCGTTTCCACATCTCCCTTTAATGTCCAACAGTCTCTCATCATATTAACGTCATATCGATTTTGATATTTACACTCCATTTCCTTCATGTCGTAGTGAAAGTGTTCTCTATGCACTTCACTCTAATCACCTTAATTTTCTGGAAACTGGTATATATGAGAATGCATGAAATGTAATTTCAAATTCATTAGAAATATGTATCAACAACTTTTTTAAAGCTCTACTAAGCCCACTTTTCCGTATCTGACATTGTAGTGATGAATTTCTTATCTCTTAATAGTTTCCTTATTTATTTGTGGACATTATATTCCTAAATTCTCAATACATTTTCCTCTTTGTTCAGAGCTTTCAACAAGCAATAAGAGTGAAGACTACACAGAAATAGCATCCAATATGGTAGAAATATTCTTAATATTAGGTTGTCTAATGAATTTGAAACTGCATTTCCTGCATTCTCATATAGACCAGTTTCCAGAAAATTTAGATGATTATAGTGAAGAGCATGGTGAATGTTCGCACCAAGACATAAAGGAAATGCAGCGTAGATATCAAGGTCGATGGGATGTTAATGTGATGTTGTACTACTGTTGGACATTGAAAAGGTATGTGAAAACGAAATGAAAAAACAACCATTACGCAGATGACTTGAAGACAAAAGCGTATGGTACTGTTATTGAACCCAATAAAATGATCCATTTTTAAAAATAATCAAATTATTAAGAAATTAAATTTGGACAAAAATTCCCATGAAAAAGTCGACTTTGAAACATTACCACTTTACAAAAGACCAATAACCATCTTTGGCATCGTCTTTCATCGAAATCTGCATAAAAATTTATTTATTTCATTAAAATTGTCCTGAAAAATGAAATTTTTCGTCTCGATGACGACGGTCAATCTCATTTAGGCGATTGACCATTTCGAGAGTACCAAAAAATTGACTTAAAAAATGTCAAGATGCACGAGGCGGAAAACCGCTCCGCTCGACAAATTTTTGTAAAGTACCCACGAATTTATTTTTTTCGAAAGTACCACGATGAGAATTGCACAGGGCGGAATTCTCAGTGAGGGTGTAGCGAGTAGCTATTTTAAATATCAAAATTTAAGAAAAAATCAATGGGACGGTTTTTCCAATCAAAATCAAAATCCACATTTAATTATTCTGAAAGCAGTGGAGAATACTCCATGTCCTAACCCCAAAAACGTCCATAAAAAATAGCCAAAAAATTCAAAGTGCTAGATTAGATTCCGACGGACCCAAAGTATTCTTAATCCAGGCCCAGTCGAGAATCGCCATAGTAATCGCTCAAAGTCGAGTCGACGGAAAAAAATGTATATTTGAATTCAATGCCGTTAGTACGTTTATGCAAGCAGGAAAACCATTGAATTCATATAAATAGCTTCTTTAAGCATCCTGACCAAGATTACAAGCAATTCGAAAATTTCAGTGCAAAATTAAAAGTGAATAATTTTCAAAGAGTGCGACATACATCTATCTTACCATCATAATTAACTGGGAGTCTGAATCTTTTTGTACAGTCGATTGTTATAGTTCTCTCGACGCTGGATGAGTTACGATCCTACGGGATGTAACGGCTTGCCAAGTCTCTGATGTTTGCATTATATACATTAGTTACATATTGAGTATTTATGTTTTTTATATTTTATGAATTATTTCAATAAATGAAAATATATTTTGAATTCGATTTCTTATTGATCCACTAATTATAAGATTGGCGACTGACGTGCGATTCTGTGGCGTAAGTCGGATAACTACTTACTACGGGTCACCTTTGATCCTATCACTATCCGAGTACTCCTAGAATCCATCGACGGTCTTAATTATTGAGAAGTCTTTCTGAGAAAGTGCTAATTATAAGATATATTCAGTAGAAGTGCACCACTCGACATCAGATTACGACGGAGAGAGCAGACTGTACATATAATTTTGCATATTTTCGTCTTGGAGAGTCTGAAGGGTAACTTGAAGTTGAGTTGAGATGATAGATATCGTAGCGACGACACGGCTCCGGCATAGTTAATATAAAATCCTTTGTCGTGTCCATCAGACGCGCGATACTAGGTTTATCTACAGTACCACAGAAAAGAATAAATCAGGATAAATAAGAAGTCATGACCTCATTGGTTGAAACTGACATCGGTATCATGTTCAGCGGCCAATAATACATCGAATACACGATCTACTTATTTAAAACCTTTAGTTTATATATTGAACCCTATTCTGACCTCTTTTAATATGTTTTTCGTGGTTAACAAAAATCTTCACCTGATGGAGTAAAATTGATATCGGGATCGTGTACAGCAGTCAAAAATACATAGAATACAAACCATATTCTAGCCTGCTTTAACCTGTTTTTCGTGGTTAACAGAAAATCCTGATATGATTTTATAAAGCTGACTTCGGTATCGTGTTCAGCGGTCAAAAATACATGGAAGCATATATTTGAAACCTCAGAAAATAGACTTTATTTGTGCCTGTGTTATTTATTTTAAATTGAACAACATTGGAGACAATATTAAATATTAAGTAGATCTGTAATAAATAATATTTATGCTGTTTATTTTCATAAAAAATAAACATTCATCAAAAATATTTACACTCCATAAAGTAAAACAAGAGTAAATAATTTACAAGTTTACTTTATCGATTTACTAATTGCTTGGGTAATGCACTCGTTTATATAGAATCACTTTAGGGCACATTAAAATCTGATCGATACTGCCAGGAAGAATATTTATCTTAATAATACATATTTGCATGCTTCCTCATCCTCCCCATTTCACCCCAGTATACTATTCTTGGAAGTCACGGTGGCCGGAAGGAGTTAAAACACCGAACACCCAAGCGATAGTATTAATGGTAAATTCAATTCATTTCGGATCAATTTTTGATAAAATCTAGCTTTGAATGCTGACATAATGCTATTTGTTATAAAATAACTAGCTGCATAGTATACCATTAAGGTTTAATATTTAAAAGGTAATGATGACTAGCGTAAATAACTTGGGGAGTATTGCATATTATGCATATCATACAAGGTCTGCTGTATACGTACAAATTATTTTGGGTAATAATATAGATGACTCAATACGACTACTTTCGTTTGAAGTAAGCGCATAACATATTTGGTTGGCTATATTCGTATACGGCTATCGTTTGTAATATTCAAGCACGGTTTCGGATTTTATTGTCACAATGTAATTATTTATCCTGGTAGCAACGTTTTAACAATTGCAATTGAGAATACCAACACTATAACTGTTTCGTAAAAAATTCCGTCCTCGTCGGTGTCGGCAGTGACTTTTCATGTATTTTTACAAATACCACCGCTTACATACACAGCGTTTGATTTGACTAGTTTTAAAGTAAATTTGTAATAAAAATGAACATATAATTAACTACATACATTTAATACACATAAAGCACCTTAAAGTTTTGCCGCTTACGTATATAGTGTGAACATCTCAAATGAGTAATTCCAGAATTTCGTGAAAAAATATTAAATAATGACAGATTTATGACAATATTAATGTAGGTAATATTTTATAACTTCTGCATGATTTTTTCTAAAAGTCGAAGTAGCCCATGAAAAATAAACAATAGAAATATAAACTAAGTAGACAGTTTTAATAAATATTGTCTTCTAAACAAGCTTAATCATATTTGACTTAAAAACATATATGAACAATTGAAAGTAATAATAATTAGGTATTTAATAAACAAAATAACAACACATTACAACATTACACTAAAACTAAAACACGATAATACAATTCATCTTAAATTTTCGTAGCCTCTACAAGGCCGCGGTTTCTTTTGATTCACTTATCGAATCGTTTTTTAATATGCTTTACGACATTCTGTAATTGTTGCCAGGTAACTTCTGCGCAAGCTTGTCTTATTCTTGCACACAAGTCTTCTCTATTACTCGGGCGTGACCTGTAAACTTTAGATTTTATTAAACCCCATAAAAAGAAGTCCTTCGGTGTTAAATGCGGGGATCGGGGTGGCCATCCAATTAACGGGCTACCTCGACCTATTCATCGATTAGGTAAGTTAGCATTAAGCCATCTGGTAACCACTCTGGCATTATGGACAGGGCTGCCATCTAATTGAGTGTAGATTTACTCTTTTTTGTATTGAAATTTCATGCAGCATATTCCAAAATTCGCTTCTTAGGAACTGTGAAAACTGCATGCTATTCATATTACCTTCAAAAAAGAAAGGACCAATTATTGCTTCCCACACCAAACATTAACTTTTTGGGAATAAGTATTGTCTTTTACAATTAATAACCCACTATGGGTTTTCTGTAACCCAAAACCTACAATTTTGTGACGATACCACACCATTTGTGGTAAAAGTAGTTTTCAAAAAATATCTGTTATTAAGATACTCTCCTTGACCCCACAAGCAAAATTCAATTCGTGTTTCATCATCACCAGGTTCCAACGTATGTAAAAACTTGCCATTTTAAGGCATCGGCTAATATTTTCTTTAGGTAAATTCAAATCTACGCTAGCTACACTTACTCTGGCGTTTGGATTGTTGTTGAAATATTTTAAAACGCTCTGCTCTTTGTACAATGTCCGTTCTTATAATACGCCTTGTCACAGCGTCAGACTCATTAAAAATTTTGTTTATTTTAGAAACGGTACTTTTAGTGATGTTGGGCCTATTCGGGTGCCTGTTATTAAATGTCTCACTTACCTCTCCGAAAGTTCTGTCATTATCTCCTCTAAGGCGCACAAGTTCAGTTTTTTTCTACTACATTTAGGGTAACCATGATTTTAACTTCAAACTAATTAACTAATACTTGATAATATTATTGATCAATTTTATAATTTCAATAACAATATACTCTGAGTATATGCGTATGACGTCTGACTTTAAAATTTGTTTTCCATGGCACCCTATTATTATCTGTCATTACTCAATAAAAAGCCAATATTTATTAAAAATATACACTTAATTTATTTTTCTATTGTTTATTTTTCATGGGCTACTTCGATTTTTAGAAAAAATCATGTAAGAGTTATTGCAAAATATTATCTACATTAAATTTGTCATAAATCTGTCATTATTTAATATTTTTTTACGAAATGTTGGATTTACCCATTTGAGATATTTCTAAATCCAGTGGTATAGTTATATTTTATATAAAAAATCGCTAATCAAATTTGTTAAACCCGTTAAAATCAGATAATAGACACATTTTTTACAGGGGTGTTTCCATTCAAAATTTGTGACACTGTAGATGGAATAGCGGGGCATGCTCTATTTTTGTAAAAAAGATTTAATCCAAAATATAATGTATTAATTTTAACACATTGAACAACATTATTCTCATGTAAAGTATGTTCAGGCATGATTAAAATGAGAAATTAACGGAAACCCACCTGTGTGAATTATAATTTTAAATTATTTTGATGTAGTTACCCGACTCCCTCCTACCAAAAATATTTTTGGATGTAACTGTTAACAGCAAGTTTGTAAACCCTATCTACGACAGAGTCCAACTTAATATTGTCAGTGTACCGAAGTTCAAATTCATCAACGTTCTGCAAATATATAAGATAATATAATAATATCTTGACACAATCAAGTTGAAGTTAATTTTTTTTAATTGATTATTGCACCAAATAGCTATTTATTTTCCAAAGACAAAACTAAATTTCTACTGCTTCTGTGCACAAAAATTTTAAGTACGGCTCTGTGTGATATCGCTCATGCTAACGCTACAGGGATTTGTGGTCGGTTTTTAAGTCTTTTTCTATGTGCATTAAATATTTTTTCTTTTTTTATTTTAACGTCCTGGGGAAGATTAGCTAATGCTACTCTACGACTTAACCAGGACGGCGAAACGAGATACGTTCACCCATTCAAGTGATGCACTCGCTCGGTGTGCCTTAACTTCGCCGATCGAGATCTCGCCACTGAAATCGGTACCGTACCTCACTGTAATTGGGTGTGACGAATGGGGAATTAAGTATAAGTAACAAAGTGGCAACACTGTAAAATCCGCATCATTTACACAACAACTGAACGCAATTTCTTTATCTCCCTCTTCTGATTATAGTTGTACTATGTGTTCTGAAAACATTGCCTATTTCTAATACATTTCGAATAAAGAAATAGGTCTGAGTTATACCATAATGCAAAATATTTGTACGTATACCCAGACACCCTGTACAATAGATTGTAGTCAAATTTTTACTTCGAATAAAGTTCTCTAAAGCCAAACTTCTTTTACCCGCCTGCCACATTTGTCTGTTTAATTAATTAACTTTAAAAAACAGGTTTTTGAAATTCTGTGTACTGAAATTTGATCAAAATAATTTGATTAAAATGACGGTATTCTTTTACTCAAAAGGCGATGGATCATACAGAAATTCGGCAGTATGAAATTGAAATTGCCCCTTGTTTCTACCGCTGCAGGATGAAAATAGACCACGATTCAATGCCCAAAAGTCCTAATTAGATAAAAATGAATATTCGGAAATAACTTTTCAAGTAAATAAAATATATGCTTTTAACAAAAAACAGTTTTTTACCAGCCACAGTTTTTTGCAAAACTTGTTATTGACAAAAGGAAATATAAAAAAATATTTATACGTTTTAAACATATTAAGTTTCTTTTAAAATTCGACAATTTACCTTCACTCCCTCTGCTCTCGCAACAACTTAAATTATAACGCAATTCAATATGTAATTTTCGACTTTTTATATGCAAGATATGTCAGATTTAAAGTGGTTAAAGTAGAACACACTTAACCAAGTTTAAATTGCTCTCAAACTTACTCTTGAATGATAACAGATACACACACAAGAAAGTTGTCTGCTTCCGGGACATCACTGAGTGACCCCTATGTATTTTGACGCACTGAATATCAATTCGGTGCTAGTTTCATCTCCATCATCCCCAAGGAGAAGTCAACATGGGGGCATATAGGCTGCAAAACTCAAGTACCCCGAATCTTCACGGAGCGAGGTCGGGAGGACATTTGAGGATAATAAACACTGTAGAAGACCCCCTATTGAATATGAGGTCAGACTACATGATACCAAAAATCACTTACACAGTATCACCACTGGAGATATAAAGGACTGGTCAACAGAAGCTTCTAACATACTACGTAAGGGCCTAACCATCTAAGTGATGAACATAGAACCTAAGGACCTAACCTGGTACACTCCCGGGTCTAGGACCAATAGAGGAGCTGGAGCTGGAATACATAGTGAAAGACCCAGGGCAAGTATAAACCTTTCCCTTGGGTAACACGACATTGTATTTCAGTCAAAGATTCAGGCTATACTTGAATGTGTACTCGAGAATGCAAATCGACAATATGTTAACCAGCAGATCTCCGTTGCATCAGACAGTCAGGCGACACCTAGAGCACTAGGCCCTAATATAGTATCATCCCGGCTGGCATGGAACTGCCGCAAAAAGCTGAGAATTCTGGGTGAGCTGAACAGAGTCAGATTACTCAGGGTATCAGGACACTTCAGAATTGACGGCAATGGAAAATTCGATGAACTTGCTAGACAAGGGGCAGCTAATATATTCTATGGCCCAGAAACCTCGCTGAGTAGTTCCAAAAGCTCAGTCAGAAGGGCGATCAAAAACTGGGTCAAGAGTAAATACAGAAACCATTGTGGAACATTCCAGGAAATCGACATGGAAAAACACTCGTTAAAGGTCCATGTGCAAAACTAACTGAAGGACTGCTCATAAGGAACAGTACGCAATTAAGACTAATAACAGGACTTCTGACAGGACACTTTCCTATAAAGAAGTACCTGAATACAATCGGTAAGTTCTACGGCAACCTAGACTGCAGACTATGCAGCAAGGAGTCGGAAACGGTTGATTACATCATATTCAACAGCGAGGCACTGGTTCGCAGAAGGGTATGGCATCTACGGGCAAACACGAACAGATCCGGAACTTACAGCACCCACCCGTCCATAGAACTGTATCACCTGATTAGGAGTACAGGGGTACTGGAGTGGGCGGAGTGAAGCATGACAGGGAGAGCACAATAAACTCAGGAGGCTGCAGTGTTCTCGGAGTCTTCCAACAGACGATCCCGGAAAAAAAAACTCCATCGCCCACCAATTTTTAGTAAATCGTAAACAACAACAAAAATTGAATTTGAAAAATTTGTCTCTGAATTTTTTTTTAAACAATATGCCTATGAAATAATGAATTTATTCGATATATTTCCACCATACTGTGTATAGGTTATACTATGTATGAAAAAAAAAATGGGGTTCCAAATGTTCTTTTTTGATATTTTGTATTTTAAAATACAATGCTTCGGCTAAAATATCTTGGAATACATTTTGGAAAGGACACATGTTCGTCATGGAAACAGAATATTTACTTTAAGAATGTCCGTGAAGCTATGAGTTTTACAGAAAATATCAACGTCTACAAATTATAGCTAGTAAAATTCTCGATAATTAGTTCATTTTGTCTCTGTAGAATAATTCGATATGAAATAAAAACTTCATAGAATTTATTTGTTTAATAATTTTCTTAATTTTAAATTTAGATTTTTTTTTAAAATAGCTAGTAAAGGGTAAGGAAATATCTTGTATATTCCCTATACATAAAATACACAGCTGAGAAACCTCAACAAAATTTATTCAATCCCGGAATTACATGGCGAACTGGACAGGAATGGAACAATGTTGTTGAGCTTCATACGAACATTTTTAATGCACTGTCGCGTCAGTCCTCTTTACATGCAGTTCTTGGAAGCCCTGCATGATTTGGGTTTTAAGGGCAATGCGATCAAGTTAATAAAACAATATACTGAGAATAAAATCGATCCCCTTTTAAACTATCGGTAATTATAGGATAACCCTTTATAAGTACGTTCCGAAATAGGTCATGTTGTACCTGCCTTGCTAGAAAAAATAACTCTGTTATAACCAGTCAGAAATATTTCCGTCATTTTATCAAAAACGTTGGCTGTTAACGAGGATTGTTAGTTCATGATTTTGTAATTAGGCCATTTAACGTAACTTTGCACGATTCTTAGTTAAA
Source organism: Stenurella melanura (assembly GCA_963583905.1). NCBI lineage: Eukaryota > Metazoa > Arthropoda > Insecta > Coleoptera > Cerambycidae > Stenurella > Stenurella melanura. Next base: position 35,484,616 of record OY757314.1, on the reverse strand, counting down.
TTAGGTCTTCTATGTTCAGTTAGGCAAGATGAGGGTGGCTCATATAAATTTATTAGTACATATTTTTATAAATTTCTTGTTAAAGTACTTATATTGTTTCAGGTTATTTTATTTGGCGTATATGGGGCATGTAGAAGAAGCGAACTGTTGACATTAACAATAATAGATAATATTGACGATAAGGATTCAATTACACACAAAAAAAAAGTTCTGTACCAGAGACATGAGTTTACCTATAACGTCTCAAAAACATGACGCTTCTTAAAATTTAGGCGGCTGTGCGCATATATATCACGCTTCCCTGCCCTGATATTAATTTTCCATCTCCTCTTTGCTGCATGTCTTTTGCTACCTGTTGCATCCATTCTACTTTTGGTCGCCATGTTATTCTCTTCCCCGACGCGGCGGATGCCACTCTAATGCTCTTCTTGGTCATCTGTCTGGTGGCATTCGTTTTACATGACCCAACCATATTAGGCGATGGGTTTCTATTTCCTCTATTACGGTTTTATCTACATGCATTCTTCTCTTCATCTCTTCGTTACGTACATGTTTCAATCTGGACACTCGGCGTATTGCAATCATCTGGATTGCCCAGTTGTCGTTTGTCTCTATCTCTTATTTCCCAGGTTTCTGATTCGTACAATAGTGTACTGTGGATTTTCGCGTCGTATATTCTCTTTTTGTTTTTTGGTTTTTTTTCGATGCTTTCTGACCACCACACTGGGTTTATCTTCTTGATGACTTGCTTAGCTTGTCCTATTCTCGATGCTATTTCTGTTTTTCTATCTGTTCCGAACCTATAATTGTTCCCAGATATTTATATTCTTCACAGCTCTATCTCGTTTCCGGATATTTCTAAGTAAGCGCCATCCTCTCCCACCGATATGTACTCTGTTTATTCAGAATTTGCCAGCAAGCCATATTTTCTGTATGCGTCTTCTAATTTTTCTTCAAATATTTGATGTCGTATTGGTCATTGACTATTATGACCTGATCGTCCGCGAATAAAAGTGTATATAAGTATTTATCATTTATGGGATAGATTGCGAGGGATTTTGATTGGATTTTTGGCGCATAGACGAGATTTTTGTTGTAATCGCTTCGTTTTAGGGTGACGTTGAACACCCAGTGTTTGCTTATAAATTAGTGAACCGCTTGATTTTATAATTAACAATTAATGAGTAAAATATGCCCTTTTTCTGTATTTGTTTAAATATCTCCTGATAACTTTTAATATAACATGTGCATTAGTATAATTGTTCATTATGAAATTCTCTAAAAAATAAGTACCGAGAGAGGTCGCTAGGTGCTATTGTTAACTTGCAAATGGCTTCCAAAGCTTTCAAATCACGTCATTTTCACTATTTCTTTACCCGAAAACAACTGCACATAGAGGGCTTGACTATAGTGTCAATGTTGTCCTGATAATGTACAAACAGTTTCAGCAAGATCGGTTTACTACTTTTTGAGTAATTAGCGATCTATTTTTCTTTTAATACTTAATTAACAATTGCGCCATCTTTTGTAAAATCCATTTTTAATTCAAAAAACGATTGAAAAATGATATCTCATTGAAATTTTTGAAAAATCGTTTTTGGCCTATTTTATGAGGTTTTCTATGCGTGAGCCTTTCTGTGCGCGACATAAGTAAACAAGTATTTTGAAAAAAATGTAGTATAGGTTTTGTATTTTTCTGGTGGACCATCGAAACCCAAAAACTACGTCGGATCGAAATGAAAGTCATATCTATCGACTCGAGAGCAAATTTAGAAAATTCCGTAAATAGGTCAGTCGATCTGTCGATCTGTCGGTCTTTCGGTCTGTCTGCTCTCCTATCCGTTTTCGGATTTCGAAGAAATTTGAGTGGTTAATAGGAGACCTTTAGAAAATCTTAACGCCAGAAGCTCGGCTCGGTGTGGAAACCGGAAGTACTCGATATAGACGTTTCGAAATTTTCGGGAAAAATTGAATACCCCGGTAATGAGCAGTGGGATCGAGATATTTTAAGAAAGGAATGTTGTCGTTGGCAACGCTCTACAAATAAGTATACCAGACTGTCGAAAAGCAAATAAAAACTGAATTTTTTTGCAAAATACTGGTTTTCTCGAAATCGGGCTAGGAAGCACGATAACTGTCCAGGATATTGATAGATTTCGATGAAACTTGGTGGAATCAAAGGTACACGGCCACAAATGAAGCCTATTGCTGGCGGCCCGAATCCGTTGACCGCAAATATTCTTTCCAGGGCCGAGTATGATTTTCCAGAGAAATTAATAACTCCCGAACCGAAGCTCCGATTTTGATTTCGAAAAATGGCGATTGTAAGTCTCCATTAGGTCTATTAGGTGACGTTTGTGACAAATTTGACAAAACAAAATCGAATCTACAAATCCTGGTAAACCTGATCATTTGATAAATTCTGCAAATACCGAACAGTTTCCTAATAAAAATCTAAAATCTCTATAACCAGTATAAGGAAAAAAAATCTGAAATAGAGTTTTTTCGAAAAATTAAAAATAAACGAGTTATTTACGAAGATGCATTCCATAGAATTATTTAAAAAAATATATTACAAATTGATAAATTCCCCGTGCGATATAGGTGCAAAAAAATAATGTAATGTTATGTATAAAATATTATCATTAACTTCCTTATTTGGTTAAGAAATGTTGTTAAATTTTTGGGGTGGCGCGAAATAGGCTTTAAGCTTCAGTTATTGTAGCTAAAATAATTCCAACTTTATAAAGTAGAAAAACTCATTATGATAAATTTGGATCTTTTGTAAAATTTTGATATTTTAAATAAGTTTAATCAGAAGAAAATAAACTTCAATTCCTGCATCGTACCCATTGTAAAAGAAACATACGAATACAAAACAAAGCAGGTTTTACTATGAAACAGATTTTGATATCGTGGCTTCTCGAAAAAGTCTTTATTTTAATTATACACGAAATTATCTATAGGAGTCCAAACCAAAAAAAATAAAGAGAAAATTCTATCTCTATAAATATTTGACCGATTTTCGTTTCCTAAATAAAAATATAGCCGATGCTCTTTCTGTGTTTCAAAATGTAGTTAGCCTTTACTTTAGTCAATGTAAAAAAAGAAAAATAAAACATGTCAAAATGTACTGAGTCATCTTACGACCCCCTGCTGAAAATTTACTGAATCACCCCAACAGGAATAATAAGCATATCAAATTGTAGTTTTTTTAACTTGTTGTATTTTAATTTTAGAGAATCCGCTATGCATATCTAAAAAGCTGTCATTGTTTTACACATTTAAAAAAAGTTTGTCCTAGCATACACAGAAGCTGAAATAATTTTATTTTCAAAAAATTTTGTGAGGGCTCATTATACGTCGTACAGTGATCAAATTTCTGGACGTTGAACTTTAACACTTTGAATAAAAAGATTGAAAAATAATCGTCAAAGTTTATAATTAAAGTTGTTTATTTATGTAGTGCATAAAAACGTTCACGCGTAGAAAACCTCATAAAATCGGTCAAAATTGCGATTTTTAAAAAATCCCAAGGAGATATCATTTGTCAATAGTTTATTGAATTTCCTAAATAAGTTTCCCAATTATAAATGAATTTTACAGAAAATGGCACAATTGTTAATTAATGGTTAAAAGAAAAATTGATCGTTAATTACTCAAAAAGTAATAAACCGATCTTGCTGAACTTTTTTGTACATTATCGGGACAACATAGACACCATCTTCAAGCATTTTTGGCCCTCTATGTGCAGATGTTTTCGAGTAAATAAATAGTGAAAATAATGTGTTTTGAATGTTTTGGAAGCCATTTGCAAGTTTACAATTGCAACTAGCGACCTCTGTCGTTGCTCACTCTTTAGAGAATTTCATAACAAATAATTTTCCTAATGCATATGTTACACTAAAAGTTAGCAGGAACGGAGATATTTAAAGATATATAGAAATAGGGTCTATTTTACTCACTAATTGTTAATTATAAAATCAAACGGTACACTAATCTGCAAGCAAACTTAGGATGTTCAACTACACCCTAAAACAAAGCGATTGCAACAATAATTTCGCCTATGGGCCAGAAATTTATAATTTAGCATTTTCTCCTCCCTGCCGTCTAGCCTATTGTATTTGTGTCCATTGGTTGACATTTTCTTTTCCACTCCGTTAAACTCCAACATCAAATTATGTATTATAAGGTCAAAAATGTAATCTTGCCAAATCCAGGTATTTTAATATCATCGTTTGAATCTGTATGATAACTTTCCAATCACCAATTCTAGAACCAGAGACTAAAACAACAAACCCGTATGCATTAACCCTTCTCTAATCCGCCATCACTATTGGAATGAGAGATCAGACGTATGACACGGTGACATCTGCAGCAATGGGAATACTATTATAGGCATAAAGCTGTCGGAATCCCTATCCTGCTACATCTGCTAACCTCTGTTATAGTCATTAACTTTTAATAGCATAGTTGGGTCAACTCGATAGAAACACAATTTAACAATTCAAAATAACAAATGTGGCGTTTATGAAATTAATTTAACGCCGGATGTGAAGCATCAAATGTAAAAATCCACTTCAGAATATTTCAGTATTTTTATTTTAGACTGCGACTTTTATGTAAGGGAATAAAATGGTTAGCGAAGAATTACTGCGTGTTGTTTATATTACAGGAATGTAAATTTACATTCAAAATTAAAAACGACTTATTCAGAAATCGGTGGTGGTCCTTAAAATCAACACAGGCTCGAATGCTCGCAATATTTATATTATTACTTGGCATTATATGTGTTAGCAAATGCGAATATAATGAAATAATTTCCGCAGATATTCAAATGCTAAATACATTCGTTACAATAATAATTCGGAAATGTTGGTTTAAGGTCCTCGAAATTCCGCGATCTTTCAACATTCGTATGTGCTGCATTTGGTCCCCAAATTATGCATGTTTCTTGACTCCAGCAAAATTAATGTACTACAACGATCTGGTCCACAACAATTCTGAATGAATGCGTTTGAAAATGAATTCCGAAAGCACAACGGAAATCTCATATCGCAAATTTTTCAGAAGTGCAATGAATATGGGTTTTTAATCCTAGATGGTGTCTTCTATCCATTGATACAGATTTTTGGGAAATCGTTTTAGCAATAGTCATCTAATTGTCAGTTTTGATGTAGTAAGCCTATCTACAAATGTTCCTGTAGATAAAACATTAATAATAATTAAAAACAAATTGCAACAAGATGGGAATTTGGCGAATAGAAGCATTGAAACTATAATGGAATTACTTACACTTCATTAAAACAACATACTTTCAATTAAATAATGACTTCTATCAACAAGACTTTGGGATGGTCATGGGGTCTTCATTATCTCCAATATTAAGTAACATTTTCATGGAGAATTTTGAGGAAAGTAGTATTAATATTCTAGTTTATAAAGCCATTGTATGGTGGAGATATGTAGATAACATTTTTGCTATATGGCCTTATAGTAAAGAATGCTTTAGTAATTTTTTCAATCAGATTAACGAAAAAGAATCTTCAATTAAATTTACAATATAAATAGAAAATAATAATGAATTACCTTTCTTAGATATTTTAATTAAAAAATTAAATAACACATACCAAACCAGTGTGTATAGAAAACAAACACACACAAACAGATACCTAAATTTCAATTCAAATCAACATATCAGTGTTAAGAAAGGTATTGTTAAGTGTTTCTATGACAGCCAAAATTATTTCTTCAAATGATGTAATATTAAGGAATGAAAAGCAATTTATAAAAACTGTATTATTAAATAATCAATATCCTGAGAGTTTTGTTGATAGTCAGTTATTGAACATTGGTAGTAGAGAGGTATTTAGATCAATGGCAGTAATTCCATATATACATGGTTTATCGGACAAATTGCGAAAAATTGAGAACAGATTTTTTGTACGAACGGTTTTTCAAACGGGCTCCACGCTAAGATCGGTTTTATCGAAAACCAATCCTCTAAATATTGTTCAAAATTGAAAAAATTGTATTTATGGTGTTCCGTGTGAGTGCGGAAAACATTACGTAGGTGAACCATCTAGACTCTTCAACGTAAGGCTTGGTGAAAATATAAATTACGCTAGAAGGGGAGAATTTGAAAAATCCAAAATTTGTGAACACGCTTGGGATAATAATCATACGATTAAATGGGGCTCGGCGAAGATTTTGGAAAAAGAGAGCAACGTAACTAAAAGAAAACTTAAAGAATCCGAGATTATTTTATTAAGCGAAGATAGATGCGTTTCAAATTATTCAATAGATTTTTGTACCTACTAGTTGGTTGCCCATCTTTAGAGACGAAGTAAGTCAAACTAAGATAAATATAATGCACTGTCTCACGTGAGTATGGAAATACACAAATAAAGAACTGTCGTGGTTGACGGCCAAAACGTTTTGAGAACGGAAGTAGATTCTCTTCCGTAACGTCAACTGCCTATAGCTTTCATTTCTCTTCTTTAGTTTATAACATTGTTCTAGTTTATATATTTTTAGGCTTGAGACTTTTTGAAACAGTCAAGTATTCAAGAACCAACCTCTGTCTGATCCGCTTGGTGCAGAGGTTTTTTCATTAAAATGTTTAAATATTTTTCAGTGGCAAAATACCCAACAAAAGGTAAGAAGATTTTTAGGAAGTACACTAAGTTTCAAATCGGCAAAATTTCAAATTCCTTCGAAGAAGGAAGATTTTCATCTGTCAGAGAGAGTTTTACGAAGAAGCACCGCAAGACGCTAACTTTTAATGATTCCAATATAATTTTAGAATCAAAACTTTTGCGATTGCAGCAGTGTTTTAAAAAATGAGAATATAGTCATCTCCATAGGGATCGATGCTAAACGAGTCGACATCGCATAACTCGTATCATCTGATAATATGCCTTTAGTACGTTCCCACAAATAATTGGTAAACTCTTGTAAATAATACATTGTCTAAATGATTGCATGAGAGCAATTGCTCAAAAGGACTCATTAAGCTAAGTCTAAGCAGGCCAATTTTTTATTATTATTACTACCACTCTTCTCACCCCCAAACGAAATCTCACATACATATCCTTCAGGGAATATTAGTACCTTTGTCGATAACTTTTACCCTAATGCTTGCATCTACATGGTGTCTCGTAATAACGTGCAAAAAATTTAACTACCAATTCCTTATCGAAAATGAAGGTGAGTTTTTCATACAAAAGAACCCCGCACTTAGGGAAATTGGTTCCCGGTCAAATTGGCTAAAAATTCAGTATGGTATACTCGAGGTCATTCTGATCAAAAGTCTCTATGGTCACAATGTCCAGAAATGGATAGGCTAGAAGTTATCGAGCTTAAAATAAATTGAAACCGTACTAAAAAAATGCCTTTCTTTTCCTTTTGTTGTACTTATTTCGGCTTACAGAACATAGTTTTATGAGTAATTCCAACAGAATATTATTTATTTTGGTTTGGTAATAATGAATATAATAATTAATTAGGATAAATTATATGTAACTTTCGATATGGGACTGATTTTGGCAGACAAAATCCAGCAGTCAAACTGTTTTAGACGGAAAAATTGATTTGCTCGGTTTGTACAGCATTTAAGGACGTGAAGACAGACTTATTCTGGGTATAAAAAATGTCGGCGCCTTTGATAGTTCGGTAAAGAACAAAGATCACGATATTTCTTATACCGACAATAGGTTTGGGATAAAGTATACTCGGAGGTTTACCAGATCGCTTAATTCAAATATGAGGCCAGAGAAGTGAAAATCCAAGATGGTGACCAGAAAAATCTAAAACTGTAAATGATTATAAACATGAATTAAAAATCGGTACTTGGGAGTTTCTGAGGTCGCTGACCTCAAATCTGAAGGAGAATCAAAAACTAAAAATTATTTAAAATCTGAATTAAAGGTGGGTACTCAGAGGCTTTTGAGGTCGCTGTGTTTAAATCTGAGGTAAGAACATTGAAAATCCAATATGGCGGCCAGAAAATCACGATATCTTTAGGTACGAAAATAGAAAATAGGAAATTATTATAAATCTGAATTAAAAATGACAACAACATTTATGATAATTTACAGTTTTCGATTTTCCTGTTCGAGGGTAACGTGATTCTCCGATCGCCATCTTGGATTTTCATTTTACTGACCTCATACTTGAATTTAGCGACCTGATAAACCCCCAAGTACCCGTCTTCATGTCCTTAAACGCTGTAGAAACAGAGCCGTCTTAAGCAGATTGCCTGCTGAACTTTGTCTGCCAAAATTAATCCCATTTCGAAAGTTACATACAACTTAACCTAATTAGTTAATATATTTATTATTAAGGAACCAAAATAAATAAGATCCAGTTCAAATTATTCCTAAAACTATGTTCTAGCCGAATTAAGTCCTATAATAACAGGATAACTTCTAACCTATCCATTGTGACCATGGAGACTTTTCATTATAGTGACCTAAAGTATACTATACTGAATTTTCAGTCAATTTGACCGGAAACCAATTTCCATAAGACTTGTAGGGAGTTCCTTTTCAAAATAGGCCTCTCCTGCACAGCTACACACACTGATAATAATGTAATAGAAATGAGACGAAATTTGGCAAATCTTGATACCTACTACCCAGACAGCACAAAGTTATCCTACGGCCATTCTAGCGATATAAAAGCTAGGATATAATAATGAATAGAATAGAATATCCCAAAATATGCGAGGGATATGCCTAGGATCCAGAAGAGGCACTACTTTCCATATCCTCAAGGTAACCCACAAACGAATTTTTGTATATCATCAGGATTAACCTGCGACCCTTACCGTATCTGCTTTATGCTATCCATAGGATATCATTGTAGGCTTTCAGGGCCGTAGCTTTCCTAAATAGCCAGACTGCAAGTTGCTTTCTACAATGTTAACAACTTGGTACGCTTCACTCACTATTGCATAGGAAACTGTTAGCATTTCACTCCGAAATAATATTTTGGCTACTTGTAAGCTTACGTTAGAACTACTGTGGCTCTTAAATTTAAAAATATATAGCAAATATATTATTTTGGCATAAAATGCTAACAGTTTCCCCCACATTGGAAGATATTATAAAGTGACAAGCTGCTAACATAGTTTGAAAGCAAATTTCTAGTCAGTCTAATGGCTATTTAAGTTACTATGGGTTACTGAACAATGATTTCCTAGGTATCGTTTTGTACCATTTGGAGTTCTGAAAAGTCGTATATCTACTACCTCATTTCTATGATAATAAATGTGTTGACATTTTGCAGATAAGAGTATAACATTTATATCTTAAAATTCAATTTACTGACAAATTCTGAATTATCCTGTACGACCTTATTCTCAAGAATAGGTTTATTACATACAATATGTGATAAAATATCTAAAAAAGAATTTTTTGACATTTTAAATTTCATTAAGACATTTTTACTTTTTATTAAGTTACACCTTGAAATTTTATATATACCAAGAACAAATTTAAAATCGAATGTAATTTTTCTTGGCAGAACATCTTCATTTGTCGTTGATAGTCATGCTCCAAAGTATGGCCTGGGTTCCACATGATTCAATATTGCGATATGGTTAACCTAAATTTCACAGGCCGCCACTGCTCTTTACAACTACGTAAATTAACAAAAAAAGTGCATATTTAGTATTAATATTTTCCTTGTTTCCGTTGTTTTCTATGAGTTGCGTGTCCCATCCATGTTTTTATAGTTTTCTGAATTCTTTCCTGCAGAGTTTGCTTCTAAAAGAAACACATACCTATATTTACATTGGTACTTATTTTATATCGGTACCATATTAGAAAAGTTTCTTAGTCTAATTTAATGTAAGAGTGAAAACAATAAATATAGCAAGTATATCGAAATAAATATCGAGATGGACACGGAATCTATGTACACAAAATGGTACCTATATTTAGGTTAAAGGTTCTTATATAACTAAATAAATCATTAAACAAGTTTTCTTTAAACAATATTGTAGGTTATGTAAAAGCTAATTTTTACAACTGATGAAAATAAAATAATTTCGGTATCACATAACTTGCTTTATACTACGTAGACCACTTACTGCACTTTTATCAGTTATATGTAATTCTTGACATAAACAAACAAAGAAGTCTTGAACTATTTTATTTTGATAGTGAGAGCGACGACCGGACGACCATGAAATATGAATCGAGTGCACAGATTTATCGTGATGGCGTCATGCACTGTGCGCATGCTCAAATTAAGAGTAACTGGGTACATGTTGAAAAGGTGAAACGACTAATGGGTAAAAAATAATATTCATTACTTATACTTGTCTTGGATAAACTGATTAATTGGTAGTAAAGGTAAGAAAGTCAATACTGAAGTTATAAGTATAGTTTAAAAGTAATTCTGACATCATGTTATTTATACCACAGCTTACTGGTATACCTTTCTATTGCTTTATTGTTGCTTACGATTTAAGAAGTCACGGACTTCACTACATTCATTTTTTTTTTTAAATTTGTTAATACACAATAATTTTATGTTTCGCCATTTTTGTAGAAATATATTTCTTAAAAAAAAATGGCAAAAATGCTCTCATGATTGGATATCCGTGGGCAATTTGGACAAGATAACCCATGGATATCGATTCTATTGCATCCGTAGGACGTATTTTATACACCCATAGAATACCGACATCCCGTCAGAATATCCGTAGGCAATCAGTTGCGAAAATGCTACGGATATCCATAATAGGATCTTTATAGGACATTAATATCCAGTCAGGTCAACCCTGGGAGGACCTAGGGATGTGCCTATGGATAATCCCAAATCTGAGATAACGGGACTATAATAGGATGTCCTTAAGATTCATGTGCTGTCTGGGTAATGAAAAGACACCTAACGAAATTAGTTCATCCAATTAACGTATTAAAGCATTTTTTGTTCAAAATGATGACCTCCAACTTGAATACCCGTTTGCAACCTTTTCCTATAATTGTCATACCTGACATCATCCTACTGAGTGTTTTAACTAATCGTGCTCGTCGTTTTAAATTGATCACTTAGGCATGTAATTAAGTTTTTTTCTCAAAAACGGTCTATATTACGAAGTATTTCAAGGCGATAAAAAAAGATATTTACAAAATTATAAGAAAGGTAGTTTGTATACACTTTGTATACACGCTAGATAGTTGAAACAATTTAGTAAGAGGCGTTTTCATTAATAACCGAGATATGCCAAATTTCGACTTCTCCCGATTACGATAGAAATTGAAAACCATTTTATGAAGAGCCCACCTTCATTTTCGATAAGAAATTGGTAGTTAAATTTTTTGCACGTTATTACGGGACACCCTGGAGATGAGATGAGACATTTCCTGGATATGTCTCGAACAATGTGTGGTATGCAGACCTGACATGTTTTTTAAATGAATTGCTTATCCATTGACTTGTTTTTACCTTTACACAAATTGAAATTTATACTCTCAATTATTATAATTGTTAATTAAGTAATTGTTAGTTTAGTTAGTCCTTAGCTGAACTAAGTATTACCGAGCATTTTATTTTACGGATCCACCACTTGGAGAAACTTATATCAAGCGCTTTGTTTAGGATTTCAATAACATTTTAAGAGAGATTCTGTCTGGACACTTTATTTCTGTGGTAATGCGTTTAGAAATGTAGAATTAGCCCATGTAATTCGCATAAATAAAATAAAAAAGCAAGAAATAAATTCAGTATAAGCAACCTAAAATCTCTCTGCTTGTTCAGTTTAAACCCTGACAACGGTCGGAGATATAAATAGTATAAAAACTGGAAAACAGCTCGAAGAATGACAAGATAATCGCTACTCGTACAAATGATATTGGGCGATAGGCGCTGATAATAAGACTGCCTTACGACGGTGACCTTTTATTCTCATTTTCATCCGCTATCCGTACACTGAGTTGTTTACTCACCTATTATCCATTTTGTTGCTTATGTAATTCTAAATATATTCATTGGCTCCTTGATTATGTTAAAAGTGTATCTCTTGCATAACGTGGTTTATGCATTCAAAAATCTATAATAACATAACTAGAAATGTCAATTGGCTATACACTTTTATAATAATTTAATCAACAGGAAATGGGAGTTATGTCAGGGGAGTCAAATTAGACAAAAAAGGACCCAAACTTCGGATAGGTATGGAGAACAAAATATCAAAATTCAGTACAATGAATGCCATTTAAACAATTTACGTGCACTTTTTAAATTGAGTTTGTATGAAAAAACTGACAGCACCATTGGCAAGAACAGAAAATTTTACGAAACATATATGACATGTGTTTATCGAATTAAAGTTGAACGAGCAGTAATTTGTTAACTAAAGCTCCAAGTCGCGCTACGTCGATCGTCCGTTCACGCTGGAATAGGCTTGCGGGAGCGCGCACGCTGTACATAAGTGGCTATAACTTTTCATTGACAAAAGCAAATGATATAAAACCAATTGGACATTAAAAAGTAACATTTTCTCGAAGTATTACGTGTATTTCTTACTTTTTATTGGGTATTTTGCCACTGAAAAATATTTAAAAATTGTAATGAAAAAACCTCTGCGCCAAACGGATCAGACAGAGGTTGGCTCTTGAGTACTTGACTATTTCAAAAAAGTCTCACACCTAAAAATATATAAACTAGAACAATGTTATGAACTAAAAACTGAAAATCAAAGCTATAGGTAGTTAACGTTTCGGAAGAGAATCTACTATTACGTGTGTTGCAATAATTTTTTGAGTACTTTAATTATTGCATATATCATTTTAAAGTGGAGCATTGCATGAATTCTCGATAATTTCATAAAATTCGTCAAAATATGAATAATTTATTGAAAAAGAAACAATAAATACTTGGATAGCATATTTAAAGGGATTATCTGAAATACTCCTTTAGTCAAACAAATTTGAAAAATTTATTTCACAAAATCCAGGCCTTCAAAGTTTGGTCAATTTTCGAATAAAGTTGCTTTCCGCTATGAGTATATAATTTTGATCGTTAATATTGAAGTTTTGAAAAGAGATATCGGCACTTTTTAGGTGATCAAATAAAAGCTGAATATATGTGTTATTAGTACCAATGATTTATTTTGCGATAATTATAAGTTCTCATCCTTGCTTTGTCTAAAGAAATGATTTTTTAATGTTGCAACGAATAAACTGGAAAATCCAAGTGTGAACAAAATTAAATAATTAAAAAAAAATAAAAAAATTTTGACAATCCCATCTTTTGGAGGTGGAAGTTTAGATATTATTCGTCAAAACTGCACCTCGGTTTTATTTTCATTTTATTGTTTTTAATGAAATAAACATTGAAACTTTGAAAACTACGTGGTTATCAGCATTGTGACGACAGTAACAAAACGTTTCAATCTAAATTGACTAGTATTATTGCAACACACGTAATACTCCGAGAAAATGTTACTTTTTAATGTCCAATTGGTTTTATATCATTTGCCTTTGCAAATCAAAAATTATAGCCACTTATGTACAGCGCGCGACGACGTAGCGCGACTTGGAGCGTTAGTTAACAAATTACTACTCACTCAACTTTAATTTAATTCGACAGACATATGTCTTATGTTTTTTTCCTAAAATTTCCTGTTCTTTCCAATGGTGCTGTCAGTTTTCATACAAATTGAATTTAAAAAGTTATTCATGAAATATCGTATTTTTTTACCTAAATTGTTTAATAAAAATTTTTTCGCACAATGTCTCGCGTTGGAATTTTGACATATTGTTCTCCACACCTTTCTGAACGATCGGGGAATTTCCGAAGTGAAAATTTAATTTGACTCCTCTATATTGAATTGGTAAAATGCGACCTTCAATCATTAATAATTTTATTACATCTGCAACATCTGCGTGGACGAGAAATAATCTCAACTAACATTTATATTTTGAATTACTTCAATTCGAGCTGTTGGTGAGTCATAAATTCTTTTTACCAATTTAATAATGGGAGAATTTAGCTGAAATCGTCCACAAGTTTACCGATATTGGGAAAGAACTGAAAGTAAATTCCAAGTCGAAAATAAGTAAGATAACGCAATTTGCTCGAGAACTTAGAGGAAGTGAAAGTTACATCATCCATCTTAGCAAGTTAATTTGTGGTGATCATTTTCTAAATACCTAAATAAAGAGTTATTTGCGTCACGAAGATTTCTATCTTTGTGATACAAGCCACTTACCAGCATATAACTGTAAGTAACACTTCTTGTGAAGAAGTACTTACAATTATATGCTGATAAGTGACTGAATAACTATTGGAATGAAATATATAGGAGATGGCCAATTTGAACACATGATGCCTCCAACCATAATTACTGTTACAGTCAGTAATAAATATAAGGTCTACAGGATCCGTATATTAAAATTGACCCACTTCCCAAAGCGGCACCCATTTTAGTTTTTTTTTTTTTTTACAAAAATAGAAGCAATTTAAAAGTCTGAAGTTCATGCTTCTGGTAATCCCAAAAACCTTTAACCTCAATTTCTTGAGACTTTGTTAGGCCTCACTAAGGCTCTTGAAATTTTTAATTTAATTTTGAGTGTACAATAATTTTTTCGACAATTTTGTAATATCAGATGAGCGTGCAAAAACTTATTTCTAGTATATGCACCAATATATCACAGTAGCTTAAGAAACACAATTCTATTCGCTGAAGTCAAAATAAGCCAAGTTCTATAGTAACATAATAACAGAGCCAATTTTTTGTCATAATCCTAAACAATATGACAACGCAGCAGTGTATATGACGTCATATCACGTGGATAAAAATAATTCAAGCTAGCTCTGAGGCCTCCGAGATTCATATTAAGCGCAATAAATTTTGCAGAAATCTTGTTAAAAAATTCGTCTAACTCAATCCGACTTCTATCAAGCTAACAGGAAACCCCAAACAAACGAAGCGAAAGGAAACAGAAATAAAACACAAAAATGTAAAAGGATATGTAGGTGCGTTGCGTAATTTAAAAATTCAAATTGAAACCAACTAGAATATCTTTTAGAATAAAAGTAATACAGGAAATTATGCAGGAACTGAGAAAATATTATATCAATTACGGATATTGAAGTGTATTTAATAGATATAATTATTATGATTTTATCGACTCACCAACGCAACATTTTCACAACTCTAAATATTAGTTGTATCTAAATTTGTCGTAATATTCTAGTTCAATTTTTTTAATTTATTTAATTACACAATTTTCAACAGTCGTAGACCAATACAGGATGGGGAAGACATCTAACTGAAGGAACAATATATCCTGAAATTAATTATTACATATTCTAAAATCATTTATATGTAACAGAGTTTTATGGTGTCAGATAAAGACATCACAAGCCAAACTGTAAATAACATACTACCTGCCTATCAATACATATACAGACATACTTAACTAGATATACACATACACACATATATCTTATGAACACTAATATATGGAGAACCAAGGAGTATACGAAATCCCGTGCCAAGATTGCAACAAATCATACATAGGACAAACCAACAGACGTATACGTGTAAGAAGGGACGAACATGGGAATCTAGTAAATTAAAACTACGTTGACTGTCACTATCAGTAGAGCCACTAGCACTAATATGCTTTTGTGAGAAAATATGTCTTTTAACATTTGTTTTAGACGTCCAAGAAATAGTTTTGTAGCAACTACTACAATAAAGATCTATTCCGTCAAATTGCAGTTCTGGGAAATCGCGAATCCATAAGTCTATTGCGTCCTGAGAAGCACTAGACATATTTGTATAGCGCCGACTCTGTATAATTTCATACTAGATTTGTAGATACATATGTTCATACATACCGTTGTTCAGTACTCTGAAAGTAAAAATATTCTACAACATAAATATAACACCAGACATAGAGGCAATCTAATACCTGTTAAACAAATATACAAAACAATTGGACAACGATGTATTCTTAGCACCTAAGGCGTTTAATTTTATACCTGAAACATTAAAAAAATTATTAAATAAAAAATTATTTAAGAAATATGTACAAAAATTTATAACAGAAACTCCTAAAAATGAAATACGCAAATTATTAGACTTAAAAAACAAAACAAAAACAAAAAAAAACAAAAAAACAAAAAAAGGTGCTATGAAATTGTTAGAAATTGAAAAATTAAACAGTACCTAAAATATGAAACAGAGTATGATTGTCTATACTCTGCATTCTTATTATTTTATTTCCCAAATAGGATATCTTAAATGTATATTAATCCTTTTCAATTATTGCATTAATTTGTAAATTTTTTTTATGCCCCTTGTTACAGTCGCATTCAAGGTTTAATTGAACCTTCTGTGATTTCTTTTCATGTTTATTTGTATTTGGATGTAAGTGTTGTCTTATAGTTATATTCTTATCTCAAATAAACATTATTATATATTATTATATTGCTATATTTACACTAAGGTTTGCAAAACTGCGATCTCGTATGGCCGACTCTTTCCCTTTATTAAATGTTGACGTAAATGACAATAATTGCCACAGTGTATTTAAAAAACTATTTTGAAATGTTTCACAATTTCGGCGGCGTCGCATAATTAGAGATAAAACGGCATAAGTAAAAATCATAAAAGTACCTCCGTACATTGGAATTTAATTTTGACACTCGGTCTGGGTCGAATACCTTTAACACTGTAAATATAAAAAATCAAGTACGTTCTTAGGTACTTGTCAGTACGTTTAACAAATATAGTATTTTTTCGATTAAAACATGTTATACGTATTAACATTTTAATATGAAAGAATATTCACTTTATCACGTAATGTAGATGGTACATGGCAGTTTTATGCCATTCATCCTTAACTTTGTTTGTTATGCATGATTTAATATTATATGAAAATGGTTTATTTTATTGTGAAAAATGTTTTATGTTGCCAGCAGTGAATTGTGCTTTCATATTTAATTATTATGAAATTAAACAAAATAAACCCGCGACGCATTAAACAGAACAGGAAAGTTTGTGTTTGATTCAAAATCGTCTTTTTATTTGCTACTTGTTTTTGTAATAGTAGAGAGCCCAGAGGCTCAAAATGTTCATCCTGTAGGGCTTTAAAGACTAAAAGCTGACACCTAGCTACATCGATAGCTTATATATAGGCAAACTTCCAAAAAAAGTTGTCGAATGATTTTCCTGTACAAAAGGGCGCTATTCACAATTTTCGAGTTATGCAGTGCGTCAGATAGCCGAAGGTCAGTTCTTTCTTTGGTAAAAATTTAATGATATTCTCTGTAGCCGTTTGGCTGTAAAAAAATTAATTGTTTTTAAAAAAGCATTGCTTCTTATGGGAAACGCAGACTTTAAAAGTCCATATCTCCGTTCGATGCTCGCTAAAAATTAATTCATTTTGCCGTGTTTTTACATTTCTCACTCCATTACTCGGAAACTAGGACTCTAATAAAAAAATTTTTTTTACAAATTGAAAACCGATGCTTTCTGATTACGATAGTGCTGTTAAAAATATTTTTACGGAAATAATTACTGAGTAATGATTTAAAAACCAACGCAACTACCAAATCTCCAGGCGCTTAGAACTGCCAACCTCGATCGCCCTCCTGCACCGCACTATTCGCCGCGATCGAACGTTGCCTATAAGATCTGCGACACATAAATCCTGTGTCTGTGATCTATCACCTATTTATTATTTTACAACAGTAGTTTTATAAATATTAATTATTAAACACAGCTTGGAGTAACGTCTAATTTAAACATAAACATAAGATAAATAAATAAATTCCGCAAAAATATTATTCTCCGTCTTCACCGCTTTCATCCTCAAAAGACATATTTTCTTCAATTGTTTCCGTATTATCTTCGTTTGAGGAAACATTTGAACATGATTTTTTACCCATACAACGACAAGATCCTATGCACGGGATTTTATTTTTTTTACAGCTGCACCATTTATATTTACAATCTGAAAATAAAAATGATTTTCTTTGAAAAAATTTTAACTTTTAAGAGTAGATATGCCTCGACAAGCTGCTAAAATTTGCAACAGGGGAGGTGAAAGGGAAACTCCAGTGGGCGGTCCTTTAAAAACGATAGAATATTATTTTATGTGTTTATAGTACTATGTAGGAGTAAATAGAAATGAATGACCGCGATTCCACTTACGTATAAGCTCGAAATTAGTTCATGATTGTATATAAATTCTACCTGCCAAAGCTCAAAGGTTATGCCGACACCCGACACATCTATCCTATCATTCTAACCTAAATGCGTTTTTAACATATTATTCCTTCAATAAATACAGTATTTATAATTTAGACGGCTAGGTATTATGCTTCCCTAGAATTTTAATTTGTAATATGGGGTATACGAGTATATCTATATTTTTGCATAATGGAAAAGATATTCAATAATTAGTAATCTGCATTAATTAATAATAATCGTCAATAAGGAAATAATGATATTAAATAAAAAGAATAAGAGTTGATGAGGTCCGATAAAAATTATAAACAAAAATTAGTGGTATGCAATATTGCAGCTACGGACACACGTTTCAGAGTTATTGCTCCTCATCAGCGTAGCACGGCATAAATAATATTGTTATATTGTTAAAAGCAAGACCAACAAAGATAGGAAAGCACAGTATATTGTAGGTACTCTATTTTGTACCTTCGTACCTCATGTGCCATATATGAAGAGCAATAACTCCGAAATACGTGTCCGTAGCTGCAGTCTTGTTTGTTATTATAGTACTAATTCTTGTTTATAACTAAATGGAAAACTTAACATTTTAATGTTCTTTAGTTTTCGTATGTGTAAAGCTTTAGCTGTCACATCATTCAACAAATCAAAATTTAAACTCTTGGATCCTCAGGGGATTCCTCAGGACTTCTTGAATTTTTATTTTGTAGTCTCCCTCAAATAATGGTAGTTGACCAATAAACAAAAATTAGCAACCATTGTTAAAATCAAAAATATACACCACGCAAGTTGTTTTATCCAATAAGTGTTATGCGTATAGTATTAGTTATTTATTGGTCTAATTTGTCTATACGCGATATTCTTAGAAACTGTCAAACAGAAAAAAAGTTTCAAATAAAAATGGTGTCTCCATCTTTATTTCTTCTCAGCATAGATTTAAAGGGTTTTCCGTTCGTTAACTGATCCTTGCAAATACTCACATTTTATCGACATGGTTTTTGAAAAAAAAACGTATTTTTTACAATTATTAAAATTCGAGCTTCATATTACCACAGTTCATTAATAAATATGTAGTGATGACATAGTAAAATTGAGATCCATTAATGTTTTCGTTTTTTGAATTATGGCAAGTTAAACAAAAAAATAATTTTAATTATTATTGTTATACATCCAATAGACGCCGAGAATAAAAGAAATGATTCGCAGAAAATCAGTGATAAGTAATTATTTATAAGCATTAAACTATTCAACGGATCATTATGAAATTCACTAGTTGTCTATCGAGAGGTAAACCACCGTCGGCACTCGTTCTCCGAATTTTAGGCAGGCTGTCGGCAGCCATGGCAGTGGCGGTCATATAATTGAAAGCGCCGCAAGTGCGGCTGGTTGGAGTTACGCAGGCGCCGCAGGCAAGGCAGTCTCGGCAGTTCGTGTAATTTCTACAAGTGGTTGACCTCTCAGGTACTGTTTTGATAGTATATAGTATAAAATAAGAATTTCTTTACAACCCTAACCTGAAATTTGCAGACGTAAATGTAGCAAGCAAATGCCAATTTTTCGAAGTCAGTAACAAGTAAATATATCGAGAATAAATAAAGATTAAGGATAGAGGCAACCTTTTATTTGAAATTTTACTTTCTAGGAGTAGTAGTCTCGATTTGACCAAGGAACTAGTGTTATATACTTAGCACATATCACATATTAGCACATATTATATAAAATAACTTGCCTGGTGGACACTTAGTTTTACGAATTATTATTCATATTTTCTTAAAAAATATATGGATGGGGAGAACTGACAAATTTGCTTTTATAGTAGACAAAAGTTTAATGATAGATGTTTTAAACTAAACCCCACATCAAAATATCATTAATAACTTTAGACATAGTAGGTTATTTCTCAAAAATATGGATATCTCTGGTTTTACTGGTTAGATTTTAAAAATCCAAAGCATCAATTATTTGTATCAATGAAATTTAATAGTGCATTTTTTTAAATACGAATGTCAGAGCGATTCTAAAAATTTGCAAAATTTTGAAAGTAAAAAATATGGCTAAAATTTGTATTCAAAAATGTTTTCTCTACAAATTTTTAAAGCAGAGATAAAAACCTGCAACTTGAGTCTTAGAACGTCTACATTGGTGCGCGATCTCAACAAGAAAATATTTTCATCATCGGTCCACATCACCTTCTGGACACTACTTTTAGCTCTGATTTGTTAAATTTTCACGAAGTTGCTTTTTTCTGGAAAATATGTTTTCGGGTTTAAAGGAGTAAGTTGGTTTCTCTGTTTCTTTTTACATTTTGAGCCTAGATTTCATTATTTTGACAGATCGATAGATAACTTTACTGCCGACAGTTTTTATCTCAAACATTTCTTTCTATTTTTCCCAGAAATAAAAGTTATTCTGAAAAAAATCCTGTTACTTGGTCTAATGCAACAAACTGATGCGTGTGACTTGATGAGAAAATGGGAAAATGTGCGCTTTACTTTTGTGTTTCTAACTCCTTTCATTGCAAATCGCATCGCCCCTTATAATTCTATATTCATATGTTTACGACAAGAACACATCTTTAAAATTAGTATCAATTGTATTGTCCAATAAATGTTTTCAAATATACCAGCATACCACCATTTTATAAAGAAGAATTGAAACACAATTACACATTATTGTTAGTGCATGGGTGGCTACATATAACTAGTTACTATATTGTTATAATTCCGTACTTGTAGTATAATCAAAGAGTAGAGTACCTGTTAAATATAATAGTAAATTAATGGAATTTGGTATTTTATTGGGCGTCCCGTGTTATTAGAAATGATTTGGTTTAATTTCTTATTTCGTTCCCTCGTTATATTTTCTCATTCATAAAATAATTCTGGGTGAAGGGCGGAGCTTAAACAATAATAAATCCAGAGGGAGCTCGTATCAGCGTAACATTTGTTGCAAAATGTGCCTTTGCACGGTTCCGTGCTATACATGTTTTTGCAAAAAGTATTACGTTTTTGGAAAAATAAAAATAGTACGATACACAGAAAACATGAATGAAGGTTTGTATCGAGTCCTTTTTCTCATATTTTGATTCTAAATATTTAAAAAAAAATCAGCAATTTGCTGCTAATTAAAACAAATCTTATTAATTAATACCATTTTTTCTCAAAATATTAAAAAGATACAAACCTAGATTGATATGTTTTCTTCTATTTTTCGCCTGTACAAATTTCGTAACTGCAATGGTCTAATTATAAATTGTCGCGGACGGGGCGGCGTTTGAGAGTAATTTATTTCTGATTTTTAGACGGCATACCCACTCTTAAGTATATGTTTTTGCATCCGTAGCTGCTTAAAGTGGCCAGATCTAGTGGAAAAGGTGGAAGAGTTTGAAATAAGGGTACCAGTTTACCATTGATAAGTTGCCAACCATGTTCTAATACATTAGGGATTAAGAGCACTGAGTTAAATAATGGTTTGATAATGAGCCTGTAGGCAATGCTGTTTTCTGTAGGAGGTAATTTATCCAGTGTTTTTGAAGCTGCTAGTATACCACGTAAATTATTTACTGAGGATATATCTTCGTTGCTTGTACATAATCTTAAAACAAAGGTGTGAACTTCTTTGAACAAGGTATCGTCAAAATTAGCGGTTCCAATACTATCAAGTAATTTGGAATATATAAGATAGACTTTCCAACAACTTTTTTTACCAATACACACCCTGTAATTGAGTGAAAAGCTGGTAAGTTTTTTAATAACGCAGAGTCTATTTCTGAATTATGTACCGGTATAAATCGTTCTTGTCCTTTCTTTCCAGCCTTTACCCAAACTTTCTGTGTGAGAATGTGCGAAACTTTCTGTCTGAAGTGAGAAGAAGTACCAAAACATCAGTATGTTTGGAATCAATAATACATTTA